>CAKKXW010000004.1:31993912-32005622 GCA_920937365.1 Sphaerophoria rueppellii | reverse complement strand
CCAAAACAAAAATTTAACTTACCCAACAACTAGTCCGTTTAGACTACCACAAAAGACCGTATAGTCGTTTGCCCGTTTCACTTATCTAATTTTTACTTAAGTTATCGTTTTACTCGAGAATAGTACCTTAACTTTAGACACGTTTTATGCAAACAGCCAGAAAACACCATCAGATTTGCCTGATCAACAACCCATTCAATTTAAAAACAAAACCACCTCAAATTTTTATCTTTTTCATGAAATTGTCGCCTCAAACCGATTTGTTGTGTTGTGTTGTGGGCTATTCGTCTAGTCATATTGCAATAATTGATAAAACCATTCAAAAGTTTCGGAACGATCAACATTTCACTCCTGACCGTGTATCGGAGTGGATTTGAGTTGACGGTTTATTTTCGTGTGTTTTTTTTACCAATAATATAATTTCACTGATAGAACATTTTATTATTATTGCGTGTGACGTAATTTGAAGAATCATCGACACCAAGTGGAATTTTTAAGTGAAGAAAATGATGAAAGTTAATTTTCTTAAAGCGGGGTTATTATGTGCTCTTCAGTTAGTACTGATACTAAGATCAGAAGAAAGTGCAGCATCAAGCTTATTGCAAAGAATTCAGCCAAGAAGTGATGAACATGAATTGTTACCTTCGTGGTATGTTTTATTTCTATTGATAAAATATCTCTTGCAACTGAAAAATTAACTAGGGAGTTTGGTTTCTCTTTGATGGACACAATATTTTCCTAAAAGTTTACTTTCGTTAAAGAGGGTAACCTAACCGAAATCGTCTTTCATACAGTGTTTAATATACTGAGATTAGTCGGTGGTTTTAGTAAAGCGTATAGCTCTTTAGCTCTGCCCTGTTCCTTAAGCTATCACCTTTAGATCACATCAACAATGAAAATAAAAATCACACCCCTAAACATGACTCGACTTCCTGTTTGAGTTTTCTTATCGCGATTTTTAAAACAATCATTCTGAGGTACCTACCTTCATACTTAAATAAATAAAAGACTTCTTCAATATTTTTGTTTTATCTGATCGCATAGTTCGGCTAACAAATGAATCTCAGTACTTAATAGTACGACCAAAGAAGTTGGGCTCTGGAGTAAATTGTTGATCGACCATTCCTAGAAACTCTAAGATTACTGATGTTTAATTGAACTCATGCAATGGCCATTTCCCTGACAGGAAGAGTTTGGACGGTGTTTCAGTGAAATATGTCTATGCACATTTAAATGATTCACTAATTTTTCTATCACTAAATTGTTCTTGGAGGACATTTCAATATAGCACCCAAGGGTCTCTTAAATGTGTAGCTGAATCACAAATCCAGAGATAAGTGTTGAACTCAAGCCTTAGACGGATGTAAGTTTACGGCATTTTTGGTGATGTCGGATATAGGTACGATCGTTCTAGAAGAGGTGGTTTGTGATGCATGTCACGAGAAGTTCGAGCTTTCAGTCTTATCGATGCAAGTGATACTCATGGAGAGTGGTAAAGGGTGTTTATACTGTTCCAACGATACAAAGCAGCATTGAGTTTTCGAAAAAGTTAACTCTACGCGGTTATTTTATTCTCATTTCATTGCATTGCCGTTTAAGTCAAAGTTTAGTGATGATGACAAATTTCAGCAAACATTGACATTTTAATTTCCTTTTGTACATATTTAAATTTGTCTTCCTTTAAATCTGGATTTCAAGCTTATAAGCTAAAGGGTGTGACTGAAAATTCTGCGCTAAGACGATTGTGGAGAGTTATGACAGAAACTGGGTTTGTTAAGTATTGTCGTGTACAAATGTCATATATTATCTTATCATTTCCTCATTTTGTGAGTATTTCTTTCCAATTTTTAAAGCTGCCGCCAAATCGTAAGAACGCATAAAAAAAACCATAAGTGCAGGTATGTAAAGGGTCCGCCAAATAACTTATTTTTTTTTTTGAAAATTCTATAACGAAAAAACTACTGAATATTTTCTCAAATTTCTTTTTTTATTGGAAAGCACAATCCTTCCGGTTAGTAATGGAAAATAATTTCATTCAAATGGCTGCCTCGGCTGGCCATACAGAAGCACGATCGGTCCAATTTTTAAGCACATTATCGATTGTGTGCAGCTGTATTTCACCAATGGCTTCACGAATATTGTCTTTTAATGCTTCAATTGTCTCTGGATTGTTGGCGTGACACTTATCTTTTATGATATCAGCTCTGCGGCTTATAATGCGATCTTGAAAAACAGACGCAAAACATCGAGTGTGGCTTCGGCTGTGTGGCACGTAGCGCTGTCCTGTTGGAACCAAATGTTGCCAATATCCTCCTCTTCAATTTTGTGAACAAAAATTCGTTCAATATGGCCCGATAACGATCGCCATTGACTGTAACCGCCACTCCTTGCTCATTTTCGAAGAAAAATGGCCAAAATCCGCACCATACAGAGTGACTCGTTTTGGGTGTATCGGCGTTTTAATGCATGAGTGGGGGTTCTCTGTGTCTCAAATGCTACAATTTTGCTTGTTTACATACCCGCCAAGATCAAAATGAGATTCATCTGAAGAGATTATTTTTTTTTGGAAAAATCGGTACTTCTCTAAGTCAATTGCAGGCCCACTTAGAGAAGCGAAAACGCATTGGACGGTCAGTTTACTTCAACTCCTGAACCAATTGGACTTTGTATGGCGTCATACCAAGGTCTTTATGCAAAATTCGTCTCAATGATGTCTCCGTAATGTTCAATTGATGAGAACGACCGACGGTGAATTGGTGTTGATGGCACTTCACGCACACTTACTGCCACAGCCAGGGTTGCCAGGTCCTGAACTAGGTGAATAGCCCAATTTGAAAAAAATTGTAGCCCAAAATCGGAGCCGAAAAACTAGCCCAAATAGTAGCCCAATACCAATTTAAAAAAAAAAAACACGTTTCTGATAACTTCAAAATTTATTTTAATTTTAAGAACAACCAAAAATGAATTTTTATTTAAAGAAAAAAAAAACATAGAAAAACAAAATAAATAAGTTCATTTAATTAAGAAGAGTTAGCAAACTTATCAGATTAAACATAAATATTTAACTGTTGAAAATCAGTCTATAAGGACAATATCCTCATCAGAATCATCGTCACTGTCATCCTCATGATCATAGTGATTACATTGGTAAATTGTTTGGTTAAATTTCCTTATCATTTCATTTCTGGGTGAAAAATGTTTGCAGCAAATTTTTTTAACCGTAGCATCTATACACAAACGCATAATTGCATCGAGCGATGCTGTAGTTAACCGATTCCTTGGTTTTGTTTTAACACAATTCATGAAAGAAAATGTCCTTTCAACTACAGCATTGCTGACAGGCAAAGTTAGCGATTGTATTACAAAATATGCTAAATCAATGAAAACTTATTCATCGGAAATGCTTTTACGTTAAGAGGCCAATTCAGTCCAAAATTCTTCCAAATTCGTTGGAAATTTGGAGGGAAAATACGGACTCCAATCAAATAGAGGGGAGCTTATTCCACTGTTCTTCCAAACTTTGAATATTTTCCACGGTTTTTTTATGTTTTTAGGAACGATTTCCATTAAGGCATACAGTCGGACTAAAATAGCGACTGTCGGACTTCTTTAAGGGTATTTTTAGAGAGAGAAAAGTGCTTTATTTATACATATGATTTATTTGAATGAAAAAATATCGCCCAAGATTAGATTTGGGCTATTTATAGCCCAATTAGGATTGGGCTGTCATACCAAAATTTGTAGTCGGCAATTTAGGAAAAAGATAGCCCAATTTCCGATAAATAGCCCAATCTGGCAAGCCTGGCCACAGCAGTAGGTACCGTTTTTGGCTTTTTACGCTTTGGTTTATCGATGAGGTTGCCAGTTTCTTTAATTTTTTTCAAAAGATAACAAACATACGGAGCTGGTGCTTCTCTTCTTCCAAAATCCGTACGCAATTTTCGCACACATTCTGCAACATTATTCCACATTCAACATTCCAAGCGCATTGACAACCATATTCGCTCAGTGGAAGGATAAAACCATTGTATTTCTATCTAGCTAGTACCTGCGACCTGGCAATCGATTGTGGTGCCATCTTGAGACCTGGCACAGTGTTGTTTTTTTTTTTTTTTTTGGGTTTGATGTAGCACAAAATATCGAAAACAGCATTCTTGATTATACTAGCTGATTCCATATACAATGGGACATGAGCTAAGTGTTACCAACATGAAATAAGCAATAATTGAAAAGAAAACGTTAGATCGCGGACCCTTCAGTTGTTCTTGAGAAAAAACATGAAGATTTACTTTGCAAAAAACCTTAGTTTTTGGGTTGGACAAAGAAGTTTTGTTTTAATCTTTAATTTAATTTAAAACGAATGCGCTTGATAATATAATATCATTCAAGTCGTAACTCATCTGAAGTGGTTTACGGCACTCAAAATACCTCTCAGTTTAAGTGTATTTTCGAAGACATGTCAAACAGTTACATATGGAAAGTGAACATACATAATCCAGATTTTAAGAATAATTTATTTCAATTTCCTATTAATACTTTTCACCGAGACTGAAATCATATCAATTGAGTTTGTAAAGAAGTATTTTGAAGGTTCATTGATTACAGGATAAGTAAAGATACCGAAAATTCTAATTAAAGTTATAAGATAGCAATCGATCTCCAATTTTAAGTACATCCCTTTTTTAAGTGTTTTTCATTCAAAACCAATTGATTAGTTGTTTTATAAGATAGTTTAGAATTATAGAGATACGAGAAAAAATCCGATTAGAACAAACAAACCAGAAGCATTTATCAAGGAGATCGATTAAAGCCAACGATTTTTAATTGATGCAAGTGATACTCAACTCATGGTATCATGTTAGAGTTTACAGTTCCAAAATCTAATCTAAATTTGCAAATATTTGTTTTTGGCGCTCGATTGTAATTTTTTAATGATAGGCGTGGCCTTGGATCAGAGGAATGAGTAAGTTCACTGAAACTAAAGCTTTGAAACTAACTTGCTGCAAGGATGCCAGCGAATTTTGGAAGGCGATCAATAAATTCAACATTAAAAATCAGCTTTTTTATAATTATGCTACTGACAATGTCAAAAACAAGCTAACAACTGCCTTTAACCTGATTTTGGACGAGGGAATGATTCTCGAATAGTTCAAAGAAGCTGGGGGAAAACCCCATTCACAAAAAGGCAACACATCTGAGGCAGCTGACTACAGGGGCGTATATCTTTCCATAATACTTCGTCTAAAGTTTTTTCCACAAAGCTGATGAACAATCGAATGACAAAATGGGTTGAAAGTGAAAAGCTAATCAACGAGTATCAAGCGGGATTTTACAATATTTTTGTACTACAAAATATAGCTGGCACATGCATAGTACAAGACAGGACTCGGTAGACTCTGGATTAAGTTTATAATTCGGAAGAGTTCTGGAAAATATATACTTACTTACTTAAGGTGGCGCTACAGTCCGTTGTGGACTTGGGCATCAATCAATAGTCTCCGCCAGCTAGCTCGGTCCTTAGCTAGTTGTCTCCAGTTTTGTACTCCAAGTTGACTGAGGTCCTCTTCTACTTGAGTGCGCCACCTGAGGCGCGGTCTTCCTCTCCTCCTACGTCCCTCGGGAACAGTGTCGAAGGCTTTCCGGTCCGGAGCATTGGTGTCCATTCGCTCTAAATGACCGAGCCATCTGAGTCTCTGGACCTTGACCCTTCTGGCTAGGTTGAACAGATTTTTGGAAGAAAGTTCCTTCTGATGTTGACGGTGGAGTTCAGTACTATCTTCTCAAGAACGATGTTAAAGATATCGCACGACAGTTCATCGGCATGTCTGAATACTTTTTTCGTCGAAAGATTCCGTAAGCCCGTTGCCAACCTTGATAGAGCAGCGTGAGTTCTATATCGTCATTTTGTACAAGCGAACGAGTTTGGCAGGGATGCCAAAACTAGACATAGCTTTATACAGTTCGTCTCTGTAGATGCTGTCATACGCGGCCTTAAAATCCATGAAAAGGTGGTGGGTATCGATTTGGAGTTCATAGTTTTTTTTCCAGGATCTGCCGCAACGTGAAAATTTGATCGATGGTTGACTTTCCTGGCCTGAAGCCACATTGATAAGGACCAATCAGATTGTTGACGAAAGGCTTCAGACGTTCACATATAACGGCACAGAGGATCTTCCTCTGTAGTTGGCGCAGTTTAGAGGATCTCCCTTTTTCAGGATCGGGTATGCATTCCTATCTAGCTCGGCGTTTCTTGCTTTGAACAACTCAGTCCATCTGCTCCAGCGGCTTTGTTGGATTTCAGCCCGTGATATTTGGAAAATATATATGAAGGGAAGAAATCAGCATTGTAGAGTGGTAGTTAGACTAGGATAAACCTTAAACCCAGTTCTGGTTTCAATATTAACATTGACATTTCACAGTACTTCGCACATGAATGTAACGAACTACAGACACAGCAGCACTGGCTGTGATAATTCACTGCGCAACGTCTGCAGATTCAAGCCTTAGCTTCTCAGTAGAACTCTTTCTCCAGATATGCAATAATATGAGACAACTTGCTGACACCGTGAACCTGGTCTCGATCGAGATATCATACACTAAGATTAACTCAAGAGAGTTTTCCAATTCTTTTACCTAAATCGAGTTGAAATAGGGAGTGAGGGATATGAAATATTCCCAAATCATAACATCACCAGCCATCGCGTGAAATGACATAATTTATAATTATTTTTGTTTCGTTAACATACAGTTTTGTACTAAGGTATTTTAGTTTTTTTTACAGTTAAGTCGTTAGTTTTTTGTTATAATGTCTCCGTTAAATTTACTTCTCCGATTATCATGTTCATAAATAGAATAGTTTGTAATATATTGTAGGGGATCTTTTGTATTTCTATTCAGTTTTGTATGATAGCTTTTTTTTTGTAAACTATTCATAAACAACTCTTGTCAGACTGTCATGACAATCTTCGATTATTATTAATGTGTCAAAACTTATGAAGGAGTTTATTCTTCCAGGAATTAATTGATTTATTTTATGTTTAAGTTTCTGGAAAACATTTTTCTGTGTTAGAAGACTTAGACCCGTTTGCTCGCTCCCTAGCTAGCTGTCTCCAGTTTCGCACGCCAAGTTGGTTCAGGTCCTCTACCACCTGTGTGCTCCATCTGAGTCGCGGTCTTCCTTTTCTGCGATGTCATTCCTTAGATTCGAAGACTCTAAGAGCCGGAGCATCATTTTCCATTCGCTCAACATGACCCAACCATCTAAGTCGTCGGACCTTAACTTTTCTATCTAGGTCAGTGTCGCTGTACAGCTCGTATGGTTTTTGGTTGAATCTTCGTCTCCATTCACCATTAATGCAGACAAGACTAAAAATCACTCGAAGAATTTTTCTCTCGAAGCAGCTCAAAGCGTTTTTATCGGACGTCTCTGCACGTCCATGTCTAGCAGCCATCAGAGATGTGGCCTCTGAAGTGTTAGGGTTTACACACGGCCACCACAACGAAATCCCTGGTTTGAGGATATGGAAATACCGCTTTTCCAAGCTGTATAAAGGCAATGACGAGCAAAATTCCGTCACCAATAAGGAACCTTTCATTTTCGGAAAAGCAGATTACCAATTCCACCCACCCGACATTGACGAAGAGAAGATAGCGGTATCTAAATTTAAGTCGAACAAAGTCGCTGAAGCATTCGGCATAGCCACCGAACTGGAAAAAGCAGCTGGAGATGATTTGGTAAGGAGCATGCACAGGCTCATCTGAAAAATTTGGTCTGAGGAAAGCAAAGAAAGGAGATCCCCTGAACTCCACCAACTACAGAGGTATAAGTCTCCTTAACATAGCCTACAAGATCTTGTCTGCTGTGTTGTGTGAACGTTTGAAGCCTTTCATCCACAAGCTGATAGCTCCTTATCAGTGTGGCTTCAGTCCCGTAAAGTCCACCATCGATCCAATATTTACTCAACGGCAGATCTTGGAGAAGACACAAGAACTTCAAATCATCATCTTTTCATCGATTTCAAGATATGAAAGTGTTTATAGAGACCAATTATATAGAGCAGTGTCTAGTTCTGGCATCCCAGAAAAACTAGTCCGTCTGTGTAAGATGACAATGGAAACCTCACGCTGTTCCATCATGGTCGGAAAAAACCCAACGGACGATTTTGATGTCAAAAAACGTTTTAGACAAGGCGATGTGTTGTCATGCGATATCTTCAACATCATTCTTGAAAAGATTGTGCCAAGCTCCAACGTCAACACCAGAGGCACAATCTTTCAAAAGTCCGTCCAGCTACTAAGATACGCAGACGACATTGACATAATTGGAAGAATACAGTGTGATGTCAGTGAAGCGTTTGTGAGTCTTGAGACGGAGGCCAGGTAGGCGGGTCTAGCGGTTAACGAGGGCAGGACTAAGATATCGATGTCAACAACCACAATGTAACGAATTTACAAGAACACACAACATAGCACCGAAAGAAAACAACAACCAACAACAAACGAAAGTAAAAACATACAACATAGCGTCGAAATAAAACAGCAACCAACAACAGCCATCCATAGTAGCGTAAAAGGAAAATGAAAACAACAACAAACACACAGTCGAAGTATACAAACAACAACCTCCCGTCAATAGCAGAGTGCAAAATAAATCAACAACAAAAACACACGAACAACGATCACAGACATGCAGAAATACAGAAGTTACATCGTTGCATGTGGAATTGCATGATGTATACTTTTCTGTATTCTTTCAATTCACTCCTACTTGTTGCTCGAAATCTATCAAGTAGGAGTGATATCGATAATAAAAATCAGACTTCATTCGGTCTCCGACCGGCTCGATAAATATATTTTATCAAAGAGTATTCCTGAGGCATCTTTTGGTTAGCATCATAAGAAGCCTCAAATAAAATTTTGCTTCGGCCTTTACCGCCTTGGCTAAAGATTGAATCTCATCATTCCGTCAAGGCTAGGGAAGTATCCCATTATAGTATTTGTAGTAGGTATTGTTCCGACTAGGGATTGAAACCCATGTACTGTCGGGACTAAGGAAGTTATCGCCTTTTGATTACCGTTCATTCTAGGAATCCACCGTTTATGAACTCTCTTACTACAATAAATAAAATAGAACCGAATCTTTTAAACACCGAGTTTTATTTGTTCTTTCCTCGGAGAAAGCCGGACCCGCTGACCTACCTCAGCTGAGAAAAGCAAAAGAACATCACAACATCGACGTCTTGGAGCAAACGTCAGCATAGACAGATTTAACTTCGAGGTGGTTAAGGACTTCGTCTACCTGGGATCCGCTATTTTCTCAGACAACAATACCAGCGTTGAAATCAAACGAAGAATCACTCTTGCCAATCGCTGCTTCTTTGAACTTAGAAAAGCAATTGAGTAGTAAAATCCACTCCCGGGCAACTAGTGACACCTTACAAAACCCTCATCATCCCGGTCCTCATGTATGGTGCAGAGACATGGATCAAGATAACATCGAATGAAAACACTTTGGGCTGCTTCGAGAGAAAAATTCTTCGAGTGATTTTTGGTCCTATCTGCATAAATATGGAGATATGGAATGGAGACGAAGATTCAACCAAAAACCATACGAGCTGTACAGCGACACTGACCTAGCCAGAAAAGTTAAGGTCCAACGACTTAGATGGTTGGGTCATGTTGAGCGAATGGAAAATGATGCTCCGGCTCGTAGAGTTTTCGAATGCAAGGAATGAAATCGCAGAAAAGGAAGACCGCGACTCAGATGGAGCACACAGGTGGTAGAGGACCTGAACCAACTTGGTGTGCGAAACTGGAGACAGCTAGCTAGGGACCGAGCAAACGGGTCTAAATCTTCTAACAGAGAAAAATGTTTTCCAGAAACTTAAACATAAAATAAATCTATTAATTCCTGGAAGAATAAACTCCTTCATAACTTTTGACACATAAATAAAATTAACTCTTAAGTTAAATCGAAGATTGTCATGATAGTCTGACAAGAGTTGTTTATGAATAGTTTACAAAAAAAAAGCTATAATACAAAACTGAATAGAAATACAAAAGATCCCCTACAATATATTACAAACTATTCTATTTATGAACATATGATAATCGGAGAAGTAAATTTAACGGAAACATTATAACAAAAAGCTAACGACTTAACTGTAGAAAAAACTAAAATACCTTAGTACAAAACTGTATGTTAACGAAACAAAAAAAATTATAAATTATGTCATTTCACGCGATGGCTGGTGATGTTATATTTTGGGAAAATTTCATATCCCTCACTTATTATTTCAACTCGATTTAGGTAAAAGAATTGGAAAACTCTCTTGAGTTAATCTTAGTGTATGATATGTCGATCGAGACCAGGTTGACGGTGTCAGCAAGTTGTCTCATATTATTGCATATATGGAGAAAGAGTACTACTAAGAAGCTAAGGCTTGAATCTGCAGACGTTGCGCAGTGAATTATCACAGCCAGTGCTGCTGTGTCTGTAGTTCGTTACATTCATGTGCGAAGTACTGTGAAATGTCAATATTAATATTGAAACCAGAACTGGGTTTAAGGTTTATCCTAGTCTAACTACCACTCTACAATGCTGATTTCTTCCCTCCGTATATATTTTCCAAATATCACGGGCTGAAATCCAACAAAGCCGCTGGAGCAGATGGACTAGCTGCTGAGTTGTTTAAAGCAGCAGGCGACGAGCTAGATAGGATTATGCACCAAATCATCTGTAAGATATGGTCAGAGGAATGCATGACCGATGAATGGAACCCCAGCATTGTTTGGCCGATCCTGAAAAAGAGAGATAGTCTAAACTGCGCCAACTACAAAGGAATAAGTCTACTTAAGATCGCCTACAAGATACTCTCTGCCGTACTATGTGAAAGTCTGAAGACTTTCGTCAATAATCTGATTGGTCCTTATCAATGTGGTTTCAGGCCAGGAAAGTCAACCATCGACCAAATTTTCACGTTGCAGTAGATCCTGGAAAAGACCTATGAACTCCAAATCGATACCCACCACCTTTTCATCGATTTTAAGGCCGCGTATGACAGCATCTACAGAGACGAACCGTATATAGCTGTCTAGTTTTGGCATCCCTGCCAAGTTCGTTCGCTTGCAAAATGACGATGAAGAACTCACGCTGCTCCATCAAGGTTGGCAACGAGCTTACGAAATCTTTCGACGTCAAAAAAGGATTCAGACAAGGCGATGCACTGTCATGCGATTTCTTTAAGTTCTTGAGAAGATAGTTCAGAACTCCAACGTCAACACCAGAGGCCCTATCTTCCAAAAATCTGTTCAATTTCTCGCGTACGCCGATGATATTGATCTAATGGGAAGAACACAGCGTGATGTCAATGGCGCCTTTGTAAGAATTGAGACAGAAGCAGCAAAACTGGGTTTAGCGGTAAATGAGGGAAAAACGAAGTATATGCTGTGTTTGAGGAAGGACACCCAACACTGACATCTCGGACAGAACGTCACAATAGACGCATAGAACTTCGAGGTAGTAAAGGAGGTTGTCTACCTAGGCTCCGCTATAAACACGGGCAATAACACCAGCGCCGAGATCAGACGAAGAATAACTCTTGCTAATCGCTGTTTCTTTGGGCTAAGAAAGCAATTGAGGGGAAAAGCCCTCTCTCGAGCAACTAAGGTAAAACTGTACAACACACTCATCATCCCAGTCCTGCTGTAT
>CAKKXW010000004.1:31798229-31993412 GCA_920937365.1 Sphaerophoria rueppellii | reverse complement strand
GATGTTATGGAGTAAGACTCCAGAGCCATACACTCCAGTGAAATGAAAAGTAAAAAAATGGAAATATAATTTCAGATTGTTATTTTTTAAGACATTATTATTTTTAGTAGATAGAAAAGACATGAAAAAAACAACAACAAACCAAAAAAGTGGTTTTGCTTTTTTTTAAATTACTCGAAAACAAAAAGAAATGTTTTTATTCAGTTTTCTGGTTTTGACTAATAATACCATTGAATTCTTTAAACAAAATTAGTACTTAATTAAATATAATTTAAAAAAAAATAGTTTTAAATATATTTTCTTCTTTTTCTTCATAAAAATTTAATTTAAAAGCGAAATGAAAGAAGAAGTTCCTCGATTAACAACTAAATACATATACGTATTTTAAAAAATGTAGAGGTTGATTGTGCCCGTCTACTCGGCCGGTCAGACCTACGACTCCCTGTTGGTTCCAGATCTCAGACTATTATTATTTAGTGTGGAAATGAGTAAAATATAAAAAATCATCTTAATTTTGAGATTCCTTATTATATTGCGAACTAGCCGACCCCTCGAACATCGTCTCGCTAGCCTCCAGATAGTAATAGTAAAACAGTACGTCATATTTGTTGAGAAAAAAAAAAACCATGCTATAACCGTTCTAAAGGGCAAAATATAGAACTGTGTGCATTCCTCGTGTTATTCGGTGGTGTGCGTTTTGGCGTACTTTTTCGACCCCCCTACAGACTTCCTCTCATTTAGAAATATTGTGAATAATTAAGTTTATAATAAAAACAAGAAGTACCAATTTATTTCAGCAAAAAGTAAGATTTTGAATAAAAAAGAGAGAAATCGAAAAATTAAGTTGCTTAAACTAACGTGGCTTCACCCCACCCCTCCCCTAATTTTCTTTCCTTCCCAACTGAACTTCCCCAAGTTCGACTTTTATACGATAATTTGTTTAAGAAAAAATATTTTTTGATTAATTTTGATTAAAATTTAATTAAAGAAACAAATTTTTTGTGGTTTGGTGTTTTTGTTTCCGATAACATTTTTGTGTGTTTTTTATAATTCTTAACGAATCCAAGCTCAAAATAGTTGGCCTATTGATTTTCTTATAACAGAAATTTAACTACAAGACTGGCAGCATTAAATCAATCACTAAAAAACCACAAAAATAACAGCAAGTTTTATGAATAAGTTTGAAAAATTATTTTTCGGACCTTTTTTTATAAAATTGTTTGGAAATATTGAAAAGAGCAATGTTGTTTTATGTTTTTCAAGACGTTTTGTGGTGTAGAAAATTTAATAAATTTTGTCACATCTGCCTTTTATTGTTCTTTGTAAAGTCAATTTTCCAATTTTTTGTTTTTTTTTTATAAGTCAATTTTTTATTGAAAACATCGTAGCCCATCTAATAAACAAAAAGTGAATTAATAGGTCTGTTATAATGAATCTGCTCCGCACAGAAAGTACATGAAAAGATCCAAATAGTACACGTTTGTGTGTCTCCATGTGTAAGAAACCTTGCCCCAAAGAACTGATTCTATAATCTGTCATTTTTGTGTTCGCTGAAATTGTTCCCAGTCGCAGTTTAGGTAACACATTTTTTCCTGGCCCCTACTTTTTTTGCTGGTGCAGCTTTGGTGGGAAAACTATCTCAAACTGTGGCAAAATATACAAATGCCAAATTAATTTTTATTGTTTTTTTTCCAAATCTAACAATTTCTTTGAAATTACCTCGCTTATCGGAGTTTTCCCCTCCGAAGGTAGTTAAAACATTACTACTATACTCCCAAGTTAAAAATTCCTCAAAAAAAAAATCTAAAAAAGCTATTGCAGAAATCTTGTTTCCAACAAATGAAAAAATTTTTATTCAATTTGATTTGAAAGAAAAAAAAAAAAATGAGAAAAAAGAAAAATTGAGATGAAAAAAAAGAAAAGGAAAAAAAAGAAAAAAAAAAAAAAAAAAAAAAAAAAAGAAAAATTGAAAAAAAAAAAAAAAAAGAAAAGAAGAAAATAAAGGTGAAAAAAGAAAAACAAAATTGAAAAGAAAAGAAGCAAGAAAAAAACAAAAAAACAAAAAAAGAAGAAAAAAAAAAACAAAAAAAAAAACAAAAAAAGAAATAAAAAAAAAGAAAAAAAAAAATTGAAAAAAAATGAAAAGATTTGAAAAAAAAGAAAGAATGATGAAAACAAAATAAAAAAAAAAAAAAGAAAAAAAAAAAAAAAAAAAAGAAAAGGAAAAAAAATAATGAAAAAAAAAAAAAAAAAAGAAAGAAAGTAAAAGAAAAAAGAAAAGAAAAAAATTGAAGAAAAAAAAAAAACAAAATGAGAAGAAAAAAAAAAAAGAAGAAAAAAAAAGAAAAGAAAAAAATGAAAAAAAAAGAAAAAAAAAAAATGATGAGAATGAACCCACGACGCTGGAATATTGTATTTAACACTGATTTTATTATGGTCGAACAAAGATTAAACAGGGGAGCTGATCTGTTCTGTTCTTACTTGTTCTGACGTGTTTCCATTTACTTGTGCTTTTCTGTGCTGCTCTGATCTGTTTTTTTTCTTCATTAAACAGGACAATTAATAATTGTTTTTTAAAAAACTGGTATCGCAAATATTGCAATTTGTTGAGCAAAAAAACTAATGCTTATTATAACCGTTCTAAAGGAAAAATATAGAATTGTATAAATACATTTTTGCGCTATTCGGTGGTGTGGCTTAGGCGTGACGCTCCGACCGCGTACAGACTTTCACATTAATATACTCCGCGAATCCTCACCTTCTAGATCAACTCGAGAATAGTAATGTAACACAGATTTTATGAAAATGCAATGGTACTTACTTGAATCCAATTGATGATTATGACAATGATGACACACTGTGGCGTATGAGTACTTTCTTTTTATTTGTTTGTTTATCATTGGTGTTGTGAGTTTTAAATACTAAAGAAAGACTTTATTTTGATTGTAAAAATGGCTCGGTTACAGCGGCTACATTCAATCATATATCGGATAGGCTCTCTGAGATACCCGTATCTGGGATATCTTTTTAGACGAGACAGATGCCCGTATCTAGATTGCTGTCAAAACGCTTATGGAAAAAAATACAACAAATCAAACGCTTGAGAACAGGAAATTGTTTATGGCCGTGCATCCGTTGGCAAACTTCTCCCGAGTCATCTAAATTATAACAAGTATTGTTAAAAATCAGATTGATAGTCATCTGCTTACATTTCTTTCCATTTTCTTTTAATTTGGAAGCTGATAAAATTGCGCGCCAGACAAGTCAAGGCAAAAAAATCATATTTTTTTTTTATATAATAAGCACAAACTCAAGGGGTTTTTTGGAAAGACAGAGTGTGGAAGGGAGTTCCACATTCGCGTAGTACGGCTAAGGAACGATTTTCTATACTTAAAGGTACGTCCGGAAAATGGGCATTCCTTGAAGCGCGGGAGGAATGCAACTTGCTAATTCACAAGAGCATATACCGTAAAAGTAACGATAGAACAGAGAGAGACACGAAACGTTACGACGGTGGTCTAACGATGTGAATTAGTTGGTTGTCTCTCTATCATTAATCATTCTAACAGCTCTTTTTTGTATACCGTCCAAGAGGCTTAAGTATGTAGCTGGAGCACCAGCCAACAGATGGGAATTGTACTCAAGCTTTGGACGAAATAGGTCTTATAGATAAAAGCGAGATCAGGCGGGAAGAAAACTTTCTTGCACCGCCTTAAGAAACCCAAACATCTTGCGGCATTTTTTGGCGACATCGCGTATGTGCTCGGTCCACAAGAGGTGGTCAGTGATGCACATACCGAGAATCTCGAGATGTTCGGTCTCATTGATGCAAGTGCCACTCATGGACAGTGGCAAGGGGGTATGTCTCGCTTCAACGATACAAGACAGCATTGAGTTTTCGATGCATTAAACTCTCCGCGATTTTTTATTCCCCAATGTACAATGCTGTTTAAGTCAGAGTTTAATGAGCTTATCATATTTTGCCGTTTCAGTTCCATATCCGAAGAGGAAGGATGTGAGTCTGAGAACGAATATGAAAAGCTAAGGGTACTATCGTCAGCGAAACAATGAATTGGATTAGAAGTTACAGACAAGAGATCATTAATAAAAATGATAAAGAGGGTTGGAGACAAAACGGAGCCCTGGGGCACGTCAGCATTTATATTGTGGATTTCAGACTTGAATCCGTCCAATACAACTTGTATTGAACTGTTCGAAAGAAAGTTTCTATAATCCAACGAAGAAGGGATTCATCGATACCGAAAGCACGCATTTTCGATAAAAGAGCAAGATGCCAGACTTTATCAAATGCCTTTGAAATATTAAGTGGAACAATTTTACTTTCTCCAAAACGATTTAAAGATTTGTTCCACTGTTCGGTGAGATAAACCATGAAATCACCAGTGGACCTGTTGCTGCGAAAGCCGTACTGCCGGTCATTAAGAAGCTTTCGGTCTTCGAGATATTTCTTGAGCTGATAGTTTATCAGCGTTTCCTTAGAAAGAAGAGACGTAAGTGCAATCGGACGGTAATTTGAGGGAGAAGACGATTCGCCTTTTGTTTGGAATAGGCTGGACAAATGCTGTTTTGCAACTGCTCGGACCTTTTTTAAAATTGTTTGGAAATATTGAAAAGAGCAATGTTTTTATGTTTTCAAAATGTATTTGTGTAGAAAATTTAATACATTTTTCAAATCTGCCTTTATTTGTTTTTTGTAAGTCAATTTTTAGCCAGGGGCCAAAGTCAAAATTGTGTTTTAGCATTTAAACCCATTTTTTGATCAGAAAAAAAATCGTTGCCATCTAAAAAAAGTCAATTAATGCCAAGAAGATTCTCAAATTGAATTTTAAATAGGGTGTGTTCACATGATCAAGCATTGATGTCCAACGAGCCATGTTGTCGAGCATGTTCCTCCATGTGAAAAAAATAAATCCGCTCAAGCGGAAACGACGTACAGTATTTTCTTAACTCAAAATAATTTGAAAAAAAAAATATAATACACGGGGAGCATCGGTACAAAAAATTCCCGTCATCGCGCGCACTAAAATTTTAAATGAGAATAAAAGATAAAGCCAAGACGAATAAAATTCACTTGATCGGCGTGAATTTAGTTAGCCGGAAAGGCCGCGCATACCTGTTGCAATGCGGTGAAATGTCTCCATCATCACGGATTCTATTTCTATTTCTTTCATTGCACGCGTCATTATGTAAGATGTAGAAATACCTTGGTTTGCTTGATTTAAGGCTGCCGAAAGTATCACGCAAACCAATTATCAACTTCCCAGAGGAATTTATTGTAATGGCCGATTTTGTCAATCTCCAATTTTTGCATATCTCCATGTTTCGAGGTTACTAGAATCCGAATCAAGCGTTTTTATGATGATGTCTGTGTGTGTGTGGTTGTGGGTTCGTATGTGCGTATGTGCGTTACGTTTTGTCGGTTCGATTATCTCGCGAACCACTCATCGTGCTGTCATGAAATCGGTTGCTAAGAGCTGATTAGGTTTTGAGTGAAATCCGCTTAGCGGTTTCCTTAATGGCAATCAAAATCTAAGACAACCCTAATATAATGAAAACTATGATAATTTCTGCGAAAAACTTTAGTAAGTATGAAAAAAAACAATATTCAGGAGTATCATCTCTATATGTATAAAAATGGATGTATGTAAGCATGGCGCAATTTCCGTTACTCGAAATAATTGTTATCTAATGATTTAATAAAGGGTTACTTCAGTAACATTACGATCAAAAGAAAACCAAAACTAGCTATTCCCGCGGTGTTACTCGCGAAAAACGGGTTAAAATGTAGCCTTTGTCATTTTCTGACCCCTTAACCACCACTACCTATGCAGAAAATCATGTCAATCACATATATGCCCTTTGTAAACTTAAAACAAATTTTTCCACGGCCCACCATAGATTTTTAATTTATATAAGTAACCTATGTGATATTCTAGACTATAATCTGTCTGTGTGCTAAATTTCATCCAGATCCGTTTAGTACTTACACTGGAGTTATTGACCAACAAACATCACATTTGCCCCCTGCCATTTTCCTGCAAATTCAGCAACAAAATAAAAACAAATGCCAATTTGACCGCAATATGACAGTTGTAATACTTTTATGAACACAAATGTTGCCACGCTCATGCAGAAATAATGCCGTTTGTTTACATTTACGAACACAATTTTGGCAGTATTGCGGAAGTTTTACATTTACGAACTCAGCCTATATTTGATTACTAGCTGACCCACCAAACTCTGTTTTGCTATATAAATGTTAATCTTCGGCAATACTAATCCGATTAAAATAATTCATTCACTAATAGAAAACAACAATATTCAGGAGTAATATAAGGATGTATTTTATTGTCCAAAGTAGTTGTGCATGAGTCCATCAAGTTGGTATGACCAACTTTTGACAGATGGCGCCACTGTTATTCAATGAACTTAATGTACGTATGTCCCAAATTATCAGTTTTATGAAATTTGACTTTGAAACCAACGTGCGTGTAGGTAACAACTACAACGAGATGCATTGGCTGGAAGATTTGCAATACATCTAATGTTTTTACTTATTTTTCTACTCTGTGAAGTTAATCGTGCGGACTACATGGGTCACTTTCATATTCTTGTTTTTTTTTTTTATTTTGCTCTTAGCTGCTTCTAGTCCGACGAAAGGAATATCTTCTGATGCAAATATCTGCGTGGTTGGGTGTTGTAGGATCTGGGGCATATGCTGTATCTTTTCCTACACACCAAGTGCTTACTTTACCTCTTAGTGGTAACCACCGGGTACTGGTTATATCACTAGATATAACTTGCGAAACTTGTAAGCGCGAGTGCAAAGTGGAGAAACAGAAGCACTTAACCAACGGCCCTACAAATTTGGAGGTTAGTGCGAGAGGTTAACAACCCCAACAAGAGTCGCTGTTGTTGCTCTCGGTAACAATTACCATAGTAGATGTCGCAGTTTCTCATCCTCCTTTTGCCGGTCCATCCCATCGCATTTCCTGGATAGCGGTAATGTCTGCTTTGTAGCAGTTGAGGGTCTCCGCTAACTGTTCGGCAGCACGCGGTCTGTTAAGGGACCTAACATTCCACGTGCATATCCGAAAATCGTTGTCCTTTGTACATTTGCTTGGGTCGTCATCAGTGTATCCGTCCGTTTCCGAGGCCTGTTGTTGCTTCGCAACTAAGATTTTTTCTACGTGGTCGGGAAGTCACCCCAACGCACAACCCCCAACCTGGAGTACCAGGCACTTGATGTGACTCCAAGTGCAAGAGCCGGAAAAACCGCTCCTTTTACGGCCTGGGCTTCAAATAAGTCGAAGTAGCCCGTAAAGGTGTTCACCAAGTAGTTCGGCCTAACTGGAACTGGAGACGCCACCGTTGATTCCAAAGAAGAAATTCATTCGCTGCCGTCCCTCGGTGGGAGTGCCTTGGTGGGAACACTCCTTCGTTGTGGGGTAATTGGTAGTAACAGCCTACTCCGCTTCGACCTGTCGACCATGGGAGGCCCTTCTGCGAAATCAATTTCGCGATCGCATAGCTCTAAGCTTCATAGTAGTAGTTACCGTAAGCCGCTCCGCCACGTCAAGGTTACCCGTGGAGGGGGACGATAAGTTAAAAAAGGGCAAAAAAGGGAGTACTGTACAAAGCGTACCAGTTCAGTTCAGTTCAGTTTCACATTCCTAGAGGTTTGAGATTAATTCACCACACTCTTTGCATTCGGTTGGAGAGCGTTCATTTTTTTTGTCAGCAAATTAGATTATGGAATAATTTCATCGAACTACAGAGAATAGTTACTTCATCCTTTTTCCAGAAAACGTTATTTTCACACTTACTTTAATTATAAACTGCTTCTAAAAATTTGTAATTAATAAAGATTTTGAAGAATAAAAAAAAAAAAAAAAAATCTTTTGGAAAAAACATTTTTATTCAACCTTTTCTGTAAAAATTATATTATTATTTATGTAACTGCTTTACTGTGTAAAACTAGATTTAATTTATTGTTATTTATTCTTTGTTAAACTTTGTTTTTTGATACTTAATCATAGTTTTTATCTTGTAGTATCATTGTAATCTCAACTAAAATAAATAAATAAAAATACAAAAATACAAATACCAGATTGGATGTAGTCAGAAGGCAAGATAGACGACTATATGTTCGGCACCCATCGAGCGATGGACGACAACGCTTATATTTTTTCATTACGTAGGGTATTTGCCTATGTCCCGCAATGGTGGGATGTATCGAGGGACAAAACATAAAAGTTCACTTATGTGCTTCCACTTTTCTTCAATTATTCGCTTTTCTTCAAAATCTACTTCGATATCATTCTGCGTTAGGACGGACGGCTTCAGTGCGTTTTGAAAAACAATCCCTTCAAAAAAGATTGTTACAACTTTCTACAAAAAATTAATGCAAACAAACCTTCAATTTATAATAATATTTTATTTACGTTAAAATATTATTTAATTATATTTAGGTTAGAGTGAAAAATAGTTAAGGGAAAAACTTAAAATAACGTAATTTTTCCTCCCTTTTGAAAAAAATAGAATAAACATAAATAAGGAAATAATTATATACCTAAAAATAGGAAAATATAAAAACGTTTAAAACAAAACACAATAATCAATACTCAGTCTATTTCACTGAATTATTTACAAATACATGGTGCTAAATACTAAAAGCACACAATTATTTGATTATTAAAAATAAAAGAATACGAAAAATTAAAAAAATAGATAAATATTTGAGTTATACAAAAGGTGCATCACAATATTGACATAAGTTTCCATTTATTTTATTTCACTAAAAGCCAAGATGATAAATTTATTGACATCGCAACGGGCAGAGTAGCATTTGAAAATGTCTGTGCTTCAATTGGAAAGACTTGGAAGAAATGTAATGCTTGAATATTAAAAAAAAAAAATGTGTGAAGGTTACACAAGCCGTATTTTATCGGGAAATTTATACTCAGCTTAATAAAATTTTACATTTCAAACAACAACAACCGAAAAATTAGTAGAAAAAAGTTAGGAATTTAAGGCTGTCAGCCTTATTACCGTACCCGATTGGAAAATTCTCCGATCGAAGAAAATGTGCGATCGGAAGTTTTATTTCATTCACCGTACACCCGATTCGTACATAAATTAGTGAACGCATAGCAACGCACTTCAAATGGCAAGTTTCCAACACTTTTTCAGCCCTATCGTCGTATCCGATCGTAACAAAATTCTATCCGATTTGCACGAAACATACGAATTTGGTATCGTCCTAACGGTTCCGATTGTGAAATCGTACATACCTCAGACAAAAATTCGAATTTGCGTTGAAATGTCAAACTCAGAATAACTCATCAGGATTTCATGCGGCGAAAAGCAAAAATTCAACTAACGCTTGCGATGCATAGCCATGATTTTGTTTTATGCGTATCCGATTGTTCCGACAGCTAAATTGTCTCGGCACATTTGCGGAACGACATTCGTTATTATACGTCAATATATCCTTTACGAAACCATGAACGAAATAAACGTTACGATCGAAACTTTTCTACGATCGTAAGAGGCCAGTTATAGCTATCATTGGTTTTCATCATTGAATTACAACATTGGAATTTTTCTGATAGGTCGGTTATAGCACTCATTGAACATTTCCGTCAGGAATTTTTTCCTGCCGTAATTCTATCATTGGAATTGTGAGAAATTGAAACACAGATCATTGGAATTATACAAAATTGAAACGCAAATCATTGGAACGATTCGTTTAATTTTTTATGACAAAAATCCATGAGCTGTTCAGGAAAACGAATTTTCGTACGGAAAATAGAAAAATAAATGTTTAACGAAAAATAAGTTTGCGAACTTAAGAGCTAACTATAATGAGAGGAAGCAAACGGAAGCTAGTGCCAGAACCGAACGTAGCGCTTCCTTCCGAACTGCCATGTGAACACTTTACCCATAATGAACGAATGTGTACGGAAGTATTATTCAAAAACAAATGAATGTATTCTGTTTTCAATAATTTGTGAATTTCAGGTGCTATGCAACAAACAAGCAATTTCAACAACAAATCGAATTCCTCTTCAGAAAAATCAACAAAACCAGTCAGCTGTCAAATTTTCGTCCGTAAAAAGCGAAGAGGAGCGCAGTTTACGTCCGTAAGCAAAACTGAACGAAAATTGACGCAACGGAGCAATTCGCTATTGCAGGACAATATAGGAATTCCTTGTATTCGCTCAGTTACGGACGGCTCCGTCCGCTCTGTTCCGTTCATTATAGTTAGCCCTTTATATTTTTTTTTTCTTAAAAAAAATCTTTAAGTATTTTCCGGTCGATTGGTATATAAATTGCATTACTAATCAAAAGAAAACTTAGTTAAATATCCATTCAAACATTTTTCCTGATGTATTTCAATGATCGCTATAACTGGCCCCTAAGTTTCTCCGAACGGATACGACGATAGGGCTGTTTATTTGCGGATGAAATTGGACGAAAACAGTAAGCAACAAATCACGATGCATCATGAAATCGCGAAACCTCGCTCTCAATTTGAAATTCCAACCTCCGACGCAGATTTCAAATTTTGCGTAGATGTCTACGATTGACCTGTCCGAAAGTACACCGGTTGTAAGAAAAAGTCGTAGAAATTGAACGAATCGAAGAGAATTTGTCTCCGATCGGGTACGGTAATAAGGCTGAGTAATTTACACAGATAAAGTTCCGGCAATTCGACACTTGAGTTTTTCGTTTTTACTATAGATCTGGGCTAGGTTTTGACATTTGATAATCGAGTGAACGAAACTCAGTTTAAAATTGAGTACAGCGTTTTATTGGAATTCCGATTAGGATTACTGAGCTTACCTAAGTTCCCAATAAAATACAGCTACACTCTGTTACTGTTGGCGTGACTTCTTTGGGGGTTTTGATTGATTTATAACACCGGACGACAAGGTTAATGTTAAAGGACGACAATAATACTTTTATCAATGTCTTGTGTTTTAGGTTCGAATCCGATATAGATTTCACTGGTGTCTTCTCCCTTTCATAGCTTTCAGCCTGAAGCACAAACAAACAACCACTCTAGCCCGTGAGATATTCAAATATTTCTTACAATACAAAAAAAAAATGTCTACAAGGCATATGCATCGATTAGTCTCTTGTTTGGAATCAATAATCTCCTCGAACTCCTCGCTTCTTCTCCAGCACCAAGCTATTTAATGTGAAAGGAGAAAATAGAGAGAATTTGAAAGACAAATTAGTTATCTAAGAACTCCCACTCGCTCGAAGTGTTCGAACTGGCTGTGCCTGGACTTGAACGACCTCCATTTGCATTAATGTGTTCCACAGTAACATTCCAAAGCGATGGAATTTTCATGCTATCGGGCATCTTAATGACCGTTGGCATCATTTCATTGGGTTCAATGTCGACAATCGGTTGCGTTGGAATGAACTGTAAATGTTTTTGTTGTTGCCCTGTCTGTTGCTGTTGCAGCGTCATAACCGAATCACACTCATCCAGGTCGTCTTCATCGTTTATGAAATGGATTTTCTTACGTGGTGTCGTCTGTACACCAGCATCTTCGAGCTGTGCCATTGGATATTGATTCATTGGATATTGCCAACTGGTGCTGGCTTGTACTTGTGATTGTTGCATTTGTGACTGCAGCTGTGACTGTGATTGCTTGATTTCTTCTTCGGAAATTTCTGACAATTCAACGGGTTGGAGGTTGAGTTTTTCAGCGAGAGCTTTGCCTTTGACTTCGATGGCTTTCTGTAGAGAATTGGGTGTTAGGGCTTCGGGAAGGAAATTTTTAATGGATGTCGGTAAAGAGGAATACGGTTTCGACGAGGAGGGAACGCAAGAAGAACTTGAAGATACGAAAAATAATTTTTAAAATTTAGCCAATTTTTGAAGCGATTTGCTTTTTTCAAGCTGGAACAGCTCACCTTGGATCTGTTGTTGTGCAAAAACTAGCGTCCATGACCGTTGGCTTCGCTGTGAATTCCAAGGTTTTGGGTTTTTCTGGTTTTTGACTAATTGACGTCGTCGCCGTTGTTGCTTTTGCGTCGGCCTCGGCTATTGCTTGACCAATTTCAACTATTCCACCCACGGGTTTGGGTTTCTTTTTCTTGTTCTTGGGCCGTTCGTCTTTTTTCGAGTTGTTCGCTCCGCGATGATGGAGGATAGACTCTTCGAATTCTTTTTCACCAATTTGGCTGAGAATTTCCATGCGACGTGATTGTTCGGCGCGTGGAGATTCGACAGCCAATTCGATTGGAATGTCTAAGTTGATTTCTTCGATTGGTGGCAATTCGAAGCATTCTTCGGCATTGGTGACGGCTTCTTCTTCGGCTTCGAATTCGATGGGCGATTCGAAGAGTGAAGCTCCTAGGACGGGAACGGGCGGAGGAAGCAGTGGATTGAATATTATTTTTGCTGAAATTGAAAGGAAATTTGTTTTTGTTAAGAAATTGAGTTTTGGTGACGATAATATGAAGAAATCCATTTCCTTCTTTTCCTGAGTCGTGTCCAGTTTGTTTTGTTTGTTCTACTTTTACGTTGGGCTTAGAGGCTTATCCAAAATGAGTTCATTTCTTAAAGGGCGCGGTTTGTATACAAAAAGTTTGTCTGAAGTTATCGCGTGCAAGAAGACAATAAGAATTACCACTTTGAAGTGGGAATCTGAGAATTTTGGACGAGGGTTGATGACATGAATAAACCTAGAAGAACACTAATATTGGACGAGAACAGAGATATACTGATAAGCGGAACCAAAAGGAAAAAATCGTATGTGTGTGTGATGAAACTGTGCTTTGATTAAAGAAAGGAGAAAAGGCAGCGTGACGTCATCAAGAACTTTCTTTTCGTATTACATATTTCGTCTTCGAAAGAAAACAGCATGTATGTATTTTGATAAGGATCTGCAGTCTGCCCCAAAGCACTACTACCCTTCTTTTTACTTTGTTCCATTTACCCAATAAAACAAGATTAAGAGCTGTCGAACATAAATTACCTGTTTTGCTTGGCGGCTCTGGACACGGTGCCAATCTCAACAAACTCCTCGGTCCCTCCAGTACGAAGATCTCCTTCTCGCTTATACAAAAATCAACAATATTTCTAAAACCACTCGCCACTGCTTCCACCTTCAACTGATCCAAATTCAAAATATACAACATCGTCTCGTCGTGCGTCACAACGTACTTATTCAAGTAAATGTCAATCGATCGGAAATTCGTTATCGAACTGGTGACACTACGGCATGGATTTAAAATAGGAATTTCCCATGCCGCATTGACTTTGCTCAAAGCATCTCGAAAGAGTAGAGTCTTCTCGACATTTCCGTCGAGATCGGCTAACCAAAGTCTTAGACCGGGTCGGCCACAAACTAACTGAGTGGTGGTTGAATCCTTGCGGAATATCGTTCCCCCAATATCAGCCAAAGTTTTCCGGTCCTTCTTGCCAACTTGTGATAGATGCCATTGATTCGTTTTCGGATTTCTTTGACAGATTATCGATCGATAGAGAGTCGATACCAGCAGATACGACTGATGGATACTCAACTGGACGATTTCGTAAGCTTCATTTAAGATTTCCACTGATTTACTCAAATGCTAAAGAAAAATCAAGGTTAAATGATGGATGGTGAAATGAGCTCGTTGAACTTACATTCTGATAGTCGAATTCAGTGAGCACAATGACTCCTTGCTTATTGCCCGAATAGAGTTTCATTCCATTCTTGGACCATTCACAGCAAGTGATTGTGCAAGTATGCAAATCACGGATTGTATAACGTTCTACTGGCTTGGCTTTAGTAAGAGGGCCAACCAGTTCCAAATCAGCAGGTAATTCTTTTTGAATCTGGAAAACACTCACTTGACCATTGGCATTGCCAGCCGCCACCATATACTCCACCGATGAAACAATCTTAACGCAAGTTATCGGCGAAGACACCTTGAACAAACGAAAATTGCTTGATGGACATCGCCAAGAATGTCATTGATTTAACCTACCTCACAGCGTAGTTTCTGGACTTCGCCATTAAAACGATTATACCAAAAGACAATACCGGCATCACTTCCGAGAGCGATAAATTCGGGCACAACATCGACACAAGTGATTCCCAAATCGACAGGAA
The DNA here is from genome assembly GCA_920937365.1 of Sphaerophoria rueppellii. Classification (NCBI taxonomy): domain Eukaryota; kingdom Metazoa; phylum Arthropoda; class Insecta; order Diptera; family Syrphidae; genus Sphaerophoria; species Sphaerophoria rueppellii. The sequence continues at coordinate 31,979,268 of CAKKXW010000004.1, read as the reverse complement.
ACAGACCCTTCTGTATGCGATGGGGAATTTTTTCGATAATCTCGGTCAAGGGAGCCCATTCACGCAACGAATAGATTTCATGATTTTTTTCCATCGATAGGAATAGGAATTGGTGTTAAGTGAAGGAGCAAAAGACACAAAAACTAGTTAGTATATGGAATGTTTTCTTGAGCTGGAACTGATAGGAAATATTAATCAAGTTCACACCAATTGTTTTTATTTATTTATTTCTTAAATATAAATAGAATTATTGCAGTTTTTCTTTCTCCAACTTCTGTCGTTGCAAGATAAATGACATTTGCCGCTACGCAACGAAGAAAAAAGGGAAAACAAGACAAAGAAACAGCTGGCTGAGGATGTGTTCAGAAATAATTTGACAAAGGCGATCCTAACGACAGATGGTTGCGAATATTTGAAGCTGGTAAGGGAATATTGTTATTCACTGTTAGCGCTCAACTTCATTTTGCTTTGATAAATAAGTCAAGATGTTGATAAGCCACACAATTGCAACAATAAAAACGTAGTTAATATTAGAAGTTTTTTGTTCTTTTATAAAACACAGCTCTTGTGAACCAGCTGTTATACAACATTAACAAAAAACTATCCGAATAGCCTCTCATGTACCTGAACGAATCCAGTGTTTTGACAGCTCAAGGCTCTCCTATCTCTGTATAACTCATCAATGGTTTGATTCCTATTGGCAAAACAAAAGCAAAACAAAATATTTTCAAAATCTTTCCTCTTCGTAATCCTCTTTAAAAATGAATATTTTACCCAAAAAACGGTAATAAAGTTTATTTTTCTTCACTAGATTTCCTTATATACAAATGATCTTTATCCAAATAGGTGGCATGTTCGCACTAAAGATAACATTGCCCGTGTAAGACGTGATGAAGCTGAAGCCGCTGAACAGGAACGCAAACGCTTTGAAAAACAAAAAATTGCTGTAAGAATGTTTTCCTGACGGTCCCAAGAACAAGTTATCAACAAATATTTATTTCATTAGGAAACAGAATCCCGACTCGGTCTATTGAGATCCAAGACTCAAACAAAGTCCAGAAGTCCTGATAAATCCACAGAAATATCAATAACTAAGGAAGATGGTCATGTTGATCTTTTCACGGATTTTCAGTCCCACACCAAGACAGTCAATAAAGAACACGAAAAAGAAAAGAAGGAAGAGAAAGAAAAGAGCGAAAAGCAAATAGGTTATCTCACATATTTGGGTCAAGACACCAATGAAGCCCTAAAATTGAAAAGTTGGTATGAGGTTGCTCCAAGTAGAGGAAAAACTGGAGATGAGGATAGAATTGAAAAGAATATCGAAAAGAAACGTCTTCATGATCCAATGGCCTTGTTTTCATCCGAGTCTGTTAAAAAACGAAAGCATAGTTCGACTTCCTCCAAAAAAACAGATGAACACTGCAAGAAAAAGAAAAAGGAAACTAGCGACACACATGGGGACGAGCAGACACGCAAGAAAGAACTCATGGACAAAATGAGAAGAGAACGAATTAAAAGAGAGGAACGTGAGCGACTTCGTCAAGAGCAACTCTTTGCTAAGCCGGAGAAAGCAGTTCCTGTTGCTCCTCCAAAAGTAGTTCAGAAATACCATAGCCAGTTTAACCCCCACATAGCGAGACAATAGAGTTGGTCAATACTTTGGCTGGCAGGAATGAAGTCTGGTCAGTAAATTGCCATTTCCTACTTTTAGCAAACAGTAAAACAATTGTTTCTTAATAATTCATTGAACTTCTATTGCTACAGAGACTTAAGGATAAGAGAAAAAAGACAGAAACCTAAATCGACAGAAGACGCTTCTAGAGAATCCTCTTGCCTTGGAGATTGTTCTGGTTGTTAATCTTGATATGAGTCTGTCGTTTCTTTTCCTCCTTGAACGCCTCAGCGTTGGCTTTCCTTTCGATCCTTCTTTCCATTCTATACTCCTTGAGTAGCCTTTTTCGTTCCTTCTTCTCTTCAGGTGTTTCGTCCTTGGGTCTGATCGACAAAACACTCAGCGTTGACATCACTGATTTGGCACACAGAGACTTCGGTCCACCACTAGGACCTTCCTCACCGTTATCCAATTTTGCTAGAGCCTTCGCGGTGAGTTTATCATTGTCTCCACCACGAAGTGTGTTCACAGGTAGACCCGTCTTCGGATCAATTTGAATCTTTCGGCTCTTTCGAGGTTCGTCGATGAGTTTCGGATGATTGTAGATGTTTGAGTAGGTGGACAGAATACTCTCGCAGTCCCACTTTTTTTCTTTGGGATTTTCGACTTCCAGTTCGACTAGTTCGTCATCATCGTCGTCGGCTACATTACGGTACTTCTCGATACGTTCCTTGTCCCATTCTTTGTTGTATTCCTCAATCTCTTTGGATTTCTTCATGAGTTTGTAACAGCCAAGGACATATGGATGTTTCTGGCCCCAGGTACCTTCGATTTCTTCCATATCGAGTGCACCCATCTCGGGTTCATCGTAAGTGGCATAGAATTTGTCGAATCGATCGTCGAGCAGTGTCAGCTGTTCGTTGCGGCGAATCACACTGCTGGACATGGAATATTCGGTAAAACGAGATTTGGTTTCTTCCTCGTCGAAACGACGTTCTCTCATCAATGGGGCCAATCGATCTCGCAACTCCTGTTCATTCTCATCGTCTTCGTCGGACATCAAGTTATCTGAATCGAAATCTTCTTCATCCTCTTCGTCAAAGTAATCCTCATCCTCATCGTCTTCGTAGTCATCATCGCCGCCCATGGCCTGGAGAACAAAATCATCATCGATTTGATTATCAGCGTTCTCAAAATCGAAATCATCATCCAAGGCAGCTACAATATCCGGATCAAGATCTGGGCGAGGTCCCGGACGTGGAGCGGCTTTGTTCAGCATACCCTCGTCCTCCTCAAACTCACTGGCGAACACAGAACTTGGCAGTTGTAATTTCGGCTCGACATTTTTGTTCTTTTTCACCTGATTGGGATTCTCCACATACTCCCACACGATATCTTGTCCAGGTTTCTTTAAATGCTGCAAATAATCATAGTCGTCATCGAACTGTATGCCAAATTTCTTTTGTTCTTCCTGGCGTTTCTTTGGATCAAGTTCTTGTTTGTTTGACGGGGTTGCTTCAAGGAGGACCCGTTGAGGTGCAGTCTCATCGGCTATCAGTGGATCGTGTTGACTTCTGTGCACTAGATGAAAAGTGACGGCCTTCTTTCGGTCGATAAATGCCTTCTTTCCTTTACCCTGAGGAATTTTATTTGGATGAGTACATGTTTGGGGGTTATGAAATTTTATATTTTTACCATGTTTTAATTATTTTAATTGTGGAAATGTAACAAAAAACTCAAATATTTTTGTTATTACGTTTTTGCGAAAAAATCAAAACATGTGGCGTACGTCAACACAAGATGTCAAAAGAAGGAGTTCAGTACCAGCAATTTTTGACATTTTAATGTGTTGAACGAATTCAGTCATTTTATTGGCTTGGAATTCCCTTTTAAGGTATGACTTAACTTGATTTACAAAAATTTATCACAAACATTTTAACACAAGGATATTGAGGTTACATTTGTGATTTGTTTGTGAATAATTTTTGTGTTATTATATTTCTTTTTACCAATTTTTCTTGGATTCTTCTGATTTCACTAACATTGTGAGAGTTTGTTTCCAACAAGAATTATATAATGTTTCTACTAACGCTAATCACGAGATTAAGCGAAGTGGATTTACAATAAAACTCGACTTTTTTCAGATTTAAGGAAGACAGAATCGTAGTATTATACTAAATGTGTTATTATTCTACGTTTTGATCCACTTATATGTACCCTAGATACCAAAAAGGTCGAGAGTTTTTCTTAATCTACTTCATTAAATCTCGTACTAAGCGTCATTGGAATCAGCATATTAAGTTCATGTAAGAAAGAAATTTATTGCAAGTAGTTATTCCCTTTAAACAAACATCGCTTAACGCACCCTATAAGTTATGTCTTAAAACGTCAAAAACCAAAAAAACAAATCGAACAAGACTTTTTTCTTTATAAAAAAAAATTCGAATGACGACAAACGTCCGACCCCCAAGCAAGACATACGATAATGGTTTTCTAAAGAGTGCAAAACAAGTGAAATCTGTATTGTTTTTCAACAAGATAGCCATCGGAAACATTAAAATAAAAATAAATTTCGTCAGAATTAAAATTTGTTTTCTGCTAAAGGACAAGATTAAAAGTTCATCGATGTGTTTTTGAAGTGAAAGTGCATCACGAGTTTAGGAAACACAAAGTTCATCATCAACACACAAAGAAGTACAAACTAAAACGATGAGCGAAAATACTGAAAATCTCCGAAGTGCTATCATAAATGAGCCGTCAATTACAAGTGGTGGCTTTGGCGGTGTTATGCGCACTCCGTCAGGTAATGTTCGAGCTCTGGGGCCCCAATTGCCTCCTTCAATTCCACCCACACCGCTGCAACCGTCAACTGCGATGATGAGACCTTCATACATGCCACAGAATAACTTTGGTTTTATGAGTAATCCCTACATGACAACGGGTTATGGTGGTTACGGCGGCGCTGCTGGGGGATTCAATTCATTCGGTGCACCTGGATATGGGGGATATGGTAGTTCATATGGCAGATTCGGAATGAACCCCGCTGATCCCGAGCAGAGATTCATCCAATTGGCAGAGAATAGCTCTCGACCAGCATTTCAGAGCATAGAGTCGTTAGTTGCGGCCATTGGCAACATTGCCCAGATGTTGGACTCGACATTCTTCGCTTTGACAAGCTCATTTAGAGCTATTTTGGGAGTCGCGGCGAACTTTGGTCGATTGAGATCAGTGTTTGCTCAGTTTTGGCAAACATTTGCCATTTTCAGAGGCCTAAATTGGATCTACAGAAAGTAAGTAGTCACAGAGTCCTTCCTAATCAGATCACACCTTAGTTTTTTGATTCTTTTACATTTTTTTCAGAATTCTCTACTGGTTGAGAATATCAAAACTCGATCCCTCATCGTTGGCCTTCAAGGAGGCATTTGCTGCGGCATTGAAACAGTCATCGACAGCTAAACCAGGGCCAACATTGCCAAACAAAGGTGCCTCGCCATGGCCAGTATTAGCATTCATTAGTTTTATATTCACGGCGCCATATCTGATTATGAAGCTGATAGGAACTGTTTCTGAGACTGTTCTGGAGGAGAGTAAGTTTTATTTTATTTTCTCTGTTATCTTGTTAAGTCGGGCATTTTATTCGCATGCACATAAGGTTGATGTGCTAATCAGTGATAAAGCGCGATGATAAGATTATCAATTTGTTCAAATGTTTTCTAGTAGACGCGAAAATGTGGTTTTTTCCGTACTTTGTGTTCATGACGCATTTTTCACTTTTTTATCAATGCGGTCCATGTTCAGAATGTATGTTTTTGGGAATGCAAAGACAGGGTTACGAAGATAAGAAGCATCGCTTTGTAGTCCCTGCAATAGGCTATCTATCTATAAAGTGTATTCAACTTGATTTGCGTTCTTTTTCGATTGTTTTTAACTTTTTTAAGTTGCCCAAGGATAAATGTTTATCGTTTCAGCTCGCAATCCCGAAAAATGGGTTCAACCTATCGAAGCAATGGCGTCATATGATTTCCAAGCCAGAAATCCATCTGAATTGTCATTCCAAGCCGGACAACGCATCCTCGTTGCACCCAAAGAAATACAAAATACTCACCACCTCATGGCAACCGGCTGGGGTCTGGCTACCATTGATGGTCAAACTTCAGGATTAGTTCCAATTAACTATCTAAAAACACCGACACAAATGCGACAGCAAATGCACACAACAATACCACCAGAAAATAGTGCGGAACCATCGGCTCTAATCGACCCACATCCACAATTACCAGGCCTGGGAGTGAATGATTTTGCGATTGCTCCACAAATTGTCAGCACTGGTGATATTGGAACTTCTTTGAGTGATCAGGAAATTGTTTAATTCCTGGCAGTTGAAATAAAATATTTTATTTTTAAATTAAAAAAGGTGTAACATTGAGAAGGTGGAAGAAAGACAAAGTTTTTTTTTCGATCATTTATTCGATTTCATTGTTAATTGGTATTTTTATTTTTTTCATTATACAAATTAGTCTAAAAACAAACAAATAGGAAAACTGCATTATTTAACCAAAAAGATAACAAATAAAGGAGCACAGTTAAGTGAAAGGAAACGAACGATTTGTTTATTTATTATTTTATTCATTTAAAGAGAAACGTCAGACCAAGGATGTTGAGAGAGCCAACAGCAGGAATGAAATTCGGAGGTTTTGTCGAAAGGTAAAACAGCTGGTTCAAGGTCATCGAGCAAGAACCGATGACTGCAGAGGTAAACAAGAGACCATCATAGTAGAATCGCAGTCAATGCTGGGGATCTGGAAAGACCACTTCTGTAGACTGTATAACGGCGACGACGAACAAAACAGGGAACCTGTCATCGGAAACGATGATAGTCAACAATTCAGTGAACCCGACCTAGAAGAAGTAAAAACGGCAATATCACGGCTGAAACCCAACAAAGCCGCTGAAGCAAATGGACCAGCTGCAGAGCTGTTCAAAGCCGCAGGCGACGAGCTGGATAAGAGCTGCACCAAATCATCTGTAAGATATGGTCAGACAAATGCATGCCCGATGAATGAAACCTCAGCATTGTTTGTCCGATCCTGAAAAAGGGAGAATCTCTAAACTGCGCCAACTACAGACGAATCAGCCTACTTAACATCGCCTACAAGATCCTCTCTGCCGTAATATGTGAACGTCTGAAGCCTTTCGTCAACAATCTGATTGATCCTTATCAATGTGGCTTCAGGCCAGGAAAGTCAACCATCGACCAAATTTTCACGTTGCGGCAGATCCTGGAAAAGACCTATGAACTCCAAATCGATACCCACCACATTTTCATCGATTTTAAGGCCGCGTATGACAGCATCTACAGAGACGAACTGTATAAAGCTATGTCTAGTTTTGGCATCCCTGCCAAGCTCGTTTGCTTGTGCAAAATAACGATGGAGAACTCACGCTGCCAACGAGCTTACGGAATCTTTCGACGTCAAAAAAGAATTCAGACAAAGCGATGCACTATCGTGCGATATCTTTAACATCGTTCTTGAATAGATAGTGCAGAACTCCACCGTCAACACCAGAGCCACTATCTTCCAAAAATCTGTTCAACTTCTCGCGTACGCCAATGATATTGATGTAATGGGAAGAACACAGCGTAATGTCAATGGCGCCTTTGTGAGAATTGAGACAGAAGCGGCAAAAATGGGTTTAGCGGTAAATGGTCTTCGGTCTTCGAGAAAGGACACCCAACACCGACGACGCACGGCTCGGACAGAACGTCACAATAGATGCATATAACTTCGAGGTATTAGAGGAGTTTGTCTACCTAGGCTCCGCTAAAAACAGTTCAATAACACCAGCGCCGAGATTAGACGAAGAATAACTCTTGCTAATCGCTGTTTCTTTGGGCTAAGAAAGCAATTGAGTGGAAAAGCCCTCTCTCGAGCAACTAAGGTAAAATTATAACACCCTCATCATCCCAGTCCTGCTGTATAGTACAGAAGCATGGACCTTGACAAAATCGGATGAAAGTGCCTTAGGCTGTTTCGAGAGGAAAGTTCTTCGGGTCATCTTTGGCCCCGTGTGCATTGAAGGGGAATGGCGATGAAGATATAACAGCGAACCTTACGAGTTGTGGCCTAAGTCCACAACGGACTGTAGCCGCGCCGTAAGTAAGCATTGTTATAAATGGTGAATATATGGTGACGTTAGTTCTCATAACCGAGGAGCTGGCTATTCGGAAGTCCCATGAACATGCTTTTGTAAATTTGTATTGAAAATAGTAGACAGAAATCATTCAGATCTCATTAATATATAAGATGACGTACATTTTAATTCTTGGAAAAAAAAAAGTAATCGCCCCCGGGTGGGCTCGAACCACCAACCTTTCGGTTAACAGCCGAACGCGCTAGCCAATTGCGCCACGGAGGCCGTTGATTTAAGAGTGACAAAATACAAATAAGAGTCTGCGTATACTTTTGTATAATGGTGGGAAATTTGGTTTGGTTTTCGTTCGGTTTATAGCGTTTTTTTTTTTTATAGTCCGGAACTGTTCCGAACGCTTCTGAATTCGTTCACTAGGCACAAAATGACAGTTCTTGTTCTGAATAGAACAGAAAAACGATTTGAAGTCGGAATCAAAAACAAAATCACGCATATATGCACACACTTGCACATACGTACTCGCCACTATGTTTACAAATAAAGAAAATAAAAACAAGTCATATCATCTGCAATTACAAATACATAGACATTCAACCATTAGAAGAAAGAAAATGTGTTTGCATGTTCGTTTGGTATCCGGAATCGGACAGTTCTGTGTACCAATTCCGGATTACCAACAAAAAACGCTATAAATTATTTCAAAAATTGTCTTCAGCATTCATCAGCAAGTAAACGAAAACACGCCTTAAGATTCAATGAAGAAATTTACGGGCTGTACAGCGTCACAGATATAGCCAGGAAGGTCATGTGGGTATGACGCTCCGGTCCATAGTCTTCGAATCCAACACTGAATGACGTCATAAAAAAAACAAGGCGTGTCAAATCAAATAAGCCGTTCTTTGCAGAACATTTTATCTACAGATTGTTTTATAACGGCCTCCGTGGCGCAATTGGCTAGCGCGTTCGGCTGTTAACCGAAAGGTTGGTGGTTCGAGCCCACCCGGGGGCGTGTCTTTTTTATTTTATTTTTATTCTAAAAAGTAAATGTACGTCATAAATGAATCAGAGTGGCTTCGGTCCAAGGTCTTCGAATCCATCCCGGAAAGACGTCTTAGAAGATGAACACCCGACCCCGAGTCAGGTGAAGCACACAGGTGCTAAATGACCTCAAGCCTCAACCAACTTGGCGTGCGAATCTTTTGTTCAGTTTTTCGCGAAAAACAGGGAGTGTCAAATCAAATAAGCCGTTCTTTGCGGAACATTCTATCTAAAAAGTATTTTGTAACTGCCTCCGTGGCGCAATTGGCTAGCGCGTTCGGCTGTTAACCGAAAGGTTGGTGGTTCGAGCCCACCCGGGGGCGTATGTTTTTTTTAAATTTTTCTTTCATAAATGAATAAGGTCTGAAAGGGAATGCTTCCTGGCGATTTAATCCACGCCAGCCGAGCTAACCTTAAGCCCGCTTCTCACGACCCTAGTTTTCCTGCATATATGAGTCTCCAATGGCGTTTTAATTGGCAATCTGGAACATGAAAAAGCTTTCGGTTTTTGAAATCAGAAAAAAAAGTCTCTACATTTTTCAAAATCAGAACTGTCACTTTTGCATGATAAAACGCATTCAGAATGTTCGCGTTTAACTTCCAGATTGCCAATTCAAATTGCCATACATTTCAACTTATGTCGTTTTAAATTGGTCGTTCAGAAGCATTCGTAAGAGTTCAGAAGTCTTCTGTCGCAATGCTTCTGAGATGAGCAGAACGCTTCTGTTTTGTAAACAGAACGACACATACACAATAACCCGTTCCATTGGAGATAGAAGAAGAAACTTCAAAAAGAAGACCAATAGAAAACGACATTAGGGACCAAGTTATCACTTCATCAGAACTTAATGTATTTTTTTAAGTAGTCTCTTTGTTCTATAAACACGGGCAATAACACCAGCGCCGAAATCAGACGAAGAATAACTCTTGCTAATCGCTGTTTTTGGGCTAAGAAAGCAATTGAGTGGAAAAGCCCCCTCTCAAGCAACGAAGGTAAAACTGTACAACACACTCATCATCCCAGTCCTGCTGTATGGTGCGGAGCATGGACCCTGACAAAATCGGATGATAGGCTGTTTCGAGAGGAAAGTTCTTCGGGTCATCTTTGGCCCCGTGTGCATTGAAGGGAAATGGCGAAGAAGATACAACAGCGAACTTTAAGGGTTGTACAACGACATGGACCTAGCCAGAAGGGTCAACGCCCAGAGACTCAGATGGCTCGGTCATTTAGAGCGAATGGACACCAATGCTCCGGCCCGGAAAGCCTTCGACACTAATCCCGAGGGACGTAGGAGGAGAGGAAGACCGCGACTCAGGTGGCACACTCAAGTGGAAGAGGACCTCAATCAACTTGGAGTGCAAAACTGGAGACGACTAGCTAAGGACCGAGCTAGCTGTTGATTGAGACCCAAGTCCACAACGGACTGTAGCGCCATTTTAAGTAAGTAAGTAAGTCTCTTTGTTCCCATGGATTTAGTTCACCGCGACTCGGTTTTACCTTTCTTTTGGATGTGGGTGCTCTTTAATTGTTTTATTGAGAATATATTTAGTTTTGAACGTTCAAAATGGTGCTAAACTTCTGTTTGAATCATTTGAGGTTAAGAAATATGAGCGCGACCCCTGTGGTCCACACGCCACATTACGAATGCGCCATATAAATCGTGTGTGTTTTTAAGAATATCAAGTGAAGTAAAATTTTAACAAAGAAAACAACAATACCGCTATAAAGTAAAGATACTGTGTTTGAAAGTAATAATTGAAAGTGTTCAATAAATAAGTTTATGAGTGATTTGAATAAAGTGAATTTGTGTTTTATTTGAAAAGCGAATAGTTTATTGTCGGACCAAGCCGATTTGTTTTCGCAATTTATTGTGAAATGATCATAATTTTCATGAATACTTTCAAATTTTGTAAGACTTTTTTAGTTTTTTCATCCCTTTGAATAACCCGCTTAACCGATTTAGCTTAATCAGTTCTCAATGAAGCAATTCCGCATCGTTTGAGACCAATTTTATGGGTGGTTCGCGAGATAGTCATACTTTTCATGCATAAATGTCGAATTTTTACTTCTTTCGCATTTTTATGGCGTTTTTTTTTTGGTAATCCGGAATCGGTACACAGAACTGTCCGATTCCGGATACCAAACGAACACGCAAACACATTTTTTTGCCTCTAATGGTTGAATGTCTATGTATTTGTAAAACATCATATGCAGAATTGCAGATGACATGACATTGTTTTTATTTTCTTTATTTGTAAATATGGCGGCGAGTACGTATGTGCAAATGTGTGCATGTATGCGTGATTCTGTTTTTGATTCTGACTTCAAATTCGGAATCGTTTTTCTGTTCTATCCAGTACAAGAACTGTCATCTTGTGCCAAGTGAACGAATTCAGAATCGTTCGGAACAGTTCCGGACGACCAAAAAAAAACGCTATTAATTTCTATCAAAAAAACACTTAACCGTTATCGCTGAAAACTGAATCTGTTCTTAACAAGGAATTCCGCGTAGAATGAGACTAACTTCATGTCGATGCTATGGGTGGTTCGCGACAGTAGAGTAGAAAAAATGTAACGCACATACATACCACATACACACACACACACACACACATACATCATATAAAAAGGGTTGATTCGGATTCAAAGAACCTCGAAATACGAAGATATGCAAAGACTAGAGATTCACAAAACTGGGGCCGATTAAAAAACAAATAACACCAAAATAGTACGAGCAGGATCTAATCCAAATGATGCGACATTGTGATTCAGCTTGTGAACACATCTTGCGGGAAAGGAGTACTTAGCATTCTTCATTCTTCATACTTCAGGTTCGAGATCATGACCTGCAAAAAAATCACAACTAAGAGCTGAAGTTAAAATGTTTTCCTAATATGGCAAAGTGCTGGACAGCAGTGACAGAGGAAATGAACCGTGTTTTTATGCTCCACTTCGTTGTCGCAGACTCTGCATAGATTATCGGTACTAAGCCCCATCTTCTTTTTGTGGTAGCCTATGAATGAATTAAGTTAGGGATTTAAGTACACTGTATCTGATGAGTTAGTACCTCAAACTACAGCTCTTCCTCTAAATTAATATCTCTAAGGAATTAAAGAATTTGGAGTACTAATACAGATGGAAGATCCTTTGGAACCTTTGGTGGATAAGTGCACCACAACTGCCTAGAATATGGTCCGGTGTTTCATCTGCTCCGTTGCAGAATCTGTATGTTGGACTTTCGACTAGATTGAGGATACTAAGGTGCCTTTTTTTTTTTGTTGGTGGGTGGTTGTAGGATCATGGGGTTATATGCTGTATCTCTTCCTACACACCAAGTGCTTACTTTACCTACAAGTGGTAACCACCGGGTACTTGTTATATCACTAGATATAACTTGCGAGACTTGTAGGCGCGAATGAAAAACGGAGAAACAGAAGCATTTAACCAACAGTCCTACAAATTTGGAGGTTAGTGCGAGTGTGAGGGGCTAACAACCCCTCCACAGTAAAAAAAACTAAGAAGTTATGGAGAGATAGTAGCTTCGGATTTACATGCTATCAACAAACAAAGCAACATCTATGCACCGCCTAAGACAAAACGTCACTCTTGGTAGCAGCAATTTCGAGGTAGTTAAGGAGTTCACCTACCTTGGAACAAACATCAATCCCACAAACGACAGTGGAGATCCGAAGAAGAATTACCCTAGCGAACCGGTACTGCTTCGGTTTGGCAAAACAACTGGGTTCAAAACTCCTCACTCGAAAGACAAAGTATCTGGTATACAAAACTCTGATTTTACCAGTTTTACTCTAAAGGGAATTGATAGTGGGCATGGGCACTTACGAAAGAAAAATTCTTCGACGGATTTTCGGTCCCGTATGCGTTGATGGTGAATTAAGAAGAAGGTTCAACCAAGAACTGTACGAGCTGTACCAAGATGTAGATGCAGTCCAGAAGGCCAAGAGATGACGACTACATTGGCTCGGCCACATCGAGCTAATGGACGACAACGCTTCAGCCAAGAAAGTCTTCTCATCCCAGCCCCCAGGTTCGAGACGGCAAGGAAGACCGAACCTACGGCAAAAAAGGAAGTGACTGCGGATGCAGAGCGCTTGGTTAGGCGACTGGAGAGTGCATGCGTGGGACGATCACGCTGGAAGGCTGCAATATCTCAGGCTGAGATCCTTCATGGATTGTGAGCCGATAGTAAGTAGTAGTGCCTTTTTATTTACAATGACCGAGAGAAAATCAATAATTATCCTGATTTAGACTGATCTAGGTCGAAAAGCGCTTTTGGTTGTAGTTGAAGTCACCCAGAAGCATCTTCGCCCCTCTCAGTCCAGGCAGTTGTGCCCAGTTTTTTCTTCTCCTGGTTTCCTCTTCTGTTTTCATTTTACTTCAAATGATGTTTTCTCCTATTCCGCATTAGGGGTCGGGTTCTAACCTTACACTCCCAAACTGTTCAAATTCTAACTTCTCAAACTCTCCATCTCATTGAGACCCAATATGCGCTCATTTTGTTGCGATCACTATCACGTTCACTATTCATTTCTTTTCTGCTATACAAATACAGTGTTCTTTTATTATTTAAGGTAACCCTTGAGTTAAGGGCACGCTTATGGGCTTCTAGAAAATCAAGAACCTCTTACATACTATAAGAACTATTTCTTGAAACCAAATAGCTTTCCATTCAATTCATACAAAATAAACACACTTTTAGAATCCCATCGGAAATTTCCATTCGCAAAATACAGTCGAAAGATGAGAGATGTATTCAATTAAAAGATGGGGTCAATAAGTTTGTAGACACTTGACAGACTTAGAAAGAGCAATTTATTTATGTGCAACATTAACAATTCGAACTATCAGATGGTCAAGTCTGGCCACAGCACATCAAATTTAATAGGCGCTCACAATTTTCCTTACAATCAGTCTTACTCTATTTTTCTGCATCAATGGAAAATCACTGCGATGCAATTGCAGCCTACAAAGTACTGAACCTGGTTAAATATGTTCGAGCATCAACTGGAAAGTTTCTGATACTTAAATGGACGCTTTATGTGAGGTCTTGATTCTGGATTGGACACTATTAATTTATTGTGTTGAAGTTTAATTGGAGTTGTGGAATCTCTGATTTGTTTTGGTTTTCCATTATGGAATATTCAGAAGGATCTAGAAAGTGTTATTGAAATCAAAGTGTAATCCGAAAAACGGCAATTACATACTTTGAAAATGTTCTCCGGGGCTGTTTTAAATCTTTTTGATGAATACCCAGGAACCAGAAGCTTCTCTGAAAACGTTGAACAGGAAAACTACTTGTGTAATTCGAATCAAATCGAATCGCTTAAATAATAAACAATTATTGAAATTCGAAACACCCTCTACTGGTCATAAAAGAAAATATTTGACAATCATTAAATCAACAGACTGATTCTTATTTATTTGAAAGATGATCCTCTAAAGAGACGATAAGACGATGGAAAAGTAAACTAAACGAGACAAAACATTAACAAATTAAAACTAAACAATTAACAATTCGATTTCTTCGAGAAGACCCGAAAAGCTCTCATGAAGATGCCGGTAGCCCGGCAAACAACAAGAAATATTAATTCTTTTATGTATCCATTGACCATTAGTGTACCGTGTCCGTAAACAAGTTTTTTTCTTTCATTATTATTCCGATCAAAGCAATTCTATCCAATTGGTGGTGATATGCTCGAATATGGTCGTTCCTTATTAGACTCATCAGCACATCAGCCAGCCGTCAACAACAGCTCACACTCAGCTGATTTGCATTATGTACATAATATACAGCAGACATGCGCCCTTATATGAGAGCACAATAAATAGACCCGGCAATACGAGAGGAAAGCTCATAAGTTTGCGATAGCTCAAGTCGTGAAGACCGATATTTTGCTGAGACTGTTTTTTTGCTCCATCGACCATTGTAACCGCGAAACGCATTTTAATCATCTTCAGAGAACAACCACACAAATTTCATTAGAATCCATCAGCATCTTTGCAAGGAACTGGTTTGAATCAATTTGATCAGTGCGATACCCACCGAAAAAAATCTGTGAGAAATCAGTGTGTGTGCCCTAAAAGAAGGACTCAATTTTATAGAAACTTAATTGTGACATTAAAAGACTGTTTATCTTTTTTTATACAAATTAAATAAGTTTTGAGACAAAATGAGTGCATCAAAGTTGGAAGTTCTATCGCCGAATGTACAAATCGATGAAAATTTCATCGAAGTCGATTACGAGTATAAAACGTCTTCAGTTAAACGGAACGGTGATAAAATTCAGGTAAGCGTCGCTGTCTGGAGTCCCATTTCAGTGTTATGTCATGTCATGAAGAAAAAATAGGGGAGGGCGTTGAGAAAATCAATATTTTTGTGTACACATTGACCTTGAATAAAGAGCGAGGGTGAATGCAAGTTGTAGTTGTTGGCCGGTGTTTAGGAAAATTCCATTCAGGATTTCGAGTGTTTCTATACATAAGATTGAGAATTGTTGACTAAGTCTGAAGGATTAAGTAGTGCAAATGGAAACTGTTGCCGTCAGCTGTTTTCAATACAAAGATTGTGAACATTTTTGCGAAATTTAAATTTATTGACGTCATTTGTTGAACTTCCTTCATTTTAGTATACTTTCTTGACTATAAGGCTTTGGTTCAAGAGTTCAGTTCAATCTATACAATCGCATGTTTAGATGTCATGAAGAGAAATATCAACTTTCTGTAGGAAAAGTGTACTTCTCGTAATTAACACTATTGTTTGCATTTGTATGGCATTTGTAGCTAAATGCCTGTCATATCGCATGACGAAATATAATGGATGTAGGTATGATAGTTATATTATGTATGCACACGCCTATAGACATATTCCCAAACATACGATAATTGGCGCTAAATTGTCTTATGGGAATTGAATGTTGGTCTTCTCATGATTTTGGCCGAAGAAGAACTGAATATCAGATGGATAGATATGTATGTATGTAGGTAATATTGATTCCTGTCAATTTGCCTAAATTGAGTGATTTTGTTTCAAACTCTTCATTTACCTTAGTACCATGGGACGCTTAACACCTTTGTGTACTTAATAGGCCTAGTTCCATGTTTTATAAGATTAATGTTAAAGGGACTGCCCCTTAAGAGCAATGGTTTGCTTTGTTGAGCACAATGTAGACAATATTACGACTGACTTCGACGTGTTAAACTTACACGGAGAATTGGCGTGAATAATGACGTGAAATCTATTTTCAAGAAGGAAGGAGGAATTACATTAAACATTTGCTGTCAATTTTAGTAAGCATTTTTTTTTTAAGTTATCTGAAAAGCCCAATTCGAAGAAATCGATCAGATGATATGGTTCATCTGTATCCAAATCCAATCAAACCGTTGAAATTTGAAATACATACCTAATGTGAAGCTAAAACCTAGACTTCATTGTCTTAAGTTATTTTTTTTATAAGTTCATTGTTGAACTTTTAGTTCACCCGCATCTTAACGCTCAAATACCTTTACAGGGTTATCCAGTTTGCGGTTTTAAAAGCAAACATAAATAAAATAAATACAAAATACTTTTTTCATGAAATTTCTTTTTTATAAAGTTTAAACGTTGACATTAAGTGTGAAACACTACATCATTTAAATGACCACCAAGCGAATTGTTGCAAGCATTCATTCTTTTGAGGTAATTTTCAACCACTTTTTGACACATATTGGGCGGTATCTTAGCCATCACTTGACGAATGTTAGTTTTTAAGAGCTCAAGAGTTAAAGGTGTATCTGCATAAACACGGTCTTTTGAATAGCCTTACAAAAAAAGTCCAGCGGTGTCAAATCGCTGATCTTGGTGGCCATAATATCGCCACGACGAGAAATTAAGCACCTATAAAAAATGCCTCTTGCAATAAAGCCATATTCGAGTTGTGTGGCAAGTGGCACCATCTTGCTGAAACCACATATTCTCCAAGTCGTATTCTTCAATAGCAGGCAAAAAAATTCAGTTATCATAGGACCATAACGCTCCGAATTAACGGTGACAGTCGTTCCATCGTCGTTTTCGAAGAAGTAAGGTCCAATCACATCTCCGAATCAAAGAGCGCCCCAAACAGTGACTTTTTGTGGATGGCCTCTCTTCAATTACTTGAGGATTCTCAGAACCCCAAATACTACAATTTAATTTACTAACATACTCACTGAGTGAGAAATTTGCTTCGTCGCTGTAGAAATTTTTGTTCAAAAATTAAATCGCCGTCCTACGCCATGCCAGTTGTTCAAGCACCCATTTGACGTATCTACGAAGTTGTGTGCTGGCTTCAGTTGTTGTGTGAGATGGACTTTGTATGGATGTAGGTGTAGATCCAAATGGAAAATACACCATAATGTGTCGTAAGACAGCCCTTATTCCTGAGAACGACGAGGAAACGACACATTCGGATCTTTGGCAACACTTTCTCTAACAGCAGCGATATTTTCAGTGGTACGAGCGAAACGATGATGCACAGGCCTTACAATATCTGTAACCAATCCAGTCTCTTGAAATTTTTTCACAATTTTGCCAATTGCTTGCGTAGTTGGACGGTTATGTAATCTCCTCTTAAAGCACGATACGTTGCTGTGGCAGAACCACCTTTTTTTTTAGTATGTTTTAACAATTTGTATGCGTTGTGCGATAGTTAAGCGATCCATATTCGTAAGTGTCAGACAAATTTTGACAGACGTCGAAACCGCAAAATCGATAACCCGTTGTCTTGCGTACATTCTAAGTATAAATTTATTGTAAATGGTTTAATGTTTCCCTTCACAAAAATATCACGTATCCGCCGTAGTTAACGAATTTGTGACCAATATTGATTATAACATTATATTTGTACATTTTCTTAAAACCGATACGACGAGATTTGTGAATGAAGCAAAATTTGGTTTACAAAAATGACAGGTTTTCTATATTTTGATTGTAGACGAAAATGTATTGGATTGCAGAAGCAAACTATACATTGAATAAATTATGAAAACCAAAGTCGTTTGCAAAAATTGATGCCATCTTTCATCTGGTCAAGGGTCCCACAGAAAGTTTATCCGACCGTTGTTCATCTTGTCAATCGAAGAACTAGTTAAACGATCGCTTCCGAGACTTTTAGTTCTATAAACTATCGATAACGTAAACGAATTCTATCTTATAATAACTGTCAAATTAACCTAATCTTCATAAATATTTTGCAAAATAGTTGCATCTCCAACTTGGAATGTTTTGAAATCATACTTATATTATAGAGTGGCGCGATAGCTCTTTAAGAGCCAAGGCCTAGGTGGCTTACTCTCATCAATAATTCTCTGGGTGCGTGTGAAGAATTGAGGGGACCTACAATTTAACGCCGATTCCGAACGGTAAAGTTGAGTAGCTTTTTTCCAGACAGACTGATACTCTTGGAAGTTTTGTCAGTTCTTCGCAAGAGGCAGTGCCCGTGAAAGATGAAATAAAAACTATGTGACTCGAACCCACGACGTTCTGCTTAGCAGCCAACGCATCTAACCACTAAGCCACTTACACTACTTTTTGTTTGTTTGTAGTGAATAAACTCAAAAATCACTGATTCGATTTTAAAGTTTTTTTTTACCATTAGAGAGCCAAATTCACCCTGAGTAACATAGGCTATGGCTGAGTTCGTAAATGTAAAACTTCCGCAATACTGCCAAAATTGTGTTCGTAAATGTAAACAAACAGCATTATTTCTGCATGAGCATGGCAACATTTGTGTTCATAAAAGTATTACAACTGTCATATTGCGGTCAAGTCGGCATTTGTTTTTATTTTGTTGCTGAATTTGCAGGAAAATGGCAGGGAGCAAATGTGATGTTTGTTGGTCAATAACTCCAGAAGTACTAAACGGATCTGGATGAAATTTAGCACACAGACAGATTATAGTCTAGAATATCACATAGGTTACTTATATAAAGTAAAAATCTATGGTGGGCGTGGGAAAAATTTGTTTTAAGTTTACAAAGGGCATATATGTGATTGACATGATTTTCTGCATAGGTAGTGGTGGTTAAGGGGTCAGAAAATGACAAAGGCTACTTTTTAACCCGTTTTTCGCGAGAAACACCGCGGGCATAGCTAGTTTTAGTTTTCTTTTGATCGTAATGTTACTGAAATGAAAACATTTAAAGCTGCGACTAACCCTTTATTAAATCATTAGATAACAATGATTTCGAGTAACGGAAATTGCGCCATGCTTACATATATCATACGAAGAGTCCAAGGGTTTTCCTCTTTCTTAACTTTTCAGTTTTCTTTTTTTTTCCTCATTTTGTCAACGTTTGCTTTTGTGAACTCATTTTAAATAAAGTATTATGACCGAATACATGTAGTTGTAATTGAGTTCATAAAAGTCTTTGAGCATATTTAAGGCAGGGCATGGGCAACAAAGCCTGCATTTACGAACTCGGCCTATATCTTATAACTAGCTGACCCACTTTTTATTCGATTAGAAAAATTCTTTCACTATAGAAACCTTCAATGTTCAGGAGAACTTATGGCTGTATTTTACCACAGATAAGAAAATATACAGATGTCTCATCTCCATATAATATAAACATTTTAAGAATGTATATGTATACACATAAGACGACAGAAGAAGTTGTTTTTAAAGTATTTTTGTTTTCTTTCCAAATCAAAGAGTTCAAATGAGAAGGCAAAATAGGGGATGAAGAAAGAAAAAAAAACAAATCTTACCCTCCACGTTTGTGACATAAAAAGAAAAAACGAAAAATAACAAAAAGACTTCGGATAGGACATAGGAAAAAGCTTTTTTTGCTAAAATTCGTTTTCATAGAACACTTTTTCGCATATGGATCAGACATCTGTATTATTTCTTATCTGTGATTTTACTATGGAAAGTAGTTGTGAATGAGCCCACGACAGTTTCTGAGTTGGTGGGAATGATTTTCGGCAGATGGCGTCACTGTAATTCCAATAAACTTAATGCATGTCTCAATCTTGACTCTGAAAACCAGCGTGCGGCGCGGCGGCCGCGTGTACAACTAAAATGGGATGCATCGGCTGGAAATTTTGCAAAACAATTATTGTAGTTAGATGCGTTGGCTGCTAAGCAGAACGTCGTGGGTCAATTCACGGGCACTGCCTCTTGAACTGACAAAACTTCTAAGAGTATCATCTGTCATGAAAAAGTGCTTCTCAACTTTGCCGTTCGGAATCGGCGTTAAATTGTAGGTCCCCTCAATTCTTCACACGCACCTAGAGAATTGTTGTTGAGAGTAAGCCACTTAGGCCTTGGCTCTTCAAGAGCTGTCGCACCACTCTATCATTCATTCATTCACAACGTCCCAATGGTCGTTAAGTCAATGATAAAGTAATGGGTTATTCATTTTACGGTTTCCAAAGTATAGGGCTTGAATTCGACATCTGTCAAACTAAATTGTTAAAAATCTGACATTTACAGAAACGGATCGCTTAAAACTATCACACAACGCATACAAATTGTTAAAACCTACTACCAAACAGGGTGATTCTGCCACAGCCACATATCGTGCTTTAAGGGGAGTTTTTGGTTCACATAATCGTCCAACTACGCAAGCAAATGGCAAAATTGTAAGGAAATTTGCGCTCGTACCACTGAAAATACCGCTGCTGTAAGTGAAAGTGTTGCCAAAGATCCGAATGTATGGTTTCCTGAACTGAAGCCAGTTAATCATTCACAACGTGCGTCGTAGATACGTCGAATGTGTGCTTGAACAACAAGCGACGAAGCACATTTCTCACTCAGTGGGGATGTTAATAAACAAAATTGTCATGTTTGGAGTTCTGAGAATCCTCAAGTAATTGAAGAGAGGCCATTATATCCACAAAAAGTCACTGTTTGGTGAGATCTTTGGTTCGGAGATGTGATTGGACATTACTTCTTCGAAAACGACGATGGAACGACTGTCCTATGATAACTATTTTTTTTTGCCTGTTTTTGAAGAATGCGACTTGGAGAATATGTGGTTTCAACAAGACTGTGTCACATGCCACACAACTCGAGTATGGCTTTATTGCAAGAGACATTTACTGGCCACGTAATTTCTCGTCGTGGTGATATCAACTGGCCACCAAGATCATGCGATTGGACACCGCTGGACTTTTTTTGTGGGGCTACGCGAAAGAGCACTTAAAAACCAACATTCGTCAAGTTATGGCTAAGATACCGCCCAATATATGTCAAAAAGTGGTCGAAAACTATCTCAAAAGAATCGATGCTTGCAACACTTCGCGTGGTAGCCATTTAAATGATGTAGTGTTTCACATATAATGTCAACGTTCAAATTAATAATAAAAACAAAATTTCATGAAAAAATATTTTATATTTCTTTTATAAACGTATCTTTTGAAACCGCAAAATGGTTATTGATCTCATTGCAATTAATATTGGATGTAGATCTATAGTAGTTTTAGGAAACTGGAGAATTGTAGGTACATAGTTGGAACTGGAGTTGCCAAACTATAAATTATACCTCCATAATTTCATTTCTCTTGTAACATTTCATTTTCTTAAAAATACATATCTGGCAAAATATAAACATAGTCGAAAGTACAATAGTATTTATTGAACGCATCCGCTTTTGATAAATAAGTAAATGCAGTTTTGCTAGCCAACAAAAACAATTGTTGCCTTCGCCAACAAAGCAGATGTTTCATATTCAAAATCCATGAGTGGACGCTAATTTCCTCAAATATGGCTTTTTCAAATTAGAAGTGCTATAATTTTAAATACTCACCTGTATAAATTTAAGTTCTGTTACGTAATTGCATTATTTATGAGTAACGTGAGAATTGCACAAGATGAATTTAAAAATACTTTTTGTTGAATAAATAATCTCACTCTCTCATGCAAATGACAAATTGGCAACTAGGTAAATAAAATATGGTTTTATGGCCAATTCCAATCTGTTGGAAACAAAAAAATCAAAGTATACAATAACTTTGAATGCCTGGATGATTTTCGCAAATTGGTTCATTATTATCACCTGCAAGTTCACATGCTTTGACGGTTGTGTTATTTCAAAAGATTTTTAGAGTTGCCAGATTTCATTTCTTATAACTTAAAAAGGAGAATTTACAACAAAATTTATTTATCGTTTCCAGGTTAAGCCCGAGACCTTGTCATTGAAGATTCGAACTGATAAACATGTGCCAAAGTTGGGACTGATGCTAGTTGGATGGGGCGGCAACAATGGATCTACTTTAAGTGCCGCACTCGAGGCAAATCGCCGACAATTGCAATGGAGGAAGAAATCTGGCATCCAAAAAGCTAACTGGTATGGATCCATAACCCAGTCGTCCACCGTTTATTTGGGCAACGATGACAGCGGCAAAGATGTCTATATTCCAATGAAAGATCTCGTCCCGATGGTGAATCCTGATGATATTGGTAAGAATTTCAATGCATTCTTAACCAAGCAATTAAAACTTGTTTTCCTCTTAAAGTTGTTGACGGCTGGGACATCAGTTCCTTGAATATTGGAGAATCAATGCGTCGAGCTCAAGTCCTTGATGTCGAATTGCAAGATCAATTGTTTAACGAACTCTCCAAAATGCAACCTCGCCCATCGATTTACGATCCTGATTTTATTGCTGCCAATCAATCGGCACGAGCTGATAATCTCATTCAAGGGACCAAGCATTCGCAATATCAGCAAATCCGAAAGGATATTCAAGACTTCAAGGCATCGTCAGGAGTTGATAAGGTCATAGTGCTATGGACCGCTAATACAGAACGTTTTTGCGGTGTTGAAGAAGGACTTAATACAACAATGGAAGAACTACAGGCATCGCTGAAGGCAAACAAGTCGGAAATATCTCCATCGACTATTTTTGCAATGGCTAGTATTGCAGAAGGAGTGAGTATAAAAATGATGATGGTGCTGAGCTCAGGATCTCAATGAAATTCTCTACTTAGTGCACTTACATCAATGGATCGCCACAAAACACATTTGTTCCCGGACTCATCGAAATGGCTGAATATCATGGAGTTTACATTGCAGGAGATGATTTCAAATCTGGCCAGACTAAACTCAAGTCGGTTTTGGTGGATTTCTTAGTTGGAGCCGGCATCAAACCCACTTCAATTGTGAGTTATAATCATTTGGGTAACAACGACGGAAAGAATCTTTCAGCTCCAAAGCAGTTCCGGTCTAAGGAGGTAGATTTTATTTTTTTGAGAAAATAGTGTTCCAAATTGGTTTAATCCCATGTGGTTTTTAGATTTCAAAGAGCAATGTTGTCGACGACATGGTTGAGTCTAACAGTATCCTATACAAGCCCGATGAACACCCGGACCATGTGGTGGTCATTAAGTACGTTCCCTATGTGGGCGATAGCAAGAGGGCCATGGACGAATACACAAGTGAAATTATGATGGGCGGTCACAACACTTTGGTTATTCACAATACTTGTGAGGACTCCCTTCTGGCAACTCCACTGATTCTTGATTTGGTCATCTTAGGGGAGCTTTGTTCAAGAATTCATATCAAAAAGAACGCAGACACAAATAGCGCATGGGTTGCTTTCAAGCCAGTGCTGTCAATTTTGAGCTATTTATGCAAGGCTCCACTCGTCCCGAGGGGAACTCCGGTCGTCAATTCACTCTTTCGCCAAAGAGCAGCAATTGAAAACATTTTAAGGGCTTGTGTTGGACTTGCTCCAATTTCTCACATGGCTTTGGAGCAGAGAGTAAGTTGTCAGGTCATCTGTTGAACAAAACTTTCAACAAATACAATTTTGTTTAATTTCAGTTTGAATTGGGAACAGTGTCCACAAATGAACCACCACTCAAGAAACTCAAAACCGGCATCGAAGCTAAAAAGATTGACAATGGCCACCAAAATGGTCAAACCAAAGGGGAAAATATCCACAGCCAAAAGTTGGCAACAAACGGCTACCATTAAGTCATTGAATTCAAATTCAAATTTCGCAAATCTGCAATCTCATATTTCTTAAGTGTTTCAAACATATTTTTTGTATCTTTTGTTTTCATTCGAAAAAAAAAAACTACTTGTGTTAAAAATTAAAGGAAGGCAGTTACTTTTGTACAACTCAGAAAAAACGTACCTAAGTGTAAGTGTATTAAAGAATATGAGTGAATGCTTATTGAGCAAATTTGCAATTTCAGATTAGTACAGTATTTTTGTATGATTTTTTTTTTGTCTCATAATAAAATGTGTGAACGAGAATTGAAAGCCTGAAGCTAAAGGGCAACTTAAATGTGCATTTGAACTTCAAGAAACCAAATTTATGTAAGCTTGTATACAGGTTATTAATACATACATGTATTTTATTTTAATAAACAACAAAATAAAGTAAATGTGAACTTAAAATATTTTGAAATTCAATGGAATATTCACAAGGAAATTAGTTTCGAGCGTTTTGTCTTAAGGCTCTTCTAAGGCTGCGTGCGAATTGGGCGAATGGCGCCAAAAATACTGATGATTAAATTTAACCACAACTGTCAATATCTAGCCTGCTCTGCAGCTAGTGCAATTTTAACACAATTTATTCAACACGAAGTGTCAAAATTAAAATAAACGTCATATTTTTAACGCAATTCACACACGGCCTAATCCCACAGAGAGAACATCTTCTGATGCAAATATCTCCGCAATCAGAGCTTGGAATTGATTTCCCCGCAATTTCAAGTCGATATTACTCACAATTTCCCTCGCTTACAGTTAAACAAGAAACAGACCCTGCGAAGGAAGAAAAGAGCATTTGCAGTTTCTCAGCTCAAAGATCTAGAAGAGTCGAGGGCCAAGAACAACGCCTGACATGCCTTCAAAAGGTCGAAGCAATTAGCTTCTGGTATCAGAACCAGGACACAGGCTCTTCGAAACAGTGAAGAAAACCTAGTCATCGACGCACAGGAATTGTAGATGCTTTCAACAAGCATTTCCAACCGCTGCTGAATCTGCATAATGTTGACCGAGCAAATAACGAAAGAGAAGCAAGATAAGTCAATGAAGACCCAGTCCCAGCCCTCAGCACAGAAGTGGTAGAAAGAGCCATCCAAAAGCAATAAAATATTAAGTTCGCCGGGTCGGAAGGCATACCTACGCATTTTTTTTAAATATGGAGAAGGCGTTTTGATGAATGACATGCACCAGGTCTTCAACAAAGTGTGAGAGGATGAATCCATGCCCACTAAATGGTCGATAAGCTCCATATGCCTCATCTACAAAAAAGGCGATCCTATGTCATGCAAAAACTACCCAGGCATATCCCTGCTTAATGTTGTAGACAAGACCCTATCCAACGAACTGTGTGAGCGTCTTAAGCCGTTCTGCAATACAATAATCGGCACGTACCAGTGTGGCTTCAGGCCAGGCACAACAACGATAGACCAAATATTCACACTGAGGCAGATCCTGGAAAAGATTAACCAATTTCAAGTCGGAACCTGTCAGAGCTTATGATGACGATGTCTGAATTTGGGATCCCGAACAAACTGATATCCAGCTAAGCCGCATGACGCTTAACAATATGCAATGCAGTGGGCACATGGGTAACAGCTCATCCGAGATGTTTCAAACATGCGCACTGTTTACAAAAGGAGATGCTCTGTCATGTAACTTCTTCAACACTATCTTCGACAAATCCCCCCAGCTTCATTGCTTTGAAGTGATAAGTGAATGAGGACAAAACAAAGTACATGCTATCAACAAGCAGCACAACATCTGTCCACCGCCTAGGATAAAACGTCACTGTTGATAACAGCAATTTCGAGGTAGTTAAATTACTACGAATAGCTAAAAGTACACAATTCGATAAATGAAAAAATCATACTAATCAGTAATCAGTACTAAGAATTACGGGTTAGAGGTTGGTTTCGGTTAGGGCAAAGATATCATAGGGAATATACAGGAGCTATTAAGGACGGCATTTTGGTTATAAGGGCTAAGACATTGAGCCATATGCATAAACGGTAGTAAATGCTTTTACTAGTCAATTTTGATAGTATTTACTTTTTTTCGTATGCATAAACTTCAAGTAAATACTTGAATGAAAGCTTTTACTAGAAGTAAGAGTATTTACTAGGTACGGATGAATTTTAGTAAATACTTAAAATGATATGCATAAAAACCTTTTACTACTAGTGTTTACTTCAATTTTTACAAGTTGCTAAAGAGCAGCTTGAACATTTGCTAGCAAATACTTTTGGGTGTTTGAAACGCACATTTTCATTTGCAAATCAACTTTTAAGGCGATCGATCGATCAATCATACACATCACGTATATGTACGTGTGAATTTTTTCACTAACACACTCTCAATGCTGGATGGCAATTTGACGTGTGTATACCCTGCTTTAGCCAACATTTTATTGGTAAAAATGAGTTTTATAACTATTCAAAGAAAACATTTACATTTATTTTTTCCATAAAATTTAAGGAACCGAAACTGAAAGAAGAGGAGGAGCTTCGTCCCCAGAACAAAAACTGAGGATCTTTTTGAGGTATGTTGGCGATCCAGGCTTTCAGGTTAGCGTCGGTGAAGACACAGGATTTCACCAAAGTACTGTTTGCAGAGTTGTTCACTTTGTTGCAAAATCGATTGTTAAGAAAGCTTCAGTTTGAATAAAGTTTCCTTATGAAGAACATTTGGCAGCAAAACAAGATTGGCTTTCTAAATACAGCTTCCCTTCTTGTATTGGAGCCTTGGAACCCCACTTGCATTCTGAGGAATACATAAATCGAAAGGGGTATGTATCCATCAAAATACCAGCTTTGCTTTGGAAGTCGGTTCTTAACATTTTCAATGCCTCAGCCTTAGCAACTGTTATTTGAGGTTTTTGAGACTTGCTCAAAAGAACCGAATGCACCTCAAGCATATTCACAAAATCTAACGTACAATTATTATTTTCGTTTTTTGCCATGACTATGAAAATGAATATTAGAGAAAGAATGAATATTTATAATTAAAAAATCAATAACAATTACTTCAGATCAAAGTGATGAAATCAAAATAATTAAAGCTAAGTAAAGGGTTTTCCTATAGTTATTTCACCCTTTTAGGCCTTTTCTTGTTACTTTGTAAGCCCAGTATTCCGATTAATATTATTTTTCAATTGGTGTAAATAAATGCCTGAGTATTCCGATGAATATATAGTTTTTACTTGGATGAATCTAGTATTTACTACTAGTAAATGCTAGCTAGCATCTACATTTTTTTATGCATACCAAATGAAGTAAATAGGTACTACAAATCTGAGCTTTTACTTGTTGATCTAGTATTTACTTGAAGTATTTACTACTAGTAAATACTTGAAGTATTTACTACTAGTAAATACTAGATTTTTATGTATATGCCCCATTAAGGCTTAATGATGTAAGGAACGATAGAAGTTCTTCATATCTGCAGAGGACCTTTGGATATAAGATATTCGCTTTGAAGGATAAAGGAGGCAAAAGAAAATAGGTCTTCCTTAACTTTTTGAGTAGAAATTTCGAGACCATCATAAAATAAACGCGTTTTGACGGAGGTTTAATGGCGGTAGGTTTTCCGTTTAAGAGATAAGAGTAAGTTGGATAGGGAAAAGTCTGGTAAGAAACCCGCTTTAAGAGTCCAATTAGGGACAGAATTAGTTATGGGGTTTGAAATAGACTTCTCATTAATAGACTTAGGTATATGATTGATTTTTTTTATTAGATTTGAGCTGAGCGCCAGGCTTCCATGTTATCCATTCTAGAGAGATGCATTTGTCTGCGGTTGTCAAAAATAACCCATTTTAAGACATTTTAATTTGTTTCCTCTGTCTGATATAATTCATGCGGTAAAGGTAAAGGTCGATCATCTCTGAATGAGATGACGGAACAGTTTAATATTCACCTCATCTGGGTACCGGCCTGCCGGGCCACAGAGACATCCCGGGAAATTGCAAAGCCGATGAGCCCGCCAAAAACGGAACATTTCTCCCTAATGTTAGACAAAAACATAACATAGGAACACCACTTGCTACATGCAAATATCTTCTCAAACAATATGCTCTAGAATCAACAAATGCTATAGATGGTCACAGGGTACCTCCTGCCTAGCAACCAAGCAAATATGGCCAAGCGTTGAAGTCAAGTCAAAAGGCTTGATGTCCCTGAGCAGACAAAATATAAGCTCTACAATTGGAGTTATAACAGGACACTGCCTTATAGGTAGGCAAGCTCTGAGGCTGGGGATCTACACAAATGAATTCTGTAGAAGCTGCATGGACGAGGAGGAAGAGAAAACAGTCCAACACCTTCTATGTACATGTCCAGCACTCTCCATTACAAGGAATAACTATCTCGGTAATCCCTTCTTCGATAATACCAGTGAACTAGCAACGATCGACACAAAATGTCTCTCTAACATTTATTAAAAGCACGAATTGGTTTGCTTAGGTTCATTACGCTCCCATAATTATTCTGTGGTATCACAACGGATCCTTGAGGTCTAAGTGCGTCAACAACAACTAGACAGTCACTACAACCTAACCACTTTAATCGTCAAAATTCAATTTTTCTACAAAAGTATATATACAAAGATATTGCCAAACTTAAGCAAAAAATTATAACATTCAGTTTTCGTAATAACTTTTGATTGTGAAGTCAAGATTTTAGGAAAGAGTTGTTATTATATAAACCTACAGACGGATCTGGCGATGAATCAAGTACGTTTGAAGAGAATATTTATGCATAAAACAAACTTCCACTCCAGAGCACCAACCACATTACGACTGTCTTTTGTTTTAAACTGTTAAAATAAAAATTCAACTCGTAAACAAACAATTTCAACAAAAGTTCTCAATTAAGAGACTAACTTATTTGCCAAATACTCGCAGTATGGTGAAAAACGTCTAGCTGAGTTGAACCGATAGCAACTTGAAATAAAAACCCCACATTAAATGTGTAAAGATTTACTCAAATGCATCAGAAAACAATAAAACAAAACTGAGCCGAAAATTTTGAATTCTTAGAGAAGCTTAATTTATTCGTACATTGTTTTTCTACTCGGTTAGACCGGTCTGTCATAGAACCACAAATTCAAAAGTGAATTCGAATGCTGAAAATTCCTTTTTTTGCAAATGACCTTTAGTGAATTTTAATTAAAATGTAGTGCAAACATTTCTTCGCATTTAAAAAAATCAACATTAAAACTGCCGGCCGGTAGATCTGTTCGATGCCATAAAAAAGAATTACTTGCAAATCTATAAAAATTGTTTAAAAGTTAAAAAGTATTGAACTACAAACATTAAAATAAATTCAACGAAATCGAAAATCAAATCGGGGTGAGTGATATTTGTTCAAATGTTCCGCATTTGGTTTTGATCATTTTTATTTCTCAATGAATCACACGAGTATAATGCAGACGATTCTTTATGTTTTTTTGGTGATTTTTTTGTTGTCTTCTTTTTTGAAGCACATGTTTACAAAACTGATATTTTTATGGAATATACCCAATGACGAATTCCTTCCATATCTGAATAATTTATATGAAAAAGGAATAGAATACTAGTCATTTCCTTATCTTTAAAGACGTCCAATTACTATTTTGGTGGTGAAGTCAAGATTTTAAGACCCACTTTTTTTTATTGCATAGAACTGTGTTTGATTTTTTTTTGCACATTTAAAATATGCAAAAGAACAATATGTATTGTGTTTAGTGTAAAAAAATGTTACGTATACGTCACAGTGTACAGTTTAAAGTGTTTGTGAATGTTTGATGGCAAAAATAAAATGCGAAACAACAAGTAGCAGTCATAGAGAATGTCAACAAAATGAATTTTAATTTTAAAACATTGGTATTTTCATAATGTTAAAAAATAAACGACGTAAACGGTTAAGCAAGTTAATATGTTTTTTTTTTTTTGTTTTTTATAGTACGGCTGTTGTATCAGCACATGACAAAATATAGATACACATCATTGTCGTCATTAATTTCAACAATTCTTAGACTCCTTCTTATTCCAATTATTGTTTATTGTATTCCGATGAAAAGTGTTTGATTAAGAGTGGCGTTAAACTATACAACCCGTCGATCATCGTTTCATATCTTGAAGCACTGACTTTCCGATCAATTAAATATTTATTCATTAAGAAATATTACTGCAAAGTAAATCTCTATATATATACAAATGGATGTGTGTTTGTTTATATGTCTCTTATAGACTCCGAAATGGCCAGACATATATTTGTGAAATTTTCATGGTTGATACCGTTGTATTCAGTGATGATTTCTGTAAAAATAAAATTGAAAAAACCTCATGGAAGAGTGGGAAAACTGGAAAACCCAAACAAAGGTCGGAAATTAAATTTTTTTTGCTTGGAATTTTTTGGTTCAAAATGGGTTTTCGAATGGAAAAAAAAAGTTCTTGATGTAAACTCGGAAAACTCATTGGTTTTCAAATGCAAAATTGCATGAAATTGTGGATTCATTGGTTTTCAAATGGAAAACTGGAGAATTTAAAAAAATGGGTTTTCGAACTCGGAAAACTCACTGCTTTTCAAAGGGAAACTGGTAAATTTGTGATGGGGAACTGTTAAGCAAGAAAAAGTAAAAAAAAAATGGAAAAATGGAAAATTTGATGCAAACAAAATAATAAGTAGGCGAAAGAAGTGTAGAAATAATTGGTAGCAGCTAACAGAGTAGTGTCGTAACGGGGTAGCGGATATGGGTAGACGTACTGGGTAGGACAAGCGGGTAGCGTTAAAAGGGTAGTGGATAGTGTGATAGAGGGTTATCGATTAACGATTGAGGCAGTACGAAGTCTGCAGCTAGTATCATATATTTCGCAAATTTTTTTTTGAGTAAGGTAGCGCGCATGCAAAAGGTCCAGTTATCGATGAATTTGGCGAATAAATTAGGCTGAAGTTGACTGATGGCGCATCGATTATGTTGTCTTTGAAGACCGCGGTGGTTTTGCTCCTTATTCGCATTGACCTGTGACTAAAGAAAGGGCCATAAGAAAAAGTCTTGAGGGGTCAAAACACGCGATCTTGGTGGCCAATTCCGCTCGTGCAGAATATCGATTGTGTCTTTAGTTGTGTGACACGTTGACGTGACATTCACATGTCTTCGATGTCCAAATAGTCCAATTCAAGCCAAAAAAAAATTGGTTAACATCGACCGTTAGCAATCGCCGTTTATGGAGATGGCCTGGCCAGCATCAGTTTCGAAGAAGTATAGACCGATATGACGGCTCCAGCCAAAAGTCCACACCAAAAAGTAATTTTGTTCGGATGCATTTGCATCTCGTGAATCTTGATTGGATTAGTGTCGTCCCAAATCCGGCAATTTCACTTATTCACCTACCCATCCATCCATAATTGATCTCATCGTTTAACATGATTTTTCGACCAAAATTGGGATCAACTTCCAACTGCTCCAACCAATGAGCGAACACACAACGCAACGTATTATCATTTGGTTTCAACTCAAAAATTTGCCAGTTTGTGGTGTGCGGCAAGTTCTTGTGAGCGAAGCGGGATTGACTGCCTCGGATTCTTAACAATTGGGGTTGTTAGAAATCATAAAAATCATTTGTAATACGTTATTTTTTATTATCTGTTATATTTTATTATCTGTTATATTATCTGTTATTAATAAACACATCCCTTTTTGTGAGTGTAAGCCAAGAATGTTAAACGAGGAGAGAGCGTCATACAGTCCACAAGGATCCATGATCCACAAGCCTTGTAATGCGGCAGTCAATCAGTAAAATTGTGTTCTTTTTGTTATCCTGGGGCTGAACAGAGGTGGACGTAAAATGTATTCAACATGTTCAAGGAGATTCATCACAGGTCTTCTGAACTCATACGCATCTTTCGACAAGATGTTGTTGTTATTCAAGAGTTTAGTTTAGACTAGAAAGAGCAGACGGCCATATGGTACAACCTACTGCAAAAATGGTGATTCTGCCACAGCCACATATCGTGCTACGATATTGCCAACTTCTCAAGCAATTGGTAAAATTGTGAAGAAATTTTAAGAGACTGGATTGGTTACAGATATTGTAAGGCCTGTGCATCATAGTTTCGCTCGTACAGCTGACCATTCACAACGTCGTAGATATGTCGCATGGGTTCTTGAACAACAAAATTTTTTTCAGCGACGGAGCACATGTCTCACATGTTAATAAGCGAAATTGTCGTATTTGGTGCTCCGAGAATCCTCAAGTAATTAAAGAGAGGCCACTAAATTAAAAAAAAAAAAAAAAGTGGCGCGACAGCTCTTGAAAAGCCAAGGCCTAAGTGGCTTACTCTAAACAACAATTCTCTGGGTGAGTGTGAAGAATTGAAGGGACCTACTATTTAACTCCGATTCCGAACGGCAAAGTTGGGAAGCAACGCGCCTAACCACTAAGCCACGGACACTACTCTTCTCTACTACTACTACTTCTACTACTACTTAAAGAGGACATTACATCCACAAAAAGTCACTGTTTGGTGCGCTCTTTGGTCCGAAGGTATGATTGAGTCTTATTTCTTCGAAAACCATGATGGAACGACTGTCAACGTCAATTCGGAGCATTTGGTCATTTTTGATTTTTGATTTTTGTTTTGCCTGCTATTGAAGAATACGACTTGGAGAATATGTGGTTTTAACAAGACCGGTGCCACATGCCACACAACTCGAGTGAATATGGCCTAATAATTTCTCGTCGCAACTACATATATCAACTGGCAACCAAGATCATGCGATTTGACACCGCTGGACTTTTTTGTGGGGCTACGCGAAAGACCGTGTTTATGCAGATAAACCTTTAACTTTTGAGCCTCTAAAAACTAACATTCGTCAAGTGATGACTGAGATACTGCCCAATATGTGTCAAGAAGTGGTAGAAAATTACCTCAAAAGAATCGATGCTTGCCACAATTCGCGTGGTGGTTATTTCAATGATGTAGTCTTTCACACATAATGACAACTACGATCAAACTTTATAATAAAAAAGAAATATCATGAAGAAAGTATTTTATATGGGTTAAATTTGCATTTACTTTTGAAACCGAAAAATTGATTGCCCGTTATGTTCCTGACAAAGATAGGAATCATAAGATATCTGTGCATTTTATCACAATAAAATATTTTTATCAAACTAAATGATTTTCTAATAAGAGGTGTTATTTTGAATAGCCCGCTATTTCGGTAGCTGTCAGTTTTGAAGCTGTCATTTTGACATTTGACAAGTAGTAACTATGCCATTAATAAAAATGGGACGATACACGCTACAACAATGCACTGATATTATTAAAATTCACTATAAAAATGGTGAAAATTTGGCAGAGACGGTTCGTAAAACTAAAACATTTTTGGGTCGTCGTGAAGCACCTTGTCGGACCGCAATACAGAAATTGGTGGACAAATTCGAGCTGTTGGGACAATTTAGTGATGTCGTTCTTTGGAATTAGGCATTCCACAAACGTCATTACACCGTATTTTGCATATAGACCTGGGTCTCACGGCTTATAAAGTTCAGTTACACAAGAACTCAAGCAGGCTGATCGTCAACAACGTCGTGTCTTTGCTGATTGGGTCCTTGAAATGCATGAAAATGATCCGGAATTTCATAGAAAAATCAACTTGACCGATGAAGCCCATTTCCACCTCGGAGGCTACGTCAACAAGCAAAACTGTCTCATCTGGGGCTCGAAAAACCCAAGAGTCATTGTTAAAAAGCTTCTCCATCCTCAACGCGTGACTTTTTGGTGCGGTTAATGGTTCGGGGGGGGGGGTCAATGAACCTTACTTTTTCGAAAGCTATCGAGAGATGATTAATGATTTTTTATGGCCGGATTTGGATGGTATTGATCTGGACAACGTTTACTTGCAACGTTTACGTGCCACACACCATTGATCTTTTGTGCCACACACCATCGATCTTTTACAGGAAAAGTTTCCGGACCGTGTTATCTCTGGAAGAGGTGATCACAATTGGCCACCGAAATCTTGTGATTTAACACCTTGCGACTTCTTCCTTTGAGACCACGTGAAAGATAAGTTCTACGCCAACAGCCCAGCGTAGCGTCGATTCAAGACCTCAAAGATGGAATTCGTGAGGATATCGAGGTCATACGGCAGCTACTTTGCGATTTGGTTATGGAAAATTTCATGAAAAGGATATGGTCCTGTAAGCGTGGTCGTGGCGGCCATTTGTTTGATATTGTATTCCATTATTAACGGCATACTTTTTTCTTTATAATGAAATCCGATCATTCATCTCAAAAAATGCCATTTTTCTTTGAATATCAAAATAACACCTCTTATTGGAAAACCCTTTATATCGTTTATTAATTTTAGTATGTTTTTAAAAGAAGGGTCACATTTAGAAGTTATTCGTCGTAATCAAACTTGCAGATATTTGTTTGGAAGTATTCAAACGTTAACTCGTGGAGATAAGATAAATTCTTGTTTTTTGTTTTCTTTTTTTTTTGTCAAAGAATTAAAACGTGCAGGTATGCATGTGCGTATTTTAAACGTCATTCGAAACAATCTACAAAGTTTGTGTATTTAGCTTTTCCTTAATTTTTATTAATCATTTATTATGATATATCGACATGATGGTAGGTGCCTGGTCTAATAGGTTCTAATAAGTAGATATCGGTATGACTAATAT
Organism: Sphaerophoria rueppellii; assembly: GCA_920937365.1. Lineage (NCBI taxonomy): Eukaryota > Metazoa > Arthropoda > Insecta > Diptera > Syrphidae > Sphaerophoria > Sphaerophoria rueppellii. The sequence goes on along the minus strand of CAKKXW010000004.1, from coordinate 31,944,819 downwards.
TATGCGATAAAATATGTTTTCCTGTCGTTTAATCATACTATGACTACAATAAAATGATTAGTCACTGCGAAAAAAATTACATTTATCAAACAATTTGGTCTTTCATGAACACAGCCTTAAAGAGTGAGATTTGTCGCAGTAAAAATGCTTCTTTACAATGCCATTCAGAATCGACGTACAATTGAAGTTCCTGTAAATTCTTCACAACCTTACTTACCTAATCCGGAACGGTACCATGCATGCACTCTCCAGTCACCAAAACCAAGCGCTCTGACATCCGCTGTCACTTGGTCCTTGTACCGTAGGTTCGGTCTTCCTTGTCGTCTCGCTTGAACGTGGGGGCTGCGATGAGAAGACTTTCTAAGCTGGAGCGTTGTCGTCCATTTGTTCGATGTGGCAGAGCCAATGTCGTCGTCTTTTCCAGACTTTCTGGACTAAATCCACATTTTGGTACAGCTCGGTACAGTTCGCTGTTAAACCTTCTTCTCCATTCGCCATCGTCGCATACGGGACCGAAAATCCGTCGAAGAAAGTGCCCAGTATCAATTCCCTTTTTACTTATTGTCCAACACTCGACGCCGTAGAGTAGGACTGGTAAAATCAAAGTTTTGTATAACAGGCACTTTGTCTTTCGAATGAGGAGTTTTTAACCCATCAGTTGTTTTGCCAAACCGAAGTAGCAACGGTTCGGGTAATTCTTTGTCGGATCTCCACTAAGGTGTCGTTTGTGATCCGAAAAAGTTCCAAGGTAGGTGAACTCCTTAACTACATCGAAATTGCTGCAACCAACATGCAAGCAAGTTTTTTGTTTTGTCCTCATTTGCTTTAAGACCAACGAGTTTCGCCTGTTCTTCTCTCTTGGATCGACCCATGATGTCTATTTCGTCCGCATAGCCTAAGAGCTTGGTTGATTTGTTGAAGATATTGTTTTCCTTGCACACTATCTGCTCCAGGACTATATTGAGGAAATTACATATGACAGCCCATGTTTGAAACAACTCGGATGAGCTGTTACCCATTTGCCCACTGCACTGTGTGTTGTTTAGCGTCATGCGGCACAGCTGGATCAGTTTGTTCGGGATCCCGACATATCGCCATCATAAGCTCTTGGCGGTGGATGTTATCATAAGCAGCTTTGAAGTCGATGAGAAGATGATGGGTTTCGACTTGAAATTCTTTGGTCTTTTCCAGGATTTGCCTCAGTGTGAATATTTGGTTCATCGTTGTTCTGCCTGGCCTATAAAGCCACATTTTAACGTGCCAATTATTGTGTTGCAGAACGGTTTGTGTGGACATAGGATCGCGTTCTTGTAGATGGGGCACATGGAGCTTATGGACAAGTCAGTAGGCGTGCATTCTTCCTCCCATACTTTTTTGATGACCTGGTGCATGCGAGTCATCAAAACACCTCCTCCATATTTAAAGAGTTCCGCAGGTATGCCATCCGAACGGCCAGTTTTTTTGCTTTTGGACGGCTCTTTCTACCTCTTCTGCGCTGGGGGCTGAAAGTGGTTCTTCATTGACTTGTCTTGCTTCTCTCTCGTCATTTGCTCGCTCGACATTATGCGCATTCAGCAGCTGTTGGAAGTCCTGCTTGAAAACATCTACAATTCCCTGTGCTTCGGTGACTAGATTTTCTACACTGTTTCAAAGAGCCTGTGCCCGGGTTCTCAAACCAGAAGCTAATTGCTTCGACCTTTTAAGGAAACGTCGGGTGTTGTTCTTGGCCCGTGTCTCTTCTAGATCTTTGAACTGAGAAACTGCGGATGCTCTTTTCTTCCTTCGCAAGGTCTTTTTCCCATTTCTCCTTTTTGTTCGGTACTCTTCTCTTGCTGCTCTTGTTTTCCGTCCTTCTTTTCAATAACGCGCACTCATCATCATATCTCGGGTTCTTTTTTGACATCTATAGTATTTGTGGAGGACGGCGGAGAGTCGCTCACTCAGGCGCTCACATTATCTGGCATTATCTGGAGTGCTAAGCAACCGACGACGTTGAACTTCTATCTTTGAGCCGCAAGAGTTTTTTTTTTGTCATATGATAGTCGAGCTCTAAACTTAGCCACTACCAGAAAGTCAGAGTCGACATTTGCTGCTCGGAAAGTGCTCACGTTCAAGATGTTGGATGCTTGCCTGCGCCTGTGACCATCCGGAGATCGCCAGAAAGCTGTGCTTTCCAACTAATCCGCCTAAGGTGTCTTACTTCCCGATTTTTGCAATGAAGTCTTCCAGTACGATTTTGTCATCGTACTCTGGACAGGTTTCGTAGGCTCTATCCAGGAGTGGGCGAGTGCATATAATTTGACTGATGTTTTGTAGTGTGGCCTTGATGCGGATTACAGCCAGGAGATCACTAATGGGGTTGAAATCCATGACTTTCGATCTTAGCCGATTTTCTCACGACGCATCCGCATCCAAATACGTGCATTCTTTGACCACAGCTGTAATAAATGTCACAATTTTTTCTTATCATTGCCCCTGATCCTCTGATCAAGTTTTTGAGTTGCACCTGGGGTGTAGAGTGTTCTAACATTCCAGGTACAAACTCTCAATGTATAGTCCGCTGTCGTTCCGGGTCTAGTAGATTGGCTCTGCCTATCTCTCTCCTAACTTCTAAGTTTTTTTTACTGTGGAGGGGTTGTTAGCCCCTCGCACAGATTTGCTTCTGTTTCTCCGCTTTGCTCTCGCGCTTACAAGATTCGCAAGTTATACCTAGTGATATAACCAGTACCTGGTAGTTACCACTTGGAGGTAAAGTAAGCACTTGGTGTGTAGGAAAAAATACAGCATATGCCCCCAGATCCTACAACCACTCAAATATAATAGTCACTCAAGCCATTGATTCTTTGCAGCTAGTGTGCTTTTCTTAAGTATAAAAGTCCCAGATGATTATTATTCTGCAAAAATACTTACTTACTTACTTACTTAAGGTGGCGCTACAGTCCGTTGTGGACTTGGGCCTCAATCAACAGTCTCCGCCTGCCCGCTCGGTCTTTAGCTAGCTGTCTCCAGTTTTGCACTCCAGAGTCGCGGTTGACCGAGCCATCTGGACCTTGACCCTTCTGGCTAGGTCCATGTCGTTGTACAACCCGTAATGTTCGCTGTTATATCTTCTTCGCCATTCCCCTTCAATGCACACGGGGCCAAAGATGCCCGAAGAACTCTCCTCTCGAAACAGCCTAAGGCACTTTCATCCGATTTTGTCCAAGTCCATTCTTCTGCACCATAAAGCAGGACGGGTTGATCTGTGTACAAAAATACTTTTGAAAAGAATTCTTTTCATTTCAGTATCATTGAACGTAGTGTTTAAGTATGCAATATGCAACGAACATTTACTACATACACGAATGAACATTTGCCTGTTTGCTTTTATCTTAACAGCTTAATAGCCGAAAGAGATATCACTGTCGTAATTAACACCTCAAAAGGAATGACTGTATTTACTATTTACCTACTATTGCTCCACTAAAATATCTATATCGCTCTTATTTCTCTTAATGATCGAAGCAATTAAACGTGCGTTCCCTATTCCTGATATAACACAACCACACTCACAACCAGCTATCAATCATAAAAATACTAACACAACACACACACTTACAAACATTTATCTATCAATACCATCACATTTCACAAGATTGGAATTCTAACCTTCAAAAAAAGTAATTTTCGTCAATCATAAATTCTAGTCTCGCCGTGTGTCAGTTTCTGTCGGTCAAACAGCCATCAGCCGGCAAAATTTTGTGTGACTTGAAGTCATTAAAATTGCCCTGCCAAAAGTTTGATTACCAATAAATCAGCTAGGACTTTGGTTCATGTCCGTCAATATATGTTGTGTACATATGTTTATTTCTCTGTCAATATTTTGAGTGTTGAACCTCTTAGCCATGTTTATAGGGTGTGGATTTTCAACTTAAGTGTTTTTTGACTGGCAAAAACTAAGGTCAAGAAATGAGTAAAGACAAATAACACATTTTTTTTGTTCACTCGTCAAGACATTGCCGCCTTTGTCGTAGTCGTACATTTAATAATATGAAATTGAACTTTCTCGTTTTTGAAATTAAATCTTGGCACACGCAAAAGTCCATAGTTCCACGTTCGCGCAATTTTCGCGAAACATCCTTGAACTACATATGTGTACGAATATTATATCCTTTGGATAGGAATTATGTCCATACACTGAGTGATTAATACAGTGGACTACACAATCAATGATTCATAGTACACCTGGATGGTAAGAAATACTATCTCATGCATGTGCGGACTTAAAAGGGGACTTGGAGCGACCTTTATCCTCTCTCTGACTGTCATTTAAATACTGAACCGATTTGAAGTTTTGTACAGAGATAGTTTAGAGGAAGGACATACTCTACTTCAAATTACAAGTAAGCTGTGGTATCCGTGGCTTAGTGGCTAGGTGCGTTGGCTGCTAAGCAGAACGCCATGGGTTTGAGTCCAACTCGTGTCCATAGTTTTTATTTCATCTTTCAACTTTTCCGTTCGGAATCGGCGTTAAATTGTAGGTCCCCTCAATTCTTCACACGCACCCAGAGAATCGTTGAGGAGTAAGCCACTTAGGCTTGGCTCCTCAAGAGCTGTCGTGCCACTTTATTTACTTTTTTAAGCTGTAGGTGTAATTTGACTATGGAGAACTCACACTGCTCCATCAAGGTTAGCAACGAGCTTACGAAATTTCGCGCAAAAAAGGATTCAGACAAGGCGATGCACTACGTGCGATATCTTAACATCGTTCTTGAGTAGATAGTGCAGAACTCCACCGTCAACACCAGAGCCACTATCTTCCAAAAATCTGTTCAACTTCTCGCGTACGCCGATGATATTGATATAATGGGAAGAACACAGCATGATGTCAATGGCGCTCTTGGTTTAGCGGTAAATGAGGGAAAAACGAAGTATATGCTGTCTTCAGGAAGGGCACCCAACACCGGCGACGCACGGCTCGTACAGAACGTCACAATAGATGCATACAACTTCGAGGTATTAGAGGAGTTTGTCTACCTAGGCTCCGCTAAAAGCAGTTCAATAACACCAGCGCCGAGATTAGACGAAGAATAACTCTTGCTAATCGCTGTTTCTTTGGGCTAAGAAAGCAATTGAGTGGAAAACCCCTATCTCCAGCAACTAAGGTAAAATAATACAACACCCTCATCACACCAGTCCTGTTGTATGGTGCAGAAGCACCATATCCTTAGGCTGTTTCGAGATGAAAGTTCTTCGGGTCATCTTTGGCTCCGTGTGCATTGAAGGGGATGGCGATGAAGATAAAAAAGCGAACTTTACGGGTTGTACAACCACATGGACCTAGCAAGAAGGATCAAGGTCCAGAGACTCAGATGGCTCGGTCATTTAGAGCGGATGGACACCATAATGCTCCGGTCCGGAAAGCCTTCGACACTATTCCCGAGGGACGTAGGAGGAGGGGAAGACGGTAGCGCACTCAAGTGGAATCAACTTGTAGTGCAAAACTGGAGACAGCTAGCTAGAGACCGAGTTGACTGGCGGAGACTGTTGATTGAGGCCCAAGTCCACAACGGACTGTAGCGCCACCTTAAGTAAGTAAGGTGTAATTTGTGTTTCTAAACTAAAATGCAAAATATAACTACCAATTGCCCCTCCTATAGACACCGCCCTTAGTGTCACATTCTAGTTGGAGTTGACGCGAATATCTTCTGCTTAAACGTATCTATTCTTTTAAAGTGTGTTGTAGTTGTGTCATCGTAGTTGGTGGCAGCAAACATTTGCGACGCACCTCCAACTGAACCGCCTTCCACCTTCTAGCCCCTATATACCCTCTAAACAGAGCTTTTTTCGTTTTATTCGTTCACCTGAATACATTCGTAACAACACAAAAACAACCAGGGATGATGATATCAGTCTTATACAGTCGTTCGGCTGATAAACTCTGATAACACCTCAACCAAACTACACAACGCGTCACGACTCTTCCAATCACCTATATAAAGTTCTTTGTTTTTGTGGAATTTGAAAAATATAATCGTTTAGTCGGTTAAAGACTACAAGGAAGTCTTGAAACGCTTCTGGTCGTTTTCGGTTGTTAAAGTCGGGCGATTACTCTTCAAGTAGTAACATTAAAAAAAAAATCAAAAATAAATAAGACGTGTGGAGAGGATACAAACCTAAAAGGTATGCAAAAACGGACCACACTTGCTCTCAAATTATTTGTTTAATTTTTCCCGATTCAACTCTTATGACGTCTTATCTATTTGGTCTCCTTGTCGAATAAATCTTAGATATCCCTCGTAGGCGGCGGCGGTGGCGGCGTTCTTATCTCGTATTTTTTTTTTGCCTTAACGCAATTTCGAATGTTTAAAGTTTAGAGTTGAGTTTGCAATTCATTCCGAAAGTGTTATCGTTGTCGGTTGGTTGTCGATAGTTTTTTTCTTATATTAATCTTGTGTCACGAATTAAATTAAATCGCTTCAGTAATAATTGTGATGAAATTAAGTCCAAACTAAAAACATGAATAAATCGTGTTAACAATACTACACAGTTGATCGGATAGAACTTGGCATGTCGAGCTCTAACCAGCAGATAGAATTTCGATAAGATAAAAAAAACAAATGCATTAAAATTATTGTTGTTAATTTAAATAAAATACCAGAATCTAGTAAATTAAAACCGTTTTTGCTTAGTCTCTATTTAGACTAAAGCGCAGGGAATTGTACCTTAGAGTGGCGGTTGTTATACAAAAGAATTGTTGTAGCAGAGAAGCTATACTATCTTTTTTTTGTACAATCATTCTGGCTTGAAAAAAAAGTGAGTAGACAAAGTTTTATCAGACAATTTCGTAATAAAATGATTCAGTGCGTGCTTGTTGCTAGATTGTGGTGACAATTGAGCTGAGGCAGTGTGTGGAACATTTTTGTTAGATTATGAGCTATCTGCTTATGCTCAATGAAGTGTTTTATAATGTTGTGTAATATAATAATCGAACACTTTGTACTTCATGATGAGAACTGTGGAATCGATTGATGGAATTCAATAATGTGACTTTTTTAGTGTATATTTGGGAATAAGGGAGTCAAGTCACTCAGTATTTTTGGAAAAATGAGTTCATAGTATTAGCCCTGGCTGCAACAAAAAAAAAAAAATGTGTAAAGTGCCAAACATTTGGATGGTCAGTTGGCTTCAACATCTGAACCAATTGGTATGGCGTCATACCAAGTTCTTTATACAAAATTCGTCTCAATGATGTCTCCGAAATGTTCAATTTTTGAGAACAACGGCCGTCTCTCAGAGGTGGATTTGAAGTCGGAGTATTGGTGTCCATCCTCTCCACGTGACCAAGCCATCTGAGTCTTTGGACTTTCACTCTTTTAGCTAAGTCAGTCTTGCTGTACAGCCCGTTCAGTTCGTGAATAAATTTTCTCCTCCATTCATTGTTTATGCAGACAGGACCATAGATCTTCCGTACAACTTTTCTCTCGAACCGGTCGACAGGATCCATGCTTCTGCACCATTTAGCAAGACGGGGATGGTCTTAGAAAGATAAATAGAGCATCAACTTAGTTGTTCAGGAGATAGGTTAACTACTTAATTTCTTTCTTAGCCCCAAGAAACAGCGATTTGCAAGAGTTATTCTCCATCTGATGTCAGCGCTTTTGTCATTGTCCGTGTTGAAAGCGTTGCCAAGGTATACTAATTCCCTAACTACCTCGAAATTATATGCGTCCATCGTGACTTTTTCTCAAAGACGTTGGTGTTGGGTGTCCTTTCTTGATAGCAGCATATACTTTGTTTTGCTCTCATTCATGCTAAACCCACTTTTTCAGCCTCCGTCTGTATACTCGCTAATCGCGACCATAGTTTTTATTTCATCTTTCACGGGCACTGACTCTTGCGTAGAACTGACAAAACTTCTAAGAGTATCATCTGTCATGAAAAAGTGATTCTCAACTTTGCCGTTCGGAATCGGCGTTAAAGTGTAAGTCCCCTCAATTCTTCATACGCACCTAGAGAATTGTTGATGAGAGTAAGCCACTTAGGCCATGGCTCTTAGGCTGTCGCGCCACCCAATTAGTCTGTATACTCGCAGAAGCACTGTTGACATCACACTGTGTTCTCCCAATGATATCAATGTCACCAGCGTACGCGAGTAGTTGCACCGACTTCTGGAAGATAGTGTCTCTTGTGTTGACGTGTGAGTTCTGCACTATTCGTTCAAATATGATGTTAAAGAAGTCGCATGACTAAAGCCTTTTTTGATATCCATGGCGTCGGTGAGGTCGTTACGGACTTTAATAGGGCAGCGTGAGTTATTCTCATCCTGCTCAGACGAATGAGTTTTTAAGGAATACCAAAACCAAAGATTAAATAAGTAACAAGATGAGAAACAAGGCTGTCAAAGTGACAGTTGCCTACAAGCTTCGGACCATAGTTACTGTGAAAGTATGCGTGTTTTTACCAATACTATCACAGTAAATATGGTCCAACCATCTGAAAATGCGAAAACAAACAAAAGAGAAATGTTGAAAATGCGAAAACAAACAAAAGAGAATAGAAAAATCTCAGCTCATCTCTGTGTTTTTGTAACTCACATGCATTTATGTAGACGAAAAGAATAAAGTAAATGAAGGAATATAAAAATTGCGGGATCTAGGGAGTGAAACGTAAGTCAGTTTCCCATCTTGTTACATATTTAATCTTTGACCAAAACTGGACATTCGATAAAAAGATGGTAGGTGTCGATTTGAAGTTCTGAGTTTTTTCCAGGATCTGCTGTAATGTAAGTATTTGGCCGATGGTGGACTCTCCTGGTCTAAGATCACATTGATATGGACTTATTAGTTTGTTGACAAACTGCTTCAAGCGTTCACATTGCACTGCAGAAAAGATCTTATAGAGGATGCATGTTGAGGAGACTGATGCATCTATAGTCGGTTCAGTTTAGAGGGTCTCTTTTCTTCAGCATCTCCTTTCTCAGCAAACAATGCTGAGGTTCCGTTCATCGGGCTCGCTTTCTTCCGACCATATTCTGCTGATGAATTGGTGCATGCTCCTTACCAAGTCATCAACGGCTGCTTTGAAGAGTTTGGCAGTTATGCCGTTAGCTCCAGTGGCTTTGTTGTTTTTAAGCTTAGATATTGCTATTTTCACTTCTTCAAGGCCGGGTAGACGGAAATCTTGGATTGCGTTGTCTTCATGGTTCATTCTGCCTGACAGCGGAATTTGATTCTCCATCGCCGTTGTACCAGTCCGCAGAAGTGGTCCTTAAATATCCTCAGAATCTCAGAATCGACTGTGACTCTACTACGATATTTCCCTGTTGGTCTTTACATGCTTCAGTTCGTGCTCGGTAACCTTGAGTCATTCGTTTTACCTCTTAGTAAAACTTCCGAACCTCATTCCTGTTTTTTAGTCTCTCAACATCCTCGATCGATCGCTGTCTCTTTTTCTTTCTGAAAAGCTTTTGTTCTTCTCCCCTTTTCTGCTCGTAGAGCTCCCGAGCTGACCTCGTTCTCCTGCATGTACCTGCCTGCATTCATCATCAAACCAGGGGTTTCGTTTTGGTGGCCACGTGAAACCCAACACATCAGAGGCAGTATCCCTAATGGCCTCCTGGCAATTCTGCCACTAGTTCTCAATACTAGATGCTGGCTGTAGCGGACTTCTCATGAGATTATTTGACACTCGATCGGAGGCATTGACGAAGTTTGTACCTGTAGTACCTACTAAAGAGTAAAGAGTTCTTCTTAGTCCCGAAGAAATAATTGCCGAGCAATTTCTTCCTTTAATGGGAAAGTGGGGGGCAGCGACATAGAAAGTGCGAAGTGTCTTCATCTGAACTGATCCTCATCTTTTTCTTGTGATATCCTCACTGATTATGTCCGATAATTATGCTTACAAGAGATCGAGGTGATCTCTTGTGCAATTGCATAATTCTTTCCGATCTTTTGTTTGTTAAAACAAAGCCAGATCTTTCTTGTGTGTCGCTGGTGTCAAAAAGGTTTCAGCTAACTATCTGATGTCAAGCGTTGATCCTAATCTTGCTAATTCATCGGCTTTCTCGTTGCCTGGGATACCGCTGTGGCCTGGGATCTAGCAGAGTCTAATGTTATGCGCCAAGAATCTTAAGCTGTTCGCGGCAGCGTGAAACAATTGCACTAACCATAACAAAAATTCCATCTAAACCAGGCGATTTATACGTAGAAAAGGATTGAATAGCCCATTTAATCCTTTCTTCCGTTATAATATCCGATGATACTAGAGCTTCAGTATGAGTTTCTATTTCTGGACTGCGGAAGCAAAGTACATGATAACGCACGGTACCTCTCACTATCTGAGATCAAGACTGGTTCTGTCGTCTATTCAACAAAATGGGTTACAAGCTTTTTGAAGTCCTGGTGGCCGAGATCCGAGATATAGCTTAAAATGTTAATTGTTCGAAAACGTTTTCCGTGCAACCGTTAGAAGCAAAAAAGTGTGTTTGCGTGCTCGTTTGGTATTCGGCATCGGAGAGTTCTGTGAACCAATTCCTGATTACCAAGAAAACGCTATAATATGCTTTTTCCATTGACGCTCGACATTTCTCGGATTTAGATTTAGATGACAAGGTAGTATTATACTAAACGTAGCGTACATACTATTATTCTACGTTTTAAACTACTTCGCTAAATCTCGTGATTAGCGTCAGTGGAAACAGCGTATAACACTGCCTCCAACCAAAAGAAAGTGTGACCAAACATTTGGAATTTTTAAATAAATTTGTTTCTATTTTTTTTTATTTATTTATTTATTTCATCAATATGAGATTTAATTCTACAATTAGACTACTTGATAAATATATAAATGATTGTACATTTTATTAAATAATACTTAATTTAATAAATGTATTATGTAAATGCTTAAAATATAAACGCAAATAGTTATTAATCATAATAATAATAATATTTTGAATGCCTTATTTCTATTTTTATTTTTGTTTTTTACAGTTGATGATCTAGAATTGGAATTCAAAATGGTCGAAACCAACACAAACAGCACCGAAAGTCCGGATTTCATTGTCCGATACAAACAAAACTACTACGACATAACGAGATTCATGAAAAACCATCCTGGCGGTATAAATACCCTCAAAGGTTTAAATGAAAGTGATATGACTGAGAGATTTATGAAAGCCCCACCACATTCAGATGCTGCAATGTATTTAATGAAGGAGTACAAAATCGACAGTGATAAAATACCAAAGAATGGAAAGACAGTTTCAAATGGCGATAGAAATAATAATCCCACGAATGTCGAACTCGATGACAGTATGGAGGTAAGTTGTTGAAACCGAAGAAAGTTGTATAACAATCCGTTGGGCAGTGAAAGAGACTATAGCACACTTACAAACCTTAACGTTTTTTTTTATAATTTGCACCCACTCAAGGGATTTTTTATACCCTTTTTATGCCAGAGACACAGTGAGTGCATTAGGAAGAAGGGAAGGGGTTAGAAAGGAGGTGTCGGTGTACATTGGCCTAAAATTCTTGAACATTGTAATGACCAGAGACAAAAAGAGATAGGAAACTGACTTACGTTTTACCCTCCGGATACCACAAACTTTATTTTACCTTTACGTCGGGCATGTGTATAAATGAGAAAAAATAGCAACAAAAATGAGGTGGTTTGCTCTAGTTTTCTGAGATAGTATTGGTAAAAACAAGCATACTCTTGCAGTAAACTTGAACCATAGCTTGTAGGCATTGTCATTTTGACAGCTTGCTTTCCCATCTCCCTTTAAACACATCTGTGGTAATGATTGGGAAAGACAGAGTGTGGAAGAGAGTTCCACATTCGCGTAGTACGGCTAAAAAATGATTAAGAGTACGTCCGAAGTTGGGCTGAAGGGCCTCGAAGGTAAACTGACGGGCATTCCTAGAAGCGCGAGTATTACGAGCGAATTGTTTGAGGGGTGGAATGCAACTGACTAGAGAGCTTAGTGGTTAGATGCGTTGGCTGCCAGAATTTTCGATTCCTACTAATGCCCATAGTTTTTATTTCATCTTTCACGGGCACTGCCTCTTGCGAAGAATTGACGAAACTTCACACGCACCTAAAGAATTGTTGATGAAAGTAAGCCACTTAGGCCTTGGCTCTTTAAGAGCTGTCGCGCCACTCTATTTTATTTTAATTACCGTAAAAGTAGCGATAGAACAAGGAAAGACACGCTTCGTTACGACGGTGGTCTAAAGGAGTGAATGCGTCAGTGATCTCTCTATAACCAATCATTCTTACAGCTCTTTTTTGTATTCCATCAAAGAGGCTTAAGTAAGTAGCTGGAGCACCAGCCCAGAGATGTGAATTGTACTCAAGCTATGGACGGATATAGGTTTTATAGATAATAGCCAGATCAGACGGGGAGACAAATTTCTTGCACCGTCTTTAGAAACCCAAACATCTTGCGGCATTTTTGTGCTCGGTCCACAAGAGGTGGTCAGTGATGCACATACCGAGAACCTCGATATGTTCGGTCTCATTGATGCAAGTGCTACTCATGGACAGTGGCAAGGGGGTTATATATCTCGTTTCAACGATACAAGCATAGAGGAGGTATTACCTAGAGTCGCAACACGTTCTCTCTTTTTAAAAATCACCGTCCAAAAAATTTTGCAATTTACTCTCTTTTCTTGTGTCCGTGAATCTGTGTAACTCCATATCAATGCTAATGTATTGGTTCACCCCATTTGAAATGCATTGAGAAACCTACACATTCGCATTGATGTGGTTATTTTATCAAATTTAATTTTTTAGGTCGTAAGAGAGCAAAATGCCTTGAGTTGTGACTCTAGGTATACCTCCTCTGTGGATACAAGACAGCATTGAGTTTTCGAAACATTAAACTCTGCACGATTCTTAGAGGTAAGGAATACAGCATTATTACCGTACCCGATCGGAAAATTCTCCGATCGGGTACGGTAATAATGCTGTAGCAAATGGCCGATCGGAAGTTTTATTTCCTTCCGAATCGTACATAAAATAAAAACGCATACCGACGCACTTATTTCTTTTTTTGTGAGTTTTTGAATTTGAATTTTTGTTTCCGACACTTTCGTTTCGGACAAAAAAGTTAATACATAAACTAATCGAAATGCTTCGTATGCAATCGCTCTCATTTTGAAATTCCGACCAGTGTTGCCAGACTTTTGAACTCGTTTTTTCCTCTGACGGTGCGAAAAATCCCTTTTATCCCACAAAGATCTTATAAAAATCCCTCAACTTATCCCACACATTACCAAAATAAAACATAGTTAAAATATAGTTCAAAAAATTGTCTTAATTAGCATCAAATGAAATACTGACAATTTTAAATTAAAAATGTTAATTAATTTATAATATATAAAAGAAAAATAAAAAAAATATTTCAGTCCATATATATTTCGCAGTAACTGGCTTCTACCAAGCGCTGAACTTCGGCTCTTCCATCCATTTCGATTGGAATTTTTTGTTTATAGCCCTTACCTGGAGCACCAGCCCAGAGATGTGAATTGTACTCAAGCTTTGGACGGATATAGGTTTTATAGATAATAGCCAGATCAGACGGAGAGAAAAATGTCTTGCACCGTCTTAAGAAACCCAAACATCTTGCGGCATTTTTGGCGACATCGCGTATATGCTCAGTCCACAAGAGGTGGTCAGTGATGCACATACCGAGAATCTCGAGATGTTCGGTCACTCATGGACAGTGGCAAGGGGATTATATCTCGCTTCAACGATACAAGACAGCATTGAGTTTTCGAAGCATTACACTCTACGCGGTTTTTAATTTCCCATTGTACAATGCTGTTTAAATCAGAGTTTAATGAGCTTATCATATTTTGCCGTTCCAGTTCCACATCCGAAGAGGAGGGATGTGAATCTGGGAACGAATATGAAAAGCTAAGGGTACTATTGACAGCGAAACAATTTATTGGATTAGAAGTTACAGACAAGAGATCATTTATGAAAATGAGAAAGAGGGTCGGAGACAAAACGGAGCCCTGGGGCACACCAGCATTTATTTTGTGGGTTTCAGACTTGAACCCGTCCAGTACAACTTGTATTGAACGGTTCGAAAGGAAGTTTCTAATCCAACGATGAAGGGATTCATCGATTCCCAAAGCACGCATTTTCGATAAAAGAGCAAGATGCCAGCCTTTATCAAATGCCTTTGAAATATCAAGTGCAACAATCTTACTTTCTCCAAAACGATGTAAGGATTTGTTCCACTGTTCGCTGAGATAAACCATCAGATCACCAGTGGACATGTTGCTGTTAAAGCCGTACTGCCAGTCATTAAGAAGCTTTCGGTCTTCGAGATATTCCTTGAGCTGAGTTTCCATGACCTTGGAAAGAAGGGACGTAAGTGCAATCGGGCGATAATTGGAGCGAGAAGATGATTCGCCTTTTTGGGAATGGCTGTAAAAATGCTGTTTTCCAACTGCTCGGAACAAGCCAAGAAGAATAGGATAGATGGAAAAGCTTACGCAAGGTTTTTGCCAGTGTGGAAGAACACCTCTTCAGAATAATAGCGGGTATACCATCCGGACCAGCGGATTTATGTATGTTGAGATCCTTTAGGACTCTCGCCACAGCACGAGTGCGGAAGAAGATTTGTCCCATGGAATCATTGGAACGCTCAAGAACAGGCGGAGTTATTACACTCTATGGCAGCGAAGAGTTTGCGGCGAACAGCCTAGCGAAAAGGTTAGCTTTCGCGAGAGAGATAACAACTGGAGTGTCATTGTCAACGAGCGTAGGGACCGAGGAAGAATAAGAATTCTTCATGTTTTTTACGAATGACGAAAAATTCTTACTGCCTTTGGGATATTGCAGTATTTTTTGCCTTAATTTTTGGTCTATAAGAATTTGGTCTTACGAATATGGGCATTGCAGGCCTTTCTGGCTTGTTTAAACTTGTTTCGGTTTTTCTCAGTTGGGTTGGCTCTAAAACTATAATGAAATGACAACAAGCAAGTTGGAGACATTGTAATGCAAAGCCACCTTACAAAAGCGGCAATAATAAGCAATATATTTTCATCATAGATGAAGTACGGCGGCGTCGTAACGGAAGATGGAATGGTCTTGTAAAAATAAAATTTTGGTGAAAACCCGAATACGTATTAATCTGTTGAAATTTCTTCACTTATGCGCGTTTAGATAAGAATCAAATTGAACAGATATTTTATAACGAAAAATCCCTTTTTTCTGTACTACGAGGTTTAAAAAATCCCTTTATCCCTTTTAGCTTAGTTTATCCCTTAAAAAGGGATAAATCCCTCAATCTGGCAACACTGATTCCGACGCAGATTTCAAATTTTTTTCGTAGATGTCTACGATTAACCTGTCAGAAAGGATACGGTGGTGGTAGAAAATTCTTAGAAATTGTACAAATCGGAGAGAATTTTGCTCCGATCGAGTATGGTAATAAGGCTGATAATTGTAAAAACGAGGGAAAAATTTAATCCAATTGAAAAACATAGCAGCTAAACCTGCTTTGCTGTTTATGATAAAACCCCTTCTTGATTAGTCATCTAAAAACCTTATCTGAATTTGTTCGTTATGTCAATACAAACTTCTCTCGATAATTCACATGATTATGAATAATGAAAGTCTCAGAGGTAAACACATAAACGCTTATCGACTTTCAATTAAACATTCACAAATTCATATGCATTACTATCCAAATAAATTCTTATCGCTAAACACACACGAAGTAATAAATTCAAGGAATAGATAGCTACACCTCACAAGCAGGTGTCGGTAAACAATACAGAAACAGAATTTACTATCGAACACTCATTGGCACTCGATTCGAATCAAATTAAATGAAAGCAACGGAGAGTGACACAGCCAACACGTCTAAATCGCCTGAAAAAAAAGATAAGATATGAAATTTCGGAGCAATTCGTTTTATTTTCCAAAATTAGATTTCATTCGAAATATTTGGAAGTTTTTATTACACACGCCGTTTAGTTGTATTTGCTAAGAATGGATCACAGTAAACAACAAATTACATAAAATTGATTAAAGGACTGGGTTCGTCTTCATGTAGACTCTAGGCTTTGAATAAATTCGAATTTCGTTTTCTAATTCAACGAGTTCCTTCTCGATATCGACTTTGCGTTTGCGCATTCGAAGAGTCTCCGTTGTCATTGGCATATGATTCAATTCATAAATGAGATTCTGAAATTCTGAAAACGAAACGAAGATGGTTACTCAATTTGGTCTAATTGCACGTAGGTACTTCTCTCGGCCAGATTGAGATACTTCATGCGTTCATCGTCAGTCAATGGTTCATGGCCATCGGGGCAGTTCTTGTCTACTTGGCTTCTTTTTCTTATTAGTTCTTCCTTTTCGCGTTTTTCTTTCTCCAGATATTTTGGCAACCGCAGATCCTGACGATCTTAAAAGAAAAAAGAAATAAACAATGACATTTTCATAAGTTGTCTTCCAATCAGACTCACCTCCAAGCTCATGGACTCTTCTTGCTGTTGATCTTTTGGTTAACAGTTGAGTGTTGCTATTGGTTGATCTCTTGGTCAGTTGAGTGTTGCTAGTGGATGGTTGAATACCTTCTGTGTCTATGGCTAAGTTATCTAAATCGAGTTCAGGTTCAGGTTCAGGTTCGCATACATTATCACGCGTCGGTTCATGCAATTGGTTCTCGACATGTCGTTGTCGCGTCATTTCATGTAGTTGGTTCTCGACAGGGCGTTGATTAGTGTGAGGGATCTTAAGCAATGATTAAAAATGTTTTTAGTCAGTTCCAAAGTATATAACGACTTACCCTTTCGTTTAATCCGTTCAGTCTTATTTCTGAAGTTGAACATCTTTAAAAATAAACAAGAATTATAAATGAATTAAATTGATATTACAGACAAGAGAAATCTACCTCTGAAGAGCATCATAAAGGAACTCTTCGTCAAGAATATCATCAGTTTGTACTTCCCTCGTGCTAGTTTCCACCTTTCTAGAAACTCCCATTTCCGATCTCATCGAATTCTGATTACGAATCTTGCCGCAACTGCAGGAACATGTCGACCCAGTTCTTGCTGGCCTATGCGTACGTGCCGCCACTGGGAATGATTTTCCATCTAGTGATCTGTGTCGTAATCCCTGTTCTTTTCTTAATTCGGCTAGTTTTCGTTCATCTGCTTCGATGTTTTGGGCTAATTGTTGACGGGTTGAATTTTTTTGTAAATCTTTTAAGTGTAATTTGTTTTCACGTAAAAAATCGCGTTTATGAAGAGGTCCTGAAAATTGGATTTTTTTTCGTTTTGTAAGACAGTTTCTCTGGCAACACACTAGTTGCAACTTTGAATCCCTCGATAAACTATTGTACTCACTTGATTGCGGAAAAATGCCTCTTAAGGATGGTGTTGGTAGCATAATTACTAATTGATGTGAAATAAAAAATTATGATTTGAATTTACAAAATAAAAAAAGATTTTCTTTTAACAAAAATCAGTAAAAAGCGAGCATTATATTTTTAACTGCTTCCAACTTCCAATTAGCTACCAATTTGATTTTTGTTGTTCAAAAGAAAACAAACGATAAAAGGGAGGTGTTTGGAAAATTAAGGGAAATAGAACAGTTCACAATAGGACTTTACATTTTTTTAAGGTGTATTGAACACTGTTCATGTTTTATTTAAGGGCTACCATCGTAAAGGTTTTTTTCGATTAGAGGCAATTGAAAACGTTTGATTAGAAAAGTAGCTACACAGGTTGGATTGATTGTGGAATTATGTATGTATGTCTCCATTTGAAGGTCTGTGGATAAGATGATACAAAATTCAAATGTGATAAAGATAGACGGTATATTAAAAAGGTAGTTTAAAGGAAATTATGGGAGCTTAAAAATCACCCCATATTCTGGTTTCAAACAGCAAATGTTGGTGTATTTTTATAGGTTAGATTAGGTAAGGTTAGTTTGGAGTGGCTGTCTAGATGTTACTGACTCATTAAGACCTCAAGGGTGCATTGTGATACCACTAAAGAAGTTAGTCATGGGAGAATAATGAACTTAAACTAACCATGTAAGTTAGAGATATATTTTGTGTCGATCGTTGCCAGTTCACTGGTATTATCGAAGAAGGGATTACCGATATAGTTATTCCTTCTATTGGAGAGTGCGGGACATGTACACAGAAGGTGTTGGACTGTTACCCCTTCCTCCTCGTACATGCAGCTTATACAAAAGTCGTTTGCGTAGACCCCTTGCCTCGAAGCATGTCTTTGTGTACCTATGAGGCAGTGTCCTGTTATGACTCCAATTGTAGAGCTTATATTTTGTCTGTTCAGGGAAATGAAGCCTTTGGCCGTTTCAGGTCATTGCTTGGCCATATTTGTTTGGTTACCCTGTGACCATCTAGCATTTGTTGATTCTAGAGCATATTGTTTGAGAAGATATTTGCTTGTAGCAAGTGGTGCTCCTATGTTATGTCTTTGTCTAATAGTAGGCAGAAGTGTTCCGTTTTTGGCGAGCTCATCGGCTTTGCAATTTCCCGGGATGTCTCTGTGGTACGGCACCCAAATGAGGTGAATGTTAAACTGTTCCGCCGTCTCTTCAGAGATGATCGACAGTCGTGGACTATTTGAGAGTTTGTGGAGACAGACGGAGAGATTCGAGAGCGGCTTGGCTGTTGGAGAAGATATGTGTATCCTTGCAAGATATAACGTTTTCTTTGAGCCAGGATAGTGCCTCTTTAATCGCCATTACTTCTGCCTGGAACACACTACATTTATTGGGAAGTCTACATATATGATAGACTGAGACTCAGTTGTCTTTGAACCATCTGTATGGAAGTGTACCGTATTGTCTTCCAGGGGTCTCTATTCTTCCCAAGAAGATCTTGAAGGGATTGAAACTTGGAAGCTATTATCAAATACCATTTTTGGGGTGGTATAGTCTAAGCAATGTGGGATGGATCTGAAGTTGTCTTAGATAGTAGTAGTAGCAGTAGTAGTAGCTGCCAACATTTTGGAGTGGATGTCAAGAGGTGTTAGGTTTAAAATCACGTCCAAGGCTGCTGTTCGAGTTGAGCGAAGTTCTCCTGTGATGCAGACCGCTGGACTTTGATAAGTTTATTTAGATTTACCATCTTGTCCAGTGCGGTCCACCATACGACAACTCCATAAATGAGTATCAGTCTGATTACCGAAGTGTATGGCCAGTGGGTTATTTTTGGGGAGAAGCCTTTTTCACTCTTTCATCAATATTTGCCTTCCAATTTATTTTTTTTTTGTCTAAAATGAGGACTGAATATTGGCTTGGTCGGAAAAGCTTAAGGGTATTCCTTTCATCGTGGCTGGGTTAATCTGAGGAATTTTGTACGTTCTTGTAAACAGTACTAGTTCTGTTTTATGTGGATTGACGTCCAAGCTACACTGTTTAGCCCAATTTGTCAGCCTGTTTAAAGCAAGGCATTTTGTAGGAGTTCCGAGGGAATTTGAGGATGTTACCCAGATACAGATATTGCAACGTCGTCAGCATAGGCAATCACCTCTGCTTCCATTGCAGTCGTTTACTACCATGTTCCATAAAAGAGGTGAAAGGACCCCGCCTTGGGGGGGACCTCGATTCACCATTCTGGTGGTAGTAAAACTTCTCATGCTGGAAGCTATTGTCTTGCTTTTGTGTATTTAATAAATAATAACAGATTTATTTTTTTTCTCTAGCATTTGGTTGACTGGGACAAGGCAATGGTGCCTCAGATTGCGAAAATAACATCACACTATGACGAATGGGTTCACAAGCCAGTCGATCGACCACTTCGCCTCTTTGGACCATGGTATTTCGAGGCGTTAACGAAGACCCCATGGTGGGTTGTGCCGACATTCTGGGTGCCAGTCATACTTTACTTTATAGTTGACAGATTTTCAGACAGCTGGAATAATTCAGAATATATAAAGGTATACATTTCTACTACTGATTTCATCAAAAACCCATTTGATCAATATGAATTCCTTCTTAGCTTTGCGGGCTGTCACTTTATTTTGGAGTGGGAATTCTTTTCTGGACACTTCTCGAGTATTCCCTTCATCGATGGCTATTCCATATGAAAACTAAAGAAACTCAGAACAGTACGATTTGTACGATTCATTTCATGCTTCACGGATTGCATCACAAGGTTCCTTTTGATCCCCTGCGATTGGTGTTTCCACCCCTGCCAGGAGTAATTCTAGCTTCAATCATCTATTTCCCACTTAGCTTCATGTTGCCAAACCCAAGGGTTGTTCTTGGCGGTGCACTATTTGGTTATTTGTGCTACGACATGATGCACTATTACCTGCACTATGGCAGTCCGACGAGGGAGCATTTGTATTACATGAAACGATACCATTATCAACATCACTTTGCTCACCAGGATCAAGGCTATGGAATCAGTAGTCCACTCTGGGATTTTGTATTCGACACAAGGATTCATTTAAGGAAGCTAAGATATATTTTAAAATGGAAATAAAACAAAAGTGCTCCACTGTTCACTTTTCTAGGTTAGGAGTGGTTTTCTAGGCTTTAAGGTTATTTAAGTGTTTGTAAATGAAAACAAAATGCCTTCAATTTTACATGACTGTTTGAAGAAGTATTTGAACCAATTATTTAAATGATGGGGTGGAATGCTCTGCCACCGGGAAGAATTGTAAGGACAAATGTATTTATTTTTCGAACAAAAAATATGTGCCTGTATTGTAAGCAAGTTTTGTGTGTTCAAATTTGATGATTTTTGATAGTGCTTTGACACTTTTTAAAAATAAAAAAGTAATAAAAGTAATCAATTTAACGTTTTTTTTTAAGTTGCAATCACAATACAATTTGCTAGGAATTTTCGACCACCGTAACCTTACCGATAGGTTAATCGCAGACATCTACGAAAAAATTTGAAATCTGCGTCGGAATTTCAAAGTGAGAGCGATTTCATGCGATGCATTGCGATTAGTTTATTTACTTTTGCTGCTTTTGTGGCCGAAGACGATTGCCCCCGAAACAAAAAAACGTGTCGGATCGGAAATAAAAATGGAGTTTGATGATCGGCTTGGCAACCGTGAAATAGCTATAACCAGAGTATTTCTAATAATGAGTAGGGACACCAGCGCTGCCGGAACTACTACCATGGGAGTATTTGTATTCCCTTTGCGTTCAGTGTACTCCCATACTCCGCTATACTCGAAAATACTCCCCTTAGCGCCTGTTTCACAATATACAAGTAAAGTTCCAGCTAAGCTACTTGGAAGCTAAAGCTAACTAGCAGTTAAAATTCAAAATAGCGTTTCACAATAACTGAGTAGAGCTAACTAGTAGTTCAAGTGTCAAGTACTTTATAGGGAGGATGAAGTGCCCTATAAAGTAGTTAACGGGCAGTTAATAGAATTAAAAGTCTGAAAAAAAAACAGGATTTGTCTTTTTTTCAATTATAATAGAATTAAATTTCTCAAAGGCAAGGATTCGTAAATAATTTTAATTTTTTCCAATAAAATGGATATTCTTCTAGACACGATGAGTTTTATGAGTTTTTTCGCGTTGAGGAGTTACCACGAAACCGCGTTTTCCGAGTAAAAACGCTTATCATGGAATCCTTGGACAACATAGAATTCCCAAATTAGAAATATTCGCAATATTTTCGGGTTTATTCAAAATAGTGCATGGTTCGATCGATTACATTCCACAATACGAAATATGATTCGATTGATACTCCGATTGATAATCATCCCGTGTATTGATTGTTTAAAGATATGGCCAACAATCACAAGTCAAACAAAGAATTATAACTTTCAAAGGCTGGTATTTATTCATTGAACGCTATTAGGTCATTTCCGAGCGCCCTCAAAAGTTAATAGTGGTTCTGTTCTGACCTCTATTAAGTTGAGAGCAAAATCTGCAGGGAATTATCCGAAATAATTTCTGAAACAACAACAAATATCCTTTTGATTTTTGTTTATATTTTTTCTGGCTTTGCCGTTGTCGTTGTTGGAATAACTGGCAATTAGTTACCCAAAACACAAATTTATTAGAAGGCTGAATGTGAAACGTAAATTCATTGACAGGAGGATTTAACTGGCAGCTAATTTAAGTGCTGGTTAACTAATCAGAACTTTACTTCTACATTGTGATACAGACGCTTAGAAACTTAAAGGAACATTATATTATATTAATTACCACAACTAGTCTAGCGGTGTTAAATCACACGAACAAGGCGGGCAATAGACTCCCATTTCTTGAGATAACTCGTCCATCAAACCTACGCTTCAATAATGGGATTGTGAGGTGTGCTTTGTGGCTTGTTGAAACTACTTGTTTCAACTTGCGAGCCAAAAATAATCGGTAATCATGATGCGATAACGCTGGCCATTCAGAACGCCATGGAATTGACTGATTTCGATCATTTGCTACGGACGCCTGAACGGCAGCAATATTTTCGGCACTCGAAAGGCAACATTACAGAACGAATATACTGACTCAAATTTTTGGAGTCGACTTGTTATTGCCGGATTGGAATAGTGTAAGCTGATAGTTGATAGTTGACACTCAATTATCTCTTCTTTTTTCCTGAATTTGACTGGCAACTATTAAAAATCAGCTTACACGATTCTACCCCCGGTCTACTAGGTTGAGAAATACGAATGAATTTGTGGTCATCGACTCCGCATTTCGGCAGAAACCGTTGGAGAATTTTCATGATGAAAATGGATTGTGATTCATTAGTCAAAATGTGCATTCACGAGGTAAATTCAAAGCTGTCAAAACTCGATTTTGTTTTCTTCTACCTAATCAAAAAGTTTCCCTGTTAAAAAATGTTTTTTTGTGTACTCCCTTCAATAGCAAAATACTCCCCTCTAGAACTTGAAAATACTCCTCTGTGAAAATTTGAAACGGCAGCCCTGAGGGACACTCTCCACGTGGTTCATTTTTGTTTACATTTTTGGATCCCGTTAGGTCTCACGTACACGAGAAATAGACGCCGATGTAAAGTGTTATAGTAAGAAGGAGATAAAACAAAGCAGCAAAAAACTTCTTCCTTCAACCCTCAATTAGTGTGACCACATGCATTCATATAAAACATGTTAGAAGGGTTGATAATTGAAGTTGAAATCGTAAAATATTATATCTTACGAAGTCTTAACAGCTCATAAATCAGTTAACATATATTCTAGAGTGAAGTATTTATATTTTGCATTTTTTATATGGCTTCGTAAGTAAAAAATAACAATTGCATGAAATGAAAAATAAAGTGATCTTATAATAGGCTAGTGTCACTCTACTCCTTTTCAGATTGTCAGAATCAGAAAAAAGAAGCTAGAACACTAATACATACATGACCATTGGCCGCTCCATTAAAAAAGCATTATGGATTTTATGTATCGTACACAAGAAAACGAATGTTAGGGCTCGTATTTTTTGTTGTGCACTCTTTCTTTCTTTCGATTTTTTCTAAACCTAATACTTTTGCACTATTCTCTCCTACTGGAAAAACTAATACATACACAGACCATTGGCTGCCGGAAATGAACCACGTGGAGAGTGTCCCTACTCATTATTAGATATACTCTGGCTATAACTCCGGCCAAATAAAGGAATTGACGGAAAAAGCCATTCGTGGAAGCACCTCTAAGTTGCTATCGTTGTTCAAAAACACATAAAAAAAAAATATTTGTTCGCTCACAAAACTACAAAAGAGTGCCTCAGTACGTGTCTTTATTTAATGTACGATTTGGGTTCAGTTAAGGAAATAAATTTTCCGATCGGACAACCCTAGATGGAGTCAATGATGGTGTCTCCAGTTCCAGCAAGGTTGAACTACTCAGTGAACACCTACTTCAACATATTTCGAGTTCAGGCCATTAAGGGGCGGTTAATCGACTCTTCAGGTGGCCATGGTTCAGAGGATAGAGTAGTCGATTGCTAAGCCAAACGCTGCGGGTTCAAGCCCCAGCTTCGGCAGTAAGCATTCTTTTTCTACAATAATCGCCAGCTTATCTGAGGCCACCTGTGCGATAATATGAGACAATATAAATCTGTGTCTCCTCCTCTGTGCCACGTAGGTTTCTGTTATGTGTTCTTTCTTTCTATGTGTCTATCTGTCTCTCTCTGTTGTATTAATGTCTTGTTCTGTCTCAGCCGATGGCCTCAGTCGCCAGTGCTGTATGTGTCTGTAGTTCGTTGCATTTATGTGCGAAGTACTGTGATGTAATAATAATAATAATAATAATAATAATCGACTCTTCAAGTTCGGAAGTTTTACCAAGTAAAACGAATGACTCAAGGTTTCCGAGCACGAACTGAAACCTGTAAAGATGGGAATGAAAACTTATATCCCGAATAGGGTTAAAAGCATCAAACCCAAGGAAAAGTCATGGGTTTATCAGGGAAAAAGAAGTAAAGTTCCGTTGTTTTAGAGCCAACCCCACTGAGGAAAACCGGAACAAGTTCAATACCCATATTCGGCGGACCAAATTTTTACATGACCAAAAATTAAGGCAAAAAATACTGCACTGTCCCAAAAGCAGTAAGAATTTTTGGTCATTTGTAAAAAATATGAAGAATTCTTCTTCCTCGGTCCTTACGCTCGTTGACAATGACACTCCAGTTGTAAGCTCGCTCGCGAAAGCGAACCTTTTTGCTAGGCAGTTCGCCGCAAACTCCGCTGCCAGGGAGTGTCATGACTCCTCCAGTTCTTGAGCGCGTCAATGATTCCATGGGACAAATCTTCCACACTCGTGCTGAGGCGAGAGTATTAAAGGATCTGAACATACATAAATCCGCTGGTCCGGATGGTATCCCCGCTATTGTTCTGAAGAGGTGTTCTTCCACGCTGGAAAAACCCTTGCGTAAGCTTTTCCATCTATCCTATTCTTCTGGGCTCGTTCCGAGCAGTTGGAAAACAGCATTTGTCCAGCCAATCCCAAAAAAAGGCGAATCTTCTTCTCCCTCCAATTATCGTCCAATTGCACTTACATCCCTTCTTTCTAAGGTCATGGAAACGCTGATAAACTATCAGCTCAAGAAATATCTCGAAGACCGAAAGCTTCTTAATGACCGGCAGTACGGCTTTCGCAGCAACAGGTCCACTGGCGATTTGATGGTTTATCTCACCGAACAGTGGAACAAATCTTTACATCGTTTTGGAGAAAGTAAGATTTGATGAAGTCTGGCATCTTGCTCTTTTATCGAAAATGCGTGCCATCGGTATCGATGAATCCTTTCTTCCTTGGGTAAGAAACATTCTTTCGAACCATTCAATATAACTTGTATTGGACGGATTCAAGTCTGAAACCCACAATATTAATGCTGGTGTGCCCCAGGGCTCCGTTTTGTCTCCGACCCTCTTTCCCATTTTCAACAATGATCTCTTGTCTGTTACTTCTAATCCAATAAATTGTTTCGCTGACGATAGTACCCTTAGCTTCTCATATTCGTTTCCAGATTCACATCCCTCCTCTTCGCATGTGAAACTGCAACGGCAAAATATGATAAGCTCATTTAACTCTGACTTAAACAGCATTGTCCAATGGGGAATTAAAAACCGCGTAGAGTTTAATGCTTCGAAAACTCAATGCTGTCTTGTATCGTTAAAGCGATACTGCCACTGTTCATTAGTGGCACTTGCATCAATGAGACCGAACATCTCGAGATTCTCGGTATGTGCATCACTGACCACCTCTTGTGGACCGAACACATACGCGATGTCACCAAAAATGCCGCAAGATGTTTGGGTTTCTTAAGACGGTGCAAGAAATTTTCGCTCCCCGTCTGATCTGGCTTTTATATACAAGACTTATCTCCGTCCAAAGCTTGAGTACAATTCCCATCTTTGGGCTGGTGCTCCAACTACATACTTAAGCCTCTTAGATAGTATACAAAATAGAGCAGCAAGAATGATTGGTGACAGGGACATCACTAATTCATTCACCTCATTGGAACATCGTCGTAACGTTTCGTGTCTCTCTCTCTGTTTTACCGTTACTTCTACGGTAATTGCTCTAGTGAAATAGCCAGTTGCATTCCACCCCTTAAACAATTCATCCGTAATACCCGCGCTTCCAGAAATGCCCATCAGTTTACCCTCGAGCTCAATTTCGGTCCTACGCTCAAGTATAGAGAATCGTTCTTTAGCCGTACTACGCGTATGTGGAACTCTCTTCCACACTCTGTCTTTCCCGATCATTGTAGTGTTCAGGAATTTAAGACCTATGTACATCGGCACCTCCTCTCCAATCCCTTCCCTCTTTCCTAAAGCGGCATATACACGCGTCAAAATCTCATCAAGCATGTGAGAGTGTGTTTGTAAATTCTTTTTCGCGTTGAATATACACATATCAAGCATAAGTCATCAAGCATCATTTTTTCGTAGATTTTGGATGTGAATGTGCGGATTCTTTGTAGGAAAATATGAGTGACACGGACGATTGTTGTATAGCCCTGGGACTAGCGCTGGCGTTAAAAATGAAGAGGAAAAAATTGCGGAAAAAACGGATCTGGATGAGAGTGGCTGAAAAAACGAAAGCAATTTACACATGAAAATCTTTTGAATGAACTGAAATTAAGTTCGCCAAATGACTTCAAAAATTTCGTTCGCATGAACGAGGAAACATACAACCAACTTCTGGAAATGATAACACCCAAAATTATCAGAAAAGATACCGATATGCGAGAAGCTATACCTGTTAGTCAACGTCTGTCAATAACTCTTCGGTTTCTGGCTACAGGCAATACATTTGCAGACTTAAAATTCATCAGTGCTATTTCTGAACAGTCTATATTGGTCGTATTGTAAATAGTCAAAATAGAAAAGAGTTGGATCATTTTCTTCACTTCTTCCTGCTCCGCTTTTTTCCAGGGCCAATATCCTTTTCAGCTCCCTTCTGTAGTTCGTCCGCAGAACATTAATTTTTTGCGTCACGTCCTTTTTGGTCGCGTCGGGATACTTCTCTTGGTATTTTAGAAGGAGCATTTCGTACTGCTCATTTTTCAAATACCGGTTGCTGTACTCCTTCGACTTAATCTTCCACAACGCTGGCAGGGAACGGTACACTTCAATAAATTCTAACAAAAAATTTTTATCTTCCATCATGCACTTTAAAAAAAATCTTTCCGAATGCTGTCTTGACACTAGCAACGGAAAAACAATAATGATGCTTGATCAAGCAATCAATCACGAATACACACTTTTCAAGCACTTGTCAAGCATAGACCCATGATTGAAGAAAAATCAAAACATTTTGATTTCGCGTCAAGCATACACACATTCTATACGTGTTTCAATTTCACAAACACACTCTTACATGCTTGATGAGATTTTGATGCGTGTATATGCCGCTTAAAGCACTCACTGTGTCTATGGCGTAATAAGGGTATAAAGAAACCCCTTGCGGCCTTGAGTGTGTATTTATTATAAAAAAAAAAAAAATCAACAGGGAAATATCGTAGTAGAGTCAAAGTATATGCTTAAGATATTGAAAGACCGCTTCTGTAGACTGTACAATGGCGATGACGTATCAGATACCGTTGTTAGGCAGAATGAAGACGACAACATTTTTGTCCAACCAATGTTGAAAAAGTGTAGATAGCAATATCATTGAGTTGAAGATGACATCAACCAACTCAGCGCGCGAAATTGGAGACAGGTAGCTATGGACCGAGCTGGCTGTAGAGGTTTGTTGGTTGAAGACCAAGTCCACCCCAGACTGCAGCGCCACCTTTAGTAACATTAGTAGATTTCCCAACGCACCGCTTCATGTTTTGGACAAACTGATAATATTTCAAGTTGTATTGATGAAGCTCAGCCAAATTAATGAAAATAAGAACAAACAATTTTCTCTACACATAAAAAATGATATAATTATAATTCTAAAATTGTCCTTCTGTTAATGGTTTGTTTATACAACAAACAACGATCAAACAAAGTTAAAGAAAAATAAAAAAGATCTACGACGCTGGCCTCTTCTTGTTTTTCTTGTTCTTATTTGCTGATTTAGGCGTCGTCGCCGTCTTTGTGTCTTCTTGTGACTCCTTGGCAACATTCTCTTCGTCTGCAGCATCTTGCTCCTTGACTGGTTTTGTTTCGGTTTCGGTTTTAGTTTTAGCCTTCATGTTAAATGATGCCTTCCATTGTTCCGGACTTAGCTTAAATGTTTCCAATCTCAAGCTATTGTAGACAATCCTTCCGAAATTCGATCCCTTCAATTTGTTATCCTTGCCAATAAGCTCCTTGGCAATTGCCACTTTTATTGTGTCATTTGAAGTATTCACAAATTTCTCAATAACTCTCGAACCACATTTAGTGACAGCAAGATCAATGTAGAATCCTTCGAAAAGTTTCACAAATTTCTCGCGAGACTTCTCGCCAATGGCCGGACTTGTTAGGAAGACATCAACAATAAAACATCCAGTTAGTGACTGTACGACCTCAATCAGAAGTTTGACTGGTGATTCTAAAATCGAATTGACCAACAAAATTGGCTTGTTGAACTGCAGGATATCTTGAATGATGACAGATCCATAGAGCGAGACAAAAGTCTTCTTATCGTAGGGCAAAACTTCGATTGGCTTCAATCTGGTCAGGCACGTAAAGAATGACTTACTTTGCGCTGCAGTACAGTGCAGGGCATTTTGGAGGGCTGTAATACAAGCAGCCTGTTTTATCTTGAGTCGAAGACATACAGCAGTGATAGCCGTAACTATGGTATATTTGTGTTTCTGGAAGAATAACTCGAAATTTGGACTGATTTCATCGAATAATTGCTCAAAGTTTGATTTGTCGGCGTAGTTGATGAGTCGTTCGACGGCAAAGGTGCTCATCTTTCCGTAAGCCAATGGCAATAGACGACCTTCGAAGAGTTTCATAATTTCGGTCATGAGTTTAGGAGTTGCAAGGGGTATCATTGTTTGCAGGAGACGAATTGCAGCGTCGGATTTGAACACCGATGGCCTGTCATCGTCTTCCTCCTCCTCCGCTGCTGGTTTGGGTTTGTGTTCATCGGCTTCGTCCTTTTCTTCATTCTCATTTTCATCGGCGCCGGCTTCTTCGTCATTGCCATTGGCTTTCTTTTCGTCTTCGTTATCATTGCCATTGGCTCTCTTTTCGTCTTCGTTATCATTATTACCAACATTATTGTTGCGGGGATCATTGTCGTTGTAAGAAGACATTGGTACCTCAACACCAACGAAGCATTCATTTAACAACTTCATTGCCAAGCTTTTGAATGCCTTCTTGTTAGCATGACTCAGTGCAATGCACATCGTCTGGATTAATCCGGATGTACGATATTTGTAGGGGAAGTCCTTGAACTGTGGCCACATCTGTAACCTCTCTGGAAACTCGCTCATCACTGAAATCCATTCATCGGACACATTGAATGTTGTCATCAATAGGTCACATTTCCCGACGCGATGTAAATTTTTATCACCAGTGAATCTGTCCACGTTGGTAACAGGTTTTCCCTTAATGTAAATTTGACTGGGAATGTAGATACCAGCAAGGCAGAGCATCGCAGTTCGAATCAAATGATTGGCATTTTTGTCGTCGGCAAAATCTTCCAAGTTATTCAGCAAGAATTTGCCGATGCGCAATACAAAGTCGGAACACTTTTTACGATGATCATCAGTGAAAAAATTAGACAAATTGAACTCGAGGTCTGTGCTAATTTCGGATCTGGGTTTCTTGGCAGAACTGACGCCGTTCTCATCCTCCTTGATAACAACCGATTTTGCACGAGCCCGAATGAATGCTATTTCGAGCAATTTGTTGATAACATGTTTGGCATGATTGTCAGAGCAGATGGGACGCACACCTTCTCCAAAAACTTCAAAGAATCTTTCCAAATGTTTAGCATCAGCATAGCCAAGAATGTTCTCCAGAATACGACTAACAACTTGATTCGACGAGAAATGAATTTCTTTTGTTTTTGTCTGTTCCATGACATTGTTGGCCATGGCCACTGTTGAAAGAAGAATATTTAAGTGAGCACGTGTTCGTTCTTCCAACAACACAAACTTACCTTTCTCATAATCTCCCTGGATGTGGAATTTTTTATTTTGTTGTGTTTCAAGAATGCCCAAAAAATAAGCGAACTCGCCCTTGTCGATGTGAGTACCTCGGCCATAGTTACCTTTTTTGGCGAAACTTTTCACATTTTCGTAGAAACGTCGATATTTCGTGTTCTTCTCCTGGAACTTTTTGTTCCTGAAATTTCTCGGTTTGTTTTGGAATTTTTTGAAGGGTTTTTTAACATTTTTGGGACTCATTTTGGTCTTAAGTTGGTTTTCGATGATAATAAAATATATTACTCAAAAAAGCACGCTTTTTTAAATCTTTAATCTTTTTTTAGGCGGAAAAACTAAAACGATTAACTCGAGGAAGAAAACCGAAAGAAACCACGCTGTTTTTTGTCGAATCTCAAATGACAGCTTTTTGAGTTTTGACATTTGAAAATAGGTTTGGGAGCAAGTGTGTTCTCTTAGGGTTAACATGCAAGCACTCACAGAATATTTATAATGGATATAACGCATTATCGCTGATAGAGATAATAGGTCCGAAGTGCGTTTTTGCGCTGACGATAGTTGACTATAGTTTTTATGTCAAAAAGAAAATGGTTGATGTGTCATAGTTGAAATAGTTAGAAATAGTTGAAATCATCCAAAAACGCTTTTTAGTTAGGTTTGGTTGATCTGTCAAGCAGGAAAAAAAAAAACAAATCTTTTGAGGTTACATTTTTCTTTTCTTTTGATCATAACATTTTTTGTTGCTCTAAATTTATTTCAAAAATTCAAGAATGATCTTGATATGGTAAGATTTTAAAGCCAATTGAGATGAGAAAATATTTATTTATTTTTGAACAACCCACAGCAAGAAAAGAAAAGAGAAAGAGACTGAAGACCACCCTCCATAAAGAAATCTTCAAGCTGTTTCAAGTAAGCCAGCTCCTGATATTCTCCTAATTGCGGCTCCCAGATTCAGTGAAAAACTCTCAATACCAATATCTAGTTCGTGATTTTATATAAATAAACGAAAAAAGTCTTTATTCTCCGAAACTAAATTAACATTTTTTATTGCTGACAGACAAACATAAAAACAATGAATTCAAATATGTATGCCGATTTCGTCCTTCAATCATTGATTTGGGTTTCCTTATGCTTGACTTCTGCGGGAGCGTCATTGAGCTTCCTCTCCAAATTGTCCTTTTCTCCTGTGATCTTCGTAATTTTCTCCTCAGTCAGCTCCATTCACCGCTGCGTCAATTTCTTCTCATGCAGAGTAACTTCCATTTGCCGTTCCTGCGGACTGACGTTCGACAATCATTATGCTCATGGGCAGTGGCCAACTTATCCTCCAAAACCATGTCCATGTCCTCGAGTTTTTCGATGACTTTTTGTAAACTAACCGAACGTAGACGCTGACTGTTTTGGCCATCTTTGGCAGCCTGCAAGTCGCCACGCAGTTGCAGTTGAAATAGGAGTGTTTGCGGATTGCAGTATAGCCAATTCGATTGGAAGGGTTTGTGACCGGTAAGAGAATGATTCTTGAAATTGGTGCTGAATTTTAAGCCACTTGGAAATGCGATCATTTCCTTGGTGTGTATCTCCTCGTAGTGACTGAGGATTTTCAGTTTGACTCGTGAAGCTTTAAAATTTGTAAGGGGAATCTTATTTTCTTTATATTTTTGAAATTAAATATTTTTAATTGAAGACGAACAGAAATCTTTTGATTGAATTAAATTTGCGGCGGCACGGATACGGACAACTACGACGGTAAAAAATGCACGAACAGAATGTTTTTTTTTTTTTGAGTCATTAAAAACACCATTAAACAGAAAAAAAAGACTTTGACACATCAACCATTTTCAACTCACCTCCTGAGTAGAGTTGGGAATAGTTAGAAATAGTTACAATTTGACACTTTAACACTGACCGCAAAAACGACAATTGTGGTTACGAAACGTAACTATTGGCGTGCAAAAACGAGAAATAGTCAACTATAGTCAACTATAGTCAGCGCAAAAACGCACTTCCGTTCTTTTACTTTTTCGGCAGTTTTAGTAAAAACTATCAAAAATCGAGGAGTGGGGATGAAATTTTGTGATTCTTCCAAAAAGTAAAAAAAACGCTTGACAGCCTAAAATACACAAAATTACGTCAAACGTCAGCTAAATTCAATGTACTTCTTATAGTTTGACAGAACTTACAAAAAATGCCACAAGAAATTTTTGTGGCTAAAATTGGAATATGGGGGAAATATTTTTCGCCTTCAAAAGTGACAGAACTTTCAAAAATTGGGAGTAAGAGAACGGAAAAGTGGGAGAATATGGCAGTTTCCGGCAGTTTTACCCTGCGGCCACACGAGCAAGCAGCGTACATATATTATTTGTCAAATCTCTATTGGTGTACTTGGTGTGACGTAGGTGGCAAGCAACTTGCTCGCAAGTTCACATACTTTTTTCCATTTGAACGCTTTTATATAACCCGGTGGCCACACGGGCAAGTTCTGGCTAGCAAGTTGGCACGCAATCAATAGTGAGGTTCACATGGACGAACATGCTCGACAACATTGGCTCGGTGTCAAAACGAACCGACCTTGCGTTCACATGAATACTGATGTTGTCGAACATCATTATTTTAAAATTTTTATAGCAAGCAGACGCAATATGCCGAAGCAAAATTGGGCTCACTAAATCATAAATGAAATTCTCGAAGAAGAATAGGAAGAAAGAGAAACGAAAGAAAAAAAAGAAAAAAAAGTTGAGAATAAAAAAATAGATATGGGACGGAAGGGTGGATGTTTTTTACAATTATTTCCATTATTCCCGCATGATATGAACGCGTGTGATATGAACCGAGGCATTTACGAAATGAAAATTAACACCGAAGTTGTCGAGTATCTGTTCGCACAAGTTGGTTGGTTGGACGAGCCACCCAAGTTATCAAAAAATTTTGAAATCCGTCCAACATGTTAGTCCAGCAGTTGTCTTTGTGTTCACACGATCGAGCATTGATGGCCAACGAGCCATGTTGTCGAGTATGTTGGTCCATGTGAACCCCCCTAATAGAGTCATCGTGTAATAGTGTTCGACTCAGAGTATAACATTTCAAAAGAGAATTCATATTTTCATGAACTGGAACACGCCTATATATCTGTCATGTATGTCAACCAAATGGCAAGTTCATCGACGAATCGAAAAATGCGAATTTAAAAAGGTTATCTTTTTTGCAATAAACAAATTTCTGTAAAAGAATACAAAACACAGAAAGTAAGAAGATGTCGTCAATAAAACCTCATAAAGGTGGCAAAGTTTTGATCTGTGGCATGAAAGGTGTTGGCAAAACTTCGTTGGTGGAACAACTCATTTATGGAAACGTTACAACCGAATCTGTGAGCATTCAAGACTTCCAAATTCACTTAAAAGTATGATAATTGTACGTTCTTAGGACATTTATCCAACTATCGAAGACATTTACATGGCATTAATTGACACCAACAAAGGAGGACCAGGAGAACCAATGCGAATCTTCGATACAGCTGGACTTCAGGTAAATTGAACAAATCGCAATCGCATTGAGTCATCTTAAGTTTTATGTTTAAAGGAAAGAGAAAAATTACCATCGCATTATTTGATCTTTCCCGATGGATATGTTCTTGTTTACAATCCTAGCATTCCTTCAAGCTTAGACATATTGGCCGACATTAAAGCGGACATTGATAAAAATAAGGAAAAACGAGAAATTCCTGTCATGGTGTTGGCCAATGTACGATCAGGAAGCGGTAATCTGGAGGGAGCCAGCACGTCAACAGAAACGCCGGTGCCGGATCCTAGTGAGGCTGTGCTTAGTCGTGCGAATAGCTGGTGTGCTCGGGAAAAAATCAAACACTACACTGTCAATGCTATGATACGAGAAACGCTCTTTGAACCATTCGTTGAACTTTGCAGTCGATTACATCCACCGCAGCCGAAAAGTTCATTTCCTCAATTACGACAGGTCATGACGAAGAAAGATAAAAGTGAGGCTTGATGTTGTCTTTTGCCGCCACTTTCCGGTGAAAAGTAGAAACGTTTTGGGGAATGGAAGGATGGCTATTGACACAATTACTAAGCACATACCGAACGAGGGACATTATTTTTTTAAGTTAAAACGGTTTAGTTTAAGGTTTAAAATTTAGGGCCTTTTTGTAATGAACAGTAAAAACCCATTAAACGTAAAACTCGATATCCAGCAATAAATTTAGAGCTTTACTTAAAACAGAAAAAAAAAACAAAAATTGTTTTATTTCGAATGAGAATACTTAAGGTGTTACAGTCCGTTATGAACTTTGGCGTCAATCAAAAGTCTCCGCCAGCCAGCGGAAACAGCCTAAGGCACATTCATCCAATTTTGTCAGAGTCTATGCTTCTCACTGCGAAGATGAGGGTGATGTATAGTTTTACCTTAGTTGCTCGAGACAGGGCTTTTCCATTCAATTGCTTTCTTAGCCCAAAGAAACAGCGATTGGCAAGAGTTATTCTTCGTCTGATCTCGGCGCTGGTGTTGTTGCCCGTGTTTATAGCGGAGCCTAGGTAGACAAACTCGTATACTACCTCGAAGTTGTATGCGTCTATTGTGACGTTCTGTCCGAGCCGTTGGTGTTGGGTGTCCTTCCTCGAAGACACCATGTACTTAGTTTTTCCCTCATTTACCGCTTATCCCATTTTTGATGCTTCTGTCTCAATTCTCACAAAGGCTCCATTGACATCACGCGGTGTTCTTCCCATTATATCAATATCATCGGCGTACGCGAGAAATTTAACAGATTTTTGGAAGATAGTGTCTCTGGTGTTGACGGTGGAGCTTTGCACTATATTCTCAAGAACAATGTTAAGCAAATCGCATGATAGTGCAGCACCTTGTCTGAATCCTTTTTTGACATCGAAAGATTCCGTAAGCTCGTTGTCAACAGTTCAAAGGTTTTTTCCAGGATCTGCAGCAAAGTGAAAATTTGGTCGATGGGTGACTTTCCTGGTCTGAAGCCACATTGATAAGGACCAATCAGATTCTTGACGAAAGGCTTCAGACCATCACAAATTACGGCAAAGAGGATGTTGTTGGCGATGTTAAGTAGACTGATTCCTCTGTAGTTGGCGTAGTTTAGAGGATCTCCCTTTTTCAGGATCGAGCAAACTCTGCATGCATTCTTCCGACAGTATCTTACAGATGATTTTGTTGTCGCCTGTTGCTTGAACAGCTCTGCAGCTTGACCATCTGCTCCAGCGGCTTTGTTGGATTTCAGCCGTGATATTGCGGTTTTCACTTCTTCGAGGTCGAGATTACGGAATTGTTGGCTATCGATGAAAGGCGTTCGATGAAAGGCTCCTGCCTGACGTCGGGATTTTGTTCTTCGTCGTCGCTATATAGTCTACAGAAGTGGTCTCTCCAAATCCCCAGCATTGACTGCGATTCTACTATGATGTTCCCTTGTTTATCTCTGCAGGTATCGGAACTTGCTCGGTGACCTTGAGTCAACTGTTTTACCTTCCAATAAAACCTCCGAACTTCATTCCTGCTGTTGGCTCTCTCAACATCCTCGATCTGACGCTTCTCATGCTCCCTCTTTTTTCTCCTGAGAAGCCGGCTATTAGAGCTCATGAGCAGCTCTTGTCCTTCTATGCAGGGGAGGCAGCTTTGTATGCCTCCCGCTTGGCTGCATGCAGCTGATTATATTCTTCGTCAAACCGGAGATTTCATTTTGGTGGCTATGTGAAACCTAGCACATTAGAGGCGGAATCTCTAACTGCTTTCTGGCAATGTTGCCACTGGTCTTCGATACTTGATGTTGGCGGCATAGGACTTCTTAAGAAGTTACTTGACACTCGATGAGAGAACGATCAGGCGATCTCTTGCGATTGTAGCCGTCCGACGTCAAATTTTCTTGCAGCATTTCCTTGTTTTGGCCGTTTTCAGGATGTGAGTCGATGTTGGCTCCTCGGTAAGTTCGAACATCGAGAATGCTGGACAAGTGCCTTCCGTCGATCACAATGTGATCAATCTGGTTGACTTTTGATTGATCAAGAGATCTTTATGGATGTTGAGATGTGGGAACCATGTGCTTGCTTCCACAACATTTCGCACCGCAGCATAATCGATCAACCTGAATCCGTTGTCCGAAGTGGTGTCATACAGGCTCTGCTTTCCGACTGTTCCAGCTAAATGTCCTCTTTTCTCAGCTTTGCGTTAAAATCGCCGAGGACAATTTTAACGTCATAACGTTTTGTCGAGGAGCTCGTAGAACTCGTCTTCGGTGTCGTTCTTTTTCACTTTTGTGGGAGCATGTGCGCATATTAATCTTATGTTGCCGAATCAAGCCTTGATTCGGATTGTCGTGATGCGTTCGCTTACACATTTGAAGGTCAAGACTTTTTGCCTGAGTCTGCTTCCCACGACGAATCCACATCCATAGAGCAGCTGTTGTTGCTCTCGGTAACAATTATCCTAGTAGATGTCGCAGTTTTTCATCCTCCTTTTGCCCGGTCCATCCCATCGCATAGCGGTAAAGGCTCGCACTCACTAAGTGAAAATACAAGACTTCTTTCCCGAATCTTGAAGCGAAGCCAAACATAAGTAAAACCACATTTATTTCGATTTTTCTATATTTTTCATTTAATTTCTTTTGAGTTTTCATAAAAAAGTTTCACTTGTTATCTTATTTCTTTTTCTTTTTTTTTGTACAAAATAGTTTGCAGTTTCTGGAGAAAAAAATCATTTCATTTACCCTCTAAGTGCATTTTCATTTTTACTATAAAGTCTTGTTGCGTTCTTAGCCTTTTTTTTCAATACTCAAGCGGTCGCAAAAATCTTTTATCGAAAAGTGTGTATAAAAGTAGAACAATTTATTATTTTTTTTGAAGGAAACAAAAATATAAAAGTAGGACGTTGTAAAGTTTCTTAAATAACACCAACTAAAAAAGAGAGAAAAATAGAAAAAAAAGAACGAAAAAATAGAACTTTTGAACACACATTGGATCCCTCTGATTGAAAGAATAAAATTGTAACAAATGAGTTTTGAAAGAATAAACAGAAATCAGTCCATTTAATGGACAATAATAAGCGGAATTGTTGTACTCCAGCACAACAACACATAAAATTTGACTCTAAAGACTCTGTGGAGGGATCAAGCTGGAAAGCTTGTGTGTGTTCGAATTTTGTTTAGCTGGAAATGGCAAGTAAGCTAAGGAACTTATTTAACTTTGCTCTTGCCGCTGTGTGATGGACTTGGCGATTGATCGGCTTCTGGCAGGTCACTCTCCTTCTTCTTCTTGGCCTTCTCTTTCATGGCTTTGTTCTTCTTTGCTTGCGATTGTTGTTTGAGTTCGCGTTGACGTTCACGTTTCGCACGCAATTGTTCAGTGATGAACGAGAAGATCAGATAACCTTGGAGAATGATAACTCCGATTAGCGCCATAAATCCACGTGTTGACTGCTCGGTATTGGCCACACCATAGTAGAGGGTGAGTACGGCAATGACCATTGTGGCAAAGCGTACCATAACAAAGAACACACTGTTGACGATACGAATGCTGGCGTACTTTTCGTCACGATCGAAGACTCCAATCAATTGGAAGATGTGAGCAATGATTTCGCTCAGGTAATGCAGGGTCAGGAGAACGAGTGTGATTCTCTGGAATCTGATGGACAAATGGTTAGTTTTTGTGTTATCTTCGACAGAATTGAAAATTACCCAAAAGTATAAGCCAAACAAATGATCGAGAATCCGGTGATGGCATGAATGATCTTTGGCTGTTGGTCTTCCTTCTTGACTTTTTGGAAATACAACTCGGGCAGCATATGCAGGTAGTAAGCCATTTGGATGATGAAGAAGAATTTGTGCAGGAAGATCATAGGATGGTTGGGGAAGTCCTCCCAGAGGAGAGAGAATTTACTGAAGTATCCTTCGCGAAGGATCACATCGGCACCGCACAAGAAAGAAAGAATGTAAAAGACGACAAGCTGACCGGACTCGTTGAAGAGGGATAGCTTGAATTTGGAGAGATGCAGCTTCTTGGAGATTTTCTGGAATCATTTAGGAAAACAATTCAATTTACGATTA
Organism: Sphaerophoria rueppellii; assembly: GCA_920937365.1. NCBI lineage: Eukaryota > Metazoa > Arthropoda > Insecta > Diptera > Syrphidae > Sphaerophoria > Sphaerophoria rueppellii. The sequence goes on along the minus strand of CAKKXW010000004.1, from coordinate 31,906,751 downwards.
CGATTATTTGAAGGTCGTTTCTGTTAAGGTCGCGTTCACGGACTTCTATTCTAATTAACCATCAAATTCAAATTTATAAGACCTGTTTTCAAGAACAAGAACTAAAGCCACCTAACTGTTTCGCTGGTTTGAACATTTTAAATTCACTTTTCTACGCACTAGATCAACCTAAACCTGTTTAACTGAATAATTCCCGAAATAAAAACGAAAGAAATTGTCAAAGCATCTGTCCAAACACTGAACCTATCATGTCAACAACTTAATTCAAAAGCTCTAATGACCTTCAAAGCAGAGAAACGTGATTAAAACGCGATTAAAATATTTACCGTGATAATTTCACAAACGCAATGCAAACTATACTCACATCCAAGACGAATTCCTGAAGAATGGCGTGCATAATGATGCAGGTCAAGGTGTAGAAGAAGATAGCACATTGATCCTTGACTCCAGCAGCATAAGTGTATGGCTTTCCTCTAAAGTCGAAGAAAAAATCGAATGCAATTAGAGAAAATGCGCCTTTGGAAAGGTAGTTAAATGTACTTACGTTGGGAATTCATGGCTGGGATCTTCGCCACTCACATTGTGATGCAACGACACAAACGGACTAGCGAACTTTGCCGTCGTCTTCATAGAAAAACAAAAAAAACACATCAATTAAAGTGAAACATATAAAAGCCTGCCACATTCCAACTGATTACAACTTTCACCAAATCCATCATCATCACCTTTGCCGATGAACTACGACGACAAAAGACGAAAAATGCCCACCAAACTGAAGGTTTTTTCTGCTTAGTGTTTCATTCAACATCCTCATCATCTTCGTTATAGTCCATAGACAAGATTTGAGGTTAAGGCTAGTACGGAACGCAAAGAGGATACGTGGCAGAAACTAAAGCACTTCACACTAAAATCCGGATGCTCTTAGCACTTACCTCGTCCATTAAGCCAACAACGAATACCATGGCCACACAGGAAATGATATCCGCATGATTCTGGATAACAAATTCATGACTTAAAATTGGTGGGTTTTTGTTCGAAGACTTTCGTCCCATTCCTGGTTTAATTGCCATTTTTTTGCTGTCGTCAACGCTCACCTTTCGCTCGTTCACTACACTACGAAATCAATCCAAGACTGAAACTACTAAAAATCAGAAATCGTTTTGCTGGGATTAGAGCAGCAGCAGCAGCAAAAGCCGAAGAAGAAATCTAGTGACGTGTACAACAACTGAGAGTTATCAATGGAGAAGACAACAATGAGAACGACTGACAACGCGATACGCGACTTCACTAGAGTAGAGCTACTCGATTTGTGGTTGTGTACTTGTGTTTTTGTATACAAGGGAAAGGGACTCACCGTGTTTTTTCTAGGCTTTTCGGGAATTGCAGTTTGGGATTCCTTTGAGTTAAGTGAACAAAAAGGAATCACTTATACGGAAGACAAGAGGATTTAGGAACCGACAATGCGTTGGCGTGTAAAAATGTGAATTAAATGAATGTGGAATTTTCTACCTTTTACTTCACGAGAGAATTTAAGATTTGCATTTGCAATGCAGAGAAGAAGAGTGCTTTTTCTTGTTTTTTTTTGTATTTTCTTTTTCGCTCTTTCCCGGTTGTTTTTTCTTTTTTTCCCTTTTTGTTTGTTTGCTTGACAGATAATTTGTTGACGTTTCCACATTTCTGTTTTTGTTGTTGTTTTGCTTTGGAAAGAATAGAGTAGAATGCGGATGACAAATGTCAACGTCACCAAATGGAGATGATGATGTGGTAGAAAATAAGGGCGAGTGATAAGAAAACTAAAGATGTGGTGAATAAAGACAGTTCGTATTTAAACTTACTGCTAGATGGAGTTAAGATAAGTTCTTGATGTGAGATGGAGTAGTTGCGAGCGAAATACACAATTACATACGAAAATTATCACATAATTGAAAACTTCTACCGAAACCGACAATACGGATTGCTGGATTTTGGCTATTGTATTCTTCACGATGAAAGGTTTCAGAAATTTGAGGACGCTCGCTAACTATGAAAGTCAATTTGCATCCCAGATTCCGTCAGGAAGGAAGAGAATTGTTGGGTAGAGGGTTGATATTTAAAGATTTAGATATTCTATCAGGAATCGGTTAATTTTATGTTTATGCGATCAGTGATTGTAACAATTTCTTATAAGCGTACGGCAAAAAAACAAGCATGCAGTGTCAAACACCTTGAATGCCAAGAAGTTTTCCTTGCTTTAAGCACTATTCACATGAGCACGAACGACGACCAACGAATGAACGAAAATTCGTCGATTTTGACATTTCTTTCACATGAGAGTTTTTAATTCGTCGCGAATGAACAACCAAAACACAAGGCAAGAACAATTTTTGAGGTTAGACGCGCGCGAACATTTTGTTCGCTGGGAGTGTGGATGATGTGGAACGCGAATAGAGTTTGGCAGTTCGTATCAACTACAATTCTTTTCGCGACGAATAAATTTGTTTTCTCAAATTTATCAACATTTGAGATTAAAAATTTAATTTATGCATCACAAATCAAACATTAACTTTACTTCTATCGTTTTGTTGACAATTTGTAAAGAAATACGGCTCCAAACGTGTCTAAAATCACTTTTCTTTATTCATTCGTCGTTTTTTGGTCGTGCTCATGTGAATGGTGCTTTAGATGATGCTATAGCTTGGTTCACTCAGAGTTTCTGAACAGTCAGTGGAGGGTCACTTTCGCACCCAAGCTGGTTAAGGTCTCGGTTTATTGAGTCGGAGCTATTAGGTCTGTTTGTTTACCGCAACAAACTGCAACGAAGTACAACAAAGTAAAACGTTTTTACATTTACTGTTTGTTTACTCGAATTAGTTGAAAAGAAAAGAGAAATCGAGAGATCAAAACATTTCCCCTCCAGAGAAAAATTTTCAACTTTTTGCAACAGAAATTTCTTGTTGCATTTTGTTTTTAAATGTATCTTGCTCTTCGAATTTGAAATTGAATTGAAACGGTTCGCTGAAATTCGGAAAGAACATGCTTTGTGCTTAGCAATTAAGATTTCATTTATGTTATAAATAATTTATTTTGTAAGGACTTGATAAACAAACCAAAGAAAAAGTTTTAAGTGCTTCCTTGTTCACTCCAATAATTCTTTTATACCGAGGGGAGATAAGTATACTTCTCCGAAGTGATTTTTCAGAGCTGATTCAAAAATATTTTATATAATTGGAATGTGTCTTTTTATTTCCAAATCAGTGTTCTGAGAAAGAAGTTTTCTACACAATTTCACCTATTTTCCTGTCCTGTTTCTATAATGAAATTGAAGAGCTCGTCAATTCTTCATCGCCGTCGTCAGGAATGTTAAGCAATTCCCTCTAAAACTGCATCACAGTATTCTTCTCCATTTCATCAACTCCATCACCAAAATCAAAAATTCATTATTTTTCGATATACATATGTATGTATGTATGTAGAAATTTAAAATACAATCATATATGTACCAGATAAGTAACGTACAGTGTACACTATTGTCAATCGTTTTGAAAAAAATGAAAACAAACTGCAACAAATAACTTCAACGTGTTTGTTTACTCTGTAGCAAATTTCTCTCTTACGGAGAGAATTTTTTCTCTTTTCTAAATTTGACAGATTTCAAACAAACTGCTACAAAATGTTCCCAAACAGACCTATTAACTCAACTTGTCCTACAATCTAAGAATTTGAGCTTGACTCTTCAAGGTACGACGCGATTGAGTTTTTCTATTGCTCATGTAGTTCACAAGGTCTTAACCTATAAATTAGGCCCGCCATAATGACTGTAATGGCGTTGTTAATTTGCAATCTAGAAGCTTAAGAAAAGCATTCATTATTTTACTTTTAGAATCGGAACTGTCACTTTTGCCCAATTGAATGCATTTATAGCCGAAACACAAACACTCTCAAGCTTTGGCTTCCCTTGACGTTTACGCATTCAGCCATAGGAATTCAATGCATTCTAGCCCAATAAGGCTTCAACCTCACGTAAGTAAAGATACGACCGTAATGAACTTAATGTGCTTCAAAACGGAAACTCTAGTTCAAATAGGCTGAACATTTGCTTTGTCTGACAGCTCGATAGCTGTACAAAAAAGTCAACGAACAAAATTCATTTCTTTCTGGAGAGATGATGATGATGGAAGGAGAAGTGTCAAAGTAAACTCGAAGCGGGTGCATTGCAACGCAGACGAAGACGAAGCCAAGGCGTGATTGTGTTTCAGATATTACGATTTTTTGTTTGATTTCAGATAGCGAATTAAAAACGCCATAAGATGACTTCACTTCTTAGTTGCCATTGCCATCTGGTTACAACTGTGATTCTTTGTTTGATTTCAACGCTGTCATCGTAGTCACAACTATTACTGCATACAGCACCAAAAATCACTCAAAGAATTTTTCTCTCCAAGCATGTTTTCATATGGTCCATGTTTCTCCAAGACGTCGATGTTGGGTGTCCTTTCTTGTTGACAGCACTAACTTGGTCTTGCCCTCGTTAGCCGCTAGACTCATCTTCCTGGCCTCCGTCTCAAGACTACAAACGCTCCACTGACATCACGCTATGATCTTCCAATTATGTCAATATCGTCTGCGTATTCTAGAATCTGGAAGGACTTTTGCAAGATTGTGTCTCTGGTGTTGACGTTGGAATTGCGCACAATATTTTCAAGACTGATGTTGAAGAAATCGCATGACAGCGAATCGCCTTGTCTAAAACCTTTTTTGACATCAAATGCGTCCGTTAGGTTTTTTCCGACAGTGATCGAACAGCGTGAGTTTTCCATTGTCATCTTACACAGACGGACGAGGTTTTTCTGAGATGCCAAAACTAGACATTGCTTTAAATAATTGGTCTCTATATACGCTGTCATACGCGGCCTTGAAATCGATGAAAAGGTGGTAGGTATCGATTTGAAGTTCCTGGGTCTTCTCCAAGTTCTGCCGTAGGGTGAATATTTGATCGATGGTGGACTTTCCGGGTCTGAAGCCACACTGATAAGGGCCTATTAGGTTGTTGACGAATGGCTTTAAACGTTCACACAGCACGACAAACAAGATTTTGTAGGCGATGTTAAGGAGACTTATACTTCTGTAGTTGGTGCAGTTCAGGGGATCTCCTTTCTTGAGGATCGAGCTTACTATACTGAGGTTCCATTCGTCGGGCATTCTTTCCTCCTACCAAATTTTGCAGATGAGCTGATGCTTGCTCATAGCCAAATCATCTCCAGCTCTGTACAGTTCGGCGTCTAGTCCGTCTGCTCCAGCGACTTTGTTGGACTTGAATTTAGATATCGCTATCTTCACTTCGTCAATGTCGGGTGGGTAGAATTGTTGGCCTGCTTCACCCAAATTGAATGGTTCTATACAGCTTGGAAAAGTGATTTTTCCATATCCTCAGCACTGACTGTGGTTCCACCACGATTTTCCCATGATGGTCTCTACAGGCTTCGGTTCGGGGTGTAAGGCCGCTGGTGGATTGTTTTAACTTTTTGTAAAACTTTCGAACCTCGTTCCTGTTGTGACATCCCTCTATCTCCTCGATCGTGCACTTCTAATGCTCCCTTGTTTTCTTTCTGGGAAGTGCACCTATTTAATTTTCTGCTCGTAGACCTCGCGAGCGGCTCGAGTCCTTCTTTGCAGCGCCGCTTTGTTTGTACCTTGTTTAGCTGCATGTGCTCGCCGTCACTCATCGTCAATACAGGGGTTTCTTTGGTGGTGGCCGTGTAAACGCTAGCACTTCAGAGGTGGCATCTCTGATGGCTGCTTGGCAGTGTCGCCACTGGTTGTCTAAATTTTGTGCTGGCAGCAAAGGACTTCTGAGGAGATTTTCGGAGACACGATCGGAAAAGGATCTAGCAATCTCTTGCGATTGCAGCCGTTTGTCGTCGAATTTTCTCCTAGCATTTTCGCGTGTTGGCCTTGATCGGGATATCAACATTCGTACCTTGGCTACAACAAGATAGTGGTCCGAGTTGATATTGGCACCTCGGAATGTGCGGACATCTTGCATGCTAGAGAAGTGTCGTGCGTCGATCGCAATGTGATCAATCTTGTTGACGGTTGATTGGTCAGGAGATTTCCATGTTCCCTTGTGGATATCGAGATGTGGGAATCGCGTACTTGCTACCATTACGTCTCGCCCACAGCGAGGCGGTTAAATCTGTTTTATGGCAGTCAAGGTCTTCCGCTAGTTTTTCGGCTGTGCATGGTCCGTTAAGGGACCTAACATTCTAAGTGCAAAACCAAAATTCGTTGTCCTTAAATCGTTAGCGTGTTTCGTCATCATTAATTCCGTCCGTATTCGAGGCTAGTTGGTGTTTCGGAACTATATTTTCCTTATGTGGCCGGGCAGTCACCCCGACGCCCGACCCCCAATCTGGAGGTCCAGGTCATTAGTTAAACTCTAAGACCGCTCCTTATAGGCCTGGGCTGCGAATATGTCGAATTAGCCCTCGGCCTTCTCTTCTTCATTTCATTCATTGTCAAATTCACTAAAGCAATGAGCGAATGAATACGAACTTACGAAAAATTAACGAACGTTTCTAAAGTATACATAATAAGCTCATAGGGTACGTGTGCATTCGGTGGTTCGGTGCTACGTCAACGTCAACCACAACTCGTCGCCTTTGATAAAAAGTACCTATGGACGTACTCATAAATCACACAAGTCCCAACAAAGTGTTCTACAATTTTGCAAAATAAGACTGAAAAGAAATCGCTTCGCTATCCTTAAATTTTTGTTAAATAATTTGTAAGCGAACGCCCATCGATTAAACCACAAGTTTCTGAAGAAGAGGATTCTTGTTCAAGAAACCTTTTTCGTTATTCAAGCAAAAAATGTCGATGACTGCAAAAGTACCAAGAAAATAAAAAAATAAACAAACAAAATATTCCCTTTCTCAGAAAGAAGCCCCAAACGAAGCCCATAATCCAAAACCCCCTGATCCGATAAACAAATTTCAAGCTTCCGTATTTATTTTCCAAATTTCTCTGATGCCAACCTATACATCCACATTTCTTCTGAACCTCCTAACCTCTTTTTAAGTGATTACCAAAACCCAGGTAACTACTATCCATTTATACTCACAATCAGTGTATTTGATGCTCTCTATACTTTCTTTTTGTCAATATGGTTTTGTGGATGGCGGTGGTTGTGGTGCGGTGTTAGCTGATAGAGATGAGTAAGCGATAAACCGAACACATCAGCATCAGCTCCATGGCAAAGCAAAGCAAAGCCATCTAACTACACCGCACTACCGCACCGTATAGGTGGTACCTATATCTTTAGAAAGAAGATAAAAACCAATATCCTCCTCGACATGGTCCTTCCTGGAGCGGTGTATACATCTACCATAGATTTATCACCTCGTTCGATGTCAAACTCTTGAAGTTTACTCTTTCCCCTGTCACAATCAGCGCTACCTCATCTCCTACAATGGAAACTGTGTGTGGATGGTTTTCCGAACCCATTCAACTCATTCTATCCTCTTTTTTTTTTAAACTCTTCAACGATAAATAGCAACAGAAGGATTTGGTATCATGAAAACCACTCCACTAACAAAGCCAAAAGCTTTATATTGCACGGGGTTTTTTGGGTGTGCACCTACCAACCTATGTTTATACATTTTAAAGAGACTTTTCATCTTGAAAACAAATTTACCGGAAAACGGTTTAAGCACTTTCACTTCTCTTTCCATTTCCTTTTCGAGGACAAAAAAAAAAGTTGAAAGAACAAAAAATATCCTTAAATAAACTGCTTGGTATAGAACTTTTGCTGTTTCCTCCTCCATTTCAAATCACATGCAAATGTTGCGTGGAAGCACCCTATTACTTGGGTTATTGTATATTTTGCCAAAAAAATGAACCTTCACTCCGTGCGGGAAAGTGAAATAAGTATGCAAATTCAGTTCATCGAATTTAAAGGTTAATCTCGTCGTTGTCGTTGTCATACCGCAGCTGCTGAACCGTGGAAAGTGTAAATCGCTGCAAAGGATACGTACCAAGTTGTTTTTTTTGTTAACTTTTCGGCAAATTAGATGTCATCGATGGGAAATTGATGCTTCAATATGGAAGCAACAGGCATAAAAGATTAGAAGTGCGCACTCAAGTATACAACAAGAGCGCTGTTGCTAACTTTTTAATCTCTAAATCAGTGACGACAAAGACGACGACGCGACGACAAGGTACCACTACCCTACCATGAATAGAAGTTTCGGGGGTCTGTTGGAGGTGTTTATGGTGATTCTATTCTTCCGCAGCAACTTTGTATTCTTTGCAACTCGATAGGCAATAACAAAAGGAAACGATTTTACGATCAAAAGTCCAGGATATTTTTAACATTACTTTTTTGTTGGTCTTTCTGACCGGCGACCTTCAACTTTCCTGAAGAGCTTACAAAACAAAATTGAAACTTTAATTAGAAATTCAGAAAAAGCCATAAAGAGCCTTTCACCACTGCTTATACTTTGGTCCCTACCTTTGGGTAATTGTTTGGTTGGGGTGGGACAGTAGCCAGTACTTACTTTTGGATACTGTTACCATCTCGACCATGACAGTATAAGAAATCCTCTTTTGTTACAAAACAAAAAAAGCGAAGCAATTTTCGGCACAGGACTCGATATTCTGAATTAGAATACAAGGTGTCTGCAATGAAGGTTTTATTTTACTGACAATGGACACTGCATAGGGCAAAACATGCCTAAAACTAACTGCGGAACTTTTTAAATAAAGAGGAGGCGTTTTGATGAACCACATGCATCAGGTCATCAACAAAGTATGGGAGGAAGAATGCATGTCCACTAACTGGTCCAAAAGCTTCCTATGCCCCATCTACAAAAATGCGATCCTATGTCATGCAAAAACTACCGTGGCTTATCTCTGCTTAAGGTTGCATACAAAATCCTATCCAACGTACTGTGTGAGCGTCTTAAACCGTTCTGCAACACAATAATCGGCACGTGCCAGTGTGGCTTTAGGCCAGGTAGAACAACGATACCTAGACCAAATATTCACACTGAGACAGATCCTGAAAAATACCAACGAATTTCAAGTCGAAACCCACCATCTTTTCATCGACTTTAAACCGACTTATAATAGCATCCACCGCCAAGAGCTCACGATGGCGATGTTTGGATTCGGGATCCCGAACAAACTGATCCAGCTGTGCCGCATGACGCTAAGCAAAAGCAATACGCAGTGCAGTGTGCTAATGGGTAGCAGCTCATCCGAGTTGTTTCAAACATGCGAAGGGTTTAGACAAGGAGATGCGCTGATATGTGATTTCTTCAACATATACCTAGTCCTGGAGCAGATAGTGCGATAAGCAGGTGTGATTACTGAAAACACTTACTAACTTACTTACTTACTTAAGGTGGCGCTACAGTCCGTTGTGGACTTGGGCCTCTAAATGACCGAGCCATCTGAGTCTCTGGACCTTGACCCTTCTGGCTAGGTCCACGTCGTTGTACAACCCGTAAAGTTTGCTGTTATATCTTCTTCGCCATTCCCCTTCAATGCACATGGGGCGAAGGATGCCCGAAGAACTTTCCTCTCGAAACAGCCTAAGGCACTTTCATCCGATTTTGTCAAGGTTCATGCTTCTGCACCATACAGCAGGACTGGGATGATGTGTGTGTTAGTTGCTCGAGAGAGGGCTTTTCCATTCAATTGCTTTCTTAGCTCAAAGAAACAGCGATTAGCAAGAGTTATTCTTCGTCTGATCTCGGCGCTGGTGTTATTGCCCGTGTTCATAGCGGAGCCTAGGTAGACAAACTCCTCTACTACCTCGAAGTTATACGTGTCTATTGTGACGTTCTGTCCGAGCCGTTGGTGTTGGGTGTCCTTTTTCGATGACAGCATATACTTCGTTTTTTCCCTCACAAAGACACAAAGGCGCCATTGACATTTGCCTATTGGGTCGTCATCAGTGTATCCGTCCGTTTCCGAGGCCCTGCCTGGAGTACCAGGCACTTGATGTGACTCTAAGTGCGAGAGGCGGAAAAAACGCTCCTATTACGGCCTGGGCTTCAAATAAGACGAAGTAGCCCGTAAAGGTGTTCACCAAGTAGTTCGGCCTAACTGGAATTGAAGACGCCACCGTTGATGCCAAAGAAGAAATTCATTCGCTGCCGTCTCTCGATGGGAGTGCCTTAGTGGGAACACTCCTTCGTTGTAGAGTAATTAGTAGTAACAGCCTGCTCCGCTTTGACCTGTCGACCATGGGAGGCCCTTCTGCGAAAACAAGTTTCGCGATCGCATAGCTCTAAGCTTCATAGTAGTAGTTACCGTAAGCCGGTCCGCCACGTCAAGGCTTACCCATGGAGGGACGGAAAACACTATCTTCAACAAATCCACCCAGCTCCTAGGCTATGCGGACGACATAGACATTAAATGTCGGTTCAAGAGAGCTGTGGTTGAGGCCTTCACAGCAATTGAAAAAACAGCGAACTTCCTTGGTCTTGAAGTGAATGAGGACAAAACAAAGTAAATGCTATCAACAAACAAAGAAACATCTGTCCACCGCCACGTGACTGTTGGTTGCAGCAATTTCGAGGTTGCTAAGGAGTTCACCTCCCTTGGAACAAACATAAATCCCACAAATGACACCTTAGTGGAGATCCGACGAAAAATTACATTATCAAACCGCAGGGCGCAGCTACTTCGGTTTGGTGAAACAACTGGTTTCAAAACTCCTCACTCAAAAGACAAAGTGTCTGCTTTTATAAAACTTTGATTTTACCAGTCCTATTCTACGGCGCGCGCCTAGCAAAAGAGGGGAATTGATTCTGTGCAATTTCGGAAGAAAAAGTTTTCGACGGACTTTAGGTCCTGTACGCGACGATGGCGAGAGGAGAATAAGGTTCAACCGCGTCCAGAAAGCCAGGAAAAGACGACTGCATTTACTCGAACACATCGAGCGAATGAAGGACAATCCTCCAACCAAGAAAGTCTTCTCATCCCAGCCCCCAGGTTCGAGAGGACAAGAAAGACCGAACCTACGGTACAAGCACCAAGTGACTGTGGATGCCAGAGCGCTTGGTTTCGGCAACTGGCGAGAGTGCGTGCAAAGGACCGTTCCCGGCTGCACTATTTCAGGCTGAGATCCTTCATGGATTGGGAGCCAGTTAAGTAAGTAAGTAAGTTGAGCTGTCAGACAAAGCAAATGTTCAGAGTATTTGAAGTAGAGCTTTCGTTTGGAGTCAGATTACGTAACATTACGTACAAAACGTTAGGTCGAATCTTCATTGTGATAGCATGCATTGAATTCCTATGGCTGAACTGGAAAAAGTCAGGCGAAGTTAAATATAAAGCATGTTCGTGTGTCAGCCATTACTGATTTTCGTTGTTGAACCTCTCCCATCATCAGCTTCAAAGGAATTTCAGGAAAAGCTAAGCTAGAAACATTTCGTGCGTGCAGCGTCATATAAATCCTAACAGAGACCTTGTGAGAAAGATACAGATGACGTAAAAGGTGTCGACTACAAATTTGTAGCACTCTCAATGCATATCGAAGGCTATACTCTCGAACTCTAACTCAATGATCTCGTAGCAAGGAATAATCAACGAATTTGATCTCTATCTGATTTGGAAGGTGAGAAAAATGCAAATTTACTCACCAAAGACAAAACATTTCAGCTTGTCAAGCTCGTAATAGCACGTTTTAATTGTGCAATGAAAACACCAATAACACACAATGGCAGAAACACAAACGCGCTTTAGCTCCATCTTCGTCTACGTTACGATGCAACAACTTCGAGTTTGCTTTGAATAACATTTCTCCCTCGCTCATTCATCATCATCCCTCTAAAACCAAATGAATTTGGTTAGCTGACTATTTTAACAGCTGTTGATCTCTCAGACAAAGAAAATATGGACTCAGAGTTCCGTTTTGAGTGACATTACGTAACATTACGTTCTTTTCTTTACGATTGTCAAACGAAACGTGAGGTCGAGGCCATAGCTGAATTTGTAAACGTCAGGCGAATAGAAATCGGACCAATGGTTTGTCGATAAATGCAATGGGGCTTCAAGCCAAACAACAATGAAGGGGTGGCGACACCAGAAGTCAAAAATATGATGGCTGGATAATGTAGACCAAAGAAAAAGAAACACTCTTGAAGTCTCTGTTTCGTCCTGGACTGTACACATTCAACGTAAGATGGAAGCACAGAAATCTTGTGATTTCTTTTTTTTTTCATTTATGTCTACTTCTTACATCATTTCTTAAGCGACGAATCACGAGACACCTTGTACAGAAACAAAAAAAGATACGACCGAACAGGAAGTGATTTAACTATTACTTTTGAGTCCAGGAACACCGCAATTGGGTGGAGAACAGAGGATGAGTTCGTTGGTTCAGGGTATTAGCACCTCTTGTTATAATGTGAAAATATCTACTTTCAACCTCCTAGGTGGATCCATCTGTGGCCAGTGAACAGTATCCTCAAAAAATTATCAGCACATGAGAGTGTGTGTTTCAGTTCATGCATACCTATATAGAAAATGAAATTCAATAACAGGCCGAACGATAGGGGTCACTTGGTTAGTTTTATGGTTTTAGGAAGCAATATTGTATTGCTGATGCTACTGACCTATCGAACAAGGTTGATGATACAAATTAAATGGAATGTTCTTATAGTCGTTGTTGAGCTCGAGAAATGGAATTTTTGTAGATTCTATCAAGGCTGGACAAGATTGTTGAAGAGTAAGGAGTAATTGAATTTCAGAAGTTTGTCAGAGTTATGATGACAGAATGAATGGACATTCGGGATTTTGTTTTCCGATAAAATTAATTGGAAATTGCACTCTACATGTGCTGTGTTAAAAATCAATCATTAGTTTTTAACTAGTAAAATCGGATTTACTTGCCTCTCGAAACCTTCTTTGCATCGCTTTGCAGATGCTTTTCTAGACATTTAATTTTTTTTAAACGAAGCCAATTTAGAAGTACTACTTACTTACTTACTTACGGTGGCGCTACAGTCCGTTGTGGACTTGGGTCTCAATCAACAGTGTTCGCCAGTTCATCCGCACTTAATGACCTAGCCATCTGAGTCTCTGGACCTTGAGTCTTCTGGCTAGGCCCATGTCGTTGTACAACCCGTCAAGCTCGCTGTTAAAACTTTTTCTCCATTCTCCATCGATTGACACGGGCCATCAAACTGTGTTCTTTCCATTATATCCATATCAACGGCGTACGCGAGAAGTTGAATAGGCTTTTGCAAGATAGAGCCTCTGGTGTTGACGTTGGAGTTTTGCACTATCTTCTCAAGGACGATGTCTTAAGACTTGTCTGAATCCTTTTTTGACATTAGGCGTGTTTTCGTGACAACCCAGTAAAGTAAAGTAAAATTTCAACAGAGAAAACAACAATAAAAACTTACTTGTTTCTACTTTAGCTTTTCATCGAGAGTAAAACTTACTTGAAATGTTGATACATTTTATTCAAACTTAGAGGGAGCTGAAGTTAATTTTTGAAATAATTTTGTATGGAACATGTCTAAATTTGTCAGTTTATTTTCTGAAAGCATTTAAATTTAAATCAAAATTGACAGTAAAATCTAGTTTGAATCTGGATCGTTTTCTAAATATTTTGTTTTCTTTACTATACTTGATAGTCACAAAAACACACCTATTGAAAGATTCCGTAAGATTGTTGCCAATTTTGATGGCGCAGCGTGAGTTCTCCATTCCATATTATACAAGCGAACGAGCTTGGCAGGGATGAAAAAACTTGACATAGCCTTACACAGTTCGTCTCTGTAGATGCTGTCATACGCGGCCTTAAAATCGATGAAAAGGTGGTGGGTATCGATTTGGAGTTCACCGGTTTTTTCCAGGCTCTGCAGCAACGTGAAAATTTGGTCGATGGTTGACTTTCCTGGCCTGAAGCCAAATTGATAAGCACCAATCAGATTGTTGCCGAAAGGCTTCAGACGTATACATATTACGGCAAAGAGGATCTTGTAAGTGATGTTAAGTAGGCTGATTCCTCTGTAAGTTGGCGCAGTTTAGAGGATCTCCTTTTTTAGGATCGGACAAACAATGCTTGGGTTACATTCATCGGGCATGCATTCTTCCGACCATATCTTACCGATGATTTGGTGCATGTTCCTATCTAGATGGTCGCATGCTGCTTAAACAGCTCGGCAGCTAAAGCATCTGCTCCAGCGGCTTTGTTGGATTTCAGCCGTGATATTGCAGTTTTCACTTCTTCTAGTTCGGGTTCATGGAATTATTGGCTATCATCCTGACGGCGGGATTTTGATCGTCGTCGCCGTTATACAGTCTTCGGAAATAGTCTTTCCAAATCAACAGCATTGACTGCGATTCTACTATGATGTTCCTTTGTTCATCTCTGCAGGCATCGGTTCTTGCTCGATGAACTTGAGCCAGCTGTTTTAGATTCCGTTAGAGCCTCCGAACTTCATTCCTTCTGTTGGCTCTCTCAACATCCTCGATCTCACGCTTCTCACGCTCCTTCTTATTCACATGAGAAACCGGCGTTCTTCTCTCCTTTTTTGCTCGTAGAGCAGCTCTTGTCCTTCTATGTAGGGTCGCTTTCTATGCCTACTGCTTGGCTGCAAGGGCCTGTCTGCATTCTTCGTCAAACCGGAGGTTTCGTTTTGGTGGCCTAGTGAAACCTAGCACTTTAGAGGCGCCATGTCTACTCTAACTGCTTTCTGGCAATGTTGAAACTGGTCTTCGATAGGCATAGGACTCCTTAAGAGGTTACTTGACACTCGACCAGCATTTCCTAGTTTTGGCCGTTGTCGGGATATTCGTAGCAATACCTTGGCTACGACGAGGTAGTGGTCCGAGTCGATGTTGTCTCCTCGGAAAGTTCGAACACCAAGAAGAATTTAAAAGTACAAGAACATAAATAAATATGTATAACAAAGCCTAATTTAAAATATCAGTCGAAGACATAAATATGTAGTTCAAACGTAAGGGATAAAGTGGGTTTATTTCTTGTCATTACCATTTAGGATGTACAATAAACCCATTGAAAGATAATAGTCAAAATGACCACCCTGAAACCCTATAGCACCCTTAAGCCCACTTCTTAAACTCGTTTTCTTTATTTTTATATTACCTACACTTTACTTGGTCCACGTGTTTTCCTTATTCCTTAAGTTAAAGGATATCCTTTTAAGGATACACATGTGCACTGTTTGTATCCTCTTTGGGTTAGCATTACCCAAGCAAGAAAAAAAAATAATAGCCTTGTGGACAAAAAGGATACACATTCATACCATTGATTGTGTCACATGATATGTAATAGCGCCAGAAGTGGGATCGACCTTTAAATGATTAACATCCCAAATCGTTGCTGAGCCTTTCATCGTTGTTGTCATCGTCGTCGTTGTTGTCCTTGAGTCATTGTTGTCTGGGATATCTTTCCTTTCATGATTAACTTGATGCTTTATGGTAAGAAATAAAGCCTTTGTCTGGGACATATCTATAGATAGGAATTTTGCGTAGAACAGGCTTTCTTTCGATCTTATTCCAATTGATGTTGGAATGGAAATAGATCCATAGAAACCTCTAGACACTATAAATTCATTTGAAGGATATTTTTATAAGCCTACATCTTGAAACGAATGGAGTACGAATTCAAATAAATTAAAAATATACTTTTGTGATAGAAAATTCGAAACACTTTAAGTTGTGTTTTTTTTTCTCATTTTCTGCAAGACCACACATCACAGAAGCACACAGTTGCGTGACCCACTTTACGGCAGCACATCAAAGTGATAAGGGGCTCTCAATCTCAAATCTGATTGTACGACGACATCCTAAAAGCCAATCATGCGTAACCATTGAAAAATATGCACAAAGTACGTATTTCCTTTCGTACATATTTGTAATCCTTTGGGCTTACCACGATTTACACTGATTTTCATTTTGAAAAGTTGACATGTCAAAAGATGTCTTTGAAGTACAGTGCTGTGTGAAATATTTCGAAGAGTAATGCTTTAGAAAATGTTTAAAAAATGCCACTTCTATAAAAATCAATTAATTATTAACGTCCTTCCTGAATCGTTGCCAATTCACTTGTACTATCGAGGAAGGAGTTACCGAGATAGATAGTTGGCGAGTGCCGGACATGTAAGAAAGGGGGTGTTTGATTTTGTCCTGTTATGACTCCAATATTGTGAAGCTTATGTTTTCTCTGCCCAGGTAAATCAAGCAGCTAAGCCGCTTCAACTTCAAAGTTTTCTTTATTTGCTTCGTTGCTAGACAGGGAATGCCCTGTGACAACCTAGCATTAGTTGATTCTAGTGCATAAAAAGCTTACATGCAGCAATTTGTGTACCTTATACCTATGCTTTGTTCATTTCTTATAGAAGGCAGATATTTTCGAGCTTATGATTTAAAAATTTCCTGTGGTCCGACACCCATATAAGGTAAATATTGAACTGTTCTCTCATGATAGACAGTCATGGACCGTTGTTGAATTCATGGAGACAGATACGGGATTCGAGGGCGGCTTAGGTTAGGTTAGGTTCAGGGGCTGACAGTTGATACCCGGTCATTATGCTTACAAGAGAATGAACTGATGTCTTGTGTAGTTGCATAATTCTTTCCGTTCATTTTTGTTAAAACAGGGCCAGATCATTCTTGTAGTGCCGCAGGTGTCATGAAGGTTCCACCTTTCACCGGCCTTAACAGGAAATCTCGCGGGGCGAAATGTTGGGGTGGCAAGCACATCTCACACCTCATCTCAACATCCATATAGGTACATGGAGATCTCCTGATCAATCAACCGTCAACCAGATTGATCACATTGCGATCGACGGAAGGCACTTGTCCAGCATTTTAGATGTTCGAACTTTCCGAGAAGCTAACATCAACTCGGACCACTACCTCGTCGTAGCCAAGGTAGTGCTACGAATGTCCCGACAACGGCCAAAACAAGGAAATGCTTCAATAAAATTCGACGTCGGACGGCTACAATCGCAAGAGATCGCCAGATCCTTCTCTGATCAAGTGACAAGTATCCTCTTAAGGAGTCTTATGCCGCCAACATCAAGTATCGAAGACCAGTGGCAACATTAACAGAAAGCAGTTAGAGATGCCGCCTCTAATGTGCTAGGTTTCACTAGGGCACCAAAACGAAACCCCTGGTTTGACGAAGAATGCAAGCATGCGGCGCTGCATAGAATGACAAGAGCTGCTCGTGAGCTCTAAGAGCGAAAGAGGAGAGAGGAACGCCAGCTTCTCAAGAGAAAAAAGAAAGAGAGAGCATGAGAAGCGTCAGATCGAGGATGTTGAGAGAGCCAACAGTAGGAATGAAGTTCGGAGGTTTTACCGAAAGGTTAAACAGCTGGCTCAAGGCCAGCGAGCCATTAGAATCGCAGTCAATGCTGGGGATTTGGAAGGACCACTTCTGTAGATTGTATAACGGCGACGACGAACAAAACACCGCTGCCAGACAGGAGCCTTTCATCAGACACGATGATAGCCAACAATTCCGTTAACCCGACCTGGAAGAAGAAGTGAAAACCGCAATATCACGGCTGAAATCCAACAAAGCCGCTGGAGCAGATAGGAGCATGCACCAAATCATCTGCAAGATATGATCAGAGGAATGCATGCCCGATGAATGGAACCTCAGCATTGTTTGGCCGATCCTGAAAAGGGGAGAGGACTTCCCTGCGCCAACTACAGAGGAATCAGTCTACTTGAGATCGCCTACAAGAACCTCTCTGCCGTAATATGTGAACGTCTGAAGTATTTCGTCAACAATCTGATTGGTCCTTATCAATGTGGCTTCAGGCCAGGAAAGTCAACCATCGACCAAATTTTCACGTTGCGGCAGATCCTAAAAAAGACCTATGAACTCCAAATCGATACCCACCACCTTTTGATCGATTTTAAGGCCGCGTATGACAGCATCTACAGAGACGAACTGCATAAATCTATGTCTAGTTTTGCCAGCCCTTCCGAGCTCGTTCGCTTGTGCAAAATGACGATGGAGAACTCACGCTGAGCCATCAAGGTTCGCAACGAGCTAGGCGATGCACTGTCGTGCGATTTCTCTAACATCGTTCTTGAGAAGATAGTCCAGAACTCCACCGTCAACACCAGAAGCACTATCTTCCAAACATCTGCTCAACTTCTCTTGTACGCCGATAATATTGATATAATGGGAAGAACACAGCTTGATGTCAATGGCGCCATTGTGAGAATTGAGACAGAAGCGGCAAAAATGGGTTTAAACGGTAAATGAGGGAAAAATGAGGTATATGCTTTCATCGAGGAAGGACACCCAACACTAACGGCTCGGGCAGAACGTCACAATAGACGCATACAACTTCGAGGTGGTAGAGGAGTTTGTCTACCTAGGCTCCGCTATTAACACCAGCGCCAAGATCAGACGAAGAATAACTCTTGCTAATCGCTGTTTTTTTGGGCTAAGAAAGCAATTGAGTGGAAAAGCCCTCTCTCGAGCAACTAAGGTAAAACTGTACAACACACTCATCATCCCAGTCCTGCTGTATGGTGCAGAAGCATGGACCTTGACAAAATCGGATGAAAGTGCCTCAGGCTGTTTTGAGAGGAAAGTTCTTCGGGTCATCTTTGGCCCCGTTTGCATTGAAGGGGAATGGCGAAGAAGATATAACAGCGAACTTATCGGGTTGTACAACGACATGGACCTAGCCAGAAGGGTCAAGGTCCAGAGACTCATATGGCTCGGTCATTTAGAGCGGATGCACACCCATGCTCCGGCCCGGAAAGCCTTCGACACTATTCCCGAAGGACGTAGGAATAGAGGAAGACCGCGACTCAGGTGGCGCACTCAAGTGGAAGAAGAACTCAATCATCTTGGAGTGCAAAACTGGAGACAGCTAGCTAGGGACCGAGCCAGCTGGCGGAGACTGTTGATTGAGGCCCCAGTCCACAACGGACTGTAGCGCCAGTGCCCATTGAGAGGTGGATCCTTGCCTCACGCATGGATTGGCTGCCACTATTTAGGAAAAGATTTTTAGAGGTTCCAAGTTTAGGAGTACCTACTTCTTAAGGAGCAGCATATTTCTGCTGACCCCTCTTTAAAGTAAGAGTTTAATACGGTCGTATATAGCCAGTAGGTAATCTTTGGGTTAATATTTTGAACTCCAGCACGTGCTGGAGACTGGAATACCCTTTTTTACTTTTTCATCAATATTCGCCTTCCAGTTCAGTTTTTTTTTTTGGTCTAAATTAGGTCGTCAAGGGGTTGCTTACTATGTACCAATATCCGTAGAGAGGAACACTTGTATAAACTGATCTGGTGGTAGTTAAACTACTCATGTAGGACATTCTTCTCCTGCTTTCAAGCATAAGATTTACTAGATGAATGAGTGATTTCTCTATTTTAAGCTCATTCATTGCCACTGTGCGACCGCCAGTCATTGGCATTTGAAGCATTGCGACTCTTTGACCCGGGACATGTTTGATTTATTTAAGCTCAAGCTCACCTTTCAAAAAAGAAAATGTATGCTCATTTGAAAATGAATATACTTCCGTTATTCACATTTTTTGGTTTTAAGAAAAAATTTCCTACACAGCACTGTTCGGTTTGGATAACTTTTCGATAAAATAAAAGCCAGAAATCACTTTCAAGATGAGCCGGCTGTCTTTCCAATAACTCGACTCGGGAAATTCACATTCTAAATTCATTCATTCAATTTCTTGTGTTTCTCTTTATTTTTCGTCTTTGTTTTTTTCGTTCTCCAATTTTATGTCCTTTTGTTCGTCTCGCCGTCATCGTTTGATTTTATATGCGCGCCCCTACATTCGGATTACAGGACGATCATTCGTATTGAGGGCGGGCGGATAAATGTCAATCGGAACAAAAAACCATATAAAGTGAAATCAACCCGCAAACGATACGATATTAGAATGGCGTTGGATAAGCCAACATACGCAGTGAATGCCCTTTAAATTGAAGGGTTTTGCTGGTGTACAAAAAACCCAAAGACCACAAAAAAATGTACATGTGGTGCGAGTTGCCTTACACTATACGTCACTTGAATTGAATTATGCAAATTATACTCGGGATAAATGGCTGTCAGTTGGTTTTCTGAGAACGAGAGTGAATGCGAGCATAAAATGTAAGTCGGAATGTGTTTTATTCTTGAGTGATTCTTGCGCGACCATTTAGTAGAGAGTTTATCAATTGATTCCATTCGGCATGCCTCGGTGGTTTTCAATGGAACGAGCAAGAGGATGACTCCTGATGTGCACAGCACACACTTCCTATGTAGTTTCCTATCTTTCTGTTGTATAGTCTCTGTGGATGTCATGTCTTGTGTTTTACTTCTACGACGTCTTTCATTTAATGGTTTTACATTTGTAGGGATGTGTGTTGTGTCCTGCTCCACTAACCGATATTGTACTTCATTGATATGGTTGAGGGAGTGATTTTATGTAGGAACTGGGAAATTGCATTTATATTGAGCATTTATGGAAGTTTAAAATTCATTTGGTAAGGGAATGCAATTACCTTACAATCTTTGCACACAAGGAATGTCGGAATGTTCTGTTTGAAAATGCAATTAAGCGCAATGAATTTCCTTTAGTGATATTAGATTATTTCTATCGTTGTTTGTATGTTTTGTATGGGAGTATTGTAAATGTAAGACATTTAGTAATTTCTAACGTCCATTGCTGTCCTGAAGGTTTTGATTGTCTGTAGAATGTGAGGGGAGTCTAAAGTTACGTTGTTGTTTATTTGAATTTTAATGCAAGATTTCCAAAGAAGGATTCAATGAGTTAATGACGTCTGGCTTTGAAGTTAAACATTTGGCTTTTGCATTGAATGATTGACATGGAATACCTTTGTAATTGCTAATGCATTTCAAGTCGAGATTTGTGCTCAATCTTTTCTGTGTAAACACTATTGATATTTTCCATTAAAAATCGAAGAAGAACATTATTGTTTCTCTCATGAACAAAAAATGCTTTTATGGCACTCAATTCCAATGGCGTAGGTACTCTCTCGAATCACACCGTCTGTTGGTGCCAAGATAAGCAAATAGATGTCAAGAAAGTATTCAACAGCCTTTGTATCGATGCTCCCATGTCTCATTCACAAGCTTCGTCAGCCACTAATTAAAATATTAATTTCTTTTTTTTCTTCCAGGATAAACACTGCCAATGCTTCAGGAGACCGGTTTTCAACCGCTGACGCTGTAGATCGTCGGCAGCATGCAGGAACCCTATTCTGAAGTTCCAAAATGGATCCACTATTAAAGCAAAAAACAACTCCAAATACCCAGGGGTCAACTTCAACGTACTGTCTCGCTTCAACCTAGCTTACTTCCGCATAAATCCCTTCTTCTAGTAGAAAACCGCACGAAGCAAGCCAACTAAACTGCTGATCTACAAGCAGCTTCTCAGTGCAGTGATAAGCTACAGGTTTTCAGCTTTGGTAAACAATATATACAGTGATGCATAACTTTCTATTGGATTTGCACTGTACAACACTTCGATAGGCAAAGACCCAAGTACTTTAGCAACAAGCGACTCTGCCACAAGCGACATTGGACACAGTTCTTGCTGACGTAGCTAAGAAGATAGTTGCAAATGTTGCCAATCACCCCAATCTGCTATTGAGAAGGATGATATTGAATACCTATCTTTGGAAAAAGAGTGATTTTACTTACTTAAGGTGGCGCTACAGTCCGGGGTGGACTTGAGCCTCACCCAACAAGCCTCTCCATCCAGAGATAGAACTTTTTTCTCGAACCAGCCTAGCGTGTTCTCATCCCGCTTCTGCACCATATAGCAGGACGGGGATGATGAGGATCGTACAGAGCGTTAGTTGTTCGGGAGAGGGCCTTACTACTCAATTGGTTTCTTAGCCCTGATCTCGGCGCTGATGTAACTGTCCGTGTTGGTAGCGGAGCCAATGATGTTTCTTCAAGCGTTCACATAGTACTGCAGAAAAGATTTTATAGACGATGTTAAGGAGGCTGATGCCCCATAGTTGGTTCAGCTTAGAGGGTCTCCTTTCTTCAGGATCGGGCTAATACTAAGGTTCCATTCATCGAACATGCTCTCTTATGAATTTTTTATAACAAGAACTTAATGTTTTTTTTATAGACTCCGCAAGGAAGCTATCCATATTGTATGTTTGCCACGATTATGGAACGTGGCCAACCCTTTTAGAGTAAGATTAGTTGCCATTACAAAGTCATCAGTGATTCCGTCAGATCCCGAGGCTTTGTTGTTTTTAAGCTTAAATATTGCTACCTTCACTTCTTCAAGGTCGGGTAGACAGAAATCTTGTCTTGCGTTGTCTTCATGATTCATTCTGCCTGACAACGGAATTTGATTCTTCATCGCCGTTGAACGGTCTGTAGATGTGGTCCTTCCATATCCTCAGGATTTACTGTGACTCTACTACGATATTTCCCTGTTGGTCTTTACAGGCTTCAGTTTGTGCACGGTAACCTTGAGAAATTCGTGTCACCTCTTGGTTAAACTTCCGAACCTCATTCCTGTGTTTTAGTTTCTCAACATCCTCGACCGATCGCTTTTCATACTCTCTCTTTTTTCTTTCTGAAAAGCTTGTATTCTTCTCTCCTCTTCTGCTCATAGAGCTCCCGAGCTGATGTCGTCCTTCTGTGTAGCGCTGCTTTATATGCTTCTTGCATCATCATCAAACCAGGGGTTTCGTTTTGGTAGCCACGTGAAACCCAGCACATCATAGGCAGCATCACTAATGGCTTCCTGGCAATTTTGTCAATGGTTCTCAATGAGATTACATGACACTCGATCGGAAAAGGATCTCACGATATCTTGCGATTGTAGCCATTCGACGTCACACTTTCTTCTAGCACTTCCTGTTTTTGGCTTTAGTCGAGATATCCGCTGCACTACCTTGGCTACAACAAGGTAGTGATCCGAGTCGATGTTGGCCCCTCGGAAGGTTCGGACATCAATAATGCTTGAAGAGTGTCTTGCGTCGAATGCAATATGATCCATCTGGTTGACCGTTTGGAGACCTTCAGATCCCCTTGTGGATGTTGAGATGTGGGAAGGCGTACTTACTACTACTTTGTTTCAACCCGCTACAAAATCGATAAGCATGAAACCGTTATCGGAGGTTTTTCGTGCAGGATATGTTTCCAACTGTTCCCCCATAGATGTCCTCTCTTAGTAGTTTGGCGTTAAAATCTACT
Source organism: Sphaerophoria rueppellii (assembly GCA_920937365.1). Classification (NCBI taxonomy): domain Eukaryota; kingdom Metazoa; phylum Arthropoda; class Insecta; order Diptera; family Syrphidae; genus Sphaerophoria; species Sphaerophoria rueppellii. Next base: position 31,883,565 of record CAKKXW010000004.1, on the reverse strand, counting down.
GAGAGACGCTCATATGTCTTGTCTTTGGTGTCGTCATCTCTCTCCTCTATGGGGGGCGTGAGCCCATATTAGGCTTATTTTGCTGAATTTAGCCTTGATGTGGATCGTTGTGAGACACTCATTAGTAGCTCTGAAGCTAAGGACATGCTTCCTAGGTCTGCCTCCAACGACAAAGCCACATCCAAACAGACGCTGTTTTTGTTCTCTGTAGCAGTTGCCGTAGTAGATATCACAGTTTTTCATCCTCCGCCTGGCCCATACTGGAAGGCAGTTATATCTGCTTTATAACGGTCTAGGGCCTTCGCTAATTGTTCGGCTGCACGTGGTCTGTTAAGGGACCTAATACTCCATCCAGGGAATTCGATATCGCTGAATTCAAATTATTTCATGGCTATCAATATCTTGAGATTATTCCTGCAAGCAATACTCAATTCCAAGCTCTGGTTGCGGAGATATTTGCATCAGAAGATATTCTTTCTTTGGTACTAGCTTATCCCTACGGTGTTACTTACGATAACCAGAATAAAAAGTAGCCTTTATCATTATCTGACACCCCAACAACTACTACCTATGTGGGTGCAAACATTTTACCGGGCTACTTTTTAGCCTGTAGCCTTTTTCTGAAAAGAAAGTTCATTAATGTTTTTCAAACACGTTTAAAGTATGCTTCAGTCATCTATACTAATTATAAAGCTGAAGAGTTTTTTCGTTTCTTCGTTTGAACGCGGATAAATGGACAATTTAGATTTAGAGAGAGTCCACTGTTTTAAAATAACTTTGCAACAAAATACCCATGCGGGCATGATGCACAAGTCGAAGACGGCCGGTGGATGAGGTATAGGCGGACGAAGACGCGGGAAACTCGTAGTTCACCATAAGGTTTGTTCGATGTGCGCTCTGGGTCGTTCTGTGGCGCTCTGATTTCGCACCACAGAGGAGGTATACCTAGAGTCGCAACTCAAGGCATTTTACTCTCTTTCGACTAAAAAAATTAAATTTGATAAAATATACTACCCAATGTAAATGTATAGGCTTTTCAATGCATTTCAAATGGGAGGCCGAACCAATACATTTGCAATGGGTAGGCCGGTGTGCTGGGCTCAATAAGGTGAAAAGCCTAGGCTCAATTTTAAAAGCCTGCGCTCAAAATTCAAAAATAAGAGTCAGTTAAATTCAAAAATTTAAAAAATAAAAAATAATTGTATGAAATTCATGTTTTAAGTATTAATATAACAGTACAAAGTGCAGTGCATAGTGTGTTCAACTATGATTTACGAATAAAAAACTAAAAAAACACATTTAAACACGTTGGCAGAGTTTATTTCACCCTTAAAACAGTGCGGTCATGTCCTTATTGAATTTTTTTCACCTCTTTCACAGATTCACGGACACGAAAAATAAGAGTAAATTGAGAGACTCACCACAACATTTTTTGAAGTGATTTTTTAAAAAAGAGAGCGAGTTGCGACTCTAGGTGAATAGATTCCCTATCCCCTATGGCGAATTCTGTGCTCGCACCGTAAGCGCCATAGAGAATATATAATACCTAGAGTAGCGACCTTTTCCTCCCTTGCCGAAAACACCCTCAAAATTTTTCTGAGGTGAACAATCCTCTCTTTTTTTCGTGTCCGTGAACCTGTGTAAGAGGTGACAAAAGAGTGAGCACTCAGCCGTGACAAAATTTTTTTCCTGATGCACAAACCCAAAGTGACAGACTTCCACCACAGCAAATACGAGACTAAACGCACAACTTTTTTTTTAGGATTTCTTAAGATTTTTGATACAAATATTGGTAAATTATAGTTCAATTATATGTTAAAAGTGCAAAGAAACAATATAACGTATTTATTTTTCATATTACATGCATTTTTTGTATGTTTAAGTTTTTTTTTGAAAATGCTGAGCTCAACGGAATCATATTTTTGAAATCTGAGCCCATGAAACCCACCTCGACTCCAACCTGAGCATTCCCAGTGGCAAATTTCATCCTTGGTGACAAATTTAGATGAAAAGAGCAAGGAATTCATTCCACACTTTCGAGAGGAAAAATAAAGAAATGATTTCATAGGAATAAAGTAATGCCCTTTTTCCTCAGTACAATATCTCTGTTCTACTAACGCTTCGTTTTTCCGCATACCTAAACGTTGTGATTTCAGTAAGAAAAAGTCCTGCACAGCTTCACTAGTTCGCAATTGGCATTGGACACTGTGTGTTGTATTCATAAGAAGAAGAATAAAAGAACAAAAAATGAAACAAAAATATTGTCTAGCTACTAGCGCAGCTGATAGTTTTTTATTTTCTTATAAGGGTGGAAATGACCTGCAAGAATCCGTGTACATAAACATTATGTACTTTCAACTTTTATTGCTCGAGGACGACGCGACTACGACCGGTGACGACGCAATGGTTTTGGTTTTTTCCACTATTTTTGTCTGTGATCGTTAAAAAAATGTTTTTTTCTATGTTCAATCAGTGCAATCGAAATCTTATTTAAAGACAGTTGATGTGAAGAATTCATATCAGTGTAAGTTATTTTTAAAGGTGAATTAATAATAATTTAACAGCACAGGAGAAAACATGAGTGTAAATAGGTATTTATTTTCGATATATATAGAAATGAAATTAGACTAAATATCTAAACAATTTTAAAGGTATTCTGGAATCTAGAGTGTGGAGCAGCTTAAAAGGAGTCGTTTAGCGGCAAACAATTGAAAGAAACAGTGGAAGATCCAGATTATTATTTAAAACAATATTGTGTTCTTTTCAGAAATATTTCAATAAAAAAAATTAATAAATTTGTTTTGATATTTACATTTGGTGGTTTTTTGATTTCACAGCTGCAATTTCATAATATTTTTCAGTGGAAAATTCAACTTTCAAAAAAGGGATGAGTTCACCAATGAACTATCATTTAACATTTCATCGGAGTTAGAGAACAAATGAAAACACAGAATACTTTTATTCAATTACTTCACTGATGCATATTCACCAAGAAATTCACTTGGTGAACTCCAATGACAGCCCTGTGTAAATTTCACCAAATGATTCACCTTCAAATTCATGAGTGAAGCTTCCATTCCTTGGTGAATCGCATGGTGATTCCTTGGTGAAAATTGGGAAATTTGCCACTGGGTTGTATCTAACTCAGTGCGAATGTATGGGTGCAGTTTCTCATTTAAAAAGCATTGGAAAACTAACACATTCTCACTGGGTTAGTACAAAACGACCAAATTGCAGCTTGTAGGCAAAAAGAGAGCGAACACCCGAAGTCGTGACTCTAGGTATTATATATTCTCTATGGTAAGCGCTCTGAATCGCCTCAAGTTTTTTTTTTCGGGGCGAGAATTTCGGAGAAAAAAAAACTGAGCGTTACTTACGCGTTCGATGTGAAACCAAACCCAGAGAAATTTTTCAGTTTTTTGACAGCTACGTTCACAGTATGACAAGCATCCGAGCGCCTCGGAGCTGGTTACATTGGATAAACCTATATACTCAGAGTATAACGGATCATTGCGGCATTGGCACAATGGCCAACAAGATAGGAGCAGTGCTGTCGTTTCAAAAATTTCATGGGAAGTATTTTTGAATTAATTTGAGGAGTATTTTCTCTATTTGAGTAGTATATTTTTTCAACTATAGGTACGTAGCCCGATAAATTGACTCCGGAAAAAGTAACACTTGTATTGTGTTTTGTAGATCGTTTTAAAGTTTTTCTCAACTGCCAAAAATGTTTGACCCTTAAACATTCAATGTTCTGTCAGATCTTGTGTGTTTTTGTTTATTTTTTTATTAAACAGTGAAGAGAAAATTGTGAAGACTTGGGCTTTGACAGTATGGATAGAGTAAGGAAAGAAAAAGTTTGAAAATCTAACGGACTATGAACACAATTATTGTTTCCGTTTATTTTTAGTGGTTTATACTCTTTTCCCAGAGATTTTTCTTTGATTGGTGGGTCTTCGAACACAAAAGGAAAATCCTGTATCGTCTTTTTGGCCTGTGAACTAGGTATATTATATTGGTACTTCTTAGAGAACACTTTTTCCGGAGGAGACTATAAAATTATTTCAGAAATATGTGCTTTATTATGAACATGTCTTCTTTTTTTCTTCTTGATTCAGAATTTCATCGCGCAGTTGTTTTTACCGCCTCCATAAAAGCAAAAAATATCAACTGTTCCCAATGGATACCTACTACTTTCAAAATCAAAACTCTGAATTGAAAGTTACGTACGTTAAAAAAAGAAAAACAATCCTCGGCTTGAGTTTACAATTCAACTCTAGAGTTTGTCAACTGCACATGTTCACAAGTTGAAAAAAGTGTAGAAAACTGCTCAAAATCAATTGTTTATGCCTATAATTCTTTTTCGCTAGCTTCAACTTTTGTGACTTCATATTAAAAATTTCCCCAAGTTGTCCCTTAATTATAATTTACAACGGAACTGTTGTCTTGCGACGAAGGTTTTTAAGTAATAGAACAAGTTTTTTTTACATTTCAGTATTTAAAGTTATTCCACCAGTTGAATTAATTTCATTACAAAATTACAAAATTTAATCTAGTTTTCAAATTTTACCTTTCCGTTAATGTTTATAATTTCGTTTCTGGATCTTCAGGTTCAAGGTTGTAGTAATCAAAAATTATAAACGAAACTACAAATGCTGGCTCATTTTTTTTCACATTTTCGAGTAATTAAGGTATCAAATTAGGAATGTAGTTTTAGGAAACTTAAAATGAACCCTAAAATGTTTTGCCAAGTTTGGTAAATTGGTAACTATGACTTGAATTTAGGCCAACTATCTCACTCATTGAAATGAGCTAAGAGATCTGAGAATATTGATTTTCGTCTATTGTTTTATCTCATATAAAATTGAAGCATTTTTTTCTTTGAGTTTTAGGGGTATATTTCGTCTATGGGTAGTAGAGTAGTATTTGACCCTCGAAAGGAGTAAAATACTGCTATAGTAGTAAAAACGACAGCAGTGGATAGGAGCTTTTGCACCCGATTTCTGTAGGAGCTGTCAGGATGAGGAGGAAATAGAAACCATTAAACACCTGCTCTGTGACTGTCCGAACCTCCAAACCAACCGACTCCGTCATTTTGGGAACAGGTTTATTGGAGAACTGGAATTATCTAGCACAGGTCTCAATGGCAAATATGAAGAAATTTATTGATAGCACAGGCTGTTCGTTAACGAGCCGGTCTACGTTCATCGACAACTTTGAATAGCATCGATGCTAACCTTTATTTTTAAAGGGGATCCACAATGGACCAATAGGCCCGCGTGTATGCAACAGTCCACGCTGTGCACACCCCCCATAACCTTACCTAACCTATATACTCAGAGTAATTAGGCCAGTTCCACCTAACAACATTTCACTGAGATTTCAGAGATCTGAGAGATTTTTTAAGTGGAACAAAAATTCTCAGCTGAGAACTGAGATTTTTCTCTGAGATCTCTGAGATTTTGTAAGCCATAGTAAAAAATAGCAAATACATGAACCGTTTACTGTCAAAAAAAAAATCCAGAGGTATCTGAAAATTTTTGGTATACCTCGGGTATCCAAGTGTTTAGCTAATCAACATATGATTTTTTTGCCTTGACTTGTCTGGCGCGCAATTTCATCAGCTTCCAAATTAAAAGAAAATTGAAAGAAATATAAGCAGATGACTATCGATCTGATTTTAAAAATACTTGTTGTAATTTAGATGGAGGTAAAATCATGGATGGAGGTAAAATCATGGACCTGGAAATTTAGAAAGGAAACATGTTTCCGAGTACATATTCCCCAGTAAGTGAACGTGTTGACCTACACCTTCAAGTGGTGCCTCTGAGAGGTTCTTGTCAATTTATTGGCATGAACCTGCGGACGTAGGCAGCTTTAGTCTAATGGAATTGACGGATTGAAACAGGACGTATAATGAAGATTGATGCGATCCTTAAAAAGATAATATATCTAAGGATATATTAAATGAGGAAAAACGATCAACGAATACCGAAAGTGGATAGACGTTAATGAAATTAGACGCCCAGTTGGGTATATCCCTTGTTTGGCTGGTTCATCCCTTCAATCAATGTGGATATACTTGACAGAGGGTGAGCGGTGCCCCTCATCCGCCAGTTGGAGAAAAGCTGCAAAACTCAAAAGATCACAAAAATGAAACAACGTCTGTATAACGAATGGTTATACAGAACCAAAATGTACCCGCTTCTTTCTTTTGAAAGTTGAGGTGTGCTTTTGTAGCTGGTGGATCATCAGGGTGAATGTCAACACTTATAAACGACACCTGTGTGAGTGGTCACACGTCAGATAAGGCTTAATTGCTAGGTGCTGACGTTATTCAATTCATGCTTCTGTAATTTAGATGACTCGGAAGAAGTTTGCCAACGGATTCACGGCCATAAACAATTTCTTGTTCTCAAGCGTGTGATTTGTTGTTTTTTTTTTTTTCATAGACGTTTTGACAGCAATCTGGATACAGGTATCTGTCTCGTCCAAAAAGATATCCCAGATACTGGTATCCCAGATAGCCTATCCGATATATGATTGAACGTAGCCAATGAAAACTGAGAATTGGTTCCACCAAATGATTTTGCTTCGGTCAAAGTGACATTGAGATCTCAGTGAGATGTTGTTAGGTGGAACAGGCCTATTATTTCGTAATAAGGTTTTCAAAATCGATGTACACACCTCTTATTTGTTTCTGCTTTAAGGCGGGTTCTCTCTTGACTAAAAAAAACAAATAAATTGCTCAACAATAACAGAGCATTTTTCTTACTTTGAAAACCCTCTTATGTTAGTAACACTCAAAGATTTGCTCAGCTTTTTTTTGTTTATTTTTTTTTAACGAAACTGCATTTATGCAATTACAATTAATTTTAAGACATTGTTAACTATGAGTCTGAAGGTCATTTGCAAATTTCCTACTTGTATTAAAATAGCTTTTCACATTCACTATATTCATTCTCATAACAAAAGAGTTTGTTGTCTACATTAGAACTATCTTAAACGATCGTATTTAAACAGATGTTCAAATGCATTGTAACATGTATTTCGTTGGTACAAAAAATTTCCTATCCAAGACACTTTCACTTAAAGGGAAATAATCATAAAAAAAATCACCGACTTGTGGTGATTTTATCATATCACTTTTGCTGACTATTACTAAGTTGACTTGAGAGGCGAAATGATTAAAGATTTCTCGTATCTCGTAAGCGAGACATGAGTAATTATTGTGTTTGTACACTTGTTTTCAGTCATATTCAGCAGTTCAACTATTAAACTCAATAATACCTCGAACAAATTAAGAAAACAGTCTTTCGAATATTGTCAAAGGTGGAGGTCGCGTTTTGTATAAACAGCAATTTCAGAGCAATATGGGTAAATTGGAAATAAATTATCTGAAAAATTAATAAAAAGAAAAAAATAATTCATATGTTTACTCTATAGCTAAGCTTGTTATCTTCATGGTTTCATTAACTGTTCTACTCTCTGTTACGAGTGCATTAGGTAAGTTCTACATTTTTATTTGAAAACATCATCACAGCCAATTTGTGTTTACTGATGTTTTGAAATTCATTCCCAGAATGCCCATCTTCCAGCAAAGTTCTTACCTGCACTCCAAAGTGCAAGAGTGATTTTGAATGTAGCAAGATTGGGGGAAAATGTTGTCGAAATATTTGCAACACTCTTTCATGCGCACCATCCTATGTTCTATCGAATTCAAATAACGGTGCCTATTATAAAGACGACAAATGTAAGTAAGCCACAGCACAAGGTTTAAATAAATATTGTTAATAATTTTTTGTGTAGATTCAAGTGCTACTGGAACGTATTGTGGTAATGTTAAGTGTAATCCCTTTGAAAAGTGTGAAATGGATAAAATGACTAACCGTCAAAGATGTGTACGACGCTAGATGGTATTTCTGATACCATTAAGATAATAATCGAATTTTGCTAGTTCGTAATTTTTGTATTTTCTTGTTGTGGTTACAAAAACCAATAGCTTTTTCATGTAATCAATATTGTCCTACTTCTACTGCTATCTATATTGGAATGCTATTAAACTTCCTACTTTTCAAGAAGAATTGAATAGCGTCATTCTTTTTTTTAGTCCATAGGTTGTGACATTTCTAATTTGACAGACAAATTATGTTCTGTTTTATTTTGTTGAGTAGTAAATGATTGATTGGGACAATGCATATGCAAAAATGTTGGCTTTTGGTTCTATAGAATCGGAATACGGTCTCTTCAAAATAGTGAAGGGAGCCTTACCTCCATGGGGTAAGCCTTGACGTGGCGGAGCGGCTTACGGTGACTACAACTATGAAGCTTAGAGCTATGCGATCGTGAAACTTGTTTTCGCAGAAGAGCTTCCCACGGTGGACAGGTGGAAGCGGAGTAGGCTGTTGCTACTAATTACCCCCAACGAAGGAGTGCTCAAATTCCCACCAAAGGCACTCCCAACGAGCGACGGCAGCTAATGAATTTCTTTTTTTGGAATCAACGGTGGCGTCTTCAGTTCCATTTTGGGCCGATCTACTTAGTGACTTACTTGAAGCCCAGGCCGTAAGAGGAGAGGTTTTTCTGGCTTTTGCACTTGGAATCACATCAAGTGCCTGGTACTCCAGGTTGGGGCTGTACGTTGGTCGGTGTGACTTCTTGACTACGTAGAAAAACAACAGGCCCCGGAAGCGGACGGATACACTTATGACGACCCAAGCATGTGTTTTAAGGATAACGAATTTTGGATATGCACGCGGAATATTAGGTTCCTTAATAGACCACGTGCTGCCGAACAATTGGCGGAGACCCTAAACTGCTACAAAGCAAACATTACAGTTATCCAGGAAATGCGAAGGGATGGACCGGGCAAAATAAGGATGAAAAATTGCGAAATTTACTATGGATTTTTTTTTTTTTAGATAGATAGATAGATAGATAGATCTTTATTCAATATAAAAACTAGTACATAAAGTCATTGAGAAAAACTTGAATATTTACTATGGTAATTGTTACCAACAACAGCGGCTCTTTGAGTGCGGATTCGTCGTTGGAAGCAGATTCAGGCAAAAGGTCTTGAGCTTCAAATGTGTAAGCGAATGCAACACGTAGATCCAAAACAAGGCTTAATTCCTAGCTATGATACTAAAATTGTTCTCGGCAATTTTAACGCAAACCTGGGAACACAGGACATCTTTGATGTAACAGTCGAAAAGAACAGCCTGCACGACAACACTTCCAGCAACGGAATGAGGCTGAACGATTTTGCTGCGGGGTAAACTGTTGTGGCAGCAAGCACCTGATTCCCACATCTCAACATCCATAAAGGTACATGGAGATCTCCTGATCAATCAACCGTCCACGGTCCACCAGATTGATCACATTGTGATCGACGGAAGGAACTTGTCCAAAATTCTATGTATTCGAACTTTCCGCGGGGCCAACATCGACTCGGACCACTACCTCGTTGTAGCCAATGTAGTGCTAAAAATATCCTGACAACGGCCTAAACAAGGAAATGCTACAAGAAAATTCGACGTCGGACGGCTACAGTCGCAAATCTCTTGCGCCAGAACGTTCTCTGATCGAGTGTCAAGTAACTTCTTAAGAAGTCCTATGCCGCCAACATCAAGTATCGAAGACCAGTGGCTACATTGCCAGAAAGCAGTAAGAGAGATGCCGCCTTTTATGTGCTAGATTTCGCACAGCAACCAAAACGAAACCCCTGGTTTGACAAATAATGCAGGCAAGCCAATGCAGCCAAGCATTAGGCATACAAAGCGTCGCTGCATAGAAGGGCTAATCGTGAGCTCTACGAGCAAAAGATCAGAGAATTACTCCGCCGACTTCTGAGGAGAAAAAAAGAGGGAGTATGAGAAGCGTCAGATCGAGGATGTTGAAAGAGCCAACAGCAGGAAGTTCGGAGGTTTTATCGAAAGGTTAAAGAGATAAACAAGGTAAAATCTTAGTTGAATCGCAGTCAATGGTGGGGATTTAAAAAGACCACTTCTGTAGACTGCATAAGCCGATGACGAACGAAATCCCGCCTTCAGTCATTACTTCATTAGCCTTTCATCGGACACGATAATAGCCAACAATTCCGTGAAGTCGACCTAGAAGAAGAAGTAGAAATGGCAATATCAAGGCTGAAATCCAAACAAAGCCGCTGGAGTAGATGGTCAAGCTGCCGGGCTGTACAAGCAACAGGCAAATCTAGATAGGAACATGCACCAAATCATCTGTAAAATATTGTCGGAAGAATGCATGCTCGATGAATGGAACCTCACCACTGTTTGCCCGATCCTGAAAAAGGGAGGTCCTGTAAACTGCGCCAACTTACAGAGGAATCAGCCTACTTAACATCACCTACAAGATCCTCTCTGCCGTGAACGTCTGAAGGCTTTCGACAAAGATCTGATTGGTCCTTATCAATGGTGGCTTTAGACCAGGAAAGACAACCATAGACCAAAATTTCATTTTGCGACAGATCCTGGAAAAAAAACCTATGAACTCCAAATCGATACATACCACCTTTTCATCGATTTTAAGGCCGCGTATGAAGGCGTCTATAGAGACCAATCATATAATCATATAGAGGAACTTCTAGCTTTGGCATCCCAGAAAAACTCGTCCGTCTCTGTAAGATGACAATGGAAAAGTCAGGCTGTTCCATGGTCTGAAAAAACCAAACGGACGCATTTGATGTCAAAAAAGGTTTTAGACAAGGCGATGCGCTGTCATGCGATTTCTTAAACATGATTGTTGAGAAGAAAGTGCAAAACTCCACCGTCAATCTTTCAAAAGTCCGACCAAGTACTAGACAGATGACATTTATATAGTTAGAAGAACACAGCGTAATGTCAGTGGAGCCTTCGTGAGCCTTGAGACTTGGGTTAGGAAGATGGGGCTAACGAGGGCAAGACCAAGTTAATGCTGTCAACAATAAAGGATAACCAACATCGACGTCTTGGAGCAAATGTCAGCATAGATAGACTTAATTCGAGGTAGTTAAGAACTTCGTCTACCTAGGATCCGCTATAAACTCAGACAACAACACCAGCGCTGAAATCATACGAAGAATCACTCTTGCCAATCGCTGCTTCTTTGGACTTAGAAGGCAATTGAGTAGTAAAGTCCTCTCTCGAGCAACTAAAGTGCACGAAAACTTCATCATCCTGGTCCTAATGTAAAGTTCTGAGACATGGGCCATGATAAAAACGGACTGCTTCGAGAGAAAAATTCTTCTAGTGATTTTTGGTCCTGTCTGCATAAATCGAGAATGGAGACGAAGATTCAACCAAAATCCAACGACATAGATGGTAGACCGAATGGAAAATAATGCTCTGGCTCGTAGAGTCTTCGAATCCAACGCCGAGGGACGTCGCAGAAGAGGAAAGACCGCGCCAATCAGGTGGGCCCACAGGTGGTAGAGGACCTGAACCAACTTGGTGTGCGAAACTGGATACGGCTAGCTAGGGACCGAGCTGACTGGAGACGTTTGTTGGATGAGGCCCTGGTCCGACTTGGAGTATAGCGTCACACCATAAGAAGAAGAAGAATAAATGCAATTCAATGTTGGGATTTAAAATGCGTTCGTCAAAGGAATAACCTGATCCAGATATCATTCGTTCTCAAAATAATATTTTTGTTCGACCTCATTTTAAAGACGATTCTCAGGTTTGGACACCCCTGTACGAAGTTCATATTGAGAGGCTAGAATCCGTTCAACGAAATCTACCCGGTTTGCCTTCAGGGGCATTTAATGGTGTGATCCTTTAAACATTCCTCATTGTCATTATGAATATCGCTTGTCACCTCTCAACTGGAAAATTTTTCACAAAGAAGAACCAACAATGACATTGTACTTTTCCATCAGATTATTATGTGTGTAACTGACACTTCAGTCATATTAGGCGACTGATTAAAAAACGATATTTTGACAGAAAGTAGAAAAAACAATTAAGTCACCACGAGCTGTCAAAATCAATCCGTCCCTATTGGACAACCCTTTATATGTGTTGTAAAGAGACAGATTAATCTGCCACATTGTCGACAATACCATTGGAAACTGTCAGATTTATTGGATACAGTTCGTCCCATTGACCCATTGTCTATCTCAGATGCCTAGTAGATGAAGACAATTTTTTGTGCCAATGAATTAGAGCAAGTGGAAATAAATGCGTTTGCATTTATCTCCCTTCCCCTCTCAGTATCAAGTGCAAAGTGAATTTTCATTTCGAAACATTTGTCTTATTTCACACAGGAATTTCAATTTTCATTTGATTGTTGAAAAGAACAATAGGACCGAAACACAGGAGAAACAAACAGCTCTCAGGAATTTCAAATTAAGTAATTCTTCTGCATTCTCTCTCTATTCCATTTGGCACATTAAAATACTGAGCAATGTTGGGCCTGCAATAATAAGAGCAGTTTTAAGAACTATCTAGCAGTGACCATATTTTTGCAGAGAGATAACTTGGGTTAGACACACCCGGAAAGTATCAATTCTGCAAGGAAATGAAAAAGTTTAAAATTTCACCCCGGGAATGGGAAGAGCCACCTGTTTCTAACCGAAGAGAGGAACCGAAATGAATTTTCGGAAAAACATTTCAATTAAATTTAAATTTCCCTCAAACAATATCCAAATTACGAACCGTAAATTAATAAATCTTTCATTCTTGATCCCTCTGGTAGATGTTGAATAGGTATAGGTACAAAGGTATTCGTTGTACTCTCCTCCAGAGCTGCAGGAGACCATCCTTTGGTTTCTATACATTTTCTTTTCCACATCCCAAGTACCTACATAAACGAGTGGATAGTTTTGTATTATTTTTAAGACTATAGCATTTAAGTGTATATAAGTATTTGGTTGAATTGTGTGCGATTATTTTAAAGTTGGAATTTAAATCAGGACTTTGGGATGTGCAAAAAGGACAATAAAATGCATTTTCTTGTATAATATGGATCTCAGTTGAATCCGGCTGCAGGAAAAGAATTTCCAATAAAATTGTTGGGGCATATACTAAAGGAAGGAGACTGGATAGAAATTCTTTTGTGGTCGGTTGATGCACAGGACATCATAGATGCTCATTGCTTGGATTGATCCATTACAGTCGATGGTTCAATGTTCGATTCATTGGTTTTTCTTCTCATCAAATGAAAAAGTTCGTTTTTATTGTTCGGCAATGAATTTATTTATGAGGATTCTTGATATTTATTTTAAGGTTTTTTTTTATAACTCAGACTTTTAAAAACTCTTCTTTTATTGGATTCTGTGGATGTAACAAAGTTCTGATTGCTTTTTTTCCGACTGAATACTAGAGTGTCACAATGGGATTACTTGAAAAGGTTGAAAAAGTTGTCTGGAATTGCATGAGCGCTAAATCAAAATACTGAAAATGCCATCATGTAATTTAATGAGATATGAACCTGTTGATCCTGTTGGAATGAATGTATAACAAGAAGCCATTCAATTCTATTTTTCCATCATCACTGTCGAGTGTTTTCAAGACAACAATTATCTTTTCGTTGGTTTAAAATTTAATAAGAGAAACAAGATTATTCCTTATTCCAATATTGTTTAGTTCCAACTCTCCATAAGACCTGCATCCAAGGCTGTTACATACCCTTGGGACAATGACAATGACAATAACCTTTTTACGACCACAATATTTGCTAAGGAAAATTCTTAAGCTCATTTAAAGAGCAGACAAATAAATTCTCACAAAAAGCTCATCACATTTTGGAAGCATTCTTGAAGACAAGCTTCAGACAAAATAGCAAATATGGAATGTTAGTGTTTCTGTTTACATTTTTTTTAACATAAAAAGAAATAGTTGCAATTTGGAATACATACACTTGATGACAGCAAAGAGAATTCCTCTGCACTAGAATTCCTTTTTCATATGATTTTTGTTTGTGTTAAAAAAACTCTTAGTTTTTCTCAAAATTAAACAGCAAAATTTACTCAAAGGAAAGAAAATCTAATACATAAAATTCTTCTGTCACAGTTTAAGTGGTCATACTCCTCCGAAACGGCTTGACCGATTTTGATGAAATTTTTTATGTGTATTCAGTAGGTATGAGAATAGGTTCATATTTCTTTTTATACCGCTAATTCTTAAGAGGCCAGTAATGGTAGTGGGTTGGTGGGATAGTGATTAGCGAGTTACGGTAAGCGGGCGGGGTGACGGATGGTGAGTAATGGGTAGTGGGAAGTGGGGTAACGGTGTAGCGGGTATGGGTAGACATAGCGGGTATCGGTTACTGGGGTAGAGCAAAGCGGGTAGCGGGTAAAGTGTAGTGGGTTAACGGGTAGAGGGTAGCGGGTAGAGTAGTAGCGAGATACCAAAGCCTAGAACTTTTATTTATCGATTGAAGCAGTACGAAGTCTGCAGGGTCAGCTAGTATATATATGTATTTTTTTACTTGCGACATATAGAATATATGGCAAGTATTGAATTCGTAAAAAAAAAAAAAATTTGAGATGAGGATGAGATATGACATTACGATGATAGAGAAGTCGAAAAAAGTGGGTCCGGCGATTCCGTCTGTCTGTCTGTCGGAAAGTTTACAGGCATCTACAGCCTTAACTACTGGTCCGATTGACTTCAAATTTGAAAATTAGAGGTTTGAGCAAAAAGTCATATCCCAATTTTTTTATTTTTGTTTTAAGATCAAAATTTAGGGTAGCCACCATACGATTTTTTTGGCCAAAAACCAAAACAATTTTTTTTCTCCAAAACGGCCCGATCGATTTTTTTTAAACTTTCTCGAATTAAATTTTTTTAAACATTAATGTATTTTATGTGAAAAAAAAAATTTTGTATTGCTCCAAAACGGTACCTCCCATAGAACCGTTTTTTTGTTATTAGATTTTCTCAAAAACTGAAAGTCCGATCAGCGTAAGTTTTTTTTTTGAAAGTACGTATATATTGTTCAAATAATACTTTGTTTTCAAAAAAATTTAAATTTTTTTTTTGGATTTTTAAAAAATATTTTTAACTTTTTTTTTCAAAATTCTGTATCTCAAAAACGGATCAATTTTAAAAATCCAAATTGGAGTATAATATGTATATTTACATAGTCTTAAAAACTGCATACCCAAATTAATTTTTAAACATTTTTGAAAAATTTTATATATAAAAAATTAATTTAAAAAAAAAACGGCTCCGACGATTTTCAAAAAAAAAATTCAATAAATCAAGAATAAGGTTTGAATTTGTTTGGCATTTAAATTTTTGGAATGAAATGTGTTTACGAGGTACATTTTCAAATTTTAATTTTCTTAATGAATTCTAATTATTTTTATATATTGAGTTTTTTTTTTGTGAGTTAAGTGTAAGCTGTAAGTAAGAGTGTAATCAGAATTGCTTAAAGTATATCTCTTATTTTAACACTACTTTTTGCAATTTAAGTAATCATAAATATTTAGTTTTAGCATGCAGGAGCAAGTTCGTACGACCCAGTCGTGCACATTTTTTAAATATAATTTGCACTCACTCAGGGGATTTTTGTTTACCCTTATCGTGTCAGAGACACAATGAGTGCCTTAAGTAGGGGTTGGAAAGGAGGTATCGGTGTACATTGGTCTTGAATTCTTGAACATTGATATGACTGGGAAAGACAGAGTGTGGAAGAGAGTTCAACATTCGTGTAGTACGGCCTAAGAATGATTCTCTATGTCCGAAGTTGGGATCAAGGCTTAACTATTGTGCATTTCTACAAGCGCGAGTAATACGAGCGAACCGTTTGAGGGGAGGAATGCAACTGGCTATTTCTCTTGAGCACTTACCGCAGAAGTAGATTCCGAAATGTTCGGTCTCATTGATCCAAATGCCACTCATGGACAGTGGCAAACGGGGGAATATCTCACTTTAGGATACCAAACAGCATTGGGTTTTCGAAGTATAAAACTCTACGTTATTTTTTATCTGCCATTGTACAATGCTGTTTAAGTCATAGTTTAATGAGCTTATCATATTTTGCCGTTGTAGTTCCACATCAGAAGAGGAGGGATGTGAGTCTGAAAATGATTAAGTAAAGCTAAGCGAAACAATGTATTAGATTAGAAGTTACAGACAAGGATCCTTGATGAAAATGAGAAAGAGGTTCGGAGACAAAACGGAGCCCTGGGGCACACCAGCATTTATGTTGTGTTTTAGACTTGAATTTGTCCAGTATAACGGTTCAAAGAAAATGTTTAATCCAACGAAGGAGGGATTTGTCGATATGGAAGTCACGCATTTTCGATACAAGAGCAAAATGCCAGACTTTGTCAAATGCCTCTGTAATATCAAGTGTGTAATGAAACATTCATTACAAACAATAAATATCCCACTTCACCTTCAACGACTGACGACAACCAATAGAAGCGCACAGTTCGACAAACAACGGCTGCACACAAGCAACCGAAACCTTACAATCAGCCAACAGCCAAATACGATGTTTACTTACAATCTTCAGGTGGCGCTACAGTCCGTTGTGGACTTGGGCCTCAATCAACAGTCTCTGTCAGCCAACTCAGTCCCTAGCTAGGTGTCTCTTGTTTTACACTCCAAGTTAACTGAGGTCCTCTTCTGCTTGAGTGCGCCACCTGAGTCGCGGTCTTCCTCTCCTCCTACGTCGCTTGGGAATAGTGTGGAAGGCTTTCCGGGCCGAGCATTGGTGTCCATTCGCTCTAAATGACCTAGCCATCTCAGTTCTTGGACCTTAACCCTTCTGGTTAGGTCCATGTCGTTGTACAACCCGTAAAGTTCGCTGTTGAATCTTCTCCATTTTACGTTGGTGTTGGGTGTCCTTCCTCGAAGGCAGCATATACTTCGTTTCTCCCTCATTTACCGCTAAACCCTTTTTTGCCGCTTCTGTCTCAATTCTCACAAAGGCGCCATTGACATCACGCTACGTTTTCTTCCCATTATATCAATATCATCGGCGTATGCGGGAAGTTGAACAGATTTATGGAAGATAGTGCCTCTGGTGTTGACGGTGGAGTTCTGCACTATCTTCTCAAGAATGATGTTAAAGAAATAGCACGACGGTATCGATTTGGAGTTCATATATTTGGTCGATGGTTGACTTTCCTGGCCTGAAGCCACATTGATAAGAAGTCTTTATTAAGGACCAATCAGATTGTTGACGAGAGGCTTTAGACGTTCACATATTACGGCAGAGGGTATCTTGTAGGCGATGATAAGTAGGCTGATTCCTCTGTAGTTGGCGCAGTTTAGAGGATCTCCCTTTTCAGGATCGGGCAAACAATGCTGCGGTACAATTCATCGAGCACTGACCATATCTCACAGATGATTTGGTGCATGCTCCTATCTAGCTCGTCGCCTGCTGCTTTGAACAACTCAGGAGCTAGTTCATCTACTCCAGCGGCTTTTTTTGGATTTCAGCCGTGATATTGCAGTTTTCACTTCTTCTAGGACCGGTTCACGGAATTGTTGGCTATCATCGTGTCCGATGAAAGGCTCCTGTCTGACGGTGGTGTTTTGTTCGTCGTCGCCGTTATACAGTCTACAGAAGTGGTCTTTCCAAATCCCCAGCATTGACTGCAATTCTACAATGATGTTCCCTTGTTTATCTCTGCAGACATCGGTTCTTGGTCGATGATGTTGAACCAACTGTTCAACCTTTCGATAAAACCTCTGAACTTCATTCCTGCTGTTGGCTCTCTCAACATCCTCGATCTGACGCTTCTCATGCTCTCTCCTATTTCTCCTGAGAAGCCGGCGTTCTTCTCTCCTCTTTCGCTCGTAGAGCTCACGAGCAGCTCTTGTCCTTCTATGCAGCCAAATGATTATCAACTTGAATAATGGGAGTATTCTTGAGATCACAAAAACCCTTGAAGTCTTTTTAGCCATTTGACGTCTTTGGCTGCTTCAATTGCCAAGAAATAGCACCTCCAGCATATTTGATAACGACTCCCGTAGTTGAACGTCCGGTTTTCATACATCCTCCAAATACCAGCTATTTATCTTAATACTCTCTTGACTCTGGTAACATCTTTTGCGGATGGACTATCTCGTGATCTTGAAAGATATCTGACACTATAGGCAAGATACGGTTTTGTACCAGCTTCCTTCGAAAAAATTTTGAATTCTTGTTTAAGTTAATTTATAAATATTTCTAAGTCTTTCTTGTGAATGGCAGCGAGTAATCCATCATCAACGTACAATACTAGGATGAGCTTTTCTTGTTTCGTTCTCGAACAAATAAACATGGGTCAGCCTCACTTGCCCTGAACCCTAGTTTTAATTTTAAAAAAAATCCCAAAACGCTGATTCCAGCACCTCTCTTTAGTTTTCATACTCATGGTTGTTCCATCTTAATATCCTTCAGGTTGTCTCATGTATATGACTTCTTCGAGATGTCTAAAGAGAAAAGCTGTTGACACATCAAATTGAGCAAAAAACATTTCAGTGTCGGCTATTCTCAAACTTGATCGTATCATTTCCAATTTCGCTACGCTACGCTGAATGTTTGACAGAAGTCAATACCATAGCGTTGGCTTAAGCCTTTTGCAACAAATCCTGCTTTTTATTTATCGATCGGATAGTCTGGATTTTTACTTGCATTTAAAGACCATTGAAAGACTAAATTAGGTTCTGTTGGCTTTGAGCAACCGCAGCGCCGGCCATCCGGGTGTGGATAGCAATCCTTATATTACTATAAAGTCACCTACACCGAGCACAAGGTGCATTAGATATCATTTCATGGCCTCCTGTAAGGCTGTCATAATCATTGAAGACTCCACTCAGTGGATAAAAAAGAGAAAGAATGGTCACTTTCAGCGTTCATATAGTATTTCTTCTCCTGTCTACGAATGAATCATCAACAGATAATAATCAAACCAGCTGCAATCTTTTGGATAATAATCTCTTTTCTTATGTACCGTCTTCAGCTTCTCTTCCCACTTAACTTATCCAAAGACTTCGAAAGAAATTTACTTTTAAATTTTTAATAAATCCTATCTTGTCTTAAAACTTATTACTACACATCTTTCAAAGAGTACTTTAGAAAGATAGAAACGGGTTCAACCGAAACCATTGCTTAAGTACTGTGCTTGCGCATATAACCAATGCAAACGTCTCTTAAAGTAGACGGCATTCCAATCCCCTTACAATTTATACAAATCCCTTCAATCCAATTGTGCATGCCAAATCCCGAGGCGATAGTCCAATGGGCTTTCATATTTTTCGTATTTTTTGTTGCCGTTCGTTGTGCATTGCCTTCATTCAATCAGCGCAGCGTTACGGTCATTCCTAGCAGTGTTTAGTTGCCCCACTCTCGCTTAAGCAATGTAAAAACACAGACTGGGATTCTCAAAAGGATAGCTTTTGAACCACACAACAGACAGCCTGAATGCTATATCTACTTTATGTTCCTTACTGAATCGATTCGATTTGCTGCATGAAATGGAGCGAGTGTCTAAAGCTTCTTGGTCCTGTTGGGATATGTAGCACAACAGTGGATTGCCTGTACCTATACTCCATGGACTGCAGCTTATCTTGAAGTATTGGAAGAGCTTTGTGAATTTTGGAGATTTTCGGCGGGTAGTCAGTTTGGCAATCTTACAAATCCGCCTTATCATTTGTTACCAAGTAACTTGCACTACAACTGCATTTGGGGGATTGCGAAAAAGACAAAAAGGATTTTACTATCGCTCATGGAGTTATTATTATCCTTTTAATGAATTTTTGTATAATCGCTTGTTGGCATTTGTTTAACGGACCGAGCTAGCTAAATTGATTCCTTCCTTCAAGTAGAAAATAAACGTGATGACTTGCAGTGCAAAAACTGGAAACACTTTCTTAGAAATTTCTTCTTATTGCTCCTTAGAGTTTCCCCGAGTTCTACCCGCACTCGGTTCTTTTATTTACATACCCACTTAACCGCGAAATATCTAATTTCATTTTCCATTGCATGGAAAAGGAGTAAACAAAGAAGAGAATTTTAAGAAAACAACCTTGCCACCGCATCGTCTTGCAAATCAAACAATCTAACCGTCTTGCATAACAATTTCTGCAAATTAAATTCAGAACCCTGAGGTGAATAAACCTTCGCCGGGTAAGTAAATAAATATCATTCAACTTGAGACCTTGTCCCTGGTGCTTCCCTTAAAAACAAGTACCAAAAGCTGAGCGAGAGAGAGAGGTTGAGTACTAACCTGCCGCAATGTAAAATCACGTACTACCAGTTTAAAGTTCATTGGCCAGGCCATCGCCATAAACACAATGCAAACATTAAGCAAACACACAAACGAACTGTGATAACGAGGTACGAGGCTCTATTTCAGCATAGTCTTTGTTTTTGTAAACTTCCTTCAAAATGCAAAAAGAAAAATAATGAGGAAAACATCTCATCGTCATCATCATCCAGCTGCCATCAGCAAAGAGATTTTCTCTCGGCACGAAAGCTGGAAGTAGCTTCTTTAGTTCATCGTCTCGTAGTGTTCTTCATGAAGATAATAAGCGTAATGGAAAAGACGGCCAAAGGCCAAAGGGTAACGCACACGAAGACCAAGTTAATAAGTAACTCACTTAAACACATTTTGAAGAAGCAAAAGAGGATAATGCACATGCCTCCTCTGGCACTGATGAAAGCCAAACCAAAGCAGTAGCATTATAACTTAACTATTAGCAGAAAACTTTCTTCCAATTTGCTGGATAGGTTGACCTAGTTAGGGACTAAGTGATGGTTAATAAATGGGGAGGGAGAAGATGTTGTATGAGTTTAGTCAAATGGAGTGTTGGCGATGCGATAAATACTTAGAAAGTTTGATCTAAATGGCCGCGGGTCCGACAACTATGGATGACGTTTGGCGGACGCAACGAGATAGTGTAAGGGTTTAATCTTATAATTGTGCTAAGTAATTACTTATTGGACATAAGATAGTATGTTCTTTGAATATCCTAATACACACTTTGCAGGCCCACCAGGCCCACCAGTTTCGATGAGGGACCGGGACCGGTAGTTACTTACTTACTTAAGGTGGCGCTACAGTCCGTTGTGGACTTGGGCCTCAATCAACAGTCTCCGCCAGCTAGCTCGGTCCTTAGCTTGTCGTCTCCAGTTTTGCACTCCAAGTTGATTGAGGTCCTCTTCCACTTGAGTGCGCCACCTGAGTCGCGGTCTTCCTCTTCTCCTACGTCCCTCAGGAATAGTGTCGAAGGCTTTCCGGGCCGGAGCATTGGTGTCCATTCGCTCTTAATGGCTGAGCCATCTGAGTCTCTGGACCTTGACCCTACTGGCTAGGTCCATGTCGTTGTACAACGCGTAAAGTTCGCTGTTATATCTTCTTCGCCATTCCCCTTCAATGCACACGGGGCCAAAGATGACCCGAAGAACTTTCCTCTCGAAACAGCCTAAGGCACTTTCATTCGATTTTGTCAGGGTCCGTGCTTCCGCACCATACAGCAGGACTGGGATGATGAGTGTGTTGTACAGTTTTACCTTAGTTGCTCGAAACAGGGCTTTTCCACTTTTCAACACAATTGCTTTCTTAGCAGAAAGAAACAGCGATTAGCAAAAGTTATTCTTCGTCCGATCTCGGCGCTGGTGTTATTGCCTGTGTTTATAGTGGAGCCTAGGTAGACAAACTCCTCAACTACCTCGAAGTTATACGTGTCTATTGTGACGTTCTGCCCGAGCCGTCGGTGTTGGGTGTGCTTCCTCGAAGACAGCATATACTTCGTTTTTCCGTCAGTTATCGCTAAACCCATTTTTGCCGCTTCTGTCTCAATTCTCACAAAGGCGCCATTGACATCACGCTGTGTTCTTCCCATTATATCAATATCATCGGCGTACGCGAGAAGTTGAACAGATTTTTGGAAGATAGCGCCTCTGGTGTTGACTGTGGAGTTCTGCACTATGTTCTCAGGAACGATGTTAAAGAAATCGCATGACAGTGCATCGCCCTGTCTGAATCCTTTTTTGACGTCGAAAGATTCCGTAAGCTCGATGCCAACCTTGATGGAGCAGCGTGAGTTCTCCATCGTCATTTTGCACAAGCGAACGAGCTTGGCAGGGACGCCAAAACTAGACATAGCTTTGTACACTTCGTCTCTGTAGATGCTGTCATACGTGGGCTTAAAATCGATAAAAAGGTGGTGGGACCGGTAGTTACCTGGAATAAAATTGCTTTAGACAAGGAGAAGCGTTCTCATCTGACTTCTTCAACATAGTCCTGGAGCAGATAGTGTGCAAGGCAGGTGTGAGCACGAAAAACATTATCTTCAACAAGTTCATCCAGTTCCTAGGCTATGCGGACGACATTGACATCATCGGTCGATTCAAGAGAGCTGTGCTTGAGGCCTTCAGAGCAATTGAAGAACAGGCGAATCTCGTTGGTCTTGAAGTGAATGACAACAACAAACAAACCAACATCTGTCCACCGCCTAGGACAAATTGTCGGTAGCAGCAATTTCGAGGTAGTTAAGGAGTTCACCTATCTTGGAACAAGAATAACCCTAGCTAACCGATGCTGCTTCGGGTTGGCCAAACAACTGTGTTCGATACTCCTCACTCGAAAGACAAAGTTTCTGCTATACAAAACTTTGATTTTACCAGTAAAATGGACGACAACGCTCCAGCCAAGATAGTCTTCTCATCCCAGCCCCAAGGTTCGAGACGAA
Organism: Sphaerophoria rueppellii; assembly: GCA_920937365.1. NCBI lineage: Eukaryota > Metazoa > Arthropoda > Insecta > Diptera > Syrphidae > Sphaerophoria > Sphaerophoria rueppellii. Next base: position 31,860,928 of record CAKKXW010000004.1, on the reverse strand, counting down.
AAGTAAGACCGAACCTACGGTACAAAGACCAAGTGACTGGGGATACCAGAGCGCTTGGTTTCGGCGATTGGAGAGTGCATGCGAGGGACCATTCACGATGGAAGGCTGCAGTATCTCAGGCTGAGATCCTTCATGCATTGTGAGCCGGATAAGTAAGTAAGTAAGTAAGTAAGTCAGTATTACAATTGCTTGAGGCTAGATAAGAAGGAATAAGTTTTTTACTTTATTAGACTACAGAAATTACATAATTATCTCTCTTTGAGGCTATCAGAATTCTCATATGGAACGTTATATTACTCTACAGATCTGCGAAGCATCTTTCCGACACACACCTTGGCCTTAGGCATAAGTATCACAGTAAAAATAAAAAAAAAGCTTAAAGATCTCGAGGAGGCGCGTGCCAAGATCAAGAACTGATAATTCTTTTTAACTTACTTATGGTGGTGCTAGAGTCTAGGTCCGATCAGGGCCTCATCCAACAAACTTCTCCAGCCAGCTCGGTCCCTAGCTAGCTGTCTCCAATTTCGCACTTTAAGTTGGTTCAGGTCCTGTACCACCTCTGTGCTCCACCTGAGTCGCGGTCTAACTCTTTCGCGTTGTCTTTCCGCTTTGGATTCGAAGAATCTTCGAACCGGAGAATTATTTTCCATTCGTTCTACATGACCCAACCATCTAAGTCGTTGGCCCTTAGCTTTTCTGTCTACGTCAGTGTGCTGAATAGCTCGCATAGTTCTTGGCTGAATCTTCGTCTCTATTCTCAATTTATGCAGACAGGAAAAAAAAATCACTCGAAGCAGACCAAACCGTTTTCATCGAATGTTGTCAAGGTCCATGTCTCGTTTCTGCACCATACATTAGAACCGATATGATGAGGGTTTTGTAGAGTATCACTTTTGTTGCTTGGGAGAGGATCTTACTACTCAATTGCCTTCTAAGTCCAAAGAAGCAGCGATTGGCAAGAGTGATTCTTCGTATGATTTCAGCGCTGGTGTTATTGTCTGAGTTTATAGGGGATCCTAGTTAGACGAAACCTTAATAACCTCAAAATTAAATCTGTCTATGTTGACGTTTGCTCTAAGACGTCGATGTTGGTAGTTCTTTCTTGTCGACAGCATTAACTTGGTCTTGCCCTCGTTAACCGTTAGACCTATCTTCCTGGCCTCCGTCCCAAGGCTCACAAACACTCCTGATGTCAGTGGAGCGTTTGTGAGCCTTGAGACGCTGTGTTCTTCCAACTATGTCAATGTCGTCTGCGTATCCTAGTAGCTGAACGGACTTTGAGAGATTGTGCCTTGACGCTGTCATACGCGGCCTTGAAATCGATGAAAAGTAGGTACGTATCGATTTGAAGTTCCTGGGTCTTCTCCAAGATCTGCCGTAGGGTGAGATCGATATTTGATCGATTGTGCACTTTCCGGGTATGAAGCCACACTTATAAGGACCTATCATGTCGTTGCCGAAGGGCTTCAAACGTTCACATAGCACGGCAGACAAGATTTTGTAGGCGATGTTAAGGAAACTTATACCTCTGTAATTGGTGCAGTTCAGGGGATCTCCTTTCTTGAGGATCGGGCATACGATGCTGAGGTTCCATTCATCGGGCATGCTCTCCTCCGACCAAATTTTGCAGATGAGCTGGTGCATGCTCCTAACCAAATCATCTCCAGCTGCTTTGTATAGTTCGACGCCTAACCCGTCTGCTTCAACGGCTTTGTTCGATTTAAGTTTAGATATCGCTATCTTCATTTCGTCAATGTCGGGTGGGTGGAATTGTTGGCATGCTTCACCCAAATTGAATAGTTCTGTATAGCTTGCGGAATTTGTCTCGTCATATACTACCATTATACCGCTTGGAAAAGTAGTATTTCCATATCCTCAGCACTGGCCATTGCGATGTTCACATAATGGTCCCTGCAGGCATTCGGTTTGTATAGGTAACCCTTGGTGGTTTATTTAACCTTTTTGTTAAACTTTCGAACTTCGTTCTTGTTATGACATCCCTCTATCTCCTCGATCGCGCGCTTCCCATGCTCCCATTTTTCTTTTTTGAAAAGTTTGTGCTCCTCTCAACTGACATCGTAGAGGTCGTGAGCCCCAAGAGTCCTTCTTTGCTGCAACGACAGCAAGAATCAACCTTTGATTTTAGGTTGATTCCTGCTGCCGTGTCCCAGGCAAAACAGCGATATACCTGACAACGAGAAAGCCGATAGCAAGAAGAGAATCAACGCTTGACGAGAGCCAAGCAGAGCTTGTCAGCGAGCCGCTTTGTTATAAAAAGGAGATTTCATTGAAATAATATTTAAGCCCGACGAAATGTGGAATCTTCTTGACTCCTGCGGCAGCACAAAATAGATCTGATCCTGTTTTGACAAAGAAAGAACGGAAAGAGTAATACAATAACACAAGAGATCAATCGAATCTCTACTTTATTACCGGACAATCTGTTAGGATATCATATTAGAAAAAGATGAGACTCAGTTCAGATTACCTAAGCAGGGATGCGATGACGAGGCGTCGCATCAAGACACTTCACACTTTCTTTGTCACTGCCTTGCACCTTGATGCCAAAGGAAGAATTTTCTCAGCAAGGGGACTTGGAAGAACTCTCTATCTCTAGTATCTACTCCAAGTACTCACATTTTGAGCTTCATCAATGCCTCCAAATTGGTTGACTAACTGAACTCATAGTTAATTTATCAGTTTGAGTAGCAAGACTTTCGGGCTAAGCAGTGGATCTGAATTGATCTAAGTGTGACGGGAACGACAACAACTGTCAACCCTTGTACCTTGAACATAACCTTACCCAACCGTGTCGTCCCATATACCGTTCGAGGATAAACAAGTGGATCAGATGAAGATGTAAGTATTTTTAATAGGTCTTTATGCTTTTCTTCCCTATAAGATTTATTTTTGATATTTTGGATTGACAACAACAACAAAGCTTATACCACTGCAAATATCCTTTAATTTTCAAACATTGAAAAAGATTGCAGTACACCTGGAAAAATAGAAGCACAGTTTTTCAAATCATTTCTTTTGAAAATGGTTTAAAAAAAAAAACAATGTTAAACAGCTTGAATTATTTAACTGAATTTATCCTCTCTTATTTTCACGTAAACCGCTTTCACAACAGTCATCCTTTGTTTTAAAATCCAACTTGTGTGCTTTCGACTCAAGATAATGCTCAGTTTTAAAAACCTTCTTCAACAACGCGGAATACATCCACCCATCCACACTTAAAGTTTCAACATAGCTATATAACGTAGACAAACGTCTACTCCACAAATGCGAACAAATATCGACGACTATCAAGTCATATAGCCCCAAGGGCATGATATATCTCATGAGTAACTAGAAGTCCTTACCTTAAATGGGCTCCTATAAAACGCACAGACCGAAAGCGAGGTGAACGCAAACTTACTTGAAACAACAAGAGCAAAAATTGCATTCGATCATTGTCGACAACGCCCCCACCTGCAATACCTACTTTCCTGTCATCCAGGATCCGGTAGGTCCCAGGTCCCAGACATACCGGTACAATTTCTATGGCACAAGCTTTTCTATACTCACTTTACTCTGACTTTTTCAAAGATTTTAAACGACACAGACATTGACTGCCACTTTTTAGTAGCTGCTTAACATCGTGCTCATTTGCCCAGTGTGGAGGGAAATGATAAGGCAGCTAGCTGCAACTTGCTCCTCTGAGTTTGTTTGTGTGCCGCCCCAGAATGATGGTTGGTGGGTGTTAATAATTACATCAACCTTAATTAATGAGTGTTTTGCGTGTTGTACGAGCACAACACTGCTTCCTGTCGAGTATACGATAAATTCCTGTGTGCGTTTCCTTCATAGACTTTTTGGTATGGTGATGATGGTTTGTCTGGTTTGGGTGAGATTTCAGGAATGCGAAGAGAACTATTCTTTCATAGAGAATCTAATCATTTGCATCAACTCTCTTGCAAGGATTTATTATTCCTCACATTTTCCAGTGTAGACTGTTGTAGGTTTTCCTCTCGGTGAATTTTAATGCCGACTCACGAAGCTGTAACTAACTGGGTTTTTACAATGAAAACTAAAGTGGGGTTGCGATCCTTTCTACAGAAAACGTCAATGTAAAGTTACACCCGACGAGGTTGGTGGGTAGAAACATGAGCTTGATGCACTATGCTTTGAATTGGGCCTGAGGACATACAATAGGCATACTCGGAATAGTGCGGAATAGTGTGGGAGAACTCCTTTCTTATTAATTTGTATTCTGTCGGAATTTATTTCACGTTTTGTTCATAGATTGATTTTAACGTTAATGATATGAAATTAATTTATTAAAAATATTAACAGACTTCTTTGGTGAAATTTAAATTGGTCTCTAAGACTACTATAGAAAGAGAATGTAGTGTAGAAAAACAGGTATCTTATAAAAACATACGTTTAAATTTAGCTGCGACAATGAAGAAATTATCAATTATTTTCTCTTATATGAGACATACAAACACAAACAATACCAAAAATACTTTGAAATTATGCACATTTAATGTAAGAACCCTATCTACGGAAGCAAGACAAAACGAACTAAGATTAGCAATATCAAATATAAATTGGGACATATTAGGACTATCTGAAATTAGAATACTGGGAAAGAACATAACAGAAAACCAAGATGATATATTTTGCTATATTGGTGAAACTAAAGGACTACACGGCGTCGGATTTCTTATCAAAAAATGGCTAAAGGAAAAGCTTATTGACATTCAATTTTTCAGTGAAAGAATTTGCAGCCTAACTCTGAATCTAACAAATACAAAAACAACAATAATACAAGTCTATGCACCAACAGAACGAGCCAACGACGAAGAAATTTTAGATTTTTACAATCTTCTTGATAAAGCATACAACGAAACAAAGACAGAATTGATGTACATTATTGGAGATTTCAATGCCAAATTAGGAAAACAACTTGATCAAGATGAGGAAGTAATCGGATCCTTTGGATTTGGCGAAAGAAACAAAAGAGGTGAAGGCGTCATAAAATGGCTTGAAGAAAATAATCTTAGATTCGGAAACTCATTTTTTAAGAAGAGAGACAATCGAAAATGGACATGGAAATCACCCGATGGAAAAACAAAAACTGAAATTGACCTTATTATGACGAATAAATTAAGAGCTCTAACAGATGTATCAGTTTTAAATAATATCAAGTTTGATTCCGACCATAGACTTGTAAGAGCAAAACTAACAATCAATCACAAGACGCTAAAGAGAAACAAGCAAAACTTGTTTATCCCTAGATCAGTGACTCAGAACAATATTGATGCGTATAACGAAATTTTAAAAAATGATATAAATACAAATACTAACGAAGATGAAATTTGTCGTGACCTACAAACAGCATATGACAAAATTGAATTAATAATAAAAAATGCAGCTAAGATCTCGATTATGACCACAAAAACCGAAAAAACTGATAAGTTTTCAGATGATACAAAGCAACTAATTTTACGCAGAGAACAATTAAGAAACAAGGAAATAACAACATCTGAAGAAAAATTGAACTGAAACACATCAGAAAAGAAATAAAAGAAAAATCAAAAACGGACATTCAAATATTCAATGACAAAGCGATCAAAGACATTCTAACTTCCACGAAATCAATTAAAAAGACAAAACAATTTTTAAACAATGGGAAAGACTGGATTCTAACAATGAAAAACAACAATAGAAGCATATCGGAACGAAAAAACATAAATGAAACAGCCACACAATTTTTTGAACAACTGTTAAAATCTAGCATAGATAACACAGACACAAATATTAATACACCACAAATTATAAACAATAACATAAATAACAACCCACTCCTAATCAAAAAGGATGTAGAGCAAGCAATTGACGATCTAAAGAAAGAGAAATGTGTTGGAAACGATGGTATAGCGGCTGAGATGCTTATATACGGAAAACAATCATTATCACCTATTTTGACGATTCTATTCAACAATATATTGAAAACGCAAAATATTCCGAAACAGTAGACTCAGACCACTATAACACTGATTCATAAAAAAGGACAAAAGGATGATATAAACAACTACAGACCCATAAGCAATATATCGACCGTTTACAAACTTTTCTCAAAAATAATATACAGAACCATCAAAGAAAAACTGAACATGTACCAACCAATAGAACAAGCAGGATTTCGTGAAGGATATTCAACAACTGACCACCTACAAACGATGAACCAACTGATAGAAAAGTTCAATAAATACAAGAAACCACTGTACTTTTTATTTATCGACTTCAGCAAAGCGTTCGACTCCATTGAACATAACACTATTTGGGAAGCCTTAATGAATCAAGACATAAACCCTATCGTTATTCAGACATACAAAAACATTTATGACAAAAGTTGGGCAAAAATAAAAACTGAAATAACAGGACGAGAATTTAAAATAAATAGAGGAGTAAGACAAGGAGATCCGATGTCCCCACCAATGTTCTCAGCTGTGCTAGAAGAAATTTTCAAGAACCTAAACTGGAAAACACGGTATGGTATTAACATAGGCGGAACATATCTAAACAACTTGAGATTCGCTGATGACATCGTACTAATTTCAATGAATCCCAAACAAATTGAATCGATGCTTAAAGAATTGACTACAGCCTGTAAGCCCTATGGACTCAACATTAACCAAAAAAAAACAAAAGCAATGACCAATCACACTAAAATAGATATCACATTAGACGGGGTAAAGATAGATTATGTAGAAGATTACATTTACCTTGGACAACTAAAATCATTCAAAGACCAAGAAAACAAGGAGATAAACAGACGAATCACAAACAGTTGGAAACAATTCTGGAATATACATCAATTAATGGAATCAAATTTAAGTACCAACACAAGAAAATATATAATGGACTCAGGAATATTACCCGTTATGACTTATGGACTGCAAGCACTTGGATTGACCTCAAATTTAACAGAAAAACTAAGGATATGCCAAACTAAAATGGAAAGAAAAATTCTAAAAATAAGACAAACTCAAAAAAATCCGAAACCAGCATATAAGACAACAAACACAAATCATTGATGTAGTTGAAAGAACAAGAGGACTTAAATGGAGCTGGGCAGGACACATCTCAAGATTACAAGAACAAAGATGGACTAAAATAATTACAAAATGGACTCCAGCCGACAAAAGACGACCTGGAAGACCTAAGAAAAGATGGGCTGATGATTTGGTGGACTATAGGCAAAATTGGTATAATGAAGCTAAGGACAGAGAATTATGGGCAACATTGGGGGAGGCTTATGCCAGAAATATATCTCAATGAAAAGAACAACCAAAGATTTATATCTATATTCATTAAATTTTTCGTAATAAATTAAATTTTCAATATAATTAATAAGTTAATACCAGACTTTGTTTGTAAATTAAATTTATTAAAGAAAAAAAAAAAAAAACCATTGTTAAACGAAAATTGTACATATAAATTTAAAAATTCAAATGGCAAATAAATAGCTTATAATAATAATAATAATAATAATAATAATATGAGACATTGATGTTCGAAGGGTAGACAGGTGCATTCAAGAGGACACAAACGTCCACAGAAACTTCTGTCTATCAACTCCTACACTGCACCTCCCCGTGGCGAACATCGGGTGCCCAGGAGTCCTACTAGTGCCCATAGTTTTTATTTCATCTTTCAGCTGCACTGCCTCTTGCGAAGAACTGACAAAACTTCCAAGAGTATCAGTCTGTCATGAAAAAAGTGCTTCTCAACTTTGCCGTTCGGAATCGGCGTTAAATTGTAGGTCCCCTCAATTATTCATACGCACCTAGAGACTTGATGATAAGAGTAAGCCACTTAGGCCTTGGTTCTTCAAGAGCTGTCGCGCCACTCTATTTATTTACTTATTAAGCAAAGAGAGAGGGGGGAGGAGGTATGCGTCTACTAAGGCATGCCTCCTCTTCAACAGGCGGCAGTGGAAGAACTCCCTAGATGGAATCAACGGTGGTGTCTACAGTTTCAGTCAGGATGAACTACTTAGTGAACACCTTATGCTACTACGACATATTTGTAGCCCAGGCCTATAAGGAGCGGTTTGGCCGGCTCTTCGTTTTTGAGATAAAGCAAAGACCTGGCCCTCCGTATTGGAGGTCGTGTGTCGGGATTTTTTCCCGGCCGCATAAAGAAGACATGGTTCCGAAACACAAACAAGCCTCGGATACGGACGGAATTAATGATGACGACCCACGCAAACGATTTAAGGACTACGAATTTCAGTTTTGCACTTGGAATGTTAACATACCTCGTGCAGCCGAAAAACTAGCGGAAGCCCTTGTCTGCTATAATAGAGATATAACTGCCATCCATGAAATGCGATGGGATGGTCCGGGCCTACGTAAAATCAGCGTCTATTTGGATGTGGATTAGTAGTTGGTGCTCGACTCAGGAGGAAGATCTTGAGTTTCAACTCAGTGAATGAGCGCATCACGCATCCGTATCAAATCTAAATTCAACAACATCAGCCTCATCCGCGCTCACACCAAAGACAGGTTCTAGCAATGTCCTAGCTATGACATTAAAATCGTCCTTGGAGATTTTAATGCTAAGCTGGGTAGAGAAGAAATGTTTGCTGGAATAATCGGACGACATAGCCTACACGACACCACCTCCGATAACGGATTTAGACTAATTGACTTCGCTGCGGGGCGAGACGTAATGGTAGCAAGCACGCGTTTCCCACATCTCGATATCCACAAGAGAACATGGAAATTTCCTGACCAATCAACCGTCAACCAGATTGATCATATTATGATCGACGCACGACACTTCTCTAGTATGCAAGATGTCCGCACTTTCCGAGGTGCCAACATCGACCAAGGTACGAATGCAGATATCCCGATCAAGGCCAACATGCGAAAATGCTAGGAGGAAATTCGACGTCAAACGGCTACAACCGCAAGAGATTGCTAGATCCTTTTCAATCAAAATAAATCGAGTGGCGCGACAGCTCTTGAAGGGCCAAGGCCTAAGTGGCTTACTCTCATCAACAATTCTCTAGGTGCGCGTGAAGAATTGAGGGGACCTACAATTTTACGCCGATTCCGAACGGCAAAGCTGAGAAGCACTTTTTCATGACAGATGATACTCTTGGAAGTTTTGTCAGTTCTTCGCAAGAGGCAGTGTCCGTGAAAGATGAAATAAAAACTTTGGGCCCGAGTAGGATTCGAACCCACGACGTTCTGCTTAGCAGCCAACGCACCTAACCACTAAGCTACGGACACTACAAGATTCCTTTTCAATCATGTCTCAGAAAATCTCCTCAGAAGTCCTTTGCTGCCAGCAGAAAATATAGAGAACCAGTGGCAGCACTGCCAAGCAGCCATCAGAGATGCCGCCTCTGAGGTGCTAGGGTTTACATGGCCACCGCAACGAAACCCCTGGTTTGAAGATGAGTGCCGGCGAGCACATGCAGCTAAGCAAGGGGCATACAGATCGGCACGAGCAGCTCGTGAGCTCTACGAGTAGAAAAGGAAAGAGTAGCACACACTTCTTCGAAAGAAAAAAGGAGCATGAGAAGCGCGCGTTCGAGGAGATAGAGGGATGTCACAATAGGAACGAAAGTTCGAAAGTTCTACAAAAAGGTTATACACCCCGAACTGAAGCCGGAAGAGGCCATCATGAGAACATCGTAGTGGAACCGCAGTCAGTATAGAAAGGGTATAGAAAGACTGCCGTTCCTAGCAAAACAGACGACATAAACATAATTGGAAGAACACAGCGTGATGTCAGTGGAGCGTTTGTGAGTCTTGAGACGGAAGCCAGGAAGATGAGTCTTACGGTTAACGAGGGCAAGACCAAGTCAATGCTGCCGACAAGAGGGGGCTACCAACGTCAACGTCTTGGAGCAAACGTCAACATAGACAAATTTAACTTCGAGGTAGTTAAGGACTTTGTATACCTGGGATCCGCTATCAAGACACTGGCCTAGCCAGAAAAGTTAAGGTCCAACGACTTAGATGGTTGGGTCATGTTGAGCAAATGGAAAATGGTTCGACTTGAACTATAGCGCCACCATAAGTAAGCAATGCTTAATAACTCAAAACACCTATTTGATATGAAAGGTTTAGGCAAATTTTAACTCAAAATGCTTTTGGCCTGACACAAGCCTTGGACACTTTAGTTTTAAACAGCAGCAATTTCGAAATAATAGATTTAAAGCTCTTTGAAAAATTATGACTGACAGATTTGAGCATGTTTCTTCTTCCATATTGTTATCGGCTGCTACTGGCCCAAGATGATTGAAGGATCGCAATTCTTTAAACTCGTATTGCTCTGTCTGCAGTAAGAGACACCGTGTATGCTTTATATGAATATACAATTGAAGAATGTCGATGTTGTCAGCATATGCCAATAATTACAAAGAAGTCGACCCAGCTCTCGAAATTCGAGTGCCAACTTATTTATTTTACGTTGACTTTTCATTTAAGGGGTTTAGGCTAAGGGGCTGACTATAAGTTCAAATTGTTTGCAGCAAAATGCAGGGCAGTGACAGATACAGTGTGAATTGTCTTCATGCGCTTTTTTATCACCGCATCTTCTACTAAGATCATATGAACTGAGTCAGGTGTACCCTGCCGTGACCTGGGACGCTGCGTGCCAAGAACCTTTAGATTTTCGCCGTTGCAAGAAACAAGCTTTGATTTTAACTCAGTTGCAGCCGTGGTATCGCCATCATTACTCCCTGCTTAGGCGTTAATGAGCTGTTTTAACTGCGAAAACCTGCTTTTGCTTATAGACACTTCTGTAGTCTGGTGGAGTTTAGAATAACTTAAGAGATTCGGAATAGAAGCCTCCAAGCCTTCTACGGAGGGTTGGAATGGCAGTCTCAATTGGTTTTTGAAAGTCAAGTTCGGGTGTTTTATAGTCTGTCGCGGCACTATTACCGATAACCTTATGAGGGATCTGAACATGTACAATTGAACTGTTTTTACATGCTTTGGTCTGACTAAGCCTCAAGGCACTTGTAGCTGCAGCTTCTTGAACAAAAAGATCTAGGGGTTTCAAATTGACTTTTAGAGATGAAAGTATTCTTGGGTCAATTCGAATTCTCCTCGCCCAAATGTGTTAAATGTTGAGCAGTTGAGATAGTCATGGACATCAAGTTAATGACTCGGAATTCTAACACAGCAGCCACATTCTCGTCGGTACCTAACGTGCGAAAATGGTTAACATGAATGTAGAATTGCATGAAATGAAACGGAAAACAACGTATGTATGCCTTAAAATGAAACCAAAACCATCCTTCGGTGAAGCTACTGGTGTAAAAGTTAAGAACTGCATGCTGTTCCTTCTTCCCCTTTAAAGTTGCTATACATGCCTTAAATGCTTTCCGTTCGTTACTTCTTACCCAAATTTCTTCCAATAGCCAAATATTGTCACTTCAATATTTCTTAATTGTGTACAGATAATTGTTCCCATCTAGTGAGAAATGTGTTACCTCAATTGTTGGCGCGTCATCGAGCTCGACAACCTAAAAAAAAAAATAAATAGAGTGGCCCGACAGCTCTTGAAGAGCCAAGGCCTAAGTGGCTCACCCTCATCAACAATTCTCTAGGTGCGTGTGAAGAATTGAGGGGACCTTCAATTGTTTAACGCTGATTCCGAACGTCAAAGTTGAGAAGCACCTTTTAATGACAGATTGATACTCTTGGAAGTTTTGTCAGTTCTCGCAAGAGGCACTGTCCGTGAAAGATGAAATAAAAACTATATGCATTACTAGGACTCGAACCCACGACGGTCGGCTTAGAAGCCAACGCACCTAACCACTAAGCTACGGACACTAGCAGTTCGACAATCTAACCTTGAATAAATTGGATCTCCAAACTTCTAATTGTACTAAATTTTCAGAAATAATAATCATGTTTTCATTCGTCAAAAAAGTTTCATTGAATAAACATCAAAATATTCGCTTTGTTCTTGTTTTCAAAAGTAACTTCTTGTTTTTGAACAAAAGTTATCGACAGTGTACCTGAAAATTCTTTTACTGAAAATTGTCATAGCAATTCCCGACACCAATCAGGCCTGAACCCATCGTTGCATTTGCCTACTTATTAAGGTAAGCCCCCAATACACAGGAAATTTGACATCTCCGAAGGGTAGTTTCCCATTTTTAGAGGAGATCGAGGAGGTATTTCAGGGAAGAATTATTTTTTACGAAATTAAATTTTTTGTTTATCCATTGTCAAGTTCGCACCTGCAGAAGTCAGCCCCAATACCTTTCCAGTCATCAGATCTTGTCATCAAGTTCTTTCTCATTCTCTGCCGTATAGTAGATGATGACAGCGTTTCATCGCTCTTCCCTTAAAGAAGTTAACTACAATAAGACCCCAAGTCCATGGTTGTTGCTCTTTCCCATTGCTCCATACTTCCATAAACACTGAAAGTTACATGCTATCGAGTTACATGAGTATAAAGAGCCCTGTGCCATAATTAAGAACGTTGATTAAATTTTCCTTCTTTCATTAACCTCAGCTCCAGCTCCAACTCCTCTCCTCATTCCTCTCCAGATAAACACAACCTAGACATAACTTTTTCTGGTCAGAAATGGTTTCCTGCTTACTTACCATGTTTGGTCAACCAAAATCACAAAAAAAGAACACACGCACAAGTAGTCCTTCCATATAAAAAGGCAGTCCAGAGCAAGAAACTTTGGGAATAAACTGGAAGAGCAAAACCCTTTTTCTTGGCCTCTTTCAGATGAAAGCATCCAGAAAATTCAATCCGCTTATAGGAGTACCTACATATACATACAGAAACTTGAATGACCCCAAAAGTATTATGAACTTAAGTATTTTGTTGTACAACGTACAGATAGATGGATGAATGCGAAAAGTGTTGGTGGACCGAAGACCCAGTCGAGAATAGACACAATGCAAAATAAAATAACAAAAATAACCGAACGACGAGGACAACGACTCACGGTGTGTTGTGGGCGACATATAGACAGCAGGACGATGGATGGCACTGAGCTACTGCGAGCTTCCTTTATAACCAATTCAGTCTACTAAATTCCATCGAGACTCTCAAAGACATCTCAACTCGTCTAAGAATGGGACGATTGCTGCTTGGTTACGAGTTACTACGAGATTTCTCAGACTTCGGGTACTTTCCTTACATTCCTTGGATTTGAAGTAAGCACAAACCGTCAACAGTTCAGAGACGATCACGATAGAGAGAACGAGAACTAACTGCTCTGCGGTAGGAGAAAAAAAAGAGGGAAGGAAGATGCAAAGCTTGTTACTCAAAGAATAGAAAACTTTTTATTTATTCCTCCGTAATTCTTGTATTTTTTTTACGATTTTTTCCACTTTTTCAACTCTTCGGAAAGGTTCACAAAAGAAGTATCTACTGTCCTGTCCTGCTTGAAAATTTATAGCGATTCTGTTGATACCTTATTTCAAGGAGAAAAATGAAAGTAGGTACCTATCCTTGCGCGATAAATAGTCTTGTAATGAAAAAAATAACCCTCAAACGGTAAGGACGACTATTTAGAACAATACAAAAAATAAAATTGAAGAAGCCATGCTGTGTTGTTGTTGTGTTGTGTTCAGTGGATTCACAATCTTACTAATTATAATTAAAAAATGAACAACAACAAAAAATCTATCTGCCGCAAAATTAAGCGCATCTACTATCGCAAACGCGAACGTCCGTCGAGTAACGAGACTAGTCCAGCTTTCAAAGTTGTTTTTAATTACGTAGTTGCATTTATTTTTTGCTGGATGGTCAATTGGCTTTGAAAAAGGATCCATCCACTTGATGTCCATTCAAAAGTTAGTTGGATGAGAAAATTGAATTTTATTTTCTTTAGTGGCTTTTATCATTCATGAGCTTTGCGCTTATATAAAAAAGGTTAAGCTATGAAGTAAATGCGAATGAGGCTTTGAATTGCGCTAGAAGAAATTGTTTACAGGTGAATTCCGTCAAACAAATAAAAGTTTGCGTTTACAAAGTCAAAGGTATGGGTTTTTACACGATTCCGAAGCTAATTAGATTGAAAATCCATGGTTCATTCAATTGAAAGGACGAATGGAATTACCAAATTAGAAGAAACCTTTGCTTTATGATTCCGCATGTTACGTGATCTACATAAGCTTCTTGAGCCATGTACCTATAGTTCGTGCGGAACCAGCAACCTGGTGATTTTAACATTACACGAGTTACACGGAACGTACATTTTACTTGCGACATACATTTAGAATATATGGCAATATATATGCATTGAATTCGTAGACAAATATTTAGATTTTGATCAAATATCACATCACGATTGATGATAGAGAAGTCGAAAAAAGTGGGTCCGGCGATTCTGTCCGTCTGTATGTCAGTCTGTAAACACAAGTACAGAATCATCAGCCTACTAATATCCTATCTTTTCTGCTATTCTCCTGACTGTGCCTACTTTAAATTTCTTCCACATTATTATAACTCCTCCCCTCTCCTCTTTCAGTATTTTAGAATCTTCTGTAATGGAAAAAATTAAATCCATGAACGATAACTTCTCCTTGGGTCCCGTTGGCATCCCTGCTATTGTTTGAATAAAATGCGCTTGCACTCTTTGTGGTCCACTCACTTCGCTTTTCAACCTATCCCTTTCTCAATCAACGTTTCATCTTCTTTGGAAAGATTCCTATATCTACCCTATTCACAAAAAAGGAAGTAAAAACGATGTTTCTAACTACCGTCCGATAGCAAAATTGTCCTGTATTCCCAAAGTTTTTGAATTTCTGATCTATGACCACCACTACTTTATCATTGTAAATCTTTCTTGAGTCCTCTCCAACATGGCTTTCTAAAAGGTAAATCAACTACAACCAACCTTACTTTATTTGTTTCTAATGCTCTTAATAATTTAGAAAAGGGAAACAAAGTGGATGATGTCATAACCGACTTTAGTAAAGCTTTTGATAAAATCAGCAACCAAATTATTTATACTAAACTTAATTCTTTCGGTTTCCCTCCATCGTTTATAAAATGGGTAAAATCCTATCTTGAAAACCGTCTCTACCGGGCAAAATTTAGAAACTGTACTTCCGATCATTTTGTTGCTACATCCAGCGTCCCTCAGGGTAGCCATTTTGGTCCCCTCTTTTTTCTTATTGCCATAAAAGACGCACGTTGATAAAATAATTTCACATTCTGATTTACTAATCTATGCTGGCGATATCAAAATTATAAAAGTGATCTCTTCCCCCCTTGACATCTCTCTTCTTCAGAATGACCTCGATTGTGTCATCACTTGGATTTTTGGATAGATTTCAGTCTATGTCCTTTTCTCGTAAGCGTCTGCCTTCCTCATCTCGCCTGTATCACTTTTCGAATCAACCTATTCCAGTGGTTTCTTTTATTTGCGATCTTGGTGTGATTTGCGAGAAGAAATTAAACTTACGATCTCATTTTGACCATATAATCTCGAGAGCCAACTCCTTGGCTTTATTAAACGTTGGTCGAGGGGATCCCGAATTCACACATCGCTATCATAAGCTCTTGGTGGTGGATGCTATCATATGCAGCTTTGAAATCGATGAAAAGACGGTGGGTTTTGAATTTAAACTCTATGGTCTTTTCCAGGATCTGCCTTAGTGTGAATATTTGGTCTATCGTTGTTCTGCCTGGCCTAAAGCCACACTGGTACGTGTCGATTATTGTGTTGCAGAAAGGTTTAAGACGCTCACACAGTACGTTGGATAGGACTTTTTAATTTTTTATGCAACATTAAGCAAGGATATGCCACGGTAGTTTTGAAAAACTTCGGGTGTTGTTCTTGGCACGAGACTTTTCTAGATCTATGAGCTGAGAAACTGAGGATGTTCCTTTATTCCTTCGAAGGGTGTTATTCTCCTTTCTCCTTTATGTTCGGTAAGCTTTTCTTGCTGCTCTTGTTTTCCGTTGCAGCATCTGCAAACGTGCATTTCCGTCTCTCTTTTCAATTACTCGCACTTATCGCCGATACACTGGGTGGCTGGTAACCTATGGTGGTCTCGGCTACATTTTGTATTATTTCGAGATATTGGTTCAACAAGGTTTGACATCTGTGGTATTTGGGAAGACGGTGGAGAGTCGCTCACTCCGGCGCTTACTGTAGTCTCTGGCTTTATCTG
Organism: Sphaerophoria rueppellii; assembly: GCA_920937365.1. Taxonomy (NCBI): domain Eukaryota; kingdom Metazoa; phylum Arthropoda; class Insecta; order Diptera; family Syrphidae; genus Sphaerophoria; species Sphaerophoria rueppellii. The sequence continues at coordinate 31,844,756 of CAKKXW010000004.1, read as the reverse complement.
GAGTACCAAGGCAACCGATGTTGAACTTCTTTTTTGTCGTTTGATATTTGAGCTCTAAACTAAGCCATTACCAGAAAGTGGACACAGTCGACATTTGCTCCTCGGAAAGTGTGCACGTTCAAGATGTTGGATGTGTGCCTTGCATGGTCGATTTGGTTGATGGTTCGACCATCCGCAGATCGGCAGGTTGCTGTGTAGATCATAAATTTGCACTTAATCCCTTAAAATTATACGACTTAAGACTATAGAACTCGGTATTAATTCTATTCCGTGTGTAGCGGCCATAATTGGGAACATGTATGTATGTAAATGACGACTATTCAACGTTTGATGACCAAATTCTAGTTCGCCGAATAATCATCTATGACCCGAACGTTAACGAAAAACAAAATGTGTCGAAAAACGCGCAGCTGTTCGTGGAAGTGCCAGCTGAATTCGAGGCAGTCAATTCCGCGTCGCTAATTGAACTTTTTTAGCAGTCGGAAGTCAATCCCAATTTAGTTGAATAGGTACGTGAACAAGCAATATTGCAGGATTTGGGATGATGCCAATCAGCGTATATTTCACGAGATGCCAATGCTACCGATATTCGAGCACGAGCGGTTTTCATGGCCATTGTTATCTCAAACCGAGGCAACGTGAATTGGCCACCAAGATAGTATTCTTCTATACGAATAAGCCTCAAACCACCCTCGGTTAACTCAAAGAAAAAATTATTGACACTATCGGTAAAATTCAACCTGATGCTCCAAAGTCATCGAAAAACGTTAGGGGGCAGCTTGTAGCCCAATTCTACCAGTTTGGCAGTAGTTTTGCCGCAGAAATGAACCAGTGCGTTGTCAGGTGGCCAAGTGAAGCCTTTTTTTCTTCATTTCAGCGTTAAATCGTTTTGACTTTCTCAAAATATTTGTTGTGGATTACACTTGCAGAATCCCAAAAAAGGTGGCCAACACCACCCGGCACTCACGACGTTGCGCCAACAGCTTTTCCATACCCAAAATTTCACGCAGGATATAACCCATGCAATGTTGAAATACCGAACCTTCAATCGGCGAGGCGGTTGGCTGAAACAAAATCCCTCACACCTTATCCAGTGTTGTATCCCTTTCCGGGGTACTCTGGACGTGGTTCATCAAAAACCAAAGTGCGACTAAGTTGAGAGTCACTATCAAAGGGAGAGAGCCACAGTAAACTAAATTCAAACGCTTTAGATTGCGCTGAGCGCTTTCCATACCATGACGCCATCAGGTGGTGAGGCTTTGTACATATCGATAGTTCGATAGTTCGTAAGTTAAACAAATTATTACTTATTTGATGCCCCGAATTCGAGTCTGTAGTGTCCGCTTGTCCATCTAAAATATTGATTCAAAACCAAACACGATTACCTGATTCATTTTAACACGAAGGGTGTAAAGCTCATCAGGAAATTTAAAAGATACAACAGCTTGTCGGTTAATAAATCATCGTCGGGCCATAACCACTTGAGAAAAATTAACAACAATAGTCAGGGGGATACAGCCAAAAAAGGAAAAATCAGAACCTCTTACTTTAACACCTTGAAACATCAACAGTCTGGAGTTCAAAACTGTTCCAAAAATCTTTTCGAGCTCCGTGTGAAAAAGACTTTTTTCCCTAAATTTTACTGCCAACCTGCACAGAACTCTTTTATATTCTACAACACCAACAACCCCGTCCAACAGTTTCAAAACAAAGCAAGAAAAAAAGGAGCGGAAATTCATCTAAGTTTGGTCACTTTGTCCGCCGTTAAATATTAAAGTTCCCAAACTCAAGGATAACGCACATAATTTATTCATGTAAATACTTAATTTGCTATCCTGGGCTGAATTTAAATTACGTGCCATGAATCAGTGTCCAACTTGGCGATGCTAAAAGAGAGGCCATACCTAACCCAGCCCGAAAGCAAAGAGAAGGAGACAACACGTCCTCGTCGGTCGGTCGTCATCCCTTTTGCATTTTAATATGTTTCTCCGCCTTGGTTCTAGTGAGCGTGAGGTGATGATGATAATGATAGTAATGCCAAAGCTAGAAGCTGTCCGGGTACACCTCTTAACGAAAGTAAAGTGAAGGAGTATATAGCATCGAGTCAAGTCAAGTCGACTAGAGGCTGATGCGAATTAGTGCAACATTAGATAATTACACGCCCAGTGACCATCGGCCCCGTCCGGGGTTGTGAATTTCTGTTATTACCTGAAATTTATGCGGAAAAAAGTAGCAGCAAGGACAATAGTGACAACTACTGTAAGGACGTTCGTCCTCGTTGTCGTTATTGTCGACAAGGACAAATACGTTATTCCGTAATCCTTCCTGTAAGGAAAACGCTGCTTGATGCTGCTGGCGGGCGAGGTCTCGCCCGGTTGGCTGGCTTGGTTATGGGGCTTTTTGATCATTCCATGTGAACTTTTGCACGTTGAGAATTTTCCTAAAGCCATGAGCTGAACACGAAGAGAATGGTCACGTCGACGTCTGAAGAGGAGAGTGGGAGGAATGCGAGGGAGTTTGCTGACTGGATAATGGTCGGTTCATATGGAAGCGGACGTGCCTGGCATTTGCAATCATCACATGAAGGGGCGAAACGATTTCTAACTAGGGCAAGGAGTTATGCATATACTCTCGACCCTTTAGCTCCGGTTGCACCAGTTCATGTGCAAACGTACATACATGGAACATCAAGGAGTAAGCGCGGATTTGAGGTGATGCAGGTCGATATTAGATCTAAGGACGATTAACTATTCAACAGGATTATGTATTCACTTGTTATCTGCTTCTATGAATACATATCTCTTATGGCAACCCTTTTGCATGATTGAAACGATTTTTACCGTCCCCCCCACCCCCTACGATTTAAAATGCTCTAATAGACTGGAAATTAACTTGTAATTCAGAGCACACATCATTGTTAAGTCATCGCAAATGTGAGTTGTGTGCAGTGGGAAGGGAGTTATTCGATGCCAGATAAGGATGTCTATATCCTTGAACTTGTGCACGCAATTAAGATCATAGTGTCAGGAAAACAAACATCAAAATGTCATATGAAACGTCATGATGACTTTTACACAGTGCCGTACTCTTGATGAAACAAAAGTTCAAACACGCCTGATGAGAGATTTTGGAAGCGCAATAAGTTTCGGAAGTCAACAACAAGACATGAATGATGACATGATGATGAAATTGCCAGGGTTAAAGCCAGACTGATAGGGATCAATCAGTTTATCACATAATACCACAGGAAACATCTAGAAGGCGATGTTCAGGAGAGTCTAATGTCGTTTTCCATTGGCAGTCCAGAAGCATTCGGAAGAATCCAGAAGAATTGGACAGACTTTGACAGACGGAATGCTTCTTAGAAGAGCAGAACTCTTCCGTTTTGAAAACATCCATCCAAAGAATTGTTTCCCTGTATCCTCACACTGAAATCGTTATTACGGGCGATTTCAATGTACACAATTCTTAGTGGCTTCTCCATTCGGGCCAGACAACACCCGAAGGAATGTGTGCTGAGATCTTTGCTGAGTTTAACCACCTAACTCAGCTTGTCACCGAGCCCACTCGAATATCGGACATTAATGGCCAAGCGGAAAATACTCTTGACTTGTTTCTTACTTCTGACCCTGATAAATACACTATCAATGTATTAACGCCTCTAGGCAGATCAGACCATAGTATTATATCTGCAAATTTCTCGTGTCAAGCTAACCCAGTTAGAGAAAGAGCTCCGAAGAGAACCGTGTGGCAGTACGAGAAAGCCAACTGGGAAGGTCTCAATAAATTTTTCCGGATCTTTAACTGGTCACTATGCTTCCTCGATAGTGACGTAGACTCCAGCGCAGATATGATTACTAATATGATTATTTTGGAAATGAAAACTTTTATCCCGAATAGGGTTAAAAGCATCAAACCCAAGGAAAAGTCATGGTTTGATTCAAGCTGTAAAGAGGTTATCAGGGAAAAAGAAGTAAAGTTCCGGTATTTTAGAGCCAACCCAACTGAGGAAAACCGGAACAAGTTTAAACAAGCCAGGAAGGCCTGCAATGCTCATATTCGAAGGACCAAATTTTTACACGACCAAAAATTAAGGCAAAAAATACTGCAATGTCCCAAAGGCAGTAAGAATTTTTGGTCATTTGTAAAAAATATGAAGAATTCTTTTTCTTCCTCGGTCCCTACGCTCGTTGACAATGACACTCCAGTTGTTAGCTCTCTCGCGAAAGCTAACATTTTTGCTAGGCAGTTCGCCGCCAACTCTTCGCTGCCAGAGAGTGTCATGACTCCGCCTGTTCTTGAGCGCGTCAATGATTCCATGGGACAAATCTTCTTCCGCACTCGTGCTGTGGCGAGAGTCCTAAGGGATCTCAACATACATAAATCCGCTGGTCCGGATGGTATCCCCGCTATTGTTCTGAAGAGGTGTTCTTCAACGCTGGCAAAACCCTTGCGTAAGCTTTTCCATCTATCCTATTCTTCTGGGCTCGTTCCGAGCAGTTGAAAAACAGCATTTGTCCAGCCAATCCCAAAAAAAGGCGAATCTTCTTCTCCCTCCAATTATCGTCCGATTGCACTTACGTCCCTTCTTTCTAAGGTCATGGAAACGCTGATAAACAATCAGCTCAAGAAATATCTCGAAGAGCGAAAGCTTCTTAATGACCGGCAGTACGGCTTTCGCAGCAACAGGTCCACTGGTGATTTGATGGTTTATCTCACCGAACAGTGGAACAAATCTTTACATCGTTTTGGAGAAAGTAAGATTGTTGCGCTTGATATTTCAAAGGCATTTGATAAAGTTTGGCATCTTGCTCTTTTATCGAAAATGCGTGCTTTCGGTATCGACGAATCCCTCCTTCGTTGGATTAGAAACTTTCTTTCGAACCGTTCAATACAAGTTGTGTTGGACGGATTCAAGTCTGAAACCCATAATATAAATGCTGGTGTGCCCCAGGGCTCCGTTTTGTCTCCGACCCTCTTTCTCATTTTCATCAATGATCCCTTGTCTGTAAATTCTAATCCAATTAATTATTTCGCTGACGATAGCACGCTTAGCTTTTCTTATTCGTTTCCAGACTCACACCCCTCCTCTTCGGATGTGGAACTGCAACGGCAAAATATGATAAGCTCATTAAACTCTGACCTAAACAGCATTGTACAATGGGGAATTAAAAACCGCGTAGAGTTTAATGCTTCGAAAACACAATGCTGTCTTGTATCGTCAAAGCGAGACATACCCCCCTTGCCACTGTCCATGAGTGGCACTTGCATCAATGAGACCCAACATCTCGAGATTCTCGGTATGTGCATCACTGACCACCTCTTGTGGAGCGAGCACATATGCGATGTCGCCAAAAATGCCGCAAGATGTTAAGGTTTCTTAAGACGGTGCAAGAAATTTTTTTCCCCTTCTGATATGGCTATCATCTACAAAACCTACATACGTCCAAAGCTTGAGTATAACTCCCATGTCTGGGCTGGTGCTCCAGTGACATACTTAAGTCTTCTGGACAGTATCCAAAAAAGAGCATTCAAGATGATTGGTGATCATACCATCGTTGAGTCATTTACATCTCTCGAACATCGCCGTAATGTCTCATGCCTCACCCTATTCTACCGTTACTTCAACGGTATCTGCTCTAGTGAAATAGCCAGTTGCATTCCTCCCCTAAAGATATTCAACCGTAATACCCGCGCCTCCAGGAATGCCCATCAGTTCACCCTTGAGCCCAACTTCGGTCGTACCCTCAAGTAAAGCGAATCGTTCTTTAGCCGTACTACGCGAATGTGGAACTCCCTTCCACACTCTGTCTTTCGAAATCATTGCAATGTTCAGGAATTTAAGACCAATGTTCACCGGCACCTCCTCTCCAACTGCTTTCATATTTCCTAAAGCACTCACTGTGTCTCTGGCATAATAAGGGCATAAAAAACCCCTTGAGTGTGTGCTAATTATAAAAAAAAAAAAAACAGAAGCGTCCGAAGATTGACACTTTCATCATAACCCGTTCCATTGGAGGTAGAAGAAGAAACGTCAAAAAAAGACAAATGGAAAACGACATAAGTATAGTTGGTGCAGTTAGGAGGGTCCCCTGTTTGAAGCATCGGGCTAACCGTTCTTTCCTTGCATATGAGCTGGTTCCTTATTAAATCATCTCCTGCAGCTTCGTAGAATTTGACATCTAAAGGGTTTTTTCAATAGGAACGTTACAAAAAGTCCTGCCAGATCAACAATTGAGCGTCTAGTGGAAAAAATTGAATCCACAGGCTCAGTACAAAATGTTCCCGTGCCAGTGAGACAAAGAAGTGCCCGTAGTGTTGAGAATATTGCTGCCGCTAGCGCATCAATTGCGGAAGACCCAAATCAGTCTCTCAGACGTCGTTCTCAAGCGTTGGGCATCTCTGTGACGTCGTTGTGGCGAATTTCGCGAAACGATCTTGGCCTACATCCTTACAAGATCAAATTGACGCAAGAACTGAAGCCGCTTGATCACCAGAAGCGTCGCGTCGTATGTTCGTAAATTGGGCTGAGCAACAACTCGAAAAATCATCTTCAGCGATGAGGCTCATTTCTGGCTGGATGGCTTCGTCAATAAGCAAAATATGCGTTATTGGCAGCAATCCACATGTGCTTCACGAGGCACCATTACATCCCGAAGAAATCACTGTTTGGTGCGGTTTACATGCTGGTGGTGTCATTCGGCCGTACTTCTTCCGTGATGATCAAGACCGGCACGTTACTGTGAATGGGAATCGCTACCACTCAATGCTAACCGATTATTTTTGGAATGAATTGGATGATATGGACTTGGACGATATGTGGTTTCAACAGGACGGTGCCACATGTCACACAGCGGGCCAAACAATCGAATTATTGAGAACGAAGTTCGATGAGCGCATTATCTCCAGAAATGGACCTGTGAATTGGCCGCCTCGTTCATGCGATTTAACGCCGTTAAACTATTTCCTGTAGGGCTACGTCAAATCTATAGTTTATGCCAATAAGCCAGCCACGATTGATGAACTTCGTACGAATATCGAACGTGAAATTGCAGCAGTATCAGCCGATTTATGCTTGAAAACCGTCGAAAATTGGGTTCAGCGTCTGGACTTCTGCAAGCGTGCCCGTGGTGGCCATGCAAAAGAAATCGAGTTCCATATATAATGGAATAAAGAATTTCATTGATATCCAAAACCGTTTTTGTTTAATTTAGGAAAAATAGCGTCCCTATTGAAAAAACCCTTTATACTGTCTTCTGCAGTGGTTTTGTTGGACTAAGCTGGGATCCGCTTTCTTCTCTTCATCCTTGTCGGGCAGTTGGAATTGGTTGTTTGTGTTACCTAAGCGAATAAGCTTACTTACTTAACCGGCTCCCAATCCATGAAGGATCTCAGCCTGAGATATTGCAGCCTTCCATCGGAAATGGTCCCTCGCATGCTCTCTCCAGTCGCCGAAACCAAGCGCTATGGCATCCGCAGTCACTTGGTCCTTGTACATTAGTTTCGGTCTTCCTTGTCGCCTCGAACTTGACGGCTGCGAAGAGAAGACTTTCTTGGCTGGAGCGTTATCGTCATTAGCTCAATGTGGCCAAGCCAATGTAGTCGTCTTTTCTTTGCCTTCTGGACAACATCCACATCTTGGTACACCTCGTACAGATCGCGGTTGAACTTTTTTCGCCATTCACCATCGTCGAATACTATACTGAAAATCCGTCGATGAATTTTACTTTCGAAAGCGCCCAGTATCAATTCCCTTTTTTTACTTACCGTCCAACAGTCGGCGCCGTCGAATAGGACTGGTAAAATCAGAGTTTTGAACCCAGTTGTTTTGCCAAACCAAAGCAGCAGCGGTTCACTAGGGTAATTCTTCTTCGGATCTCCACTAAGGTGTCGTTTATGGGATTGATGTTTGTTTCAAGGTAGGTGAACTCCTTAACTACCTCGAAATTGCTGCTATCAACAGTGACGTTTTGTCCTAAGTGGTGGACACATGTTGCTTTGATTGTTGATAGCATGTACTTTGTTTTGTCCTCATTCACTTCAAGAACAACGAGTTTCGCCTGTTCTTCAATTGCTGTGAAGGCCTCAAGCACAGCTCTCTTGGATCGACCGATGATGTCAATGTCGTCCGCATAGCCAAGAGCTGTGTGGACTTGTTGAAGATAGTGCTCACACCTGCCTTGCGCACTATCTGCTCCAGGACTATATTGAAGAAGTCACATGACAGCGCATCTCCTTGTCTAAACCCTGCGCATGTTTGAAACAACTCTGATGAGCTCTTACCCATTTCCACGCTGCACTGAGTATGGCTTAGCGTCATGCGGCACAGCTGGATCAGTTTGTTCGGGATCCCAAATTCAGACATCGCCATCATAAGCTCTTGGCGGTGGATGCTATCATAAGTTGCTTTGAAGTAGATCAAAAGATGGTGGGTTTCGACTTGAAATTCTTTGGTGTTTTCCAGGATTTGGCTGAGTGTGAATATTTCGTCTATCGTTGTACTGCATGGCCTAAAGCCACAGTAGAACGTGCCAATTAGTGTGTTGCAGAAGGGTTTAAGACGCTGACACAGTACGTTTGGTAGGATTGTGTATGCAAAATTAAGTAGGGATATGCGTCGACCAGTCAGTGGACATGCATTCTTCCTCTCAAATTTTGTTGATGATCTGATGCATTCGGTTCACCAAAACAAAACAAAAGGGTTCCCCAGGTATTCCATCCGACCCGGCGGACTTGTTTTTGTTTAGGCTTTGAATGGCTCTTTGTACATCTTCTGTACTGGGGGCTGGGACTTGATCTTCATTGACTGGTTTAGCTTCTCTTTCGTCATTGGCTCGCTCGACATTATAATTAGCACAAGGTTCCCAAGCTGTAGTGTGCGTAGCTTAGTGGGTGGGTGCATTGGCTGCTAAGCAGAACGTCGTGGGTTCGAATCCTACTTGGGCCCAAAGTTTTTATTTCATCTTTCACGGACACTGCCTCTTGCGAAGAACTGACAAAACTTCCAAGAGTATCAAACTGTCATGAAAAAGTGCATTTCAACTTTGCCGTTCGGAATCGGCGTAAAATTGTAGGTCCCCTCAATTCTTCACACGCACCTAGAGAATTGTTGATGACAGTAAGTCACTTAGACCTTGGCTCTTCAAGAGCTGTCGCGCCACTCTATTTAACTAGGTTCCCAAGACGAAAGATTTAGCAACTTGGCTATCTCCAGATGGTCGAACCACCAATCAAAAAGAACATGTGTTGATCGGCGCAGGGCAACATCATCAACTTGCGCACTTTTCCAGGGGTAAATGTCGACTCTGACCACTTGCTGTAGTGCCTAAGTTTGGAGCTCGATTCACGTGCGAACACGTGAAGAAAAAAGTTCAACACTGGTTTCCGTAGCACCCCGGAGGATGCCAGATGGCGCGTTTCACATGCTCCCCTTTTTGCCGATCATTGAGCTCACGAACGGCGTGAGTCCTTCTTTAAAGGGCTGACCTGTATGGCTCTAGTTAAGTTGGACATAATCACTGGTACTCTTCGCCACAGCAGGAGTTTCATAGTCGATGGCGGTCTAAAACCGAGTACCCCAGAGACGCAATTTCTAATGGATACTTAGCGTTTTAGCAATAGAGCCACTGATTGTCCACATTCGTAGGTGATAATTGGAGACACGGTCAGAAAAGGTTCAAGGATCAAGCGATCTTTTGCAATTTGCAATCATTTTCTTGTGCTGGTCTCGAACAGCATATCCGGACTCGTTCCATATCTCCAACGAGATAGCGATCCGAGTCATTGCTGGAACCTTGAAATAGTTGACTGTTAATTGATCAAGAGATATCGTTTGCTTCCTGCCATAATGTCTCACCATGAACCAACAAAATCCCTCGGTAAAAAAATCCAGCCCTGTCTTTTCGTCTTTACCCGTTAATTGGCTTTCCTTCGCATACAATGTATGAAAGCTATGCAAATTCGAATTTAAGTCGGTGCGATGATTCGATGAGGCTATATTTAATGTCATCCTAACAATATTGACTGATGCTATAAAGGTGGATGACATTGCGCCAGGACTTAAATGGGATAATATCCTCTTAAGTTTCTCACCTCTTATTATGCAATTTATCACTCAGACACAATCCCCAACCCATCCCTATCCCTCTGCATGCAGGTAATGCCGCCTCGTAAAACAACCCATTGACACTCTACAATACCAGGATAAAATTTAATTTAAATTTTCCAAATTACCTCGTAAGTTTTCAAGCTTGTTACCGCGTGTCGGTCGTTTAAAGCGCTAAAGCTTAAGCTCCTCGAGCTTGAGGATGACTATTTTTCCTCATATTCCCTTTTTTTGTTTCTCTTCCGAGGAAAAAGTACTGGTAGTGATTAATTCATTAATCATTGGGTTGGATTAAATGTGGAGCACTTTTCATTCTGGCTGTGGTATTTTGGATTGCAGTGTGACGGAGCGGAGAGGGGGATTATAATAGCTCATGAGGCGTTAATAAATTTTGGAAATTTAATTAACTCGTTAGTTGTGTGGCTAGGAATTAAATGGATATAACTTAGCTTCTGCCACAGTATGGGATTTTGAAATGCCTGAATAATATATGGGAATAAAATTCAACAGAATAATCAATGAATACATTACGTCGGTTTTTAAGCTTGACTTTGGACAAAACACAAAAGAGGAATGTATGCCTAAACTCAATCAAAATGTCAATTTCGAAAAATATGCCGAAATATTGTTGTAAGGCTAAGGATAACGAAATTTTTTGCCATTTTGACATTTCTCATATTTGCTTAGGTTTAAGGAGTTTACAAAGACTATGTGTGTATTTGGGATTATATTTAATTGGGGTTTCTACTGGATTCATGTTACATGTGGGCTTAAAATTTAAACAAGACAAAAATATTTTCTTTGAGTTGAAAAGTGGGTCGTTATGGATTTGGGACAGATTTAAGCATTCCTCAGTTTTTTAAACAAACGAATTATTCAAAAGGCTTTTTGATTTAAAACAGTAAAGAAAGCTTTACAATTAATGGAACACAATAATGAATTTTGAATTTGAGTCTTTTAGAGATTTGATGATGACTCACATGATGTGCCCAAACAGCTTGTGGCATTTTTGGGCACATCGCAAATTTTCTCGTTCGACAAAAGGTGGTCAGTGATGCACATTCAGAAAATCCCGAGATGTTCGGTCTCATTAATGCAAGTGCCACTCATGGACAGTGGCAGGTAGGGTATATCTCGTTGCAGTTCCACATCCGAAGAGAAGGGATGTGAGATTCGAAACAAATAAGAAAAGCTGAGGGTATTATGGTCAGCGAAACAATGTAGACAGAAGTTACAGACAAGAGATCATAGATGAAAATGAGAAAGAGGTTCGGAGATAAAACGGAACCCTGGGGCACTCCAGCATTTATGTTGTGAGTTTCAATTTGTATTGAACGGTTCGAAAGAAAGTTTATAATCCAACGAAGAAGAGATTCATCGAAACCGAAAGCATGCATTTTCGATAATAGAGCAAGATGCCTGACTTTTACAAATGTCTTTGAAATATCAAGTACAACAATCTTACTTTCTCCAAAACGATGTTCCACTGTTCGTAACGAGCCCAAAAGAATAGGATAGATGGAAAAGCTTACGCAAGGGTTTTGACAGCGTGAAAGAACAGCTCTGCAGAATAATAGCGGGGATATCACCTGGATCAAACTCATGTCCATAGTTTTTATCTCATCTTTCACGGGCACTGCCTCTTACGAAGAACTGACAAAACTTCCAAGAGTATCATCTGTCATGAAAAAGTGCTTCTCAACTTTGCCGTTCGGAATCGGCGTTAAATTTCTCAATTCTCAATTCTTCACACGCACCCAGAGAATTGTTGTTTTGAGTAAGCCACTTAGGCCTTGGCTCTTCAAGAGCTGTCGCACCACTCTTTTTATTTATTTGTCATCTGGACCACCAGGTTTGTGTATGTTGAGATCTCTTAGGACTCTCGCCACATTGCAGTATTTTTTCCCTTAATTTTTGGCAGTGTAAGAATTAAGTCAGACGAATATGGGCATTGCAGGCTTTCCTGGCATGTTTAAACCTGAAACGTCAAATAATCGCCCTAAGCCATAGCTCTCGCCATGTAAAACCTAATTAGTTTTATGACAAAAATATCAATTCTTATGATCCAAGCCCCATGAGAAGATTCCGGTGTCCAAAACAAATCGAGATAGCGCTGAAAGCACTACCTCTCGAAGACCGAATCTTCTCCATTTGTGGTTCACCGTTCAACCACATTGGACCACCGAAAACGATCAACGGCAGTATGAGGTACCTAATTTTTGATCGATAATAGGTGTCCGTCGTGGCCCTTGATTGGTACGATCCCTATTGATGATCTGTTTGAATACCCTGCTGATGTTCGATTGGATACTTATCGACAGCAGATTTGGAGTCAACGATTTGATGTAAACTATTAGATGTGATAGATTCGTCCAACACAATTAACCAACCCAATCTTAATATAGTAACAATGGCTCCAGGTTTCATAGACCTTAAATAGCGACTACGCACAGTATCTGCTGGAAAGGAGGAAGTTTTTGTTTTTGACCAAGCAAGAAGTATGAAGGGATGAATAGAAGATTGGTTACCAAACTACCAATTTTTCTGCTTTACTCAAATGTTTCTTTTCAAAACACTGCATTTGATTCGCATTCAAGTACTCATTTCTCTTTTTCTACCTGAGCGTCGAACTTGTCGAGTTGTAGAAGCTGAGTAAGGTCAATGATTCCGGGAATTATTTCTCAATAAGAGTCCTGAAACCAAAGGTCACTCGTCCCACCCCTCCTAATCCATATCCCCTCCTCCGTGCGTCGGCTATGTGCTTTTATGCTGGCTGGCGTCTCCTAATCCCTTGACTTATAGTGTAACACTCTCTGTCCACACCTAGTGTCCTTCCCTGGGACGCTTATGCCTTAACTGCTGTTCGTTTCCCTATCCCAAAGCATATCCACCCCCTTAACTTCCCAATTGGGCTGGATCTAAGGTCTTATACGACCAGTGCCGATGATAAGCCAGGCTGAAAGCCAAATTTCAAAAAATAGCTCAGTCATTAACGCAGTATCCGGATACCAGGCGACCTCAAAATAACCAGCTAGCACCAAATAACATTCAGACCGGTACTACGCCTTCACCGGGCAGCTGTTCGGCGGCAACGTCGACTGCCATTATCCCTGTTATAAGCACCGGAGAAGGGATTGTAGCTAGCCGTGGCCCCTCCTCTAGTGCGGTACAGAATGTATCTAGTGCAAAAGAGGTAAACCTCTCCAGGTTGCTCCTAGTGGTAGTCTTCCTGGTGTTAGTAGGGTCGTGAATAATGACCCAACTACCACTACGAAGATCGCCATTTAACCTAGGAGCTCGTATAAGCGATTGGGATCAATCCATCATAGCAAAAACTAAGACCAGCGCCAAAGGTCTCTGGAGGAGTCCACTCCCGTCCCCAAGAAACCACAAAGTGCACAATACCAGCACTCTCAACATTCTAAGAGTACCTCTCACTAAACCATTTTGTGACGTACTTAAGGAGCAAAACAAAATCGTGGTTGCGGTCATTGATAGGAGCAATATTGATGGCACGATTATCTCTGACCGTTGGCAGATGGTGAATGAAGCTTTCGGCTATCTTCCTCAAAGTCATGCGAGAGCATCAGGGTCAACCATCTGTAAAAAGTGATGGGGGTTGGGAGGTCGTGCGATCTATATAAGCTTGCTGTCATGCTGGGCGAAGTCTGGCCTGGCGCAAAATTCAAGGTTGTTGCTAAGGAGGTCATTCCTTGCAGGCCCCGCATGGATCCCAATTAAACCCTAACCCTACAGAAGATATCCATGAGATGATCAGGCTAAGCATTCCGGACCTATCTTTTTACGACAGGAAGATCGTGAAACTGCAGGGCCTTTACCGAAGTGCGATTATCGTAATCAAAAAAGACTCTGCAGCTTTTCTGAAGCGAAACAAAGGAGTGGTTTTAGATACGGGTTCGAAACGCTTACGCTATGTGTCTTTAAAAAAGATGAGATAGACGCTTCGTGCAAGCCTTCAATACCTTCTTCAGAAGTTGTGTCGCACGTGGGGGGTCTCCAGTGCTTACTATCAATTCGTTGGCGCCATTCCTGATAGGAAATTGTAGAGCCGATAAACTCGCTAAAAATGGAACCGCCATACCTATCACTCCTGAAAGGGAAAAGATAGGTATACCGATAGCTACATCTAATTTTAACTAAAAGAAACAGAGTTAACGATAACAGGTTCTAGATGGTATAATTTACGATAAAACGCACGTGGTCACCACTTGACCTAAAGGGCTCTAAGGACTTGTTATCTCAAAGCAGATTTCATATTAGCTCCCTAATAGGTGTTCTTTCGGGACAGTGTCTTATAGACAGACACGCCTTGGTGTACCCTCAAATGACTTCTGCAGGAGCTGTATAAACGCAGAAGAAGAGGAAACAACATCTCACCTTCTGTGCACTTGCCTGGCTCTTTCTCTAAGAGCTAAGACCCAAACTTCATCTCGAAGAATATTTTTACGATAACTCCAGTGAACTAGCTAACGAGAATATTAAATATCTTCTCCGCTTTATAAAAAGCTGAAAATGGTTAGACTAGTAAGAAGTAATTCTCTAGATTCATGTGGTATCACAATGGGCCTTTTCCTTTGGCCTAAGTGTCTGGATACTGTATCTACAGCCTCTTTAACCTAACCTAACTTAACTCATTCCTTTGACGTTTGTGTCTTTTATGACAATATTATTAAAGGCATTAATTCCAAAATAACATACATGTTATCATTACTGCAAAAATATCACTTCGACACTTAATTAATTCCTCCCATCGCTCATGATGTCAGAATGACTTTTGGACACTTTGAGTGATTGAAATCTTCGAACAACAACTTTGCTCTTTCATTAAATACTCGGGTTTTGTCATCATCCTTATCTTACGAAGAATTTCCAAATAAATATGATTATGATGAACTTGTCTATCAGTTTCATTGTTTACCTCTGCTGCAACAAGGGATCATAGTTCCTAACATGATAATTATTGTTATGCTGTAGAAAATGTTGAAACATTTGGTTGGGTCTGGTTATTGAAGCTTATTAACCCAAATACAAAGTAAGTTTGGTAATTTGTGGTTTTGGGATGTGAAAACAATTATCCGGGGAAAAGGGAGTGTAAACATGTAACTCAGGAAAGGTAAGTCAACCCGAGGAACAAAACCTAACACATCCTGAATGGCAGAAGGAAATTAAATTCCTCACTCCTAACAGAACCTGTAGCCCTGAAGGAATTGTTGCTTTTCTTCTCCTGAACTGGACAAGCATTTACCATTAACTTATCGGTAACGAGGTCAATAGTTTTATCCTTACGTTGATAAAACCGAAGTTTCGAATGTATGCGTCTCGTCATGTTCTCGTTTCCTGTTTCTGAATGCTTTGTTATTGAGATTGACAAAGATACAGGTTGCAGAAAGTCAATAAATTTCTTAGATGTATCTAAGGATTGTTGGCTTCTTCCTAACCACAAGATGTTTTTGGTTATGTACCTCCACAGGTTTAAATCATAGTAGTATGCATTGCTAAGTGTATTGAGATCAAATATGTGGAACCTTATGCCTAGAGAAATGAATCACTTTGCAGCGTGTTATTGATCCTACATTTTGTTAATTGTAGTTTAATGTTTCTTCAATATGAGGTCAGATAGGGGAAGAAACAAATAATAGAGGTTAGTAATCTATTCGATGTTCGACGGGTAGAAACGTGCATTCAAGAGGACACAAACGTCCAAAGAAATCTCTGTCTATCAACTCCTCTCTCCACCTCCCGGTGGTGAACATGGGGTGCCCAGTACCTTCAACCCAAGATTAGGGTTCCAATCCCAGTGGGAAGTTGTTTGCGGCAGCAAGAGAGAGAGTGGGAGGAGGTATGCGTCCACTAAGGCATGCCTCCTTTTCAACAGGCGGCAGCGGAAGAACTCCCAAGATGGAATCAACGTCGGCGTCTACAGTTCCAGTCAGGATGAACTACTTATGAACACCTTATAGGCTACTACGAGGCACTATAAGGAGCGGTTTGGCCGGCTCTTCGTCTTAGAGTTATACTAAAGACCTGCTCTCCAGGTTGGGGTCATGCTCGGGATGACTGCCGGCCACTACAAAAACTATAGTTCCGAAACACCAACAAGCCTCGGATACGGACGGAAAATGATTTAAGGACAACGAATTTCAGTTTTGCACTGAATGTTCGCACACGTGCAGCCGAACATCTAGCGGACCCTTGACTGCTTTAAAGCAGAATAACTGCCATTCAAAAAATGCGATAGGTTGGGCCTATACGTAAAATGAACATCTGCGATATTTACTACGGCGACTGCTACCGGGAACAAAATCAGCGTCTA
Organism: Sphaerophoria rueppellii; assembly: GCA_920937365.1. Taxonomy (NCBI): domain Eukaryota; kingdom Metazoa; phylum Arthropoda; class Insecta; order Diptera; family Syrphidae; genus Sphaerophoria; species Sphaerophoria rueppellii. Next base: position 31,828,317 of record CAKKXW010000004.1, on the reverse strand, counting down.
TTTGGATTTGGATTTGTAGTTGGGACTCGACTCAGGAGGAAGGTGTTGAGTTTCAACGATGTGAATGAGCGCATCACGAAATCCATCAGTTAATTCATCTCGCTCACACCCCCATGAGAAGATGATAACACCAAACGTTCTATGACCTGACAGACTTAGCATGCCCTAGCTATGACATTAAAATCTTGGAGATTTTATGCAGCTGGGTAAGAAATCTTGTGGAATAATCGGACGACATAGCCTACACAACACCACCTCCGATAACGGATTTTAGGCTAATCGACTTCGCTGCGGGGCGAGACGTAATGGTAGCAAGTACGCGTTTCCCACATCTCAATATCCACAAGGGAACATGGAAATCTCCTGACCAATCAACCGTCAACCAGATTGATCACATTGCGATCGACGCACGACACTTCTCTAGCATGCAAGATGTCCGCACATTCCGAGGTGCCAACATCGACTCGGACTTGTTGTAGCCAAGGTACGAATGCGGATATCCCGATCAAGGCCAACACGCGAAAATGCCAGGAGGAAATTCGACGTCAAACGGCTCTAATCGCAAGAGATTGCTAGATCCTTTACCGACTGTGTATCCGAAAATCTCCTCAGAAGTTCTTGCTGACAGCACAAAATATATAGAAATAGTGGCAGCATTGCCAAGCAGCCATCAGAGATACCGCCTCTGAAGTGCTAGGGTTTACACGGCCTACCACAACGAAACCCCTGGTTTGAGGATGAATGCCGGCGAGCACATGCAGCTAAACAAGAGGCATACAAAGCTGAGCTACAAAGAAGGACACGAGCAGCTCTGAAACTCTACGAGCAGAAAATGGAGAGGTGCATAAACTTCTCAGAAAAAAAAAGGAGCATGAGAAGCGCGCGATCGAGGAGATAGAGGGATGTCACAACAGGAACGAGGTTCGAAAGTTCTACAAAGAGGTGAAACAGGGCTTATACACCCCGAACTGAAGCCTGTAGAGACCACCATGGGAACATCGTAGTGGAACCGCAGTCAGTGCTGAGGATATGGAAAGACCACTTTTCCAAGCTGTATAATGGCGATGACGAGCAAAACTCCGTCAGCAATACAGAACCATTCAATTTGGGTGCGGATGGCCAACAATTCCACCCACCCGACCTTGACGAAGTGGAGATAGTGATATCTAAACTTAAGTCGAACAAAGCCGCTGGAGCAGACGGGCTGTGAAAAAATTACTTCACTACAAACGTCCATTAGCTTGTTATCGCATCTTAAAGTTTAGTAGTAGGAGTAATTTTCACTACTAACCTCTATATGGCTTTAAATGACATTTTTATCGTTCGTAATAAAATTCTTTTGTCACTACAAACCTCTTTGAGGGTTTTTTTCTATTGTAGAGTAATTAGTTCCTGGCTTAAAGTTAACTAACTTCAGTACTTTCTCTTTGGATGAAAAAAGTAACAAAAAAGGTAGTGTTAGTTCAATTTGGTCGAAATTTATTTTTTTTTATATAATTTCTCTGTTTAACTACAAACAAACAAAACTAAACTTCAATCAACTACATACATATATCTATGAGAAACAAGCAAACAAAAGTTGGAAATTTTATATTTTGGGGTGGCTGACATTTTTTTGACGGTCAAAATTTGTGTTTGTTTACAAGATCAAAAGAAATTAAATTCACTACAATCAACTACCTATATTAACCTATCAAAATAAATAAAGAAAGAATTTTATTTAAAAAAATTGGTGCAAGGTTCACATAGCCCAAAAAAGAAGATCCCCTGAACTACACAAACTATAGAGGTATAAGTCTCCTTATGTCGTGCTGTGTGAACGTCTGAAGCCTGAACAACCTGAAAGGTCCTTATCAGTATGGCTTCAGATCCGGAAAGTCCACCATCGATCATATATTCCCCCTTCTGCAAATCTTGGAGAAGACCCTTCAACTTCAAATCGATACCTCTCAACTTTTTATCGATTTCAAGACCGCGTATGACAGCGTCTACAGAGACCAATTAAAAAGAGCAATGTCTAGTTTTGGCATCCCGAAAAAACTCGTCCGTCTGTGTAAGATGACAATGGAAAACTCACGCTGTTCCATCATAGTCGGAAAAAACCTAACGGACGCTTTTGATGTCAAAAAAGGTCTTAGACAAGGCGATGCGTTGTCATGCGATTTCTTCAACATCATTCTTGAAAAGATTGTGCAAAGCTCCAACGTCAACACCAGAGGCACAATCTTTCAAAAGTCCGTCCAGCTACTAAGATACGCAGACGACATTGACAAAGTTGGGAGAACACAGCGTAATGTCAATAGAGCGTTTGTGATACTTGCGACTTAGGCCAGGAAAATAGGTCTACCGGTTAACGAGGGCAAGACCAAGTTAATGCTGTCGACAAGAAAGGACTGCCAATATCAACATCTTGGATTAAACGTAAACATAGATAGATTTAACTTCGAAGTAGTTAAGGTTATTGTTTACCCGGGATCAGCTATCAACTCAGACAACAACACCAGCGTTGAAATCAAATGAAGAATCACTCTTGCCAATTGCTGCTTCTTTGGACTTTGAAGCCAACTGAGTAGTAAAGTCCTCTCCCGAGCAACTAAAGTGCCCCTGTCCTCATGTACAATGCAGAGACATGGACCATGACAACATCTGATGAAAAGAAAACGCTTTTGGCTGCTTTGAGAGAAAAATTCTTCGAGTGGTTTTTGATCCTGTCTGCATTAATGGAGAATGGGGAAGAAGATTCAATCAAGAACTATACAAGCTGTTCAGGGACACTGACCTAGCCAGAAAAGTTAAGGTCCAACGACTTAGATGGTTGGCTCATGTTGAGCGAATAGAAAATAATTCTCCGGCTCGTAGAGTCTTCGAATCCAACCAAGAAGGACGTCGCAGAAGAGGAAGACCGCGACTCAGGTGAAGCACACAAGTTGTAGATGACCTGAACCGCAACCTGGCGTGAGAAACTGGATACAGCTAGCTAGGGACCGAGCTGGCTGGACAAGTTTGTAGGGTGAGGCCCTGGTCCGACCTGGACTGTAGCGCCCCCATAAGTAAGTAAGTAAGTAAGTAATATAAAGCGTTCAATAAAAAAAAGAATTTGAGTGGCCTTTATCAGAATTAATCTGATAAAGTCCACTCAAATTCTTTCTTGAGCCGATTTATTATTTATTGATATCAACATCCTCACATAATTTCCTGTTCATCCAATAGAATATTCTACGTCACTTTCTTTAATGTGTTTAATGTTTCATGTGCAGCAAAACAAAAGGGTTTCATTTGAATAAAAAAAGAGTTACTAATAAAGGTTGATTCTTTGTAATTTTCAAAACCGATATCAGCTTAAAGTGATCCGGACTTTAATATCCTGAAGGTATTATCCGCAGCTATATTGCCCAGACGATGTAAAACCCGAAACTGAATCATTAACAGGACATTTTTGGTTAAAAATGTCGTTTTTTGTTTACATTATCAACATCCACTCCCTCAACAAACAACCCAACAGAAAAGAGTGCCTATAGGCAAACGGAGAGTGGGAATAATTATGCACTTTAACATATACGAGGACCGACGACGAATGGAAATTTATATATTTTTAAAATTTTAATTCAACTTCCCAAGTCAATTATTTTCCACCCACTTACGCACACGGGATATTCGAGTAATCCGTATATTCTTTTGTATGTAGGACCGGCGGTGTACGACGAGTCGTTTACGCAGTCATTAAAAGGGATCAAAAGCATTATGGATTCATTTGCATTGGCGCACCGCGCTGTCGGGACAAATGTATGCCCAGCTCATGTTCAGTCATCCGGGGATCCAATAAAAAAAAACACTTGCGTTAAAATACGTGAAATGTATGTAGAGGTTTAATTAACAACGACACGGATGATCCCACCTCTGTCATTTATTTAATACCAAAGGCCTTTGTTTTCGCAGTGAATGCATGTTATGGGCGAGGTATACCTTGAATATACAAGTGGGAATAGGTACTCGATAATATGTGTATTGATTGATTTTTAAAAACATAAATCGCACTCATTCAAAGGCGATTTTGTTCCCTAACTGAAACAACAAAGTTAGTGTATTAGGAACGAGAGGGATTTGAATTGAGATTTCGGTGTTCAGAAACGAATAAAGAGAATTTCTTGAGGAACAAACTCCGATTTTTATTCTTCTTCTCAGCCTGAGATATTGCAGCCTTCCATCGTGAACGGTCCCTCGCATGCACTCTCCAGTCGCCGAAACCAAGCGCTCTGGCATCCGCAGTTACTTGGTCCTTGTTACGTAGGTGCGGTCTTCTTTGCCGTCTCAAATTTGGGGGCTGGCATGAGAGACTTTCTTAGCTGCAGCGTTGCCATCCATTCGCTTGATGTGACCGAGCCAATGTAATCGTCTTTTCTTGGCTTTCTTGACTACATCGACATCTTGGTACAGCTCGTACAATTCTCGGTTGAACCTTCTTCTCCATTCGCCATCGTCGCATATGGGACCGAAAATCCGTCGAAGAAGTTTTCTTTCGAAAGTGCCTAGTATCAATTCCCCTTTTTGACTTATGTCAGCACTCGCACCGTAAGAGGACTGGTGAATCAAGTTTTGTATAGTAGGCACTTGTCTTTCGCGTTAGGAGTTTTGAACCCAGTTGTTTGGCCAACCTGTTGTTTGGCGGTTCACTAGGTTCATTCTTCTTCGGATCTCCACTAAGGTGTCGTTTATGGGGTTTGATGCTTTGTTCCGAGGTAGGTGAACTCCTTAACTACCTCGAAATTGTTGCTACCAACAGTGACGTTTTGTCCTAGGAGATGGATAGCATGTTTGTTTTGTCGTCATTCCCTTCAAGACTAACTAGTTTCGCCTGTTCTTCAATCGCTGTGAAGGCCTCAAGCACAGCTCTCTTGGATCGAACGATGTTGTCTATGTCGTCCGAATAGCCTATGAGCTAGGTGGATTTGTTGAAGATAGTGTTTGCCGTGCTCACACCTGCCTTGAGCACTTTCTGCTCCAGGACTATGTTGAAGAAGTCAAATGACAGCGCATCTCCTTGTCTAAACCCTGCGCATGTTTGAAACAACTCTAATAAGCTCTTACCCATTTTCACGCAACACTGAGTATTGATTAGTGTCATGCGGCACAGCTGGATCAGTTTGTTCGGGATCCATCGAATGTCAGTGGATGCTATCATAAGTTGCTTTGAAGTAGATGAAAGAGGTGGGTTCGACTTGAAATTCGTTGTCTTTTGCAGGATCTGCCTCAGTGTGATATATTTGGTCTATCGTTGTTCTGTCTGGTCTAAGGCCACACTGGTACGTACCGATTATTGTGTTACAGAACGGATTAACGACGCTCACATAGTACGTTGGATAGGATTTTGTATTGCAAAATTAAGCAGGGAGTCAGTCAGTGTAAATGCATTCTTCCTCCCACACTTTATTCATGACCTGGTGCATCAAAAAACTACTCCATATTTAAAGAGTACCGCAGGTGTGCCATCTGACCCGGAGGCGGCGGGCTTGTTATATTTTTTAGCTTTTGAACGGCCCTTTCTACCTCTTCTGTGTTGTGTTCTGGAACTGGGTATTCATTGACTGGTCCCGCTTCTCTTACGTTATTGGCTCGCTTAACATTTTGCCCCTTCAGCAGCTGTTGGAAGTGCTACTTGGAAACATCTACAATTCCCTAGATTTCCTAGATCTTTGAGCTGATAAGCTGCGGATGCTCTTTTCTTCCTTTGCAGGGTCTTTTTCTCATTTCTCCCTTTTGTTCGGTACTCTTCTCTTGCTGCTCTTGTTTTCCGTTGCAGCATCTGCAAACGGGCATTTTCTGTCTCTCTTTTTAATAACGCGCACTCATCATCATACCAAGGGTTCTTTTTCGGTTGTGGATGGTAACCTTTGGTGGTCTCGGCTGCATTTTTAACTATTTCGCGATATTAGTTCCATAAGGTGTTAACATCTGTGGTATTTGGGAGGACGGCGGAGAGTCGCTCACTCAGGCGCTCACTGTAGTCTCTGACATTATGCGGAGTGCCAGGGCAACCGATGTTGAACTTCTTTCTTTTTTTTGTCGTTTGATAGGGGAGCTCTTAACTTAGTCACTACCAGAAAGTGGTTAGAGTCGACATTTGCTCCTCGGAAAGTGCGCACGTTCAAGATGTTAAATGCGTGCCTTGCGTCGATTAGCACATGGTCAATTTGGTTGGTGGTTCGACCATCCGGAGATCGCCAGGTTGATGTGTAGATCTTTCGTCTTGGAAACCTAGTGCTACTTATCACCGTATAACGAGCTGCAGAGCAAAGTCGATTATTCGAGAGCCGTTATCTGTAGTATCTTCGTGGAGGCTGTGCTTTACAACTAATCCGCCATTGATGTCTTCCTTCCCGATTTTTGCATTTAAATCTCCGAGTACGATTTTGACGTCGTACTCGGAACAGGCTCCGTAGGCTCTATCCAGGAGGTCGTAAGAATCCTCCTTGCTAGACTCCTCAGCATCATCGGTAAAGGTGTGTGCACATATTATACTGACGTTTTGTAGTGTGGCCTTGATGCGAATTAAAGCCAGGCGATCACGAAGAATCCGCATCCAAATATGTGCATTCTTTTTTCTTTTCATTGTCCCTGATCCTATCCATCGTCTTTCCTGGACAGCAGTAATGTCTGCCATATTTTTTTTTTTTTTATAATTTGCACACACTAAAGGGGTTTTTTATACCCTTATAATGCCAGAGACACAGTGAGCGCATTAAGAATAGAGAAAGGGGTGTGAAAGTAAGTGTCGGTGTACATTGGTTTTGAATTCATCAACATTGCATTGACTGGGAAAGACAGAGTATGGAAGGGAGTTCCACGTTCGCGTAGTACGGCTAAAGATACTTAAGAGTACGTACGAAGTTGGGCTTGAGGGTAAGCTGATGGGCATTCCTGGAAGCGCGGGTATTACGGTTGAATTGTTTAAGGGGAGGAATGCAACTGGCTATTTCTCTAGAGCACTTAACGTAGAAGTAATGATAAAACAGAGAGAGACACGAAACGTTACGACGGTGGTCTAAGGGAGTGAATGAATCAGTGATGTCTCTATCACCGATCATTTTTACGGCTCTTCCTTGTATACCATCCAAGAGGCTTAAGTAAGTTACTGGAGCACCAGCCTAAAGATGGGAATTGTACTCAAGCTTTGGACGGATATTGGTTTCTTAGATAATAGCCAGGCGGGGAGACAAATTTCTTGCACCGTCTTAAGAAACTCAAACATCTTGCGGCATTTTTGGCGACATCGCGTATGTGCTCGGTCCACAAGCCGTGGTCAGTGATGCACATACCGAGAATCTAGAGATTTTCGGTCTCATTGAAGCAAGTGCCATTCATGGTCAGTGGCAACGGAGATATACCCCCGCTTCAACGATACAAGACATCATTGAGTTTTTGAAGCATTATAAACTCTACGCGGTTTTGAATTCCCCATTGTACAATGCTGTTTAAGTCAGAGTTTAATGAGCTTATTGTTGGAAAACTTGTTAAGTTTATACTTGCGATCAAAATTACTAAGTAATCAAGTTTTGACTAATGTATAAAGAAAATATTTTTCAATAAAATAATTATTCTGTCGTTTACTATCATATAATCAAGTCGTTTAATTTAACTCTGCTAAAAGGTTATGGGCCCAGGACAATAGCAAAATTCGAGGAATACATACTGAAGAAAAATGTCTGTACAACAGAATTTGGGAATCCATCAAATGGAGAAGCTAACTGGTTCTGAAAATTGGTCAACATGGAGTTTTGCCATGAAAACCCAATTAGAGCTTGAAGATTCATGGAAATGTATCGAGAATGTTCCAGGCGTTGAGTTGGATGTGTCTAAGGACAAGATTGCTCGTTGTAAGATGATTCTGGCTATCGATAAGAGTCTTTACGTCCATGTTAAGAATGCAACAACTTCCAAAGAAGTTTGGACAGCTTTGCAAAATCTTTTTCAAGACTCTGGTCTGGACAGGCGCATAGGTTTGCTTCAAAAACTATGCTCAGTGGTCCTGGTAGAATGTTCCTCTATAGAAGATTACGTAAGTCAAATCGTTTCGACCGCACAGAAACTGAATGAAATAGGATTTGCAGTAAATGATGAATGGGTTGGCAGCTTATTATTGAAAGGCCTTCCTGATGAATATCGGCCGATGATCATGAGCATAGGTTGCAGTGGAAAAGAAATTTCAGCAGATTCCATCAAAATGAAATTGCTGCAGGACGTTAAATATGATTCCAAATCATCCAATAGTGCTCTTTTGTCAAAGAGAGGAAGTTTTTTCCAATGCACACAAAAAATGGAAGCCTAAGTATGACAAGAAAGGTAAATATCGTTGCTATAACTGTGGTGGGGTCGGACACTACGCTTCAGATTGTCTATCGAAGTTTAAAGGACAAGATTTGAAGTCAGAAAAAGGTGGCTCAATGTTTGCAGCGTTTCATGCAGAGTCCAAACAGCATGAATGGTGTTTTGATAGTGGTGCCACCGATCATATGACATCTGATCCTGATTATTTCAAGGAACTCAAGCCAATTCAAGGTCAAATTAAGACAGCAAATAACATGTTAATGAATGCTGTTAGTAAGGGCGACATTTCGTTGGCTGTTTTAACTCCTAAAGGAAGACGTGATGTTGTTGTTCATGATGCTCTTTATGTCCCGGAATTAAAAGTCAACTTACTTTCCATAAAAAAGATTGTGGATCATGACAATGTTGTCATCTTCGACAAAGATGGATGTCGTGTCATAAATTCTTCAAATGAAGTCATTGCAAATGGTAAATCTGAAAACGGTCTTTACAAGTTGGCTACTGCTCCATATAAGAATGCTTATGTTACAAAAAGTAACCTGGGCAACGTTTGGCATCGAAGGTTTGGTCACTTGGGACAAGAAAATTTAAAATTACTTGCTCGAGGCTTAGTTAAGGGTATTGCTTTGAATCAAGATTCTCAGTCAACATGTTTGTCATGTGCAGAAGGCAAGCAGCATCGGAACAGTTTTCCGTCAGAAGGGTCAAGGTCATCAAAAGTACTTCAGATAATCCATTCAGACGTGTGTGGTCCAATGGAGGCAAAATCTATAAAGGGAAGTATATATTTTGTTACTTTCATAGATGATTTCACTCGGAAGGTATTTGTTTACTTTATGAAGACGAAAGATGCTGTGTTGAACTGTTTTCGTGAATTCAAAGCCGAAGTCGAAAACCAACAAGAATCCAGAATTAAAATTTTACGAACGGACAATGGTACAGAGTTCATAAACCAAGCTATGCAACTAGAGTTGAAGAAGTCTGGGATTGTTCATCAAACAACCGTTCCCTATGCTCCAGAACAGAACGGTTTGGCAGAAAGGATGAACAGAACTCTTATAGAGAAGGCTCGAGCTATGTTGTGTGATGCTAAAATGCCTAAATTTTTTTGGGCTGAAGCAGTTAACTGTGCAAGTTATATTGTCAACCGTTCACCGCATAGAAAGCTTGAAAAAACTCCAGAAGAGTTATGGAGCAATCGCAAACCGGATGTTAGTTTTTTTCGAATTTTTGGTTGCACAGCGATGTCCCACATTCCCAAACAGAAACGACGAAAGCTGGATTCAAAATCTGAGAAATGCATTTTTGTGGGATACTCGAATACTTCCAAAGGTTTTCGTCTGTACAGCCTACAAAAGAAAGATGTTTTCATCAGCCGTGATGTAGTATTTCACGAGGATAACTTTCACTACGAAATTCATAATGAAAATACCAATGAAGTTCCAAAATATACCGCTGTAGTGGGGGTACATCCAATAGAGAAACAAGAAAATCTTGCCATAGAAAACGACTTCGAGTCATGTTCATCAAATCCAGAATTTGAAGAGGGGAATAACGAAGAAGATCCATCTTTGACAACGTCATTAGAAACTCAAGATCTTGTTTCAACGTTGGGCATGCAATCTGATGTAGGCAATGAGCAGATAGGTGAAGATAATCCAGACCTGCCATAAGCTGGAGAATCTGCTTTCCCACGCCGAAGCGAAAGAATCTCAAAATTACCAAGAGTAGTTTACAGTGCTGAGACGGTCAACATCTTGGAAGATCCCGAAGACGTGGAAGATATGTTATCCAGAGATGACAAAGAAAAATGGATAGAAGCGATGCAGAGTGAGATGAAATCATTTGAGGAAAATGATACTTGGAAATGTGTCGACAAGCCTGCTGGAGCCAACATTATCAAGACGAAATGGGTATTCAAGAAGAAGCTAGATGAGATGGATAATGTACGATACAAGGCTCGATTGGTGGTGAAAGGGTTTACACAGAAGAAAGGTATTGACTATGAAGAAACCTATTCACCTGTTGTGAGGTACTCTTCTATCCGGTATTTAATAGCATTGTCAGTAAAGTATGATTTGCGAATTGAACAAATGGATGCTATTACTGCTTTTCTCCAAGGTGAGTTAACTGAAGACATCTATGTTGAGAAACCGAAGGGGTTTTCGATGGGAAGAGAAGGTCAAGTGATGAAACTGAACAAAGCTGTTTATGGACTTAAGCAATCAAGTTTAGTTTGGAACACCAAATTGGATCGAGTCCTACAAAAACTTGAATTGAAGCGTTCGCAAGTTGACCCTTGCATATACTTCCATCGAAAGGGTAAGGCCATGACGTTTCTAGCAATCTATGTCGATGACATCCTAATCTTCACTAACGAAACGGTATTTTATGAAAATCTGAAACTTAATTTGATGAAGGAGTTCAAAATGAAGTTTTTGGGAACCGCGAAGAATTGTTTAGGAATTCAGATTTCACGTGATGAAGATGGAATTTATCTAGATCAAGAAAAATATATATCTGAGATGCTGATTAAATTTAACATGGATGAGTCAAATCCTGTAGCAACTCCTATGGATATCAACATAAAACTGACAAAAGAGATGTCACCAAAATCTTCAGAAGAAGAAAAAGAAATGGCTAAGATTCCTTATCAGCAAGCAATTGGAAGCTTATTATTCGCAGCACAGTGCACTCGACCGGATATTTGCTTTACAGTCAACAAATTAAGCAAATTCAACAACTGTCCAGGCAAAGAACATTGGACTGCTGTGAAGAGACTCTTCAGATATCTGAAAGGAACAAAATCAGCCAAGCTGAAATTTTCAAGAAATGGAAATCCTGAATTTAGAATATATTCTGATTCTGACTGGGCAAGCGATTGTGACGAAAGAAGATCTGTTACAGGATACGTATGTATCTTACAGGGAGGTGCCGTGTCTTGGGCGACAAAACATCAGCCAACTGTTGCATTATCCACAACAGAAGCCGAATATATGGCACTTTCGGCCTCAACTCAAGAAGCAATGTGGATTCGTGGCCTCGAGTCTGAACTGAACTATAATTTTGACAACTCGGTCATGAATATATATTGCGACAACAAAAGTGCAGTTCATCTGGCATCGACAAGCAAGTACTTATCAAGGTCCAAACATATTGATGTTCGACATCACTTTATTCGTGAGAAGAAGAACATGAACATTATCTCTTTCATTGGAATTGGAACTGAATTAATGGTTGCAGATTATTTAACTAAACCAGTTTCTACTGAAAAACATAATTTCTGTTCTAATAACATGGGCTTATGTTTGAGGTAAATTTTGTTCGAGTGGGGGTGTTGGAAAACTTGTTAAGTTTATACTTGCGATCAAAATTTCTAAGTAATCAAGTTTTGACTATAATGTATAAAGAAAATATTTTTCAATAAAATATTTATTCTGTCGTTTACTATCATATAATCAAGTCGTTTAATTTAACTCTGCTAAAACTTATCATATTTTACCGTAGCATGTTCCACATCCGAAGAGGAGGGATGTGAGTCTAAAAATGAATATGAAAAGCTAAGAGTACTATCGTCAGCGAAACAATTAATAGTCCGTTGTCGTTCCGGAAGAGGAGGGTCATTATCCGAGGCTACTATCTCTCTCATAACTTCTTAGCTCCTCGCACTAACCTCCAATTTTGTAGTGCCGGTTGGTTAAGTACTTCCGTTTCTCCGTTTTGCACTCGTGCTTACAAGTTTCGCATGTTATATCTAGTGATATAATCTATACCGGTCCCGGTGGTTACCACTTGGAGGTAAAGTAAGCACTTGGCGTGTAGGAAAAGATACAGCATATGCCCCCAGATCCTACAACACCCAACCACCAGTAATACTTAGTACTACTACAGAAGGTAGTAAATACAAAATTTAAATCCGAGCGTGTTGCTCAAGAGATTTTCTAAAAAACGTTTCTTTTGACTTTTGATAGCTGCTGATTTAAGTTATTTTTGAGCAACTTCAATTTTTGTATACTTTTCGGCCTTTTCTTGTACCATTTTGATACTATTTCGTACAGGATTCCTCTTCCATTTAAAATAGTAGATACTGAAGTAATCATTGAATGCGTATGTCAGATTGACAATTAGGATAACTCAAATATTTTGGAGTCAAAACGTTAAAGAAACCATAACCTAATCGTTGCGTTCCCTCACTGTCATCGTTTTCGGGTCGTCATCGTTATATTTCTGTTTGTGATTTTTCTTCCTCATTTTTGTTTCCTTATAAATTAAAAAAGCAAAATCCTTGGAATGTCCTATATGCATTGCAAAGATTATTCGTTCTTGAAAGATCAACAAACAAGTCTAGCTTTATAATGTAGGTCTTCTGTAGAAGGCTGGCAACGAATGTTATAAAGCTGTAGCTCTCCTTATGTGTGTGCCAACAGATAATGGCTTGTTCTCCAAATCTTGTTGTTTTTTAAGCCTACATCCCTGTACAGAGGAGTTATGATGTGCCCGGGCAAGCAGAGTAAAATGTGTGTACATTTCCTGCGTATATTCTCTGCAAAGCAAATTTGAATATTTCTGTCTTTTTTAATTTCAAGAATATTCCTTGCCTTCTGCTCTCTTTTCTATTTTGCAATAAACCATTTCGGCGTAGGTGTGTTCAAATGCCGGGTTCATGCCTACACTCCGCTCGGCGCCGTGTTTCAACGAAAGCAATATAATCGTTATGTGGACATTCTGCATGTACTGACAAACAAATCACATCCCAGACTTAGGAAGAGTGAGTCTACAGATAAATCACCATCGGGATGGATTGCTAAGGAAACATACACAGAGTATCAAAAACGGATTAGCTTTAAATGAATTTTTGAAAGCGGGAATATTGTTTTTTTTTGCGCAAAATATACAAATTCATATTCCAGACGGGACCTGCATTGAAATCACTGAACTCCCACCTATAGCAGTCGACTATATCGACGCGACGAGTCCTCATATTGTCAGGTCAAATCCAGACATTTTATGTTCATATTACTCGATTATTTGCAGATGGCACTGGTGGCAGTGTTTACGCTATACAAAGTCCAAATTCTAGACAGTCAGGGATTTAATGAAATAGCTTCGGAAATGTGTCTTTAATGGTAGAACATTGATGTTGTGTTGTGTTTTCGGAATGTCGCTTATACGAGGTCATAACAATCAAATAAAACCTGAGGATGGCAGTAGATTTTTATGGCTTAAAAGCTAGGAAATCTGGGAATCTCTTTTGGTAAAAGTAAAAATAAATGAGAAAATGGGAATCGAGAAGAGAAGTATCAATGAGTCTTGTAGTTATTACTTTGATGATATTTTGGATTATTTGATGGAGAGGCATTAATATGTTTCAAAAACGAAGGACTAGTTTACTTTGGCTCTGCTGATGCTAGGAAAAACGCTCAGATTAAAAGGATTTGAAGTTTGCTTTCCCTTTTGGGCAAAGAATGAAGCATAGCAGTAGGTAAAGTGTGTTCTTCAAAGTGTTTCGTTGTGTTTTCCAAGAAAGAAAGTAAAAAACACTTGGCTTCCGAAGACTGTCTACAACTTCTATATGTGGTCAAAATTTGAATAGATTACTATACTTATGGTGGCGCTACAATCGAGGTCGGACCAGGGCCTCACCCAACAAACTTCTCCAGCCAGCTCGGTCCTAAGCTAGCTGTCTCCAGTTTCGCACGCCAAGTTGGTTCAGGTCCTCTACCACCTGTGTGCTCCACCTGAGTCGCGGTCTTCCTCTTCTGTCGACGCGACGTCCTTCCGGGTTGGATTCGAAGACTTACGAGCCGAGCCACCATCTAAGTCGTTGGAACTTTACTTTTCTGGCTAGGTCAGTGTCGCTGTAAAGCTCGTACAGTTCATAGTTGAATCTTCATCCCCGTTCACCATTAATGCAGACAGGACCAAAAACAACTCGAAGAATTTTTCTCTCCATGCAGTCCAAAGCGTTTTTCATCATATGTTGTCATGGTCCATGTCCCTGCACCATACATGACGATGACGACCGAATGATGAGGGTTTTGTAGAGTGTCACTTTTCGAGAGAGGACTTTTCTACTCAATTGCTTTTCTTAGTCAAAAAGAAGCAGCGATTGGCAGGGGTGATTCTTCGCTTGATTTCAGCGCTGGTGTTGTTGTCTGACGTTGATAGCGGATCCCAGGTAGACAAAGTCCTTAACTGTCTCGAAAGTTAAATCTGTCTATGTTGACGTTTGCTCCAAGACGTCGATGTTGGTTGCCCTTTCTTCTCCACAGCATTTACTTGGTCTTGCCCTCGTTAACCGCTAGACCCATCTTCCTGGGCTCCGTTCTCAAGACCCACAATCGCTCCACTGACATCACACGCTGTGTTCTTCTAATTATGTCAATGTCATTGCGTATCTAGTATCTGGACGGATTTTTGAAAGATTGTGCCTCTGGTGTTGACGTTAGAGCTTTGCACAATCTTTTCAAGAATGATGTTGAAGAAATCGCATGACAACGCTTCGCCTTGTCTAAGACCTTTTTTGACATCAAAAGCGTCCGTTAGGTTTTTTCCGACTATGATGGAACAGCGTGAGTTTTCCATTGTCATCTTACACAGACGGACGAGTTTTTTTGGGATGCCAAAACTAGACATTGCTCTATATAATTGGTCTCTATAGACGCTGTCATACGCGGCCTTGAAATCGATGAATAGGTGGTAGGTATCGATTTGAAGTTCCTGGGTCTTCTCCAAGATCTGCCGTAGGGTGAATATTCTCCGGGCATGTTTTCCTCCGACCAAATTTTGCAGATGAGCTGGTGCATACTCCTAAATCATCTTCAGCTGCTTCGTATAGTTCGGCGGCTAGCCCTCAGCACTGACTGCAGTTCCCCTACGATGTTTCCATGATGGTCTCTACAGGCTTCAGTTCGGGGTGTATAAGTCCTGGAGGGGCTTATATCAATACTTTATCAGACAACTCATACCATTTCCAAGCCAAAATTGATTTGAATTGGTTTCAGCGGTTATTGATTTCCCATATACAAACCTCTTCCATCGTTTCTATTTCAACCACCACTATTACATCACCCTTACATTTTATTTTTAGAATATGGCTTCCCCAAAGCCTGATACCACTTACATGTATTTAAGTTAATACATAGCTAAGGATGAAGCTCCATGCTAATGCTACAACCCTTGATATTAATTTTTGTGAGAACCTGGAAAGACCGATTTTATGAAAACAATCCGGAAATGATTAAAGCGATCAGCAATCCGTGAGCTACATTTCGCAATTATCAACAAGTTCTTGAAAATATGAAAGAATATCGGAGACAACACGTAGCCTTGGGGTACACCAGCGTTTATTTTGTGAATGTAAGACTTGAATCCACGATGATAATGGTGTCAACAAGAAAGGACATCCAACATCGACGTCTTGAAGCTAATGTCAATATATTACAGATTTAACTTCGAAGTAGTTAAGGACTTATGCCCAGCAAGTATCCGCTATAAACTCAGACGATGAAACCAACGCGGAAATCAAACGAAGAATCACTTTTGCCAATCGCTGTTGCTTTGGACTTAAAAAGCAGTTGAGTATTCAAATCCTCTCTCGAGCAACTAAAGTGTACGAAACCTTCATCATCCTGGTCCTAATTTATAGTTCAGAGACATGGACCATGACAACATCCGATAAAAAAGCTTTGGACTGCTTCAAGAGAAAAGTTCTAGTGATTTTTCGTCCAGTCTGCATAAAAGGATAATGGAGACGAAAATTTAACCAAGAACTGTACGAGCTGTTCAACGACATTGACCCAGCCAGAAAAGCTAAGGTCCAACAAATTAGACGATTGGGTCATGTAGAGCAAATGGAAAACAATGCTCCGGCTTGTAGAGTCTTCGAATCAAACCCGGAAGGACGTCACAGAAGTGGAAGACCGCACAACTGGTAGAGTTTCTCAACCAAACTTGGCGTGCGAAAAATGCAGACAGGTAGCTAGAGATCGATTTGCCCTTAGATGTTTGTTGGATGAGGCCCTGGTCTGGTCCGACCTGGACTTCTGTTTTCCAACTACTCGGACGAGTCACAAGGTCATAGGTTCCTTACACTCACTACCAAAAAGGAGTTTTACAAAATGCATCTTGTTAATTACGAATTGGATACTCTGGCGTATACGTACTCTTCAATTACATACATTTCTCCAAAAACTTATTTAATAGAATATTTCCTGAATTGATTGAAGAAATACACCAAGAACACACACATCCTTAAATTTCTCAACAAACAATAGACAAAAAGATTATCTTGCACTAATGAGTCAGGGCACTCCCCTTTCCCATATGAAATATCGTCCTAAAACCGAAATTGTACTGAAAAAAATAAGAAAAAGGAACAATTTCACATCCTTTGTGATAATTATTTATTTTTTTCATTTCTATCTCATCTCTCTATAACTGCAAATAGGTCTCTAATAGCCTTTGTGTGTGAGTGGGTGGTTTATTTATTTTTTTTTTTTGTCTTCAGTGTTGAGAACATGTATGGCACCATACCACCAAACATGGAAGACTTATATCATTAAGGACATGATAATGGAAAATCTTTTGATGCTGCATAAGAGCCCAAGGAACATAACCGGGAAAATCATGTCAATGCCATTCGAGCACAATAAAACAACAACAAAAACAACAATAATAATAACGAAAACTAAAAAAAAAACATAGAAGAATAGAGGTGGAATAGATAGAATACAGATAGAGATAGAGAATATGGAGAATAGCTGTACGAACAGGCACATAATAATAATATCTAAAATAGAGCATGCATCCGACCTATCCTTCTGTTCGTCGCCCGAAGGTAATGTGATATCGTTGTGCATTTTTAGTGTTGCGTCTTTTGCTTTGCTCCTCAACTCTTATATATCCTGGTTTTGTTGTGCCTTGTGCCTTAGTGTATGTGTGTTATCATCATGATGTTGTGTACTGCATAGGAACTCATTTATTGTCTCGTTTACTTTGCATTCTAGGATCTATCAAGTTTGTTGGGGCTGTGTTTGGGTTTGAATTGTATCCAATGGAGTATCCTTTTCTCATTTTGAAGATACAAAAGATGGTAGAGCACGGTGGTGGTGGCGCGCGGACGGCAGCAGTTATAGGTTAATGTTGGTGTGGGAGTGTTCATGTAGCACAAAAGGGGTATATAGCAGGTATATCTGCTATCCAAGTGACATATCCTCGAGGCATCTTAATAAGAAACAAGAAGAGAAATCAAAAAAAGCAAAAGAAAAATAGCATGTCCGTCGTCGTCGTCGTCGTCGCTGCTGCTGCTACTGCTACTGCGGCCGTATGACAATTTCATTTTCATCTCGCATCTTGGATACTGTGAATGAAGCGAAATAAGTTGAACGTGCCAAGAATCAAAGATCAAATTTAATGTCAGGCGACCTTAACTTATTGTTATGTGCTTGTCATGCCTTCGGAATATAGTGTGCCATTTGTTATGAAAATTCAAAGTAGTTTCTCTGGAGAGAATTGAGATTTTTGTTTGTTTATTTTTTTTTATGTAGCTAGTTTGTCCTTGGAGAACGGTTCAATTTAATGATTTCTTGAAGTGGACAATTGCCGAGATCTTATATAGCTTGAGTGTGGACAAGTATGTTGTAGTTTTTTTTTTCAAAAATTGTTTGAAATTGCTTTATTCGGATAATGAAACGTCATAAGATGAGACAAGATGTTGCAACATGAACCCATTTTATAAGAATGTGGAAATAAGTTAAGCTGCCACAATATCAAAAGAAGACTTTTTTCCACTGAAATGCAACCAATTTGACGGGAATCTGAGAACAAGCTCCACACTCAGATGCCCTCCATCAAGATGGAGTCGAGACATGTTAAAAAACCGGTATTGTTTGTATCTTTCGTGACTCAATCTACACTTCCTAGTTTTTTGTCGAGCGTCTTGTTAATAGGAGATACAGTGACAAGAGCTTTAATATTTTGGTGACACTCTCCTACCAACACCCACTTCCAATGCATGAACAAGGAGTCAGGAATTTTTGGAAGAAGTTCGGATTTAAGGTACTAATCCCGAGTAGTCTTAAAGACTGCTAACTGTGTGTTTCAAAGGAAGTGTCAGTGTACGTTGGTCTTGAAGTCCTGAACAATACAATTATTGCGAAAAGCCGAGTGTAGAAAATTGTCTACATTCGTGTAGTACGGTTAAATAACGAATCCCTGAGCATTCCTTGAAGCATGAACATTTAATTGAGTATTGGGGAAATTAATACTGAAACTACTATATCCAATCCATTCTGATAGAATTAACTCAATAAGATGCCGTTCACAATTATATAGGCTGCCATAGGTACTTTGGGGTGTGATTCTTGGTCATATTCTAAGAAAAAACGTTTCAGAACCGAGACACAGGCTCTTCGATACAGTGAAGGAAACCTAGACACCAAAGCACAGGGAATTGTAGATGTCTTCAATCAGCACTTCCAACAGCCGCTGAATGCGTAAAATATCGAGCTAGCTAATGACGAAAGTCCCAGCCCCCCAGCACAAAAGATATAGAAAGAGTCACCCAAAAGCAAAACAAGAAATCCACCGGGTCGGATGGCATATCTGAGGAACTCTTTAAATATGGGGGAGATGTTTTGATGAACTGCATGCCCAGAATGACGACAAAACAAACATGCTATCCACCGCCTAGGACAAAACGTCATTGTTGGTAGCAGCAATTTCGAGGTAGTTAAGGAGTTCACCTACCTTGGAACAAACATCAATTCCACAAACGACACCTTAGTGGAGATCCAAAGAAGAATTACCCAAGCGATACACCTGCTGCTTCGGTTTGACAAAACAACTGGCTTTTAAAACTCTTCACCTGAAAGACAAAGTGTTATGCTATACAAAACTTTGATTTTACCAGTCCTACTCTACGGTGGCGCCGTAGTAGTGTCCGTTAGCTTAGTGGTTAGGTGCGTTTGGTTGCCAAGCAGAACGTTGTGTGTGCGAGTCCTACTCGTCCTACTGACAAAACTTCCAAGAGTATCAATCTGTAATGAAAAAGTGCTTCTCAACTTTGCGTTCGGATCGGCGTTAAATTGTAGGCCCTCTCATATTCTTCACACGCACCTAGAGAATTCTTGATGAGAGTAAGCCACTTAGTCTTGCTCATTCAAGATCTGTCGCGCAAATCTATTTATTTATTTTTTACTCTACGGCGCCGAGTTGCTGACAATAAGTAAAAAGGGAAGGACCACTTTCAAAGAAAAATTTTTCAACGGATTTTCCGGTTCGAATGCGACGATGGCGAATGGAGAAGAAGTTCTACCGAGAACTGTACTATCAAGATGTGGGTGGAGTCCAGAAGGACTACGTTGGCTCGGTTGGTTGTGTTATTTTGTTAAGATCTGTGATGTGCTTTTTCTTTCCCAGCCGAGTTTCGCTTGTCGGTCTAGCCATGGTCTAATGAAGAAAACACGAAACTCTTATAATAACTGAACCTAATAACAAATTCTTAATTGGAAAAACTTAAGAACCACAACTTAAATATAGAAATAATTCAGTTTGCTTGAATTTTATTCAACTTGCTAAAGCGGATATCTTCTGGTGTCACTTCCGGTGTGTGTTCGGATCTAGTTTCTAGCTTTCGCTTGACAAATGTACGGTTTACTTGCTGCGTTTTACTGGCGGCATTGTCTGGTATGGATTCAAGGTCAAATAAAATATGTGTAAATATATGCTCGGATTAGTTTCGCGATGTGATATTTTAAAGCGAGCATGAATTATAATGAATTTGAAACGTTAAGCTGGCCGTCTATTTTGTTATTTGTTGGAAAACTCGATATGGCTGTTAAAGAGCGTGTAACACACTAGGAGAACACCTTGGACAGACTGGGCATACCATAGTCCCTTGGAAACAAGCATCACAGAACTTATTTTTCATTTACATAGTTCCATGTTCTAAGGACGTTTCTTACTTTTGACTGAAATACAATCAAAACCTATCTTCTGAGGAGTCTTAATTTCGAACCTAACCTAAAAAAATTAAATAAGTAAGATAAAGCATCCCAAAATTATGCGTTGTCTCAATAATAACAAAACAAAAACAACAATAAATTGATATGTGTCACAGCACACAGCCTTAAAAAAAAAAACGACCTTAGGTAAAGCTACTCGCTTTCCTAAATCTCTGTTTTTGCCTGAGTGATTAAAACCATTTTCTACCCGAATTAGCATAAAAAACAAAACGGAACGAAACCCCCAGAAATATTGCTCTCACCATTAATTTGCAATTACTTTCCATAGTAAAAAAAAAAAGAGAGAAACACGAACAAGAAATATTATGTAGCTCCCTAAATCACTTTGTGGTAATTATTCCATCGAGAAAAAGGCAAAGCGAAAGCTTTGTTCCTTGCAAAATTCCCAGAGACTAAACTTGTGAAACGAAAATAATAAAACAAGGTGAACCAAAGAAGAATCTGTTTTAGAAAAAAAAAACAAGAAATGAACATTTGAAATGAATGGAAACTTGAAATTGCGCCAAAAAATACAAACATTGAAGAAACAAAAAAACACACACCAGCAAAGAAACGTTGAACTCCCATTATACTTATTCGTTTGGTACAATTATTCATGTCATTCCTTTTTGGTAGGATTGGTTAAAAACGCACAAAACGTACCGAAATGTATAAAATGTGAATATTCTTTGAGAGAAGCCCGTTGTCGTCGTTGCCAAAAGCTGCTATATATTTACCAAGGATTTCCGTTTAATTCCATTTTGTATTTTTTGATGGTTGCGGATTTATTAAGTAATCAGGAGCAGGCTTAAGGCACCCTTGGGAACGACATACCTTTAAGACCAATTATACTTAAAAACGCAACCTCGAAAGATGATGGAGCTCGGTGCGTTGTCTTATTTATTCATAATGTAGGAAATAAAACATAATGGAAGCTCAATAAAACGAGAAAGAAGACTGTTTTAATTGGATTTGCTTTAAAGGAATTTCAGTACATTTGTAAATTGAAAGAACAAGAAGGTTAGTTTGAACTTTGAGCTCAATTGAAATGAAGATAGGAGCAAATCTTTTCTTGTTAATGGTTTGAAGAATTTTTGCTTTGCGCCACACTATAAAGCTAAAATGAAAAGTAATCCTGAGAGTTACTGCACTTTTCAACGAGCAACCTCCGACTTACTTTATTTTTTTCACTCCATCTGATCTTTTTGCGTAGTAATTTATTGAGAAATCAATTTCCACGGGATCTTTAAAGTAATTTCTTCAAAAAAAAAAAGAAAAAAAACCTATCAAAGACCACTCCTGTCCTTCATTCCTGAGGAAGGAAGATGATACTTGGACAGTGAGTTCTACAAAAACCTTCGAGGTCTTAATGAAAACCCATCTTCCTGACTGCCACAGGTCTCAGGGTATACTTAGGCAGCAAATCTTGACAACATGAAAGCCTTAAATCGCCAGGACCCGACAATGTGTCGAGAACATCAGAGCTACTTTTGTATATCTCTATCTAAATCTCAACCTGGCTAACTTAAATGCAAATCCACATGACACTGCACTACACGAGTATACACAAGTATAAACAAGTATAACGAATATACCCTCGCGACCTTAACTGATGTGGAATTTGAATTAGAAGAGCATAGGTGTAAATAGCTGGATTGTCTTCATGCTCCGAAACAGAGTCATTCAAGGTTTGATATCGGTTTAAATAACAGCCAACTCACTATAGTTTTGCCGAAAGATTAACACCCCAAATCGGGGTTCTATTACCTCTTTTTGGGGCTACAAGCCTTTAACAAAACCTATGCAATCTTGATAACAGTGGATTTAAGGTAGTAGCTAAGATCGATGACGATATGGTGGTGATTTCCTCTTTAATTCGTGGAACGGTACTCAGTGAAAGCTCTTAAAAAAAGTTTGAAAAAAATTAAAAATTCTTCTTCTTCCTGGATCCCTACGCCTGTTGACAATTACACTCCAGTTTGTTAGATCCCTCGCGGAAGCTAACCTGCTCGAATTCAACGCTGCCCGAAAGTGTCAGGTCTCCTCCAGTCCTTGAGACGGTCAATGATTCCGTGGGGCAAATCTACTTTCGCACTCGTGTTGTGGCGACAGTTCTAAAAAATCTCAACATACATAAATTCACTGGTCCCCACTATTACTCTAAAGAGATGTTTTTCCACGCTGATAAAACCCTTGCGTAAGCTTTTCTATCTATACTATTCTTCTAGGCTCGTTCCAAGCAGCATTTGTCCAGCCAATTTCAACAAAGGCGAATCTTCTTCTCCCGATCTGGAACGTCCGATTGCACTTACGCCCCTTGTTTCTAAGGTCATGGGAACGCTGATAAACTATCAGCTCGAGAAATATAACGAAGACGGAAAGCTCCACTGTTGATCTGATGGTTTGTCACACCGAACAATGGAACAAATCTTTACATCGTTTTGGAGAAATTAAGATTGTAGCACTTGATATATCAAAGGCATTTGATAAAGTCTGGCATCTTGCTCTATTATCGAAAATGCGAACTTTCTGTATCGACGAATCCCTTCTTCTTTGGATTAGGAACTTTCTTTCGAACCATTCAATATAAGTTGTTTTGGACGGATTAAAGTCTGAAACCCTCAATATAAATGGGGCTGGTGTGCCCCAGGGCTCCATTTTTTCTCCGACCCTCTTTTTTATTTTCATTAATGATCTCTTGTCTGTTACCTCTAATCTAATAAATTCTTTCGCTGATGATAGTACCATTAGCTTCTCATATACGTTTCCAGACTCACATCCTTCCTCTTCGAATGTGGAACTGCAACGGAAAAATATGATAAGCTCATTAAACTCTGACTTAAACAGCATTGTTCATTTGTTCAATGTGGAATAAAAATAGCGTAGAGTTTAATACTTCCAACCCTCAATGCTATATTGTATCGTTGAAGTGAAATATACACTGTCAATGAGTGGCACTTGCATCAATGAGATGGAACATCTCGAGATTCTCGGTATGTTCTCTTGTGGAACGAGCACATATTCGATGTCGCCAAAAATGCCGCAAGATGTTTAGGTTTCTTATCACGATGCAAGACATTTTTTCCCCTTCTGATTTGGGTATCATCTACAAAACTTGCATTGCTTCCTAAGCTTGAGTACAACTCTCACGTCTGGTGCTCCAGTGACGTACTTAAGTCTTCTAGAAATGGACATGGATGGTGTGACAATACCCTCGTTGAGTCATTTACATCTCTAGAATATCGTCGAGAGATCATAATGTCTCATGCCTTACCCTTTTTTATCGATATTTCAACGGTATATGCTCTAGTGAAATAGCCAGTTACATTCCTCCTCTTAAGATATTCAACAATAATACCCGCGCCTCCAGGAATGCCCATCAGTTCACTCTTGAGCCTAACTTTGGACGTACATGTAAAGGGAATCGCTCCTTAGCCGTACTACGTGAATGTGGAACTCTCTTCCACACTCTGTCTTCCCCGCAGTTATTGTTATATTCCAGAATTCAAAAGTAATATTCACCGACACCTCCTACATCATCTATCCTTTCCCTAAAAATCGCACTGTGCTTTTGGCATATTAATGGTAATGTTACATT
This sequence comes from Sphaerophoria rueppellii, assembly GCA_920937365.1. NCBI lineage: Eukaryota > Metazoa > Arthropoda > Insecta > Diptera > Syrphidae > Sphaerophoria > Sphaerophoria rueppellii. Next base: position 31,804,392 of record CAKKXW010000004.1, on the reverse strand, counting down.
TGTACTTTTAAATTTGTGCTTTTAAAATTGCAATAACCTGCTCAAAATAGAAACAATAGATTTCACGATACAAAAATATCAAGTGTTTGCCATCAGATAGGAACCACAATCATCCAGGAAACGCTGAAAATTATGGTTGCTCGTTAAATCACCAGAAAACGGGTTATTGATCAGGCGGAGGAGCTTTGTATGTTTCTGCCATGGACCTCGTATAGCATTGACTTGTAAATGGTTAAAGGGTAAACATTAAAAACCGATGACACCAGTCTTTGATGAGTTCCGTCTTACGCTCGATTTCGCGAGACATGATTATTGATCTGTAGTAGACAGAGGGACACATCACACCATGTATTTTATTTTTGGACGTGGTTAGAATATTTAACACAGCCATAAGAATTTTGTGAATATGTTGTGTGTTTTAATTTCCGCGCAAAACGGTGTTTTCAGCGGATGAAAATGAATAGAATACGACCATTGAGCAGAGAAGCTTAAAAGCCAAACAATTTGCAGAAGGTGCCTTTTGTTCCTAACTGTCGAGGAAAATCGCTGAAGAGTAACGAATAGGCATGTCAAAAAATCTTTATAAATATCATCTATCAACACTATTCATTATGTTGTAAATAATCCTAATACTGGTAGTGGTACATATAATATTTAAATACTTGCATTGTATTTGTACATTTATAATTTATAGCTTTTCTTTTTCTGTAATATACATAATATACGTATAATGAACTTTCTTGATTTGTCACATAATACCAGTTATCCATTTACAGTCATCAGATTCGGTAACTCTACCTATTTTTTTTCTTGTAAACTCTTATTAAAAATTGAATTAAAAACTGAATTATAAACGGATCGTTTTTTTCTTTCTAATTATTTGAACTTGGGTGAATGTTTTTCAAAAGGCATTTGGTTTGCAATCGGGCGTGAAAAATAGGAAACCGTAAACAGCTCTTGTTGTGGATTACAGCGGTAACTTAAAATTCTGAAAATAATTGCAAGGGCAAGATTGCTACTGTAAGCAATAGAAAAAGAGAGAGAGAGCCAAACTCTCTTCTTTAAGAAATAAGAACAAAACAAAAAAATCTATATAATGTATCAAGGTGGCTGCCAGCTTTAAAAATTTCTGTTACAGTCAGTCTGAATTTAGCATCGGTCCGTGACAAGTAAGAATCGAATAAATAAAAGTGTATTTACAAAACCGAATTCAGTGTTTCTATTAAAACAAATGAAAGTGCTTTAAAGAACTGATGTCTTAAAACTACCTAACTCTTTTTTTGTTTTTAATAGAACATCCAAACCTTACTACGTATACAGTAAGAACAACCTCTTTAACGTTTGCTGAACCGGGTAAAAATTTGTATTTATTTCACATGCGAATGAGACACCTGTAAGCCGGCAAACTTTTTTAACCAAACGCACTTGGACACCAAAATAATGATTTTATGAATTTTTAATTTTAGCACAAACTCCAAACATATCTTTTTGAGAAAACATAAACACTGAAGACATTTCACACTTTTCAATTTGACAAGGGAACCATCAAAAATATGTAACCCCCTTGATTTGCAAATTTTCTACATTAAACACGAAAATTTGAATTTAACCGCCCCTAACACTTACATTTGAATTGCATATCAAACACCACCACAAACACTTTCTAGCCAATATAGCCGACTGCAAAATGAAAAAAAATACCTCGATTATTTAGTATTTCGAATTGATCTTCAAAAAACATAAACTACATATAGTTTGACAATAGAAGCGAAGGGTATTGAACTGACAACGCGAATTTCAACGAAACATTATTGAATTTTAAGATTTTAACACTTTTCTACTAGTAAACCGGATGATTACCGACGCCATTGAAATCGAGGAAAAGACAAACACACAAAACATTCATTTTTGATTTTCGAAAAACACACTTTTCAGAGCGATATATATAAGTTTCACAGTAAGAAAATGATCAGCGATGATTATTTTACAAATATTTTACATATTTCCTAAGCAAGCATAACGATTTTATAATTAAAATTATTATTTCGTCACCACGAAATAACACTGTACTCCGAATTTCACATTCACAAAGCTGTTGCGCTCATTGATCTTTATATAGCTCTCTCTCTCTTTTTAGTTTTGTTTGTACCTATGAGAATGGGGTGGTGGGTTTGTCTCGGTTTGAATTTCAAATCTGATATTTGTTCCGGATATAGGAAACAGTTGTGTTATTCTTTTTGGAAAATGTTAATCAGAGAATAAACGAATAACTTGATTGTTTAACATTGTGAATTAATTCAAGAATAATATAAACACCATGCTAAATACCAGCATTAGAATGATTGTGCGTTGATTAAGGTGATCAACCCTGTTTTGTGAAAAATCTACACATAGATGTCCGCTACTCTACTTTCGTCTGCTGAAAGTATTAAGCCTATTCACATGACCACGACCAACGAACGACGAATGAATGAAGAAAATGATTTTAGATACGTTTGGAGCCGTATTTCTTTAACAAATTGTCAACAAAACGATAAAAGTGAAGTCAATGTTTGATTTGTGATGCATACATTTAATTTGTAATTTCAAATGTTAACAAATTTGAGAAAACAAATTTATTCGTCGCGAAAGTTGAATACGAACTGCCAAACTCTATTCGCGTTCCACATCATCCACACTCCCAACGAACAAAATGTTCGCGCGCGTCTAACCTCAAAAATCGTTTCTTGCCTTGTGTTTTGGTTGTTCATTCGCGACGAATTAAAAACTCTCATGTGAAAGAAATGTCAAAATCGACGAATTTTCGTTCAATCGTTAATCGTTCCGTCGTTCGTGCTCATGTGAATAGTACTTTAGGTCGTGTGTTATTAAAATGTTTATTAAGACTTGACGTTTGGTTTGATTCTAATCATATTTAGCCATTTGCTCTATGAATTGCTTTAAGAGGACTTTTATATAATTGTTCCGAATAAAACATAGAAATTTCGCTCAACAAAATATGTAAAATAATAATTTAAAATAACAAAGTTAATAACTAAATTTACATAACTCGATTTTTTGCAAAAATTAAAATCTTCAAACGAAAATTCCCATTTCCTGTTTCCTATTCCTAGTTTACATAGCTGAAAACTGAAATTGGTCTTCTTTTTTTCACTACTCAGTAGCCAGAAACAGCAAAATTTACCTTGGCAGAAATACGTCAGGTCCACTTTGTGACGTTTTATGTAACAATTGCCATACAAATAGAATTTGACAGATAAAGTGAGTTAGAGTGTTTTTTATTACTTGATTACTGTGCTGACTACTGAAGTAAAAAGAACATATCTAATAGTTAAAATTGTCCAAGCCCTGTCTAAGACGACATACCTATCAGGTAAGAAGACATATTGCCCTGGAATTAAGATGACATACCCCCTTTTTCTTAAATCTTTATTGGCATGAGCTGCGCAAATCAATTTGTTTTTATTTGTGGTCAACACCGGCACCAACAATGAGTGGCAACCATTTATTGTCATGCTTGGCAACATAACCGATGCCCTACCTGGAACGTGAAATGCTAAATAGCTCATTGCCAAGTAAATGTATGCCACATCGCCCATCATCGTCAAAAAAGTCCTGCTGCTTGTGACCATCTTTGTCCCTGTTATAGTAATGGCCCGTTTTATATTGCTTTTGAGCTCTAAGATTTCGTCGTTTTTCTTTTAATTTTTCCTCCTGGACCTGGCCTTTAATATCACCTCCTATATGGGCTTGAAGTGAGTAACTTGGGATCCTGTTGCTTTTTCTTTTTTTTTCTGGCACGATCCTGGTTGAAACGGAATGTTCGGTAGATGGCGAAAATGTATTTTAAGCAAAATGTTCAACGAACGGATATTATTTTTGACAATGGATATGGTCTTAAAATGTTGAGATCGAAAAGTTTGAACTGAAGAAAGGAGTTTCTAAGTCAGATCATTATGGGAAGCCGGTAAGTTAGAGATGATGAGGCAGCCTGGTATGTAACGCAATGGCATTTGTGTCGGCCGGATGATGGTGAGGTAGCGGCGATAAATTTGCCCTGATAGTTGAAAAGTACTTTCAATGTAATTCAACAGGCCTTTTTTTGATGGTCCTGGAACATCGAATGATTGCACCTCATCCTGCTGCAAGTTGAAAGGGTATGTTGCGTTCTTTCAATTTCATCCATAGGCGTATTTCTTTTTTAGCTCTCAGCAGTGGTAACGGAGCTGTAAAAAAAAAACCGTATTTTCTTTTTTAAGCTCAGACATATCTGAGCGCTCACTTTGTTTTATTTTTTTTCGATCAAGAACATGGTCAGAGCGCGATCTACGAGCTCGGTTAAAATTGATGGAGTAGATGGAGTAAAAAGTGTCGCGCGGGCCAACTTCATTTATTTGTCCCCATATCATGAGTGAGATAGACGCGAAATGGGCGCTGGCGAAGCAAGCCTGATTTTTTCCCGAATGAAGGTTAAATAAAAAATTATTTTTTTGTCAGGTTGTCAATTTTTTTTATATGTGGGCGATTCCGTGCTCAGGTTGGTTTCTTTACCTAACTCGGAAAGGTCTGAGACTTTACTCTGCTCAACCGCGCTCGAATGAGCTCAGGCTCTACTTCCCTGCTTGGGAGCTAAAAAAAGAAAAACGCCTTCATTGTCACTTCTCTGCTGCTCACTTGGCTAGGCAAAAACAAGTTATCAGGAAATATGTTTCATGTGTGAATGGATAAATTCTCTTTTTCTTAAATACTATCAACAGAGGAACTAACATTCTAAATCTGTACATTCTGGGCATATTTTAAAAAACTCGGTTAAAAACTTATGGTTGCTGAGAAAATGCGGTCTATAGGCGTTTTTCTTTTTTTAGCTCTAAGCAGGGTGTGGAGTAGAGCCTGAGCTCATCGAGCTCCGTCTGAGCAGAGTAAGCTCAGACCTTTCCGAGTTAATAAAGATAAAAACCTGAGCACGGAATCGTCACGTATAAAAACAACAATTGACAAGCTGACAAAAATAATTTTTTATTTACCTTCATTCGGAAAACAACTTGCTTCGCACGACATTTCCACTTATTTATTTTTTTTACGCATCATCTCACTCATGATAAGGACAAAATAAATGAAGTTGGCCGCGCGACACTTTTTACTCCTGCTACTCCATCAATTTTAAACCGAGCTCGTAGATCGCGCTCTGACCACGGTCTGATCGAAAAAAATAAACAAAAGTTGAGCGCTCGGATATGTCTGAGCTAAAAAAGAAATACGGGTTTTTTTTGACAGCTCCGTACCCTGCTCAGAGCTAAATAAGAAAAACGCCTTATGTCATCTTGTCGACTATGTCATCTTAAGCCAGATCTCCTCTACATTAAAAACAATTACATAGTTACTGGATCTTCAATTTGACAGACACCACGCTACACACCATTAAGAATTGAATCAAGATACATTCTTATGCTGGCTTAAATTTGACCCAAAGATTCAACCCTGTTACAAAGTTTATTTATTTTTAAATAATGATTTATTTTTACTTTATTCCTTTGCAAAACTTGATTAACACATATTTTGGCAAATCGATTTTATTTTATTTATTTCTTTTTTTCACAACATTCCAGAACAGAACCCACTATTTATCATTTCCTATATCCGGAATTAATTTCAGATTTTAAAATGCAAACCAAACAAACCCACCACGAATTCACATAATACATACCACAATCCACAAACTTAAAAGAGACAGGTATATAAAGCTCATTGAATGCATTAACGTCATTAACGAACAAATTTATTTCGAAGTGCATTTCATTTCCGCGATCGTGGTGACAAAAATATGGTTTGTTCGATGTGCACTTGGGTCGCTCTGTGGCGCTCTGATTTCGCACTGAGCTGTTCGATGTCGCTCCTTTTTAGCCCCGGTGCATTTCCACCGTGTTCGATGTGTATTCAGTGCTCGCACCGGGAGCGCTCTGAATCGCCCCAAGTTTTTTTCGGGGCGAGAATTTCGGAGCTGTTCGAATCAGCTGTTGCTATACAACAAAGAGAAAAAAAAACAGAGCATTACTTACGCGTTCGATGTGAAACCAAACCCAGAGAAATTTTTCAGTTTTTTTGACAACTCCGTTCACAGTATGACAAGCACCGAGCGCCCCGGGGCTGGTTACATCGAACAAAC
>CAKKXW010000004.1:31767088-31782047 GCA_920937365.1 Sphaerophoria rueppellii | reverse complement strand
AACCGAGCAACCCAACCAGCAACAGTTCGATACACTGCTGATACATTCGTTTTTTTAATATCTCTTCTCCTTCTCTAACAGAGTAACAAGGTGGTTCCTTCAGACATTCCTACACGGGACAAACTTCTCGACTTTTTTCCTACGTCAGTCCTACAAGAGTAGATAAGCTTCTGGTATTCTGGGTTCTGCTGCTGCTACCGTTGCTTTCGCTTATCAAATTTACTTTTATAAAAGGAATAAGTTATTTCTGACCGACTCTGGGTTTGGTTAAGGTGGTGGTAGTAACAGGGCACATCCTTACAGACTTCCTTGGTGGAACAATGAGACAATCTCTTCCTCTTCTCTATAATTTTTTTGCTTACATAGTCGTCACATAGCTTGACAACGACCAACCCAACGAGCCAACAACGACGACGACGACGAGGACGAGGACGACATAAGAAATATGATGAAGATGGTAATTCTTGTTGTCCTTTAAGAATCAAAAGGTTTCACTCAAGAAAAAAAAAACTGTTTGATGAACGAGTCTAGTTGAATGCCGATGCCATCTATGAGGACAAAAATGTATCTGATGTGTAAGCTTGTTCAGTTGAAAACAAAATAATAAATTTTTCTTGAACAAATAACTGAGCGAGCTTTCAGCATGAAAAATAAAAAGGACAACAATTTTCTTATTAATAAGGAAGCACCAACGAATGAGGGGGAAAAATGCAATTTATTTTTTACGCACTCTCGTTCTATGTTCGTTACCTTGTCATCTTTGTATAGACTGCCTTTAAAGCGATGTGAGGAAATTTTTTACAAATTGGGTTTGTCGTAAATCCGTAAGGATCTGCTGGTATGGCACCCTTGGTTGCACTTCGGTTAAGTTACGTTGGAAGTGGTTTGCACAGCACTAAGTTATTGCGTACATGGGGCCTATTGGTCTATTGTAAGCATAGGCTACAATTTTGATGTTCAATATGGGCGCATGCCCCCACAGAAGAGAAAAAAGACGACGCGACGTCAAAAACTAGTTCTACGACGTCCTTGACAAACGGTATGAGCAATGTCCTTGCTATGACATTAAAATTGTATTCGGCGATTTTAACGCAAAGCTGGGGAAATTCAACATCGTTGGTGGAACAGTCGGAAAGCACAGCCTGCACGACATCACTTCCGGCAACGGAGTCAGCCTGATCGATTTTGCTGCGAGGCGAAATGTTGTGGTAACAAGCTCGTGGCTGCCACGTCGCAAACATTAAGGAACATGGATATCTCCCGATCAATCAAGCAAGACACTTTTCCAGCATTCTAGATGTTCGAACGTGACGAGGAGCCAACATCGACTTGGACCACTACCACGTCGTACGCAAGGTTATGCTACGAATATCCCGACAACGACCAAAATGGAAATGCTGCATTAAAATTCGTCGTCAGACGGCTACAATTGCAAGAGATCGCCAGATCCTCCTTCTCTGATCGAGCTATGTTTCTCACGAGAAAAAAGAGGGAGCATAAAAGCGTAGGATCGAGGATGTTGAGAGAGCCAACAGCAGAAATATAGTTCGAAGGTTTCATAGGAAAGTTAAACAGCTGGCTAAAGGTAATCGAGCATGAACCGGTGCCTGCAGAGGTAAACAAGGGAACATCATAGTAGAATCGCAGTCAATGCCGGGGATTTGGAAAGACCACTTCTGTAGACAGTATAACGGCGAAGACGAACAAAATACCGCCGTCAGACAGGAGCCTTTCATCGGACACGATGATAGCCAACAATTCCGTGAACCTGACCTAGAAGAAGTAAAAACGCTGGAGCAGATGGTCTAGCAGCCGAGCTGTTCAAACAGCAACTGACGATCTAGATAGGAGCATGCAACAAATCATCTATAAGATAGGGTCGGAAGAATCCATGCCCGATGAATGAAACCTCAGCATTGTTTGTCCGATCCTGAAAAAAGAGATCCTTTAAACTGTGCCAACTATAGGGCCGTAATATGGAACGTCTGAAGGCTTTCGTCAACAATCTGATTGGTCCTTATCAATGTGTCATCAGAACAGTATAGTCAACCATTGACCAAATTTTCACTTTGCGGCAGATCCTGGAAAAAAAACCTATGAACTCCAAGTCGATACCCACCACATTTTCTGTGTCCTTAAAATCGGCCGCGTATGACAGCATCTACAGAGACGAACTGTATTAAGCTATGTCTAGTTTTGGCATCCCTACCAAGCTCGTTCGCTTGGGAAAAATGACGATGGAGAACTAACGCTGCTCCATCAAGGTTGGCACCGAGCTTACAGAATCTTTCGACGTCAAAAAAGGATTCAGACAATGCGATGTACTGTGGTGCTATTTCTTTAACATCGTTCTTGAGAATATAGTGGAAGACTCCACCGTCAACCCCAGAGGCACTATCTGTCTGTAGAAGTCTGTTTAACTTCTCATTTACGCCGCCGCCGCCGATGGTATTGACATAAGGGAAAGAACACAGCGTTACGTTAGTGGCGCCTCTGCGAGAATTGAGACGGAAGCGGCAAAAATGGGTTTAGCTGTAAATGAGGGCAAAACGAAGTTTTCGAGGAAGGACACCGAACACCGACGGTCTCGACAGAAAATCACGTCTCTACAGGTAGTAGAAGAGTTTGTCTTCCCAAGTTCTGCCATTAACGCGGGCAATAACACTGGAAGCGCCGATCTCAAACGAAGAATGACTCTTGCTAATGGCTAATCCGTGGGAAAAGAAAGCAATTGAGTGTTAAAGCCCCATTACGATCAACATAGATAAAGCTATATAACACCTCAGGACTGGGATCCTGCTCTATGGTGCAGAAGCTTTGACACTGACAAAATTGATTCAAAGTTCTTCGAATTACCTATGGCCTCGTGTGCATTGATGGAGACTGGAGAAGAAATTTCAACAGCGAACTTTACTACTTTACTACTCGGAACTAGCCAGAAGGGTCAAGGTCCAGAGAGTCACATGGTTCGTTCGACACTATTTCCGAGGAACGAAGAAGTAGAGGAGACTATTGATTGAGGTCCAAGTCCACAACGGACTGTAGCGCCACCTTAAGTAAGTTAGTAAGCTTATCTGATATCAAAACTACTGGGCTGATGTTAATATTCGATTTTGATACCCTGCTTCCTAAAATTTGAGAGAATGTTAAGGGTCTTTTAAATATCATCTAAGTGGCTTAAGTAAGTAGCCTGGAGATGGTGGCTGTACTCAAGTTTTATACGGAAATAAGTCTCATAGATAGAAGGCAGATTAGAAGGGGAGAAGAATTTCTTGCACCGCGTTTAGAAACCCAAACACCTTCCTCCATTTTTAACTACATCGCATGTGTGATCGTTCCACAAAAGGTGGACAGTGATACATATGCCATTGTACAATGCTGTTTCAGTTAGAGTTTAATAAGCTTATCATATTTTGTCGTTGCATTTCCACATCCGAAGAGGAGGGGTGTGAGTCTGGAAATAAATATGAAAAGCTAAAGAAACTATTTTCAGCGAAACAATTTATTGGATTAGAAGACAAGAGATCATTTATAAAAATGAGAAAAAGGGTCGGTAACAAAACAGAGCCCTGGGGCACACCAGCATTTATGTTGTTCTCGAGACTTTTTTCAATATGCGAAGCTGTCTCCAATCTCCACACTGATCTACCCTTAAGGTAACGTAAGAAGTTCCTTAATATGCAGATCAATAATCCTCTCTAGGGTCTTAAGAACGAACCAAGTTTAGTGTGTTGGTTTCAGAGCTTTTGAGATAAGGACCAGTTTTACCTTTCTCCAACTAATATGGTTTCACTTAGCAGCATCCATTTTCGCGGAGAGTGATAAGCAGATATCAAAGCCCGCATGTGGCTAACACAAATACTTTAACCCCTTAAGGCTAGAAGAAGACAAAGCTTTGTCAATGTTTTTGAGTAGTTTGAACTTCAGTGCTTCAAAACTTCAGTGAAGCCCAATTGAAACAACGATTTGAACTACACAGCACTGTTGTTTTTATGATGTACATATAGACGTTTCTTCCTGTTTTTTTTTTGTTTATTCCCATAACCTATATGATGTCCTAGATTTTATTTTTCCCCATTATCCTCATTTTTATTTAGATCCTTATGAGGGAGGCTATAATAAAATGCAGTCCATTGCTCGTTATGGCATTGTTTGCTCATCGTCCCTTTTCAACAAATTCTCTGTGAGACCTGCAGAATTAAGCAACAAAAACATCGAAAAAAAATAAAAAAAAAACAACAACAGAGAAAAAATTACACAAAACAGCAAATTACACAGTGTACTGGTGTTCCAAAGACCATAGCACAAAAAAGAGTAATAATAATTATAAAAGGAATCCAGTTCGAGCTTTTGTGGGCCCGCGAGTGGGCCAACGAAAAAAGAATAAATCGCCAACCACACTGTTGAGACGGAGTATTCGGCTTTGTGAAGAGCGCAACATAAACCGAATTCTGGTTATAGTGGAAGAGCATAAAGTGGCCACTGGAATGCCTTTATTCTTGTTAATTCTTTTTTGTTTGTCTTCACGGTCCAGGATGTTCGACAACAGGATCGCTTTGAATCCCTTTTGAAGTTGTAAAATCATCTTTTTTTTGTGCAAGTTCTGTTTTGACGAGCATGTAACCTATGAATTTGACGGTAATGTGTAAATCTATAGTGTTGTGTTGCAATGCCGCCGAAAAGCTTAAGGCCTATGTCCTGAATGCCCTTTCACTTCACATGAATATCCCGCAGAGTTCTTTGTTATTTCAAAATTTATGTACAATCATGGCGCAGCATGGTTAAACAAAGACGAAAACGCCTTTTATTCAATGCCCAATTAGGAGTCAAAATACAAACCTACCTACTTATGTTGATAGAAGAGCACTACAATGTTGATTTATTCAATTAGGGTGACCATACTACCACATTAAATGAGAAGAGTTTTTAAGGAAAGATAGAGACTTATACTTTGGGGACGGATTTTTAAATCCCATGAGCGGGTTTCGGCGACTCGAAGAAAAAATAAATATATAAAAAAATAGAAAGAATGGCGCGACAGCGCTTGAACCTTGAAGAGTTAAGGCTAAAGTGGCTTTCGCTCATCAACAATTCTCTGAGTGCGTGTGAAGAATTGACGAGACCAACAATTTAACGTCCATTCCGAACTGCAAAGTTGAGAAGCACTCTTTGAAGTTTTGTCATTTCTTTGCAAGAGGCATTACCCTTTGGCGAAATAAAAACACTATGGGCACGATAGAATTCGACCCCATAACGTTCTGCGTAACAGCCAACACACCACGGGCACTACTCGACTCGAAGGAGCTATTCAAAATATTTTCAATGAAACTATGAAATAGTAGTCATCCTGCCTGAATAGATGTGTTTTGACGGGCAATAAAGAAGAAGACGCCAACAAGACGAAGCTAAGAAAATATTTCTCCATCGGATATCCCTTAGAGTTTCCGAGTCACAGGAATAATGATGAAACGAATGAAGAATGGGATGAGTAAGATAAGAAGACAAACCCTCGGCAAGCCTTAAGAACCGCGTTGGCTCATTTCAATGTTCGTACGATGATAAGCCTTCTACGTCAACTACAAACAATATACAGACCCGAACATTTATTTTCAGAAATGAGCTGACATTGGACAGCATATCTGGAAAAAAAAATAATAGTTCTAGCTGACCCCGAGAACCTCGTCTCGCCTCACATCAATATATGATTATGCTTTTATGGAAAAAACAACGTTTAACGGGTCAGCTAGTATTATAAAAAGCATTGAAAAGTCATCACTGGTTCCAAACTGTTTCCCATCATCAATTTGAGCCAAATCGGTTCAGTCGTTCTTAAAAACTGCTTGCATGGCAATACAACGGTTGCCGGGTCAGTTAGTAGGATACAAAAAATAGGCTTTTAACTACATCCCTTCCAATTTTGAGCCAAATTGGTATAGCCGTTATTAGAAATTATTTCTATGGTAACGCTTACCGGGGCAGATTGAATGGCTGATTGGTGAATCAAAACCAACCAAACAAATACAAAAAAAAATTAAACTGGTGTAGCCGTTTACTAGGTTCAATGACATCCGTTTTAAGAAATTACTTATATGGGCAAAATAACGTTTGCTTGGTCAACTAGTAGAACAAAGGCTGTTCTTTAGCTGTCTTCTGGTTCAAGCTATTTTGAGGGAAATCGGTTCAGCCGGTTTTGGAAATAATTCATTTTGCAAAACAACGTTCAACGGGTCAGCAAGTAGAGTAAAATGTATCATACAATACATACATACATAAAATGCAAGAAATTTCATTCAAGTCGATGCAGCCTTGTAGTTGCAGTATAAATAACGACTGCAGCGCCACCAGCCGTGCTGATTTGGGAATGTAAACCATCCATTCAAATCGATCCAGCCGTTTAGGAGACGTTCAGTGACGCACACGTAAAGAAGAAATATTTATATAAGAACTGAAAAACAATTAAAAAATCCAAAACGAGGTCCCTAACTTTAATGCTGACAGAAAAATTAATCTTAACACCGGTCGGAGACAGCAAAGTTAGCCTTTTTTTAAATCGTCAAAAGTGATGTCAAATTTCAAAATCAAATTTCGAATAATAATAATAATAATAATTTTTTCTTGCGACATATAACTACATGGCAAGTTTTGGACTCGTAAAAAAGTTGAGATTTTGATGAAAAATGACACTACGATGATAGAGAAATCGAAAAACGTGGGTCCGGCGATTCCGTCCGTCTATCTGTCTGTAAACGCACGTACAGACTTAACCACTGGTCCGATTGACTTAAAACTTGAAAACTTTATGGAAACCAGACCCGGAATGACAACGGACTATGCATTGAGAGTTTGTACCTGGAATGTTAGAACACTCTACACTCCAGGTGCAACTCAAAAACTTGAATCTGCAGTATAAGGCAGATATTACTGCGATCCGGGACAAAATAGGATCAGGGAAAATAAAAAGGAAAAATTGTGACATTTATTAAAGATATCATCAAAGAATGCACATATTTGGATGCTGGTTCGTCGTAGGAAATCGGTTTAGATCGAAAGTCATGGATTTCATCAAGGCACCAAGGCCACACAACAAAACATCAGTATAATATGTGCACACGCCCTTAAAAATGATGCTGAAGAGTCTTTTTTTAGGATTTTCACGACCTCCTGGATAAAGCCTGCGGGGCCTGTCCAGAGTACGACGTCAAAATCGAACCTGGCAACCTGGCGATCTCCGGATGGTCGAACCAAATCGACCATGTGGTAATGGGCGCAAGGCACGCATCCAACATTTTGAACGTGCGAACTTTCCAAGGAGCAAATGTCGACTCTGATTACTTTCTGGTAGTGGCTGAGTTCACAGCTCGACTATCAAACAATAAAATACTTTCGGCCCTAAGAAAGGATAATGCCAGAGTCTATAGTTAGCGCCTGAGTGAGCGACTCTCCGCCGTCCTTCGAAGTACCACACAAGTCAACACCTTGTGGAACCAATATAACGAAATAGTAAAAAATTTAGCCAAGACCACCATAGGTTACCAGCCAACCCCGAAAAAGAACCCGTGGTATGATAATGAGTGCGAATTATTGAAAAGTAATGCGGAAAATGCACGTTTGAAGATGCTGCAACGGAAAACAAAAACAGCACGAGAAGAATACCGAACAAAAAGGAGGAAGAAGGAAGAAAAGAGCATCCCCAGTTTCTTAGCTCAAAGATCATGAAGAGTTTCGGGCCAAGAACAACACTCTGCGTTTCTTTAAAATGTCGAAGCAGCTAGCTTCTGGTTTCAGAACCAGGACACAGGCTCTTCGAAACAGTGAAAGAAACCTAGTCACCGAAGCATAGGGAATTGTAGATGTTTTCAAGCAGCACTTTCCAGCTGCAGAATGCACATAATGTCGAGCGATCCAATGAAGAAAGAGAAGCAATACCAGTCACTGAAGGCCAAGTCCCAGCCCCCAGCACAGAAGACGTAGAAAGAGCCAACCAAAAGCAAAAAAATTAACAAGTCCGCTGGGTCGGATGACATACCTGCATAACTCTTTAGATCTGGAGGAGGTGTTTTGATGAACTGCATGCACCAGGCCATCAACAAAGTGTGGGAGGAAGAATGCATGCCCACTAACTGGTCGATAAGCTACACATGCCCCATCTTCAAAAAAGGCGATCCTATGTCATTCAAAAACTACAAAGGCATTTCTATACATGCATGGGCATGAGGAATGTTTGAAACAACTCGGGTGAGTTCGTACCCATTTGCACACTGCGCTGGGAACAGCTCATCCGAGTTGTTTCAAACATGCGCAGGGCTTAGACAAGGAGATGAGTTGTCATGTGATTTCTTCAACATAGTCCTGTTCCGCATCGCTGTTACTTCGGTTTGGCAAAACAACCGGGTTCAAAACTCCTCACTCGAAAGGCAACGTGTCTGCTATACAAAACTTTGGTTATACCAGTTCTACTCTAGGCGCCGATTGTTGGACGGTTAGTAAAAAAGGGAATTGATACGGACACCTTCGAAAGAAAAATTCTTCGACGGATTTGCGGTCCCGTACGAGACAATGGCGAATGCAGAAGAAGGTTCAACCGAGAACTGTACGAGCTGTACCAAGATGTGGATGCAGTCCAGAAGGCCAAGAAAAGACGACTACATTGGCTGGGCGAATAGACGACAACGATTCAGCCAAGAAAGTCTTCTCATCCCAGCCCCCAGGTTCCAGACGACAAGGAAGACCGAACCTACGGTACAACGACCAAGTGACATGCCAAGTGACTGGCATCCGAGTGACCGTTCATAATGGAAGGCTGCAGTATCTCAGGCTGAGATCCTTCATGGATTGACAGCCGGATAAGTAAGTAAGTAATTTGGAATATAGGATCAAGTTCGTACGACCCAGTCGTGCACATAGTTTTCTTCGAGTATGACCAAGAATCACATCCCAAAGCATGGCATTCAATTGAATCGGTGTCTAATTAAAATGAGTGATGGGCTTTTAAGAACCACTTTTCAGGTTCTAATTCTTCGGTCCCTGAATCTCTTAACCCAACTGTTAATTTAATAAAATTCACTTTAGACTTTACTCCAAATAAGCTCCCAAAAATATGGTAACCGCAATTACACATCATAATCCCCTTAAGCATAAGGACTTGCAAAGAACAAAAACCAGTTAAATTAAACTCAAGCATACACAACCGGTTTCCGGTCCAAAAGTATCTCTTCGCCGCACTACATACATGTATCTACTTCTTTCTGTATTTTTAGTAAATGTAATGCAACAAAAAAAAAACGGATAGACATTTTGCTGAAATAAATGAAAACTATCGTCGGTCCTTCTGCATATTTTATTACAGAAATGAAAACATAAAACACACATCCATCCATAGACAGATACCCACCAATTTTATCCCCCCAAAATGTATTTTTTTCTGTCGAAAGTTTCCATTTCCTTCTATCTGCCCGAGAAAATTCTTGAGCAATGATGTGCATATGTGAGTTAGGAGTTGCATAGTAGCCCCGGATAGCATAGCCCTAGACAGAGATACTACTTTGTAATGAAGGATTGAAAGCTGTCGGTGTGTTTGCTTGAATTTCAATTTCAAATTCAATTTAATCGTGTGATGTTAGAGAGATACAGAGTTACATCAGCTAAAGATGAGAATGCCGCTGGGGATGGTGTGCGAAGGGCGATGCACTTTCTTCTCGAAGGAACGGATTGTGTGATGTAGTTTGGAGTCGAAAAAGACGACTTTTGCATCTCTAAGTTTCTCTCTTCTTTTGAAAACTTTCTTCTAAGCTCGACTGTCCCTTTTTAAGTCTGTGTCCTTTCTGTTTTGTTTAGTTAAAGATTTAAGATCCTTAAATTGTCTTAGAAGTTAGAACTACATTTTATGCAGATGGAGTGTCCCCGGTGAACACTGGTGAGGAATACTATTTAAATTAAAGGCCTTTCTGTTGAGGCCTACACCCAAACCAAATCTATGGTACAATCAAATTTTATTTAACAAAAACCACCTGCTTAGGGAGAGCCTTTGTCTGAATCAAAATTAGAAACTGAGGGTACTGTATCCAGACAATCATTGGAGTTAAACGATGCCGATTATTTATGTTCGACTTCGTTTTCTTTATTGTGCAAAGATTTATTTGAGTTTAGGTCAATGATAAAAGATAAAATCGAAATGTTGAGATAATAAATTCAATTTTTGTAGAATTATCACTGGGCTTTAGGTTATTTGGATCGAGTCTCGATTGGGAGAAGACGAATAAATAGATTCAATTTACTAGATTTGAAAGGAGATTTGTTTATTGTAAATTGCAAATGAAATTAACAAGTTTGATTCTGGTTTTAAATTTTTTATCAAAACTTCTTGAGGATTCATCATTGAGATTGCATTTCTACGTGATTTAAATTTCTTTATGAAAATGCTCTCTCAAAAGCTTCATTGACATATGATAATATGTAAACGAAGAGTCGGCTAAGAACAATACCATTCCTTGAAAGGTACTTTTTCAGATTCTTAAAATTGCAAAGTAGATAGGTACCTCCTTCAGCAAACAGACTGCTTGCCTTTGGATTGAATTTCGTAAGATTTTTTTGAATCCAAGGAGTTTTGGAGACAAATTTCAGTTTTGTTACAATCATTCTGACATATTAAGGCCTGCTTGTTTTGTTGGTTGTGGGCTGTTGTAGGATCAGGGAGCGCAGGTTACATCTTTTCCTACATACCAAGTTCCTACTTTATTTCCAACAACGGATATGGGTTGAGAGTTTGTAAGTAGATATAATGTAAATATTCTCAATTCTCTACACTCCAGGTGAAACTCAAAAACTTCATTCTGTCCTCACGCTGTATAGGGCAGACATTATTGCGATCTAGGAAATACGATGGATAGGATCAGGGACAATAAAAAGGAGAAATTGTGACATTTATTTCAGCTGTCATCAAGGAATGCACATATTTGGATGCCGGTTTGTCGTGGGAAATCGGCTTAGGTCCAACGTCATGAATTTCAAGCGAATAAGTGATCGCCTGGCTGTAATCCCTCGAACCGCCAAACAAAATGTTCACTTTCCGAGGAACAAATGCCGACTCTGACCACTTTCTTAGAGCTCGATTATTAAACGACAGGAAAACACATGTTGCCCAAACGTTTAACATCGGTAGCCAGCACCCCGGAGATTATCAAAAACTTCAGTGAGTGAGGTACTCTGTACTCCCATATTCCACAGACGTCATCACCCTATGTAACCAGTATCCCGAAGACATAATTAAAAATGTGATGTTCGAAGGGTAGACACGGTCCATTCAAGAGGACACAAACGTCCACAGCAGCCTTTGTCTATCAACTCCTACTCCCCACCTCCCCTCGAGAAGTACCACAACCGAATATTTGGTTCAAACCCCAGTGGGGAGTTGAAGGTGGTAGCAAGAAGAGAGAGGGGAGAGGGAGGGGGAGGCATGCCTCCTTTTCAAAAGGCGGCAGCGGTAGAGCTTCCAAGATGGAATCTACAGTTCCAATCAGGATGAACTACTTAGCGAACAGCTTATAGGGCTACTAAGCCATATTCACAGGTCAGGCTTAAAGGTAAGTAGCGGTTTGACCGGCTGACTATTTTGGAGTTAAACAAAAGTCAAGGCCCTCCAGACTGGGGGTCGTGCGTCGGGTTACTGCCATAAAGAAGAGATAGTTCCGAACCACCAACGGACAGAATTAATGATGACATCCCACGCAAACGATTTAAGGACAACGAAGTTTGGTTTTACACTTGGAACGTTAGGTCCCTTAACAGACCACGTACCGCCGAACAACTAGCGGAAGCCCTTGACTGCTATAAAGATAACCGACATCCAAGAGATTCAATGGGATGGTACGGGCCTAAGTAAAATGAACAACTGTGATATCTACTATGGCGACTGCTACAAAATCAGTGTCTATTTGGAAGGTCTTGAGTTTTAACTCAGTGAATGAGCGCATCACCAAAATCCGCATCAAGGCTTAATTCACCAACATAAGCCTCATCTGCGCTCTCGCCGCCACTGGGGAAAAAGATGAAGACACAAAACTCAGGTTCCTCGACAATGACCTAGCTATGACAGTAAAATTTTCCTTGGAGGTTTTAATGTTAAGCTTGACAGAGCAGAAATCTTTGGTTGAATAATCGGACGACAAAGCCTACACGACACCACCTCCGGTATTCAGGCTTATTGACTTCGCTGCGGGGGAGATACTATGGTAGCAAGTACGCGATTCCAACATCGCGATATCCACAAGGAGACATGGAAATCTCCTGATCCGTCAGCCAGATTGATCACATAGCGTTCGCTAAATGTAGAGAACTAGTGACAACACTGCCAAGAAACCTTTATAAAATACTTCTCCAAGCTGTATAATGATGATGACGAAATTCCGCCAGCTATACAGAACCATTCAATTTGGGTGGATCACATCACCAATTCCACCCACCCGACATTTACGAAGTGAAGACAGCGATGTATAAATTTAAGTTGAACAAAGCCGCTGGAGCAGAGGGGCTAGCCCCCGAACTGTAAGCAGCTGGAGATGATTTGGTTAGGAGCATGCACCAGCTCATCTGCAAAATTTGGTCGGAGGAATGAATGCCCAAAGAATGGAATCTCAGCATCGTCGGAAAGTCTACCATAGATCAAATATTCAATCTACGGCAGATCTTGGAGAAGACCCAGGACCTTCAAATCGTCATCGACTGCGTATGACAGCGTCTATAGAGACCAATTATATAGAGCAATGTCTTGTTTTGGCGTCCCAGAAAAATTCGTTCGTCTGTGTAAGAAGACATTGGAAAACTCACGCTGTTCCATCAAAAACCTAACGATGTCCGAAATGGTTTTAGACAAGGCGATGCGCTGTTATGCGATTTCGTCAACTTTATTCTTGAAATGATTGTGCCAAACTCCAACGTCAACACCAGATCTTTCTTTCAAAAGTCCATCCGGCTACTAGGATACGCAGACGACATTGACATAATTGGAAGAATACAGCGTTATGTCAGTGGAGTGTTCGTGAGCCTTGAGACGGAGGCCAGGAAGGCTGGTCTAGCGGTTAGCGAGGACAAGACCAAGGTAATGCTGTCAACAAGAAAGGACACCCAACATCGAATTTTTGGAGTCAGTATAGACAGACTCAGGGTAGTAAAGGACATATAAAGCCCGTTTAGATGTGTGTCTTTGAGTAGTTAAGAATCTATTTCCACTTAAAATCAATGATCATACATAAAAAAGGTAGAATAAGGTAAAAAAGTCGTGCCCCGATTTTCGTGTTGAAAGGAAAGCTCTAAAATACCAACCTCAACTAGACTACGTGTCAAAGACCATCCCAAATACCAGTATTTACCTAGAAATCAGTGCAGGTATTGCATTAATGGCGACGTTATCACAAATCACCATTAGACAGACAATTATTTGATTAACAAACTGCTTTTAGTTTGGAATCGATATGAACGACACCTACCATGGCACGAACTCGCCTTAATTATGTTAATGAAATTACTGAAGAGAATTTTCCAATTTCAGTGCAACACGGCCAGTTTCAACTCAAACGCCTTTCAAAATGGAAACAAAACATTCTCAATTCGGTCATTTCATTGGAAAAAGTCAGGTACGAATGGATATTTTAATTTAAAAAAATTCCTTAAACCTGCCAGCCAATGAGTACCGAGTAAACGTCTATAGCAGATTTCACAGATACCAATCTCAAATAGTACGGAAAAAATAACATGCAACAATGCAATGGATACGCCGCAGCAGCGTCAACTTTGCCATTCAACACCTCCTATTGCTGAAAAATCGGCACGCTGCAAGAACTTTTTGCCAAAAAGATCACTTTTCGTCTCGTCTAAAGCTGGAACGAGTGCAAATATTATAATGCTAGAGAAACGTTCGCGTTGAGTTGATGGTTTGCTTTGGTGCAAATCCAATATACCGAAGCCGAAACTAATATCTATTGAGCTTGCATCCAGATACAATATCCATGACTTTTCGGCACTTCGGTATTCGTTTAAACATGAAAAGCATTTAGGCATTGGAGTCCTGAAACAGACACACTCTGCTCCGAAGGACTGTTTATAGATTTCGGTGGGTTTTCATTCTTTGGAAGCCAAGGGACTTCCATAATAGAAATGGAATGGTATCAGTGATTTGGAGTGTATTTTGCGACCAGAGAATACTCCAAGTCTATACCATCAACAGAGGCACATGACCTACATGGTTGTGATTTGGTTTGTGTATCGTCAGTACGTGCCTTAAATCCAAATAAAATCAAAGGAATCTAATAATGTGCATTTCACTATTCTCTCATATACACACAATGCTGGTGGTCGTTGTGGTTAGAGTTCCATATGCCCCACCCACTCTCTCGTTCCGATCAATTTCCTATTGTTCACGGGCTCGAACGAAATCACACAAAAGTTATTCCGGGCTTAACCTACTTGTTTGAACGGCAGGAGGCGCAGGCAGTTCAAATTCGGTTCCAAAGTACCGGAAGTTTTAAAGAGGATTTGTTGAAGAAATCCAATTGAGATGTTATGGCTAAATTGACATTCCTTCCTATCTCTTGTAAAATGTTTGTTATAGTCTCATGGAGGGAACAAAATCGACTGTACAGTTGGCGTTTTAGGGAACTTTGGTTTCATGAGCTTTAAATTCAAGCAGGAGTGGAAATGCTTTGAAGCCATCAGGGTACTTAAATGTCCAGACTTAAACTGCAGGTAAGACTCTCAATTATTAAACCTAAGAAAATTATGTATTTGGATTGAAACTGATACTTTCGTAATTTACAAACAAATTAACAAAAGACACACAAATAAACACACAAAAGAAATTTTCAAAGCTTACAAAAATTAAGATTGCTTTTCTCTCAAACAAAATTACCGATTTACCGACGAGGAGTTTTTGATGAAACTCGAAACCACAACTTTTAAATTTTTAAAA
>CAKKXW010000004.1:31739828-31766263 GCA_920937365.1 Sphaerophoria rueppellii | reverse complement strand
GCGCTGTGAAAAATGAGGTAGATGAGGTAGTTAAAATTGGCTCGAGCATCTAGCGCGAGACTGGTACCAGACTAGCTTTTTTATTTGTTTTCAACTCGCGAGTCTATGTTCAGATGTAAAAAAGAAAAACGCCTTATTTTTTTGCTGTTTTTTATGTTGGTTAGACGTCAAAAAGTCGAAAAGGGACATTGACTGTCATCTTCAAATGGAGTCAAAAAAACTGTTATACTTTGTAGGTAATTCACTATCCAGTGTAATATAAGGCGTATTTCTTTTTTAGCTCTGAGCAGGGTACGGAGCTGTCAAAAAAAACCCGTATTTCTTTTTTTAGCTCAGACATATCTGAGCGCTCAACTTTTGTTTATTTTTTCGATCAGACCATGGTCAGAGCGCGATCTACGAGCTCGGTTAAAATTGATGGAGTAGATGGAGTAAAAAGTGTCGCGAGGCCAACTTCATTTATTTTGTCCATATCATGAGTGAGATGACGCGAAATGTCGGGCGAAGCAAGTTGTTTTCCGAATGAAGGTAAATAAAAAATTATTTTTGTCAGCTTGTCAATTTTTTTATATGTGGCGATTCCGTGCTCAGGTTTGTTTCTTTATTAACTCGGAAAGGTCTGAGCTTACTCTGCTCAGACGGAGCTCGATGAGCTCAGGCTCTACTCCACACCCTGCTTAGAGCTAAAAAAGAAAAACGCCTATAGACGCATTTTCTCAGCAACCATAAGTTTAACGATTTTTTTAAATATGCCCGAATGTACAGTTTAAGAATGTTAGTTCCTCTGTTATTGTCTCTTTACTCAGTTGGAAATAGTATTTTATGAAAAAAGAATTTATCCATTCAACATGAACATATTTCCTGATAACTTGTTTTTGGATGAAATTGAAAGAACGCAACATACCCTTCAACTTGCAGCAGATGAGGTTCAATCATTCGACGTTTCAGGACCATCAAAAAAGCCTGTTGAATTAATTGAAACCACTTCAACATCAGCAAATATCGCAGCTACCTCACCATCATCCGGCCCGACACAATCATCGTACTTACCAGCTGCCTCATCATCTAACTTACCGGCTTCCAAATAATCTGACTTACAAACTCCTTCTTCATCAACTTTCGATCTCAACATTTCAAGTCCTACATCATTGTCAAAATATCCGTTCGTTGAACATATATGCTCAAATCCATTTCGCCATCTACCGAAATCCGTTTCAACAGGAAGTGCCAGGAAAAAAAAGAAAAGCAACAGGACCCCAAGTGCTCACTTCAAGCCCATATATGAGTGATATTAAAGCCCAGGTCCAGGAGAAAAATGAAAAAGAAAACCGTCGAAATCTTAGAGCTCAAAAAGCAATAAAACAGGGCATACTATACAGGACAATGATGGTCAGCAACAGGACTTTTCCGACGATGATGGCGATGTGGCTTGCATTTACTGCAATGAGCTATTTAGCATTTCACGTCCAGGAGAGCATTGGTTATGTTGCCAAGCATGCAATAAATGGTGCCACTCATTGTGTGCCGGTGTTGACCACAAATAAAAAACAATTTATTTGCGAGCTCTGCAATAATGATTAAGAAAAAGGGGTATGTCATCTTATCCCATGGCAATATGTCTTCTTACCTGAAGGTATGTCGTCTTAGACAGGGCTCTGGACAATTTTAACTATTAGACATGCTCTTTTTACTTCAGTAGTCAGCACAGTAATCAAGTAATAATAAAACACTCTAACTCACTTTATCTGTCAAATTCTATTTGTATGGCAATTGTTATATAAAACGTCACAAAGTGGACCCGACGGATTTCTGCCAAGGTAAATTTTGCTGTGCTGGCTACTGAGTAGTGAAAAAAAAGACAGCCAATTTAAGTTTTCAGCTATGTAAACTAGGAATAGGAAACAGGAAATGGGAATTTTCGTTTGAAGATTTTTATTTTTGCAAAAAATCGAGTTATGTACATTTAGTTATTAACTTTGTTATTTTAAAGTAAGGTTTTTGAAGCGAAATTATTTAACATATTTTGTTGAGCGAAATTTCTAAATTTTATTCAGAACAATTATTTAAAAAGTCCTTCTTAAGGCAATTCATAGAGCAAATGGCTAAATATGATTCCAATCAACCAAACGTCAAGTCTTAATAAACATTTTAACACACACGACCTTATATTTTCAGCAGACGAAAATAGAGTAGCGACATCTATGTGTACTATGAAAACAATAGATTTTTCACAAAACAAAATGACTCTTGACTCCCCTATAATAATGTTCCAACCATGCAATTTACCCTACTCATAATCAAAAAGGAGAAAACATTATTTGATTTTTTCTCTTGTTATGTATATTTCTGCGTCAAATTGAAAGTCGAGCTGCATGGCTGTATTGTGCCTGGTTGTAAGCTGTTTCAATGGTTCAACTAATGACGTACTTCAAACCCATCGCAAAAGTACCTCATAATGCAAAAAAAATTATGCGTTCCTTTAGGTCACCTTTCTTAGACTAGTCATCCTCGTCAGACTATCGTTTTTATCAAACACTTTGTTCATTACCTCATTTTATTTGTTTTAACTTGAGTAGATTGGGTCAACTATGAACCACCAATCAACGAAATGAAAATTTATAAAAACAAAGATTCACTTCGCTTCTACAGTAAGTACAACATATGGTTCGTCGGATTGACTTTTAATCGAACGTAAATTATTTTGTAAATTAATTGACCGGTGGTTCAGCATTGATCAACTTAATCAACGCACAATCATTCTAATGCTGGTATTTAGCAGGTGTTTATATTATTCCTGAATTAACAACATTGTTAAACAATCAGTTTATTCGTTTATTCTCTGATTAACATTTTCCAAAACAAAGTAACACAACCTGTATTTCCCATTTCCTATAGCTATCCGGAACAAATATCAGATTTGAAATTCAAACCGAACAAACCTACCATCCATTCTCATGGTACCACAAAGTAAAAAGAGAGAGAGCTTTATAAAGATCAATGAGTGCAACAGCTTTGTGAATGTGAAGTTCGGAGTACAGTGTTATTTCGTGGTGACAAAATAATAATTTTAATTATAAAATCGTTATGCTTGCTTGATCATCGCTGATCATTTTCTTATCGTGAAACTCATGAATATCTCTCTGGAAAGTGTGTTTTTCGAAAATCAAAAATGAATGTTTCGTGTGTTTGTCTCTTCCTCGATTTCAATCATCCGGTTTACGAGTAGAAAAGTGTTAAAAATCTTAAAATTCAATAATGTTTCGTTGAAATTCGCGTTGTCAGTTCAATACCCTTCGCTTCTATTGCCAAAATATATGTAGTTTATGTTTTTTGAAGATCAATTCGAAATGCTTAATAATCGAGGTATTTTTTTTCATTTTGCATTCGGCCATATTGGCTAGAAAGTGTTTGTGGTGGTGATTTGATATGCAATTCAAATGTAAGTGTTTAGTGGCGGTTAAATTCAAATTTGAATTTTCGTGTTTAATGTAGAAAATTTGCAAATCAAGGATGTTTATATTTTTGATGGCTTCCTTGTCAAATTGAAAAGTGTAAAATGTCTTCAGTGTTTATGTGTCTCAAAAAAATATGTTTAAGGTTTGTGTTAAAATTAAAAATGTCATAAAATCATTGTTTTGGTGTCCAAGTGCGTTTGGTTAAAAAAGTTTGCCGGCTTACAGGTGTCTCATTCGCATGTGAAATAAATACAAATTTTTACCCGGTTCAGCAAACGTTAAAGAGGTATGTTCTTACTGCATGCGTAGTAAGGTTTGGATGTTCTATTTAAAACAAAAAAAGAGTTAGGTAGTTTAAGACACTCAGTTCTTTAAAGCACTTCTCATTTGTTTTAATAGAAACACTGAATTTGGTTTTTGTAAATACACTTTTTATTTATTCGATTCTTACTTGTCACGACCGATGCTAAATTCAGACTGACTGTAACAGAAATTTTAAAGCTGGCAGCCACCTTGACACATTATACAGATACAGATTTTTTTTTTTGTTTTGTTCTTATTTCTTAAAGAAGAGAGTTTGACTCTCTCTCTCTTTTTCTTATTGCTTACAGTAGCAATCTTGCCCTTGCAATTATTTTCAGAATTTTAAGTTACCGCTGTAATCACACAACAAGAGCTGTTGACGGTTTCCTATTTTCACGCCCGATTGCAAACCAAATGCCTATTCGTTACTCTTCAGCGATTTTCCCTTGACAGTTAGGAATAAAAGGCACCTTCTGCAAATGTTTGGCTTTTACGCTTCTCGACTCAATGGTCGTATTCTATTCATTTTCATCCGCCTGAAAACACTGTTTTGCTGGCCCAAAGTCTGCGCGGAAATTAAAACACACAACATATTCACAAAATTCATTAATTGCTGTGTTAATTTTCTAACCACATCAAAAATAAAATACATGGTGTGATGTGTCCCTCTGGCTACTACAGATCAATAATCATGTTTCGCGAAATCGAGCGTAGACGGAACTCAACAAAGGACTGGTGTCACGGTTTTTAATGTTTACCCTTTAACCTTTTACAAGTCAATGCTATACGAGGTCCATGGTAGAAACATACAAAGCTCCTACGCCTGATCAATAACCCGTTTTCTGGTGATTTAACGAGTAACCATAATTTTCAGCGTTTCCCTTCATGATGGCTTAATGATTGTGGTTCCTATCTGATGGCAAACACTTGTTATTTTTGTATCGTGAAATCTATTGTTTCTATTTTGAGCAGGTTATTGCAATTTTAAAAGCAATTCTAAGCTTAAGCTTGTAATAGAAAAATTGTTACAAATGTAACATTATCATTATTATGCCAAGAGCACAGTGCGAGTATTTAGGAAAGGATAGAGGATGTAAAAGGAGGTGTCGGTGAACATTGGCTTTGAATTCTTGAATATAACAATGACTGGAGAAGACAAAGTGTGGAAGAGAGTTCAACATTCATGTAGTACGGCTAAGAAGCGATTCTCTGTATATGACAGTACGTCCGAAGTTGGGCTCAAGTGTGAACGATACAAGACAGTATTGAGTTTTCGATGCATTAAACTCTACGCTGCTCTTAATTCCCCATTGTACAATGCCATTTAAGTCAGAGTTTAATGAGCTTATTATATTTTTCCATTGCAGTTCCACATTCGAAGAGGAAGGATGTGAGTCTGGAAACGAATATGAGAAGCTAATGGTACTATCGTCAGCGAAAAAATTTATTGGATTAGAGGTAACAGACAATATATCATTAATGAAAATGAGAAAGAGGGTCGGAGACAAAACGGAGCCCTGGGGCACACCAGCATTTATGTTGTGGGTTTCACACTTGAATCCGTCCAATACAAGTTATATTGAATGGTTCGAAAGAATTTTTCTTATCCAAGGAAGAAGGGATTCGTCGATACAGATAGCTCGCACTTTCGATAAAAGAGCAGGATGCCAGATTTTATCAAATGCCTTTCAAATATCAAGTGCAACAATCTTACTTTCTCCAAAATTTGTTCCACTGTTCAGTGAGATAAGCCATCAGATCACCAGTTGACCTGTTGCTGTAAAAGTCGTACTGCCGGTCGGCCATTAAAAAGCTTTCGGTCTTCGAGATATTTCTTGAACTGAAAGTTTATCACCGTTTCCATGACCTTAGAAAGAAGGGGCATAAGAAGATTGGTCCCATGGAATCATTGACGCATTCAAAAACTGGGGGAGTTATGACACTTTCCAGCGAATAGGTTAGCTTTAACGAGAGAGCTAACAACTGGAGTGTCATTGTCAACGAGCTTGGAGACGGAGGATGATGAAGAATTCTTTATATTTTTTACAAATGACCAAAATTTCTTATTGCCTCTGGGACATTGCTGTATTTTATGCCTCAATTTTTAGTCATGTAAAAATTTGGTTCGACGAGTATCTGCATTGCAGGCCTTTCTGTTTTCGAGATTGCATAGGATTTCGTTCAAGACTAGTAGCCCCAAAAGAGGAGAAAGAAATCCGCTTTGGGGTGTTCGTTCCTTTTTCGGCAAACCTTAAGTGAGATGGCTATTACTGTTACCCATCGATCCTTGAATGACTCTGGTTTGGAGCATGAAGACGATCCAGCTAATAATATGTTTTTTTCAATTCTAATTCGGTGCATTCGCTATACTAAGGCATGCCTCCTTTTCAACATGCGACAGCGGAAGAACCTTCAAGATGGAATAAACGGTGGCGTCTACAGTTCTAGTCAGGATGAACTATACTTAGTGAACACCTTATAGGGCTACAATGACATCTTCACAGCCCTGGCCTATAATGAGCGGTTTTGCCGGCTCTTTGTCTTAGAGTTAAACTAAAGACCTGGCCCTCCAGGTTGGGGGTCGTGGGTTGCGTTGACTGCCCGGCCACATAAAGAAACTATAGTTCCGAACCACCAATAAGCCTCGGATATGGACGGAATTAATCAATTTAGGTGCAGAAGGCCAACAATTCCACACACCCGACATGGACGAAGTGAAGATAGTATTATCTAAACTTAAGTCGAACAAAGCCGCTGGAGCAGACGGGCTAGCCGCCGAACTATACAAAGCAGCTGAAGATGATTTGGTAAGGAGCATGCACCAGCTCATCTGAAAAATTTGGTCGGAGGAAAGCATGCCCGATGAATGGAATCTCAGCATCGTAGGCTGAACTGCACTAACTACAGAGGTATAAGTCTCCTTAACCTTGACAGCATTGCCGTGCTGTATGAACGTTTGAAGCCCTTTGTCAACAACCTTATCAGTGTGGCATCAAACCCGGAAAATCCACCATCGATCAAACATTCACCCTACAGCAGATCTTGGAGAAGACCCAGAAACTTCAAATCGATACCTACCACCTTTTCATCGATTTCAACGCCACGTATGACAGCGTCTACAGAGACCAACTATATAGAGCAATGTCTAGTTTTGGCATCCCAGAAAAACTCATCCGTCTGTGTAAGATGACAATGGAAAATTCACGCTGTTCCATCATGGTCGGAAAAAACCTAACAGACGCTTTTGATGCCATAAAAGGTTTTAGACAAGGCGATGCGTTGTCATGCGATTTCTTCAACATCATTCTTGAAAAGATTGTGCAAAGCTCCAATGTTAATACCAGAGGCACAATCTTTCAAGGGCCACCCAGCTACTAGGATACGACATTGACAGAACACAGCGTGATGTCAGTGGAGCGTTTGTGAGCCTTGAGACGGAGACCAGGAAGATGGGTCTAGCGGTTAACGAGGGCAAGACCAAGTTAATGCTGTCGACAAGAAAGGGCTACCAACATCGACGTCTTGGAGCAAATGTCAACATTGACAGATTTAACTTCGAGGTAGTTAAAGACTTTGTCTACCTGGGATCCGCTATCAACTCAGACAACAACACCAGCGCTGAAATCAAACGAAGAATAACTCTTGCCAATCGCTGCTTCTTTGGACTTGGGAGGCAATTGAGTAGTAAAGTCCTCTCCCGAGCAACTAAAGTGACACTTTGCAAAACCCTCATCATCCCGATCCTCATGGATGGTGCAGAGACATGGACTCTGACAACATCTGATGGAAACGCTTTGGGCTGCTTTGAGAGAAAAATTCTTCGAGTGATTTTTGGTCCTGTCTGCATTAATGGAGAATGGAGACGAAGATTCAATCAAGAACTGTACGAGCTGTACAGCGACACTGACCTAGCCAGAAAAGTAAAGGTCTAACGACTTAGATGGCTGGGTTATGTTGAGCGAATGGAAAATAAATAGATAAAACCCGGAAGGACGTCGCAGAAGAGGAAGACCGCGACTCCGGTGGAGCACACAGGTGGTTGAGGACCTGAACCAACTTGGCGTGCGAAACTGGAGACAGCTAGCCAGGGACAGAGCTGGTTGGAGAAGTTTTTTGGGTTAGGCCCTGGTCCGACCTGGACTGTAGCGCCACCATAAGTAAGTAAGTAATGTTGTCAAGGTTTGCTGCCTGAGCATACCCTGAGAGTCGTGGCTCTGGGATACATTCTTTGCAGTCTGGAAAGTGGGTTATCATTAAGACCTCGAAGGTTTTTGTAGAACTCACTGTCCAAGTATCATCTTCCTTCCTCAGGAATGAAGGACAGGAGTGGACTTTGACAGGATTGTTTTTTACGAAAGTATCTTTAAGATCCCATGGAAATTGATTTCTCCATAAATTACTACGCAATAGAATCAGAACTCAGAGTGACATGAAGAAATAAAGTAGATCGAAGGTTGCTCGTAGAAAAGTGCGGTAACTTTCAGGATTACTTTTTATTCTAGCTATAGTGCGGCGCAAAGGAAAAATTCTTACGAACCATTAACAAGAAAAGATTTGCTCCTGCCTTCACTTATTGAGCTCAATGTTCAAACTAACCTTCTTGTCTTTCAATTTACAAATGCTACTGAAATTCCTTTAAAGCAAATCCAATTAAAACAGTCTTCTTTCTCGTTTTATTGAGCTTCCATTATGTTTTATTTCCTACATTATGAATAAATAAGACAACGCACCGAGCTCCATCATCTTTCGAGGTTTCGTTTTTAAGTATAATTGGTCTTAAAGGTATGCCGTTCCCAAGGGTGCCTTAAGCCTGCTCCTGATTACTTAATAAATCCGCAACCCATCCAAAAAATACAAAATGGAATTAAACGGAAATCCTTGGTAATATATAGCAGCTTTTGCCAACGACCGACAACGGGCTTCTCTCAAAGAATATTCACATTTTATACATTTCGGTACGTTTTGTGCGTTTTTAACCAATCCTACCAAAAAGGAATGACATGAATAATTGTACCAAACGAATAAGTATAATGGGAGTTCAACGTTTCTGGTGTGTTTTTTTGTTTTTTGTTTCTTCAATGTTTGTATTTTTTGGCGCAATTTCAAGTTTCCATTCATTTCAAATGTTCATTTCTTGTTTTTTTTTTCTAAAACAGATTCTTCTTTGGTTCAACCTTGTTTTATTATTTTCGTTTCACAATGTTTAGTCTCTGGGAATTTTGCCAAGGAACAAAGCTTTCGCTTTGCCTTTTTCTCGATGGAATAATTACCACAAAGTGATTTAGGGAGCTACATAATATTTCTTGTTCGTGTTTCTCTCTTTTTTTCCTATGGAAAGTAATTGCAAATTAATGGTGAGAGCAATATTTCTGGGGGTTTCGTTCCGTTTTGTTTTTTATGCTATTCGGGGTAGAAAATGGTTTTAATCACTCAGGCAAAAACAGAGATTAGGAAAAGAGTAGCTTTAACTAAAATGGTTTGTTTATTTAAGGGTGTGTGCTGTGACACATAGAAATTTATGTTGTTTTCGTTTTGATATTATTGAGTCAACGAAACAATTTGGGGATGCTATTATCTTATTTATTTTTTTAGGTTAGGTTCAAATTAAGACTCCTCAGAAGATAGGTTTTGATTGTATTTCAGTCAAAAGTAAGAAGGTCCTTAGAACATGGAACTATGTAAATGAAAATTAAGTTCTGTGATGCTTGTTTCCAAAGACTAAGGTATGCTCAGTCTTTCTAAGATGTTTTTGACTGAGCACCTAACGTAGAGTTAAAGATCTGTATCGAAGTTTAACATGCTCTTATACAGCCATATCGAGTTTTACAACAAATAACTAAATAGACGGGCAGTTTAACGTTTCGAATTCATATAATTCAGTCTCGTTTTAAAAATTACATAATGCAGGCAAAACTAATCCGAGCATATATTTACATACATTTAATTTGGCCTCGAATCCATACAAGACGATGCGTGATAAAAACATCTCGCAAGACTCACTAACTCATGGCGTGTTTACATTCATCACCGATAACATTCTTGGCTTCACAAAAAACATGACTTAAGCTAATTAAACCGAAACATAGGAAAGTTTAACTTTTGCAATTCGTACAATTCACATTCGGTTTTAGTCGTAAATTTCATATGATGATGAGTACTTTCGTAGTAAAATCACCACTACCATTACCTTCCGTCACTACTATTAATTGTCATTTCAACTTTGGGTTTCGAATTGAGTGTTTTTGGCCATTTCCGCCAGCGACCGACATTTCTTTGTTATAGCTTCCCCCCACCAGTGATAAGGCGTTAGGGGTTTTAAATATTGAACGAGATTTGTCCTGCGTGTCACAAGGGCCGTACATAAACATAATAATTTGCATCCAATCAAGTGATTTTTTATACCCTGTTTATGCCAGAAACACATTGAGTGCATTAGGAAAAAAGGAAGGGGTATGGAAGGAGATTTCGGTGTACATTGGCTTTGAATTCTTGAACATTTTGCGTGTTTTTTTGGCACAGCTATCCGCATCTGCAGTTGGAGCTTCCATGTATTACAAATACAACACGCAGTTGCGGATAAAACTTAAACTTAAATCTGACTGCGGATAAAAAATTGAAATTTGTTCGAGTATCGATACTCGATCGGAGTAAAATTGAATTTCTTAGGTTGGTAACTCGATAATCGGATAACTCAAAGAGTCTCTAAGGCTGTGTTCGCAGAGTGCAAAACATTTTAAGTGCGTTCTTTTATTAAAGTTTATTTTGAAATAAAATTGGAACGCACAAATCTAGGAACGAGTTACACATGATTACCTTATGGTGCTTAATATTTTTCTTCTGTAATGTCGTTTTCTATTTGCGAGATTTAAGGTGTAACTACAACTGTCACCTACAACTACAAAAATTGTTTTTGACATAAAAAAAGCTTTCTGCGTCATTTCTTTTATTTTTGGGGTGGAAAAACTCTCACAAAATGAGTTTGAAAATTTTCAATTTTTGACATTTTGCAAAAAGTGCTCGTTGAAGTCATACCTTTACAGTCAAATTTGTGAAAAAGTGGAAAACCCTCAGATTTCATGATCTATTTGAGACTTGAGATTAAATAAAATGGATTCGAGATTCAAAAATCTGAATCTTGTTTTGTATCAAAATTCACACATATTAATTCACTGGTATTAGGAAAATTATTATTTTAATGTTTTTTAAATGTGGAAATATAGAAAAAGACCTCCCTCATCATATGAC
The DNA here is from genome assembly GCA_920937365.1 of Sphaerophoria rueppellii. Classification (NCBI taxonomy): domain Eukaryota; kingdom Metazoa; phylum Arthropoda; class Insecta; order Diptera; family Syrphidae; genus Sphaerophoria; species Sphaerophoria rueppellii. Next base: position 31,755,260 of record CAKKXW010000004.1, on the reverse strand, counting down.
AGGAGAAAATTAATGTTCAACTTTTTGTTACATAGTTATTCAAGAAGTAAACACTTAAGCTGTTATGGCTTATTGTGAATTAGAAAAATAAATAGCGTATCTCAAGTAAGGCCGTTTTGCTATGTTTATAACTTAAAAACAAATTGCATAAATCGTGTTAGGCTGTTATGGTGCGTTAATGTAAGAGAATTTTTTTTTCTTTATGGACTTATGTTGTTTTGCCTTCAGTTAAAAGGTGGGATAAAAATGTTTATGTTAAGTTAAGTTTTTTTAACACTCAAAATCAGGATTTAAGGATACAGTTAATTGATTTTAAACAAAATGGCTGTTTCCAAATTATTTTTTCTAAATACTTATGTTTCAATGTCGAATGTTTTTCCAAATTATTATGGCCACGTAAATTCCCCTACCATTTGCTTTTTCACTAAGAATGACATTTTTTGTTGGTCCTTCAAGCACATTAAATTTGATTAAATTATAAAAGAACGATACCATGAAGAATTAAAGCATAAAAGTTAAGTATGCACTGTGACGTTTACCTACTAAATACACTTTTAATGTCCTTTTCTTCTTCACCGGTTTGTTAATGGAAAATATTAATTAATAAGAAAAAATGTGCACGACTGGGTCGTACGAACTTGCTCCTGCATGCTAAAACTATTATGTTCCAAAAAATGCAAAAATTAGTGTTAAAATAAGAGATATACTTTAAACAATTCTGATTGCACTCATATGCACTTAAATATTTACTTGAAATAAATAATTATAATGTTTTTTCATTAAAAATTTGATCTTTTATAGAAGGAGAGCCGGCTGCACTTTACTCACAAGAAAAATTATTTAGAATTTATTAAAAAAATTGTATTGGAGGTACCGTTTTGCAGCAATACAAAATATTCTTTTTCATAAAATACATGAATGCTTAAAAAACTAAACTCGAGGAAGTTTAAAAAAATCGTAGGAGCCGTTTTGGAGTAAACTGAAAGTTTTGGTTTTTGGCCAAAAAATACTAAGGTGGCTACCCTAAATTTTGATCTTAAAACAAAAATAAAAAAACTGGGATATGAATTTTCGCTCAAACCTTTAACTTTCAAATTTGATGTCAATCGGACCAGTAGTTAAGGCTGTAGATGCCTGTAAGCTTCCAGACAGGCAGACGGAATCGCCGGACCCACGTTTTTCGACTTCTCTATCTCAAGAGAATTGAGATAGTGTTTAGTAAAAACAACATTGAGTATCGTTATGGCGCTGTATTTTTAATCGCTTTCTAGTTGGCGCTGTTAATTTCTTATTGTATTTGTATTACCTACCTGTTTTAGTAATGTATCAACCGTAAGACTTTTATACTGATTTGATTACAAATAGGATGGAAATGCATAGCACATGATACAAATACATAATTTGGTTTTATCATTGGAGAAAAGATTGCAAATTAGGTATTTAACAATTACTGCAAACAATTTGTATTATTGTTTTACTGTCATGCAGTAAATTTTGATGTTATTTTCCTGTTTTCATGATATTTCGACATACCTATATTTCTTTTAAAATTTGCGGAATACCTTCTGAATTGTGTCATGCATCAAATATCTATATGTAGCGACTAAAGAGAGCCTCAATGAAAAAGCTTTTCTTGCCGTAAAAACGAGGTAAATTTGATGTTATGGAACGATAAAAAAAAATCATTTTGTTGTATTGTGATATTAGACTCAAGACACGTTATGTTCCAAAGGGAGCCGCAAGGTCCCATCCCTTCTTCGAGCAAGCCCAATTGGCCACACTAGCGTTCCTGCCGACAACTCACATCAAAGAAAAACTTACTCAACATAGACAGAAATCCTCGAGATCCTGTGTATAAAGGGTATAATGGTATACTTGCTTGCGATCGCACATAGTTGAATACGAAGAGCTTAAATACTGTTACAAGTTCTAGCCCTTAAAATTCAGTTTAGTGAAATTTTAGAACTCATTTGATTTCTAAGTCAGTGCTTCACCAAGTTCTAAGGTGCTAGAACTTCTATCTATTTGTTGTAGTAAGAACTTCGATACAATTATACATCCGAATTCGGGGGTTTAGTGCCTTAAAACTCGGTTTATTATACGATAATGGATACAAATTTTGATGAATTCCTATTTACGGACGTTGACTTTGAGTACGATGCGAACGTAATCCTGGAAGACTATTATTACATGAAACGACACCGAATTTTTTCGGCGCTTCCGTTTAACAAAGCAATGGTTCTTAACAGTTCGTCAACTGTTTGCAGAAAACCTTCAACATCCATAACTTCGGTAATAATTGGAATGAATTTAGTATCCATAGTTTATGGGCACGAGTAGGATTCCAATCCCACGTTTTCTGTAACAGCCCACGCGCGTAAGCACTACGATTTCCAAATATTCTTAAATCTAAGTTCTAACGTTAGGCCGAGATTAACTAGATCTAGTTTTAATAGAATTTGGGAAGAAATTAGGCGTAAAATGCCTAAATTGAGTTTCGTTCTACTTTCGGTGAGTGTGCATTTTTCAACAAAATCAACTCCTTTTGAGTGTAGTTTAAGCATAGTAAATAGTTATTGTTTCAAGTATAAATTCTACTTTTTCATCAACTTGCAATTTTATAAGTGAGATACAAGTTCCATCCTTTTTAATTCTGGAGAAGGGAATTATATAGTTTATAATAAAAAAGGCGCCAAATATTTGACTCGCCTGGGGCGCCAAGATGACTAAGTCCGGCCCTGTCTATCATCGCAATGTCATATCTCATTATCATCTCACATTTTTTTACGAATTCAATACTTGCCATTTTTATATAATTATGTCGCAAGTAAGAAAACACACTTTTAAATTTAACCACAGTTTATTTGTTCTTATGCCACCGATCACAACACAATAAGCGTAAGTCAATTTATGACTCATCTTTCGACGACTTTGCATTTATATTTTTTGAGGCAGAATAACCTATGTTTACTTGGATTTGAAATTTTTCAAATTCAAGTACAGCATAAGGGCGTAACTCTATATATTATTTTGAAATAACTGATATAAAGGATGCCATAACAACTTAAGTTAAGTTGAGTGTGTGTCAAATCAAAAATAAAACTTTCCATAACAACCTAACTCAAGTTACGAAAATAATATACATAACATTACATTGTGGAATAACAGCCTAACTTGAGTTATAGAAATAGAAAACATACAGTTCATAAATATCGAAAGTCAAAATATTTCCTATCTCAACTTATGATTTTTAACGAAGTTATATTTATGTCCAACGGCAGATAATAGTAGTATATCTTGAGATAGGTTTTTATGGAAAAACGAAACTATAGAAACTTAAAAAAACTTAACTGCCTCATAAAGGCAGTAGTTATAAAAAATCATAAATTTTTCAAGTTAAGTCTTTTTGGCTTATTACCTTTTTAAAAATATGACTAAAGCTATTTGGTTTTTTGCTTATAACTTTCGTTTAAAAAGAGATACAGATCTGAAAATTTGAGGGCATATAGATCTTATTATTCCGAAGACGGCTATTACAAAAAGTCATTTTCGACCTAACTCGACTTAAGCGGTTATGGATTCTGACCACAGAAATAACAAATCAAACTTTGAACAAATGCATATTGATGCACAAACGGAAAATAAGGAAAGAAGGTGAATCTTCTATTTTAAGCAATTAACTTTGGTTTATAAATTAATTATACCTACGTTAAAACAACTCAAAAATAATCTTGAATAAATTTCGGTTTTTGTTTGTTTTTGTTTTATTATCCAGTAGCTAGAGAAGTCTACCAACTTAAAAATAAAATAAAACTGCTGCGGATGGGCAACTGCGGATACGTTTTTTTGGTAAATCGAATTTGGCTGCAGATAGCGATGCCAAAAAAACACGCCTATTGTAATGACTGTGAAAGACAGAGTGTGGAAGAGGGTTCCACATCCGCGTATTACGGCTAAAAAATGATTCTCTATACTCGAGTTTTTATTTCATCTTTCACGGACACTGCCTCTTGCGAAGAACTGACAAAAACTTCCAAGAGTATCAATCTGTCATGAAAAAGTGCTTCTCAACTTTGCCGTTCGGAATCGGCATAAAATTGTAGGTCCCCTCAATTCTTCACACGCATCTAGAGAATTGTTGATGAGAGTAAGCCACTTAGGCCTTGGCTCTTCAAGAGCTGTTGCGCCACTCTATTTATTTTATTTATACTTGAGTTGAGAGTACGTCTGAAGTTGGGCTCGAGGTTAAATTGATAGGCATTCCTGGAAGCTCGGTTGAATTGTTTAAGGGGAGAAATGCAACTGGCTATTTCTCTAGAACACTTACCATAGAAGTAACGGTAAAACAGAGAGAGACACAAAACGTTACGACGGTGGCCTAAAGGAGTGAATGAATCACTCTCTTTGTCTTTGATACGAACAAAGATTGTGGATCTAAGAATAAACCGAATCTTGTCAAAAACAGACTCCTGTTTGCAACAAAGGCTGTAGAATGAACGGTTAAGCTCTCGCTCCTGTTCGGGCAATTTCCAGAGGGGAGGAATAGACAAAATAAACGGTTGAATCGAAACTCCTGTCAGCGAGCATCAATATCCACTGAAGAAACTTCGGCACTGTCCTTGATACACTCAGAAGGAGTGGATCAAAGAAAAAACTGAGTCTAGTTAAAATCAGACTCTTGTTCACACCAAAGGCTATGAAATAAACGGTTTAGCAACAATTGTTCCTCTTTCTTTATAATCTGGAAGGGATCATCTTTTTCATCTTATCCGCCTCACAATCCATGGAGGACAGAGTTGTAAAAGAATGCAATCTTAGGGTATTGCATCGTCAAAAGTCCCATTCATTTAACTAAATTTCGGGAATGCATTTACATTCCTTATTGCAATACTTTAACTTCGAAGAAAAAATCGCAGTTAATTTTAAAGTCTTTTTTATACAAATCATTTAGAGCAATTAAAAGACTTGGAGTCAAAATAATGCATTAATTTTTACTGCTTGCAGTCTTTGAAATCTTTTAAAATTCTCTTACATTAATTGCAGTCATTAAGTGTTTTTGATTGCATTCAATGTAATGCAGTCATTTGACTGCTTTTGCAGCCTTTTGACTGCTTGAAGTCTTTTAACTACTTTGAAGTCTTTTGACTGCTTGAAGACTTTTAACTGCTTTGAAGTCTTTTAACTGCTTGAAGTCTTTTCTACTATTTTTTTTGCACTACACATTTAAATTAAGTACGACATTGACATTGACATTTCACAGTACTTCGCATATGAATGTAACGAACTATACAAACATAGCAGCATTCTTTTGACTTCAAGTCTTTTAACTGCTTTAAATGATTTTTATACAAAAGACTTAACAAATTAACTGCGAATTTACTTTAAAAGATAAGTACTGACTTGAAGTCAAAATACTCAAAAAATAAGTCTTTTTAATCTTTTTACTGCAATACAAAAATGATTGCATTCTTTTACAGCTCTGATGAAGCACCTCAGTCTGAGATATTGCAGCTTTCCATCGTGATCTGTCCCTCGCATGCACTCTGCAGTCGCCGAAACCAAGCACTCTGGCGTCCGCAGTCACTTGGTCCTTGTGCGGTCGTTTTAAACCGGGGGCTGGGATAAGAAGGCTTTCTTGGCTGAAGCGTTGTCTTCCATTCGCTCGATGTGGCCGAGCCAAGTCTTTTCTTGGCCTTCTGGACTATATCGACATCTTGCTAGTACAGTTCACGGTTGAACCTTTTTCTCAATTCGCCATCTTCGCATACGAAACCGAAAATCCGTCGAAAAATGTTTCTTTCAAAAGGGCTCAGTATCAATTCTCCTTTTTTAATTATTGTCCAGCACTCGGCGCCGAAGAGTAAAAAAAAAAATAAATATATTGGAGCGACAGATCTTGAAGAGCCAAGTCCTTAGTGGCTTACTCTAGTCACGAATTCTCTAAGTCAAGTGCGGGTAAAGAATTGAAGAGACCTACAATTTAACGCCGATTCCGAATGGCAAAGTTAAGAAGCACTTATTCATGACATATTGAGACTCTTGGAAGTTTTGTCAGTTCTTCCAAAGAGGCAGTGCCCGTGAGAGATGAAATAAAAACTATGGGCACGAGTAGGACTCGAACCCATGACGTTCTGCTTGACAGCCAACGCACCTAACCACTAAGCTACGGACACTACTACGGCGCCGTAGAGTAGGACTGGTAAAATCAAAGTTTTGTATAGTAGACACTTTGTTTTTTGGGTGAGGAGTTTTGAACCCAGTTGTTTTGTCAAACGTAACCAGCAGCGGTTCGCTAGAGTAATTCTTCTTCGGATCTCCACAAAGGTGTAGTTTGTGGGATTGATGTTTGTTCCAAGGTAGGTGAACTCCTTAACTACATTTGGGTGGATTTGTTGAAGATAGTTTTTCTGCTCACTATGTGTGCGTACTATCTGCTCCAGGACTATGTTGAAGAAGTCACATGACAGCGCATCTCGTTGTCTAAGCCCTGCGCATGTTTGGAATAACTTGAATGAGCTGTTACCCATTTGCACACTGCACAGAGTATTGTTTAGCGTCATGCGGCACAGCTGGAACAGTGTTCGGGATCCCGAATCCAGACATTGCCATTATAAGCTCTTGGCGGTGGATGTTTTGAAGTCGATGAAAAGATTGTCGGTTTTGATTTTAAACTCGTTGGTCTTTTCCAGGATTTTCCTCACTGTCAATATTTGGTCTAACATTGTTCTTCCTGGCCTAAAGCCACACTTGAACGTGCCGATTTTTGTGTTGCAGAACGGTTTAAGACGCTCACACATTATGTTGGATAGGTTTTTTTGTGCAACATAGTTAAGTAGTTTTCACATGACATCGGATCGCCTTTTTTGTAGATGGGACATATGGAGCTTTTAGGCCAGTCATTCTTCCTCCCATACTTTGTTGATGACTTGGTGCATGCGGTTCATCAAAACACCTCCTCCATATTAAAAGAGTTCCTCAGATATGCCATTCGACCCGGCGGACTTATAATTTTTAGCTTTTGTATGAATCTATCTACCTCTTCTATGCTTGGTGCTGGGACTGGGTCTTCATTGATGGGTGTTACTTCTCTTTCGTCATTAGCTCGCTCGATATTTTGCGCATTCAGTGGCTGTTGGAAGTGCTGCTTGAAAACATCTACAATTCCCTGTATTTCGGTGACCAGGTTTCCTTCACTGTTTCGAAGAACCTGTGTCTCGGTTCTGAAACTTTTTTCTTAGAATATGGCCAAGAATCACATTACAAATACCTATGGCAGAGGAAATAAATATTTATTTAAATGTTCACGTTTCAAGGAATGCGCAGAGATTCGTTATTTAACCGTACTATACGGATGTAGACAATTTTCTACACTCTGCTTTTCGCAATCATTGTATTGTTCAATACTTCAAGACCAACGTACACTGACACTTCCTTGCAAACACACTGTTAGCAGTCTTTAAGACTACTCGGGATTAGTACCTTAAATCCGAACACTTTTCAAACATTCCTGACTCCTTGTTCATGCATTGGTATTGGGTATAGGTAGGCAGTTTATCACCAAAATACTAAGGCTCTTGTCACTGTAGACTGACTTAGCCTCATATTAATAAGTTTCTCAACAAAAAACTAAGACGTGTAGATTGATTCGAGAAAAGAGACAAACAATACAATTTTTTAACATGTCTTGACTCTATCTTGATGGATATTATCTGAGTGGAGAGCTTGTTCTCAGCTTCCCCAAATTGGTTGCATTTCAGTGGGAAAGATTCTTCTTTTAGTATTGTGGCAGCTTAACTTATTTCCACATTCTTATAAAATGGGTTCATGTTGCAACATCTTGTCTCATCTTATGACGTTTCATTATCTGAATAAAGCAATTTCAAACAATTTTGAAAAAAAAAACTACAACATACTTGCCCACTCAAGCTATATAAGATCTCGGCAATTGTCCACTTCCAAGAAATCATTAAATTGAACCGTTCTCCGAAGGACAAACTAGCTACATAAAAAAAAGTAAACAAACAAAAATCTCATTCTCTCCCAGAGAACTACTTTGAATTTCATAACAAATGGCACACTATATTCCGAAGGCATGACAAGCACATAACAATAAGTTAAGGTCGCCTGACATTAAATTTGATCTTTGATTCTTGGCACGTTCAACTTATTTCGCTTCATTCACAGTATCCAAGATGCGAGATGAAAATGAAATTGTCATACGGCAGCAGTAGCAGCAGCAGCAGCGACGACGACGACGGGACATGCTATTTTTCTTTTGCTTTTTTGATTTCTCTTCTTGTTTCTTATTAAGATGCCTCAAGGATATGTCACTAGGATAGCAGATATACCTGCTATATACCCCTTTTGTGCTACATGAACACTCCCACACCAACATTAACCTATAACTGCTGCCGTCCGCGCGCCACCACCACCGTGCTCTACCATCTTTTGTATCTTCAAAATGAGAAAAGGATACTCCATTTGGATACAATTCAAACCCGAACACAGCCCCAACAAACTTGATAGATCCTAGAATGCAAAGTAAACGAGACAATAAATGAGTTCTATGCAGTACACAACATCATGATGATAACACACATACACTCAGGCACGAGGCACAACAAAACCAGGATACAGAAGAGTTGAGGAGCAAAGCAAAAGACGCAACACTAAAAATGCACAACGATATCACATTACCTTCGGGCGACGAACAGAAGGATAAGGTCGGATGCATGCTTCTATTTTAGATATTATTATTATGTGCCTGTTTCGTACAGCTTTTCTCCATATTCTCTATCTCTATCTGTATTCTATCTATTCCACCTCTATTCTTCTATGTTTTTTTTTTAGTGTTCGTTATTATTATTGTTGTTTTTGTTGTTGTTTTATTGTGCTCGAATGGCATTGACATGATTTTCCCGGTTATGTTCCTTGGGCTCTTATGCAGCATCAAAAGATTTTCCATTATCATGTCCTTAATGATATAAGTCTTCCATGTTTGGTTGGTATGGTGCCATACATGTTCTCAACACTGAAGATAAAAAAAAAGAACAAAAAAAACCACCCACTCACACACAAAGGCTATTAGAGACCATTTGCAGTTATAGAGAGATGAGATAGAAAGAAAAAAATAAATAATTATCACAAAGGATGTGAAATTGTTCCTTTTTCTTAGTTTTTCTGTACAATTTCGGTTTTAGACGATATTTCATATGGGAAAGGGGAGTGCCTTGACTCATTAGTGCAAGGTTATCTTTTTGTCTATTGTTTGTTTAAGAAATTTAAAGATGAGTGTGTTCTTGGTGTTTTCTTCAATTATTCAGGAAATATTCTATTAAATAAGTTTGGGAGAAATGTATGTAATGAAGAGTACGTATACGCCACAGTATAAAATTCGTAATTAGCAAGATGAATTTTGGAAAACTACTTTTTGGTAGTGAGTGTAAGGAACCTATGACTTTGTGACTCGTCGCGAGTAGTTGGAAAACAGCAGTCAATGTTGGACCAGGGCCTCATCCAACAAGCGTCTCCAGGTAGATCGGTTGAAAAACTCTACCACTTTTGCAGTTCCCCTTCTACGACGTCCTTTCGGGTTTGATTCGGAGACTCTAGGTTCTAGGAGCCAGGAGCATTGTTTTCCATCTGCTCTCCATGACCCAATCATCTAATTTGTAGAACCTTAGATTTTTTGGCTAGGTAAGCGTCGCTTAACAGCTCGTACAGTCCTTAGTTGAATTTTCATCTCCATTAATGCAGACAGGACCAAAAGTCACTCGAAGAATTTTTCTCTCTCTCGAAGCAGCCCAAAGCGTTTTCAACGGATGTTGTCTTTGTTCATGTCTCTGAACTATACATTAGGACCAGGATGATGAAAGTTTCGTACACTTTAGTTGCTCGAGAGAGGACTTTACTACTCAATTGCCTTTTAAGTCCAAAGGAACAGCGATTGGAAAAAGTGATTCTTCGCTTGATTTCCGCACTGATGTTGTCGTCTGAGCTTTTAGCGGATCCTTAGTAGGCATAGTCCTCAACTACCTCGAAGTTAAATCTGTCTATATTGACGTAAGTTCCAAAACATCGATGTTGGTTATCCTTTCTTGTTGCCAGCATTAATTTGGTCTTGCCCTCCGTCTCAGGACTCACAATGGTTCCACTGATATCACGTCGTGTTCTTCCAATTATGTCATTGTCATCTGCATATCCTAGTTGCTGGACGGACAATCACACAATCTTTTCAAGAATGATGTTGAAGAAATCGCGTGACAGCGCATCGCCTTGTCTAAAACCTTTTATGACATCAAATGCGTCCGTTAGGTTTGCTCCGACTATGATGGAACAGCGTGAGTTTCCACTGTCAACAAGACATTGCTCTTCTTCAAAATCTGCTGTAGAGTGAATATTTGATCGATGATGGACTTTCCAGGATGATAAGGACCTATCTGGTTGTTTACGAAATGTTTAGACGTTCACACAGCACAACAAACAAGATCTTGTATGCAAAATTAAGGAGACTTATACCTCTGTAGTTGGTGCAGTTCAGGGGATCTCCTTTTTGTACATCATCACCATTATACAGCTTGGAAAAGTGGTCTTTCCATATCCTTAGCACTAACTGTGGTTCCACTATGATGTTCCCATAATGGTCTTCTCGGTTCGGGGTGTATAAGCCCTGGTGGTTCCAGTTGTGACATCCATCTATCCACTCGATCGCTCGCTTTTCAAGCTCACTTTTTTCTAAAAAGTTTGTGCTCCTCCTTCTTTGCAGTGCCGCTGTGTATGCCTCTGGTTAAGCTGCATGTGCTCGCTGACATTCATCGTCAAAATAGAGTTTTCGTTGTGTTGGCCGTGTAAGCGTTAGCACTTCAGAGGTGACATCTCTGTCGGTTGCTTAACAGTGTTGCCAAGTGCTCTACATTTTGTGCTAGCAGCAAAAGACTTCCAAGGACGTTATCGGAGACCCGATCGGAAAAGGATATAAAAATCTCTTGCGATTGTAATCGTTTGACGTCGAATTTCCTCTTAACAATTTCGTGTGTTGGTCTCGATCAGGATATCCGCATTTTTTCCTTAGCTACAACAAGGTAGTTGTCCGAGTCGATGTTGGCACCTCGGAATGTGCGGACATCTTGCATGCTAGAGAAGTGTCGTGCGTTAATCGTACTGTGATCAATCTGGTTGATTGATTAGGAGATTTCTATGTCCCCTTGTGGATATGGAGATGGGAGAATCGCGTACTTGCTGCCATTACCATTCGCCCCGCAGAGAAGTCGATTAGGATAAATCCGTTATCGGAGGTGGTATCGTGTAGGCGATGTCGTCCGATTATTTCACCAAAGATTTCTTCTCTTCCAAGCTTGGCATTAAAATCTCTAAGGAAAATTTTATTCTCATAGCTAGAGTATTGCTCATAGATTCGAGGAGCTCATAGAACCTGTCTTTGGTGTCTTCATGTTTTTCCTCAATTGGGGCGTAAACGCAGATGAGGCTAACGTTGTTGAATCTAGCCTTGATGCGGATTGTCGTGATGCGCTTATCAACTGAGATGAAACTCAAGACCAAATAAACGCTGATTTTGTTTCCGGTAGCAGTCGTCATAGTAGATGTCACAGTTGCTCATTTTAAGTAGGCCCGGATCGGCCTAAACCACGATATTACGATCGGTAATATCGTGGTTTATCTCAGCGACAGTTGAACAGATCATTACATCGTTTTAGAGAAAGAAATATTAATATTTCAAAGGCACTTGATAGAGGTTTGTATGAGGTTCTCTTATCGAAAATGCCTACATTCGGTTCTTTACGGACCGTTCTATACTAGCCATTTTATGCTGATTCAAGTCTTACATTCACAAAATAAACGCTGGTGTACCCCAAGGTTACGTGTTGTCTCCGATATTCTTTCTTGTTTTCAAGAACTTGTTGATAATTGCGAAATGTAGCTCACGGATTGCTGATCGCTTTAATCATTTCCGGATTGTTTTCATAAAATCGGTCTTTCCAGGTTCTCACAAAAATTAATATCAAGGGTTGTAGCATTAGCATGGAGCTTCATCCTTAGCTATATATTAACTAAAATGCATATAAGTGGTATCAGGCTTTGGGGAAGCCATATTCTAGAAATAAAATAGTAATAATGGTGGTTGAAATAGAAACGATGGAAGAGGTTTGTATATGGGAAATCAATAACCTCAGCGGTTATTATTCAAATTAATTTAGGCTTGGAAATGGTATGAGTTGTCTGATAAAGTATTGATATAAGCCCCTCCAGGACTTATACACCCCGAACTGAAGCCTGTAGAGACCATCATGGAAACGGAGCCCAGGAAGATGGGTCTAGCGGTTAACGAAGGCAAGACCAAGTTAATGCTGTCGAGAAGAAAGGGCAACCAACATCGACGTCTTAGAGCAAACGTCAACATAGACAGATTTAACTTCGAAGTAGTTAAGGACATTGTCTACCTGGGATCCGCTATCAAGTCAGACAACAACACCAGCGCTGAAATCAAACGAAGAATCACCCTTGCCAATCACATCTTCTTTTTGACTTAGAAGGCAATTGAGTAGAAAAGTCCTCTCTCTAAAGTGACACTCTACAAAACCCTCATCATTCCGGTCGTCATGTATGGTGCTGGGACATGAACCATGACAACATATGATGAAAACGCTTTGGGCTGCTTGGAGAGAAAAATTCTTCGAGTTGTTTTTGGTCCTGTCTGCATTAATGGTGAAAGGGGATGAAGATTCAACTATGAACTGTACGAGCTGTAAAGCGACACTGACCTAGCCAGAAAAGTAAAGTTCCAACGGCTCGTAGAGTCTTTGAATCCAACCCAGAATTACGTCGCGTCACAGAAGAGGAAGACCGCGATTCAGGTGGAGCACACAGTTGGTAGAGGACCTGAACCCACTTGGCGCGCGAAACTGGTGACAGCTAGCTAAGGACCGAGCTGGCTGGAGAAGTTTGTTGGGTGAGGCCCTGGTCCGACCTGGACTGTAGCGCCACCATAAGTAAGTAAGTGAGTAATCTATTCAAATTTTGACCACATATAGAAATTGTAGACAGTCTTCGGAAGCCAAGTGTTTTTCTACCTTTCTTTCTTGGAAAACACGACGAAACACTTTGAAGAACATACTTTACCTACTGCTATGCTTCATTATTTGCCCAAAAATGGAAAGCAAAATTCAAATCCTTTTAATCTGAGCGTTTTTCCTAGCATCAGCAAGCCAAAGTAAACTACTCCTTCATTTTTGGAACATATTAATGCCTCTTCATCAAATAATCCAAACTATCATCAAAGTAATAACTCCAAAATTCATTGATACTTCTCATCTCGATTCCCATTTTCTCATTTATTTTTACTTTCACCAAAAGAGATTCCCAGATTTCCTTGATTTTAAGCCATAAAAATCTACTGCCATCCTCAGGTTTTATTTGATTGTTATGACCTCGTATAAGCGACATTCGGAAAACACAACACAACATCAATGTTCCACCATTAAAGACACATTTCCAAAGCTATTTCATTAAATCCCTGACTGTCTAGATTTTGGACTTTGTATAGCGTAAACACTGCCACCAGTGCCATCTGCAAATAATCGAGTAATATGTACATAAAATGTCTGGATTTGACCTGACAATATGAGGACTCGTCGCGTCGATATAGTCGACTGCTATAGGTGGGAGTTCAGTGATTTCAATGCAGGTCCCGTCTGGAATATGAATTTGTATATTTTGCGCAAAAAAGACAATCTTTCCGCTTTCAAAAATTCATTTAAAGCTAATCCGTTTTTGATACTCTGTGTATGTTTCCTTAGCAAATCCATCCCGATGGTGATTTATCTGTAGACTCACTCTTCCTAAGTCTGGGATGTGATTTGTTTGTCAGTACATGCAAAATGTCCACATAACGATTATATTGCTTTCGTTGAAACACGGGGCCGAGCGGAGTGTAGGCATGAACCCGGCATTTGAACACACCTACGCCGAAATGGTTTATTGCAAAATAGAAAAGAGAGCAGGAGGCAAGGAATATTCTTGAAATTAAAAAAGACAGAAATATTCAAATTTGCTTTGCAGAGGATATACGCAGGAAATGTACACACATTTTACTCTGCTTGCCCGGGCACATCATAACTCCTCTGTACAGGGATGTAGGCTTAAAAAACAACAAGATTTGGAGAACAAGCCATTATCTGTTGGCACACACAGAAGAAGACCTTCAGCTAAATAACATTCGTTGCCAGGCTTCCACAGAAGACCTACATTATAAGCTAGACTTGTTTGTTGATCTTTCAACAACGAATAATCTTTGCAATGCATATAGGACATTCCAAGGATTTTGCTTTTTTAATTTATAAGGAAACAAAAATGAGGAAGAAAAATCACAAACAGAAATATAACGATGACGACCCGAAAACGATGACAGTGAGGGAACGCAACGATTAGGTTATGGTTTCTTTAACGTTTTGACTCCAACATATCTGAGTTATCCTAATTATAAATCTGACATACGCACTCAGTTAAATTTTGTTTCTACTATTTTGAATGGAAGAGGAATCCTGATCCAAAGATACAAAATAGTACCAAAATGGAACAAAATGGAACAAACAAATTCAACTAGACAAAAATTGAAGTTGCTCGAAAATAGCTTAGAACAGTAGCTTACTTACTTACTTAAGGTGGCGCTACAGTCCGTTGTGGACTTGGGCCTCAATCAACAGGCTCCGCCAGCTAGCTCGATCCTTAGCTAGTCGTCTCCAGTTTTGCACTCCGAGTTGATTGAGGTCCTCTTCCACTTGAGTGCGCCACCTGAGTCGCGGCTTTCCGGGCCGGAGCATTGGTGTCCATTCGCTCTAAATGACCGAGCCATCTGAGTCGCTGGACCTGGACTCTTCTGGCTAGGTCCATGTCGTTGTACAACTCGTCAAGCTCGCTGTGTAATCTCCTTCTCCATTCTCCATCGCTGCACACGGGGCCATAGATAACCCGAAGAACTTTCCTCTCGAAATAGCCTAAGGCACATTCATCCAATTTTTTCAGAGTCTATGCTTCTCACTGCGATGATGAGGGTGATGTTAGTTTTACCTTAGTTGTTCGAGAGAGGGCTTTTCCACTCAATTGCTTTCTTAGCCCAAAGAAACAGCGATTAGCAAGAGTTATTCTTCGTCTGATCTCGGCGCTGGTGTTATTGCCCGTGTTTATAGCGGAGCCTAGGTAGACAAACTCCTCTACTACCTCGAAGTTATACGCGTCTATTGTGACGTTCTGCCCGAGCCGTCGGTGTTGGGTGTCCTTCCTCGAAAACAGCATATACTTCGTTTTTCCCTCATTCACCACTAAACCCATTTTTGCCGCTTCTGTCTCAATTCTCGCAAAGGCGCCATTGACATCACGTTGTGTTCTTCCCATAATATCAATATCATCGGCGTACGC
>CAKKXW010000004.1:31563820-31726858 GCA_920937365.1 Sphaerophoria rueppellii | reverse complement strand
CGCTGAACGCCCAACACGCGACGTTTCATCTTCTGTGCGGTATAGTTAGAGAAAAAAAATCAAAATAAAGAGAAAATCGTATCCCTTCTGTTGTGAAGACACAATGTCTTCCAACAAAAAACATCCAAAGTATTGGATTCCCCTTCAAACTCATCCCGATACGGGTAAAGATAATGATATTGAAATCGTCGATGAATCGCCTTTACCTCCGATTTCAAACAAAAAATCAAAAATACCCTCGGTGTGCGTTCTACAACAATCCATTGAAAATGTGCATAATTTTTTCGAACAGTTAAAAATCGATAATTATAGCCTTAAAAAAATGTCTATTGGCATTAAACTTAACTGTGAAACCCTTGAAACATATCATAAAGTTTGTGCTGATCTAACATTGAAAAATTGGCAATATTACACTCATGATCTACCGTCAGAAAGGTCATTTAAAGTCATGCTGTATGGTTTACACGAAGTTAGTGCCACTGTTCTTAAAAACGAACTTGTTTCGCTCGGTCTCAAATGCCTCAATGTTAAAATCATCAAGAAAAACTATGACAACTTTGTCGACGTGTTTTATTTAGTCTATTTAGATATCGGCTCAATAAGATTAAATGAACTTAAAAAGAATGTTCGTTCTATCTTCAAAACACAGGTCCGATGGGACTTCGCTCGAAGACAACGAAACAAAGTAACACAATGCTACAATTGTCAATTATATGGTCATGGTGAAAAAAATTGCCATATCAAAACACACTGTGGTATTTGTTCCGAGAACCATGAGACAAAAGAGTGCAAGTCAAACACAATTAAATGTGCGAATTGTAAAGAAACTCATAAATCTTCTGATCCTTCGTGCATTAGTCGTAAAAGTTTTTTTGAAATAAGAAACAAACTATCTGCGAGAAATAAATCTGGTGCTCTTAGTAAAAACATTAATCACGATCCAAAATCAATTACGTTTAACCACAACATCAACGACTTTCCCGCTCTCAATTCTCGAAAGAGCAATGTTACGTCGTCTTCGTCAGCAGAAGCAACTAATAGAACTGATGACGAAAACAACACAAATGCCAATCCAGTCCCAATCCCAAACCCTTGGTCAAGCAGCAAAACCGGTTTTAAGCCAGCGAACACTCCGTGCTCCGATGTACTCTTTACGATGGAAGAAATTAATTCTCTTATGGCAGAGATGCTCACCCTTCTGGGGCATTGTAATTCAAAAGTAGATCAATTTAATTGTATTGCACAGTTAGCAATTAAGTTTTTATATTCAGGTAAATAATGATGAACACTAGCTTAAATATAACATGTTGGAATGCTAATAGCATTCGGAATAAATCCTTAGAATTTTTTGCTTTTTTAAGCAAATATAACATTGATGTATGTCTGGTATGTGAAACATGGCTAGATAATAGTGTAAACATTTCAAATAAAGAGTACAAATGTTATAGATTCGACAGAGTGGATAAAAAGGGAGGCGGTGTTGCCGTGGTTATAAAAAGAAAAATTAAACACAAACTACTTTCGGTTATAAGTACTAAAGTAATAGAAAATATTGGAGTTGAAATATCATTTTCGAATGGTAATTCACTCAAAGTATTTTCGGTATATTATCCAGGGGGTAATACTTCTGCGAGAAAAAGGTACGATCTCAAAAATGACCTTAGGAGATTAGTTTCACTAAATGATGTTTTTTTAATTGGAGGTGATCTCAATTGTAAACACCGAAATTGGGGATGTGTCAGAGCCAATGCATGGGGAAACATTTTAGCAGACGTTAATTCTAGACATCCTTTTCATATCCTTTATCCTCCCAATCCTACATATATACCACCTAACGATAGAACAAATCCATCAACAATCGATCTCTTTTTGACAAATACGCCAGCTCTTTTTAGCCATCCAAACACAATTAATGAAATGAGCTCAAATCATCTGCCTGTTTTATGTAGTGTTTATTGCTCGCCTATTCAAAATGAAAACTGGTATTTAGACTTCAAAAACGCTAAATGGGGTAGATTCAAAAAAAAGTTAGGGTTAAAATTAGATAATGCTTCATTAATAGACCTCAACAATGTCAGTAATGAGGATATCAACGATGCTGTTGATTATTTTACCAAGGTGACTCTGGAAAGTGTTGCCCAGTCTGTTCCTAAGAAAAAACCATACACCGAAAATTCAAATGTCCTTCCGTCTAACATAGTCGAACTTATTAAATTAAGAAATAGGAACAGATCCTTATGGATGCGAACAAGAAATGACATTTTCTTAACAGAGACCAAATTGCTTACAAACATAATTAAGTCAGCAATCAATGATTTGAAAAACAATTCGTGGAACAAGAAACTAAGAGCTCTTAGCAAAGGTAGTAAACCATTCTGGAATCTTGTTAAAATTGTAAGGAAAAAGAATTTTCAGATCCCAGCGTTCAAAATTGGGTCCTCGATATGTTTAACTAACAATGAAAAAGCTAATGCTCTTGCGAATGAATTCTCATCAAATCACCTCGTTTCAAATAACATTACAACCAGTTGTTATATTGAAGATACTGTGCATCAATCAATGTCATTGTTGAAGTCCCATCATGTTGAAGTTGATGATAATATAGTTTCATTGGAAGATGTCAAAACGGTTCTAAATAATCTAAGTGTTTCTAAAAGTCCTGGTTTAGATGGATTAAGAAATCTTGTATTAAAAAAACTGCCAGAAACAGCAATAAAATTTCTTCGAATAATTTTTGTAGCATGCTTCAAAATAAGCTACTTCCCTAATGATTGGAAAACAGTTAAAATTATCCCAATTCCAAAACCTGGAAAGAATCATTCATTACCTAGCAGTTATAGGCCAATCAGTTTGCTTAGCTCTTTAAGCAAATGCCTTGAAAGACTTATCAAAAATAAAATCGATTTGCACTTAAATACTCATGACATTCTTCCCGCAGAACAATTTGGGTTCAGAAGTCATCATAGTACGGTTCAACAGGTTCACCGAATAACGAAGGACATTAAAAGCAATCTCGCGTTAGGCAAAAGTACTGGAATGATACTTTTAGATGTTGAAAAAGCATTTGACACGGTATGGCATGATGGTTTGATACACAAACTTATGCTTCTTGATTTCCCAATCGAAATTGTTAAATTAATTTATTCGTTTTTGTGTGATAGGTTCTTTAAAGTCTATGTCAATAACTGTTTCTCTGATTTGTATTCAATCATTGCGGGGGTACCTCAAGGATCAGTCCTTGGTCCCGTTTTATATATAATATACACCTATGACTTTCCACGATTCACGGACTGTACATCTGCAATTTTTGCCGACGATACTTGTTTGTATTCAACTGATTCGGTTGGTTTTAGAATTGAAACTAACTTGCAATCTGCATTGTATACAGTTCAAAATTATTTTAACGATTGGAAAATTAAAATTAATGCTGGGAAAACACAAGCTGTTTTTTTTACACGTAAAAGAAAAGCTTGTTTCTTACCTAGTAATACGCTTCAAATAAATGGCATCATAACAGAATGGAAATCTAGTTTGAAATATTTAGGAGTAAACTTAGATAAAACGCTGACCTTTGGATTTCACATCCAGGAGACAATCAAAAAAGTTAACTTGTGTGTTAATATTCTGTATCCCTTCATTAATAGAAAATCGAAGCTCTCAATTGAAAATAAACTTATAATTTATAAAGTAATTTTCCAAAGCATAATGCTTTATGGTTCGCCTGTTTGGGCAATTGCGCAAAAGTTCATCTGCTTAGATTACAAAGAACGCAAAATAAAATTTTAAAAATGATTCTAAATCTGCCTTGGCACTACTCCACTGATGATCTTCATGCATTGGCTGGCATTGATAAAATTTCAAGTAGAATTTGTTATTTATATCAGCGCTATAACGATTCCTGCAGTATGTCCGAAAACTACTTAATCTCAAATCTGGCTATTCAATAAAATCATGAAAAAAAAAAAAAAATTCAAAACTACAAAAATTACAAATAAAAATGTTAAAACCAAAAAAAAAAAATAAAAAAAATATTTATTTATTATACATTTATCTATATCTATTTATTTATTTATTTATTTATTTATTTATTTATTCATTTATTTATTTATTAACTTATTTACATATTTATTTATTTATTAATTTATTTATTATTTATTTATTTATTTATTTATTTATTTATTTATTTATTTATTTATTTTTTGCTACCTATTTGTTTTTATTTATTTATTTATCTTTACTTATTAATTTATTTATCAATTGTGTGTGTAAGTACTGGATATTAATTACTATCTAATTGTTTTTTACTACTTTTGTTTGCTTATATACCATTTGTCATAAAATTGTTTATATGAATGTTAATTGCCGATTTTTTAAGTCAAAGTCAATAATTGAGATTAAGTACTTTTTCGCCCCTTTTCCTCCACTCTTGGAAATCACAAACACAACTTTACGAAGGTTTTTTGTTGTAGCTTTTTCCTTCGCCATTTCTTTATTAATCTGTGATAATTGTAACAAAAATTTTATTCTTTTCAGTTGTAAGGTAGAGTTATACCAGATCTCTGTAAACTGTGCAATATATGTACTATTTAAGAAAAAATGTTTTATAATTTGAGCTACAATAAAAAAGCATACTGAACATATAGGTGGTTTGCGACCGAAAGCTATGAAGGAATTAATTGCACTCGCTTTAGAAAAGAACTCCTATGTAATTATCGAAATCTGTCGGTTCAAAGTAATTGTAGTTACTTACTTACTCCCTTACTTACTTATGGTGGCGCTACAGTCCATGTCGGACCAGGGCCGCCTCATCCAGCAAACGTCTCCAGCTAGCTCGGCCCCTAGCTACCTATCTCCAGTTTCACACGGCATGCAAGGTAGTTCAGGTCCTCTACCACCTGTGTGCTTCACCTGAGTCGGGGTCATCCTCTTCTGCGACGTCCTTCCGGGTTGGATTCTAAGACTCTACGAGCCGAAGCATTATTTTCCATTCGCTCAACATGCCTCAACCATCTAAGTCGTTGGACCTTAACTTTTCTGGCTAGGTCAGTGTCGCTGAACAGTTGATATAGTTCTTGATTGAATCTTCGTCTCCATTCTCCATTTATGCAGACAGGACCAAAATTCACTCGAAGAATTTTTCTCTCAAAGCAGACTAAAGCGATTTCATCAGATGTTGTCATGGTCCATGTCTCTGCACCATACATGAGGACCGGGATGATGAGGGTTTTGTAGAGTGTCACTTTAGTTGCTCGGGAGAGGACTTTACTACTCAATTGCCTTCTAAGTCCAAAGAAGCAGCGATTGGCAAGAGTGATTCTTCGTTTGATTTCAGCGCTGGTGTTGTTGTCTGAGTTGATAGCGGATCCCAGGTAGAGAAAGTCCTTAACTACCTCGAAGTTTAATTCTGTCTATGTTGACGTTTGCTCCAAGACGTCGATGTTGGTAGTGCTTTCTTGTCGACAGCATTAACTTGGTCTCTCCCTCGTTAACCGCTAGACCCATCTTGTTGGCCTCCGTCTCAAGACTCATGAACGCTGCACTAACATCACGCTGTGTTCTTCCAATTATGTAAATGTTGTCTGCGTATCCTAATAGCTGGACGGACTTTTTAGAGATTGTGCCTGTGGTGTTGACGTTGCGGCTTGGCACAATCTTTTGAAGAATGATGTTCAAGGAATCGCATGATAGCACATCGCCCATTGTGATACCACATAAATCTAGAATACTTCCTACTCGTTGAACTGTTTAGAGCTTTTTAAAAGCAAAATAGACTTTTAATGTATTGGGCAATTCGCTTGTGCATAGTAGAAAGGGTCTAGGACACCTTTTTCTGCTTATGGAGTTTGGAGGGCATGAACACAGTAAATGAGGAATGGTTTTTTACTTTGCTGTATAGGCCGAACAGCTTCAATTGTGCAACCATTCGAGTCGAAAGATCTTCTTTTCTGACGGAGCGCATTCCCCTTCCTCGTCTTTGTCACTTCATTGACAAACAAAATCGTCGCTTCCGGGACTGAGATAAAAATTTGAAAATTATAGCTACGCAGCAAATACATTGAGAATGGAATCGTAGTATCATTGCACCAAATTCCGTCGAAAATGCTCAAATGGGGCCAGGAACAACGATTTTGTCACTAAAGGTATTGCAGAGGCGTCCACTTCATGTCGCCTCCAACTCTTCGCTGCCAGAGGGTCATGAACGCGTCAATGATTCCATGGGACAAATCTTCTTCCGCACTCGTGCTGTGGCGCGAGTCCTTAAGGATCTCAACATAAATAAATCCGCTAATCCGGATGGTATCCCCGCTTTTATTCTTACTTACGTCCCTTCTTTTTAAGGTCGCGGAAACGCTGATAAACTATCAGCTCAAGAAATATCTTGAAGACCGAAATCTTCTTAATGACCAGCAGAAAAGCTTTCGCAACAACAGGTCCACTGGTGATCTGATGGTTTATCTCACCGAGCAGTGGAATAAATCTTTACATCGTTTTGGAGAGAGTAAGATTGTTGCATTTGATATTTCAAGGGCATTTGATAAAGTCTGGCATCTTGCTCTATTATCGAAAATGTGGGTCTTCGGTATCGATGGATCCCTTCAACATTGGATTAGAAACTTTGTTTCGACCGTTCAGTACGAGTTGTACTGTACGGATTAAAGCCTGAAACCCATAATATAAATGCTGGTGTGCCTCAGGGCTCCGTTTTGTCTCCGACCCTCTTTCTCATTTTTAGTAATGATCTCTTGTCTGTAACTTCTAATCCAATCAATTGTTTCGCTGGCGATAGTACCCTTATTCGTTTCTTATTCGTTCCAGATGTGGAAATGCAACGGCAAAATATGATAAGCTCATTAAACACTGACTTAAACAGCACTGCTCAATGGGGAGTACAAAATCGCATAGGATGTAATGCTTCGAAAACTCAATGCTGTCTTGTATCGTTAAAGCAAGGTAAACCTTCAGTGCCACTGTCCATGAGTGGCACTTGGATCAATGAGGCCGAACATGTCGAGATTCTCCTTTCCTTTTTCCTTTTGTGCAACGAGCATGTGCTCGTACGATGCCGCCAAAAATGCTGCAAGATGTTTGTGTTTTTTTAAGACGGTGCAAGAAATTCTTCTCCCCGTCTGCTCTGGCTATTATCTTTAAGACATATCCGTCTTAAGCTTGATTAAAACTTCCATCTCTGGGCTCGTGCTCCAGCAGCATACTTAAGCCTTTTCAATGGTAAACAAAAATGAACTTTAAGAATGGTTGGCAATAGGGACATCACTAACCCATGAAACACCGTCGTCGTAACGATTCGTGTCTCTCTTTGTTCTATCGTTACCTCTACGGTATTTTCTCTAGTGAAATAGCCAGTTGCATTCGTCCCCTTAAATAATTCCACAGTAATACCAGCGCTTCCAGGAATGCCCATCAGTTTACCCTCGAGCTCTCAGATGTAGAGAATCGTTCTTTAGCCGTACTACGCGGATGTGGAACTCTCTTCCACACTCTGTCTTCCCCAGTCATTGTTATATTCAAGAATTCAAAACCAATGTTCATCGACATCTCCCCTTTTACATCCTCTTTCCTTTCCCTAATACTCGCACTGTTCCGTTGGCATAAAAAGCGGAATGAAAAAAGCCCTTGAGTGCGGGTTGATTTAAAAAAAAATATTGCTCATCCCTTATCCTTGATGTGTTAGAAAATACCTAATATGCCTCTTCCACAAAGCAATTCTGACCAATAAGTACACGGCAGGTGCAGTGGTAATCGATATTAATGCACTGCACTCTAAACTGCGCCAACTATAGAGGAATAAGTCTACTAAACATCGCCTACAAGATCCTCTTTTGCCTGCCGTAATATGTGAACGTCTGAAGCCTTTTGTTAACAATCTGATTGGTCCTTATCAATGTGGCTTCAGAGTTCAGACCAGGAAAGTCAACCATCGACCAAATTTTCACGTTGCGGCAGATCCTGGAAAAGACCTATGAACTCCAAATCGATACCCACCACCTTTTCATCGATTTTGAGGCCGCGTATGACAGCATCTACAGAGACGAACTGTACAAAGCTATGTCTAGTTTTGGCGTCCCTGCCAAGCTCGTTCGCTTGTGCAAAATGACGATGGAGAACTCACGCTGCTCCATCAAGGTTGGCAATGAGCTCACGGAATCTTTCGACGTCAAAAAAGGATTCAGACAAGGCGATGCACTGTCATGCGATTTCTTTAACATCGTTCTTGAGAAGATAGTGCAGAACTCCAACGTCAACACCAGATGCACTATCTTCCAAAAATCTGTTCAACTACTCGCGTACGCCGATGATATTGATATAATGGGAAGAACACAGCGTGATGTCAATGGCGCCTTTGTGAGAATTGAGACAGAAGCGGCAAAAATGGGTTTAGCGGTAAATGAGGGAAAAACGAAGTATATACTGTCTTCGAGGAAGGACACCCAACACCGACGGCTCGGGCAGAACGTCACAATAGACGCGTATAACTTCGAGGTAGTAGAGGAGTTTGTCTACCTAGGCTTCGCTATAAACACGGGCAATAACACCAGTGCCGAGATCAGACAAAGAATAACTCTTGCTAATCGCTGTTTCTTTGGGCTAAGAAAGCAATTGAGTGGAAAAGCCCTCTCTCGAGCAACTAAGGTAAAACTGTACAACACACTCATCATCCCAGTCCTG
This sequence comes from Sphaerophoria rueppellii, assembly GCA_920937365.1. Lineage (NCBI taxonomy): Eukaryota > Metazoa > Arthropoda > Insecta > Diptera > Syrphidae > Sphaerophoria > Sphaerophoria rueppellii. The sequence goes on along the minus strand of CAKKXW010000004.1, from coordinate 31,718,173 downwards.
CTGTATGGTGCGAAAGCATGGACCCTGACAAAATCGGATGAAAGTGCCTTAAGCTGTTTCGAGAGGAAAGTTCTTTTTTTTTTTTTTTTTTTTTTTTTTTTCACACACTATCAGAATTGGTCGTATAGGCTTATAGCAAGCACCATCTTACGACCAATGGTTTGCCAACACAGGACTGTGTTATACCACCGGCTCATCACTTAGTGTGGTGTAGGCTTGTGTAGTTCGCGAACGAACTAGTTCGATGAACTAGTTCACATTACTGAACTAGTGAACTAAGTTCATTTTTTCTCGTTCAGTAGTTCAGTCTAGTTCACTTTTTTAATAAATTGTGTTGTGGTTTGTGATTGTGAGTAAGAAAATAATTCTGTTGCTCAGACTCTCTTTATTTTTTCAGAACAGAATTTCAAACTAAAAAATGTCAGAATTTTGTATAAGTATCTATACGTGATCGTAAGGAAAATATGCTGTGTATCTTATTTATTCTTTTATTAATAATTATGTGCCCGTAGTACTGTGTAACCTGCTGGATTTAACTGGCTGAATACAATTAGATGTAGCTGTAGCCCAAAAATTTCGCTGCCGCGAAAAAGGTCATTAAAATAACTTATTAGGTCCGTTCGCGTACTTTCTGTACTAAAATTCGTAAGACAAGACATTTTAAGGAGTGGGGGTAAAATTCTCTCACAGAGAAACAAAACTACAAAAAAGTTAGCGAACGGGAAAAAAATCAAATTTTGCCCACATTTTAATTGTCAAATTTTTTTGTATGAAAAATTGAGACTTTGAATTTGAATTTATTTATTTATTTGCTATTTTCAATCCAATTTGACACTTTTCACAAAAGAGCCCAAAGAAATTTCTTGGGCTAAAATTCGTAGGTTGAGGAAATATTTTACTCTCTCGTGAGAGCTCTCTTTTACGAAAAACTACGAAATTTTTGAGTACGCGAACAAGATTTGGTTAGATTTCGTAATTTTTTCGTAAATTTGGACTGTTTTAGGAGGGTACGCGAACGGACCTATTGTATACCAACAGTTTAATACTCAACTTGTACTACACATCAAGCTACAAGCTACAGGATCAGCTGTACATTGCATCTCACTACATTCATTTTGTATCTTTCAACTTTGACAGCGCTACAAACTACGACCACAGCCACACTATTGCATTCAGCTTCAGCCAGTAAGACTTAATTTTTGTTTTAATAAACATGGAGAATTATTTTTTATTTATGTTTACATTAAAAGACTTTTTTTTTGTTTTTTGTCATAATTTCGAATATCGTTCATATGGGAATTCATAATTTTTTTTTTTCGAACTAAATTGAACTAAAATGAACGAACTAGTTCAGTAACTTAATTTGAACTAGGTGAACTAGATCACCTAAATGAACTATGTCGCACAACTCTAGTGTGGTGTTAGTTGTTAGTAAGCACATAACGAAACTAAAACAAATAACACAACACACATAAATAATTAACATAAAATATAGACAAAAAACATTACAAAATCAACATAAAACATTAAGAAAGTGGAACACTGGTTTTCAAAATTATTTTAAGTTGATTTTTACTTAAATTAAAATCAAAAAGTTTTGAGTTCCAGTTTATAAGTTTACCCATACGTGTCAAAGGCTCATGCATTCCATAATTTGTACGGTGAATATGGATCTTAATCAGATCCTTACTACGGAGATTATAACCTCCCCCTCGAGAGCAAAACAAAATTTTACAGAGAAGGTCAGGAGCATCAGTGACTCCTGTTATAATTTGATGGAAAAATACAATATCATTATTATTTCTTCTCTGTTGTAGTGTTTGCATATTAAGGATTGACAAACGATTTTCGTATGGAAGGATATTTAGGGGATCAATCCACTGAACACCTTTTAACAAAAAACGGGTAAAATTCCGTTGCACGGATTCCAGTCTTTCAATATGAACATCATATAAAGGAGACCACACCTGCGATGCATACTCTAGATGGGGACGAACCAAACTGTTGTACAAAACACAGGTGACATTAGGATCCCGGAATTCCTTTGCCCATCGCTTAATAAAACCTAACATAGAATTAGCTTTATTGACTATGCCGTTAATATGCTCAGAAAAATCTACATTATGTGTAAAAAGAACTCCTAGGTCCTTAACAGTAAAAACGCGAGCTAAAGTGTGGTTTGAAATGACATAGTCATAAGATGAAGGTGAACGTTTTTTAGAAAAGGTCATTGTTTGACACTTTATCGGGTTAAGATTTAAACTGTTCTTTTCACACCATAATGTAAAGCGGTTAATATCATTTTGAAGTGAAATGTGATCATTTGCGGAAGTTATATTTTTATATCTTCATATCATCAGCAAAGATGAGAATTTCACTATTATTTACACATAACGGTGCATCATTGATAGCTAATATAAAGAGAAGGGGTCCCAAATGGCTACCCTGCGGAACACCTGATTTGGCCAAGTATGATTTAGAGTAAGTATTTCTGAATTTAACTTGATAAGATCTATTCTCAAGGTAAGAGACAATCCATGAAACTAAAAAAAGTGGGAAGCCATAAGAGTTCAATTTAAACTTGATAATTTCATGAGATAGTTGATCAAAAGCCTTCGAGAAGTCCGTGTAAACACAATCTACTTCTTGGCAACATTCCAAAGCATCTAAACATTTATTTAAAAAAATAACCAGATTAGTCACCGTGGATCGTTTCTGCATAAAGCCATGCTGTTGATTGCATATAATATTCCTACAGTTGAATGCCAAATTGTCGCACACTAATTGCTCAAACAACTTTGGAATACATGAGAGTTTAGAAATCGGCCTGTAATTACAGATATTGTTTTTGTCACCTTTTTTATAAACGGGAGTTATAAAGGCACTCTTCCATACTGCAGGAAATTTACTTGATTTCAATGAAAGATCAAAAATATTACGCAAGGGAAGTGCTAAGACTGACCTACACTTTTTAAGAACTACGGGTGGTATTCCATCTGGTCCAACAGAATAGTCTTCTTTAAGATGAGACATAAATTCTAAGATCTTATTATATTCTATTGTAATACTATTAAAAGACACTTGGGGGCAGTTTTGCAGATAATGGAAATAAATTTCGTCCACAACGACAGGAGAATCAATGAAAGATTGACTAAAATTTTTTGCAAAACCGTCACAAATGTCAGAAGTAGTGGTCAAGGGCACGTTATTATAAGTGAAGTTAATAGGATAACTGTCACACTTTTTCTTTGAGTTAATAAATTTCCAAAAGTTCTTTGGGTCTGATTTTAAAGAAGCCCCCATCGACTCTAGGTATTCATTATAAAGTTCGTAAGAGAGTTTTTTAAACTCTTCAAACAAAGAGATATAAATGACTTGGTTTTCCACCGTCATATGCTTTATGTATTTTTTCCAGGCCTTATTTCTTTTGTTGCGAAGATGTTTAAGGTCCTTAGTATACCAGGGATGGTAAGGGGTGTTTGGGGGAATCGTCCTTTTAATTGGTACTGCTTCTTTTATGCAATATAACAAAACTGAATAAAAACTCGAAATTGTTTCGTCAATATCATTAGAGATCGGTAAGTTTTCTATACCGGATTTGTTTAAACAATCCAAAAGCTTTTCAAAATCAGCTTTGCGAAAATCAAATGCATGTGAGCAGTCATGAGGATTACTATTTTCAAGTAAATGACCGCTCGTGTCAAGAAAAATGTCGAGAGGTGGATGGTAGTTATCTACGTTACATAAAGCAGAGGAGGATTCAACCACTACAGTATTAACGGCGTCAGATGAAAAGACAAGATCCAGCATTCTATTTTTATAATTTTGTATGCAACTTACTTGGTGCAAATCCGAAGATATAATATTATCTACCAATTGAAGCTCTAGTTGGGACGAGTTAGTTGAAGCTTCAAAATAAGAATCGTCTTCGGAAGGAACCCAGTCAATGTTGGGAAGATTGAAATCTCCCAATAATAATATTATACTGTCAAGGCTTGCTAAGTTGATAATAAAATCAATTGCAAGAGAGAGTTCAGAGAACGAAGACATCGGACTCTTTGGTGGGATGTAAACATTTAATACATATATTACTAAGGATTGTTTAGATATTTTTACACAGACAAGTTCTATAGACAGATTCATTGGGAAAACTATTTTGGTTGAACAAAAACTATTTCTTACAGCAATGAGCACTCCCCCACCAACCGAATGTATGACATCGTCATGACGATCTTTACGGAAAACTACAAACTCATTATCAAAGAGTTCTGAGTCTAAAATTGTGGCATTAAGCCAAGTCTCGGTAAGAGCGAAAAGATCGTATGACAAAGATTGGGAATTTTGAAAAATAGTTGTAGTTTTACTACGAAGTCCTCTTACATTTTGGTAGTAGAGGGAGAGTCTTTGCAGTTTTTTGAATTCGGACCAGACAGAGCAAGACCTGATTTTCGTCTCTGAGGAGCAGAAAATTCTTTAACTAATGTGTTAACAGGCCAAGGACTTTTCAGAATGGGTTCAAATAAAGAATTGGGAACAGTTATTTTAAAAGACGCTACAAAACTGTTTTGTTTACTTATTTTAGAACATTTGATACTCGATGAATCTTTTATTACTTTCGATGCAATCAAATGTTCTATTATGTCTTTAGTCTCAGTTTCGGGTGAAAGACGAGAGATAAAGATAGATTTCGGCCTAGGTACTGAGGTTAGAATATTTGGGGGAGCAGGAACGTGAAGTGGACTCGAATTATCCTTATCGCTAGAGGCGTCAGAGGAATTTGGTAGGGAAGGCCTTGCAAATGTATCAACATCCATAATGTTGATTTCATGATTGGGAGGAGGTATCGGTTCGGAAACTCTATCTGCACTACCACCACTTTCATTGCTTATTGAAGAAGATTTTTTTGGAGCCGGACTTACGTTGGCTGAAGAAGAGTTGTTTTCCCTTCCTCTTTTTTTACTTTTTTTAGGGTCGGTAGATAGATTATCCATTATGAGATCATCCGTTGAACAGGATTTGTCAGAAACCAGTACCGGAGAAGAGATTTCATTAGTAGTGGAGGCTAATTTAATAAAATTGGAACTTAAATCTTCAAACCCCTTGGAAATTTTACAGAGCTCATTTTTTAAATTAGACAATTTAATAGAAAAATGAGCCAAGGAGATCTTTTTACAGTCCGCGCAATACCAAAAGGCTAAATTCGATGAATTTATTTTATCCAAAAAGGAATTGTTCGAACCAACGCATTTGGAGTGGAATAATTTACCACATGGACCATAGCATTCAAAAAGGGCGGCTGAGCCAGACCGATCGAGACAGTTTGAACTAGCGCAAGTCATACCTACTAATTAATGAAAAAAAGAAACGACGAAAAGAAAAAGAAAAAAAAAAAAAAACTTGCGCTGTTACCGGGAATTGAACCTAGGACTGCTACTTTGAGGGAGTCGGAAACTGACGCACAAACTAATTGAACCACTGAGTTCTATGAAAAAGTGGAATCAAGTTTGTAATAAGAAATAGTAAAATCTTATAGATTACAGAAAAAAGCTCAAATTATTTTGAGTGATGTATAAAGGGACAGTTAAGAGGGAGACATACAAAAGCAATGCAGAGTTTTAACACATAGATAAACAAGTAAATGGAATCAAAACTTACGTGCAAGCAATCACCATAAAATTAAGATGGAAAAATTAAATTTTAGGCTGGTTTTGATAATTATAATCTAATAGCATGAGTTGACATGCATGTCAAATATGAAGTTAAATATTAAACACACAATTTTAATTTTTAACACACAAGAAAACTTGACATTAAATAAAAAAATTGCGGAGAAAGAAAACAAAACACTTCTGTAAGTAATCAAACCAGTGTTACCACTTCGGGGGTTCTTGGGCCCGTGTGCATTGAAGGGGAATGGCTAAGAAGATACAACAGCGAACTTTACGGGTTGTACAACGACATGGACCTAGCCAGAAGGGTCAAGGTCCAGAGACTCAGATGGCTCGGTCATTTAGAGCGGATGGACACCAATGCTCCGGCCCGGTAAGCCTTCAACACTATTGCCGAGGGACGCAGGAGCAGAGGAAGACCTCGACTCAGGTGGCGCAATCAAGTTTAAAAGGACCTCAATCAACTTGGAGTGCAAAACTGGAGACAGCTAGCTAAGGATCGAGCTAGCTGGCGGAGACTGTTGATTGAGGCCCAAGTCCACAACGGAATGTAGCGCCACCTTCAGTAAGTAAGTAAGCACTCTAATGAGCCGTAAGCTGTAAAACTTGTAATCTAACGTAAACGATGCTTGCTTGGAAAGGAAAGCGCACACCATTCTCCAGTTCCTTGAAACATATCTCCGAACTGTTCACAATCCACTATTTTCAAGCCTCCGGTGACCCAGACTGTTGTCGAATTAATTTACTCGATTCATTACTCCTCAAAAGGTCTCAAAACGTGACTTTCCATTTTTCGTAGTCTCCAATAAACACAAACTGGTTATGTTAACTTAAGTTCATTAAATACCGTCATACATTATTTTGTGTCAGTCAATGTCGAACCCATCTTCAGGCCTTTCTCAATCCGCATGCACAAACATCACTCATTAAAACCAACATCAGAATAACACCAGCCACAAAAATATTTCCCTCACAATATTTACCCAAATTCAAATTGACTTTATACAAGAAACAAGATGCAGATCCCCCCTAAAACAAAAATCAACCAATTTTTTGTTGTATACACCATCGATACGTTTTATTGATCATAAAATTCATTTTTACGAGCCTCAATCAAAAACACATAAATTTGTGCAGCCGAAATCTTCTTCTTCATCAAAATAAACGAAAAACAAAAATATGTAATTGAAATTAAATTTGCAAATTCGTGTTATTTTACGAGCGATAGACGTTTTCAAAAACAATTTGCATTTCCATTCAAAGTGCTGACATACCTGTTCGATGTCAATAATTCCTATCTGACCACATATTTTCGAAATATATTAACTCTGCTTCGACGATCAAATAAAATATAAATTCAATTTTTTCTTCTTTGTATTTTTTTTTATCGAACCGAAAATGTTTACTCCATTTAGTACCCAAAGGGATTATCTCAATCTACATTGGTTCTCCTTGCCTCGACTTTGTCTGTCATCGCCATCGTCATAGCGAGCGAGCGTACGTGCGTTAACATATTAAAACAACCATAAGCCTTCCCCACTGTGTAACAACCACCCCATTTGGCAGGCTAGCTTTTATGTCATTTCAAGCCTCGCTGAATAAACAAAACAGAAACATTCCTTTATGTATATTTAGCGCGTAATAATTATTTGTTCAAGCGTATGTTTTTCTGTTGAGCTTGTGAAGTACTCCTCTGCTTGCTCGGCTCGTCTATACGTTTTTTTCTTCTTCAGCTCAATCTCGACGACATCCACATCATACAGAAGGAGTTTGTTTGCTTCTTCCTTTAATTTTTACGACTTGTCCATAGGATTTTATTTATATTCACACAGCAATTCCCTTTGCGACATTAATTTTTACTCCCCTCCGAGAGGGTCTTAAAGTGATCCCAACTTTTGGAGCAAAAAAAAAGAATCAACTTAAGATGTAATCAGAGGAATAAGTTCTATCTGGTTTAGTGATTTTAAGAGTGGAATTCTACCCCAAAAACTTGCTTACCACCGCACCGTTTAAAGCACAGCCTCATCACTATTCGTTCAACGTTTTTTTAAGGAAGCAAAATTTTTACAATTAGAATTTGACATTTCTCATCTTCGGAAAAGACGAACAAGTTTCTGTCAGTTTACGATCGAATGACTTATCCAAAGGAAAACTATTTCAAAGTTTCTGCTTTTTTTTTGCTATTAGCTTTGTCATAAAAAAATCATCAGAATAATGTGTTATTTAAAATTCTAATGAAACGTCTAGATTGAGTATTTTCTTTCCCGTAGTCGATCTCTTTTTAATGATTTTCTTTCTTTTTATCTCACACCCATACCTTGCCTACTTAAATTTTGCTCAATTCTCGAATTCCTACTTGGTGAATGCTCAGCTCATTCGCGATTTGGAGTAAAATAGTTATGAAATAAAGAGAAGCTCGACGAAGTGAAATGAATAAAATAGAGTGCCAAAAAAAAAAAAAACAACAACATGCATGTGTTGTTGTCGACTAAAGAAAAACTGTTTTTTTTTTTGTATTTTTTGCATTCAACCCATCTGACGGAGAAAAAAAAATTGTAAATGCGAAATTGAAATGAATTTGGAGAAGATCCAGCAAACAGAGGGTGGCTATCGCCGCCACCGAGATAAACAGTGGGACGGTTTAAAATAAATATGAGACAATTTATGCAAATGAGTTGGTTTGTTATGAAAAAGAATTTATTAAAATTTCAATTTGGAGAAAGCGTTTTTGGAATTTTTGATGGCGAACGACATTATTCTTATTGATACACTAATTAGGAACCTTCCAGAATTTTGCACTTGGGCCTCAATCAACCGTCTCCGCCAGTCAGCTTGGTCCCTAGCTAGCTGTCTCCAGTTTTTCACTCCAAGTTGATTGAGGTCTTCTTCCTCTTGTGTGCGGTCTTCCTCTCCTTCTACGTCTCTCGGGAATAGTAACGAAGGCTTTCCGGGCCGGAGCATTGGTGTCCATCCGCTCTAAATGACCGAGCCATCTGCGTCTCTGGACCTTGATCTTTCTGGCTAGGTCCATGTCGTTGTACAACCCGTAAAGTTCGCTGTTGTATCTTCTTCGCCATTCTCCTTCAATGCACACGGAGCCAAAGATGACCCGAAGAACTTTCCTCTCGAAACAGCCTAAGGCACTTTCATCCGATTTTGTCAGGGTCCATGCTTCTGCACCATACAGCAGGACTGGGATGATGAGTGTGTTGTACAGTTTTACCTTAGTTACTCGAGAGAGGGCTTCTCCACTCAATTGCTTTCCTAGCTTAAAGAAACAGCGATTAGCAAGAGTTATTCTTCGTCTGATCTCGGCGCTGGTGTTGTTGCCCGAGTATATAGCGGAGCCTAGGTAAACAAACTCTTTAACTACCTCGAAGTTATATGCGTCTATTGTGACATTCTGTCCGCGCCGCCGTCGGTGTCCTTCCTCGAAGACAGCATATTTTTTTTCCCTCATTTACCGTTAAACCCATTTTTGCCACTTCTGCGTTCTTCTCGACGCCCGCGAGATTTTTAAATAGGGCCTTTGGTGCACTATCTTCTCGAGAACGATGTTAAAAAAATCCGCAAAATGAAAATTTGGTAGATGGTTGACTTTCCTTTCCTGGCCACATTGATAAGGACCAATCAGACTGTTGACGAAAGGCTTCAGACGTTCACATATTACGGCAGAGAGGATCTTGTAGGTGATGTTTAGTAGCCTTATTCCTCTTCAGTTGGGGGGATCTCCATTTTTAGGATCGGGCAAACAATGCTGAGGTTCCATTCCTCTGACCATATCTTACAGATGATTTGGTGCATGCTCCTATCTAGCTCGTCGCCTGCTGCTTTGAACAACTCAGCAGCTAGTCCATCTGCTCCAGCGGCTTTGTTGGATTTCAGCCGTGATATTTCGGTTTTCACTTCTTTTATGTCGGGTTCACAGAATTGGTGGCTATCATCGTAACTGAAGAAAGTCTCCTGCCTGAAGGCGCGATTTTATTCATCGTCGCCGTTATACAGTCTACAGAAGTAGTCTTACCAAATCCTCAGTATTGACTGCGATTCTACTATGATGTTCCGTTGTTTATCTCTGCAGGCCTCGGTTCTTGCTCGATGACCTTGAGCCAGCTGTTTTACCTTCCGATAAAACCTCCGCACTTTATTCATGCTGTTGGCTCTCTCAACACCCTCGATCTGACGCTTCTCATGCTCTCTCTTTTTTCTCCTGAAGAGCCGGCGTTCCTCTCTCCTCTTTCGCTCGTAGCGCTCACGAGCAGCTCTTGTCCTTCTTTGCAGCGCTGATTTGTTTGCCTCCTGCTTGGCTCCATAGGCCAGCCTGCATTCTTCGTCAGACCAGGGGTTTCGTTTTGATGGCTGTGTTAACCCAGCACATTAGAGGCGGCATTACTAACTGTTTTCAGGCAAAGTTGCCACTTTTCATCGATACTTGATGTTGGCGGCATAGGACTCCTTAAGAGATTACTTGACACTCGATCAGAGAAGGATCTGGCGATCTCTTGTGATTGTAGCCGTCCGACGTTGAATTTTCTAGCAGCATTTCCTTGTTTTGTCAGGATATTCGTCGCACTACCTTGGTTCGCTCCTCGGAAAGTTTGAACACCTAGAATGCTGGACAAGTGCCTTCCGTCGATCGCAATGTGATCAATCTGCTTGACGGTTGATTGATCTGGAGATCTCCATGTATCTTTGTAGATGTTAAAGTGTGAAAACCAGGTGCTTGCTACGACAAATTTTCGCTCCGCAGCAAAATCGATCAGCCTAAATCCGTTATCGGAATCGTGCAGGTTGTGCTTTCCGGCTGTTCCTTCAAATATGTCCTCTTTTCCCAGCTTTGCGTTAAATTCACCGCGGACAGTTGTAATGTCATAGCTAGGACATTGCTAATACGTTTGTCGAGGAGCTCGTAGAACTCGTCTTTGGTGTCGTCATTTATCTCTTCTGTGGGGGCATGCGTGCAAAACTTAGCCTTGATCCGAATCGTCGTGATGCGTTTGCTTACACATTTGAAGCTCAAGACTTTTTGTCTGAGTCTGCTTCCCACGACGAATCTGCATCCAAGGAGTCGCTGTTGTTGCTCTCGGTATCAATTACCATAATTGATGTCGCAGTTTCTCATCCTCCGGTCCATCCCATCGCATTTTCTGGATAGCGGTAATACCTGCTTTGTAACAGTTGAGGGTCTCCGCTGTTTGTTCGGCATCACACGGTCTATTAAGGGACCTAACATTCGTTGTTCTTTAAACATTTGCTTGGGTAGTCATCAGTGTATCCGTCCCTTTCCGAGGCCTGTTGTTGCTTCGCAACTAAATTCTGTGCTACATAGTCGGGAAGTCACCCCGAAGTACAACCTCAAACCTGGAGTACCAGGCACTTGATGTGACTCCAAGTGCAAGAACCGGAAAAACCACTTCTTTTACGGCCTGGGCTTCAAATAAGTCGAAGTAGCCCGTAAAGGTGTTCAACAAGTAGTTCGGCCTAACTGGAACTGAAGACGCCACCGTTGATTACAAAAAAGAAATGCATTCGCTGCCGTCCTTCGATGGGAGTGCCTCGGTGGGAACACTCCTTCGTTGTGGGGTAATTAGTAGAAACAGCCTACTCCGCTTCGACCTGTCGACCATGGGAGACTTTTCTGCGAAAACAAATTTCACGATCGCATAGCTCTAAGCTACCGTAAGCCGCTCCGCCACGTCAAGGCTAACCCCATGGAGGGAACTAGAGTACTCACATTACACATTTATTAAAAAAAGTTGAATCTTAGACGAAAAACTAGGTACCTCAAAAGTTAACTCTTGAATCAGGATTCACTAACTGGGGGAATGAATCCGGACACTTCATTATTCTACATGCAGTTAACCTTCCCAAAGCACCTTAAAACCTACACGATCTAAAGGACACGAAACTACCATCATAACATTTTTATTTTTAAGTAAATTTAACTTAACGACGATGTTAAATTGTTGCATGAAGTCTCTGTGTACAAATTAAGACATTTGTATGCTCACACACGTAAGTAGCCCTCAAACACAGAATTACAACAATGAGTGGTCATTTAAGTTGTTCTTCTTACATAAATCTGTATCCACTTACGATGACAACAGTTAAAAACAAAATATTACGTGTAATCCTTCCTCTTCCACTTAAAATTTTAAATCACCTCGAAACCCAGAACTTGAATTAGTTTAGCAAATTCGCACGACTTTGCCGACTGTACATTATCAACAACGTCAACAGCGACTGATTTGAAAATGGACAGAATGCAGAGCATCGCGACTGAATACGAAGGCAAAGAACAACGAAAGCAATGCTGAAGTCAGCTGCCTCCAATTTAAGTCAATTTCGTGAACGTGCTTTCTAAATTGAAAAATTGTCTTGATATTCATCTTCTTGACGCGCGGTATGTTTTCATTGTTCCTATGACACAAATCCATCTGTCGTCCTCCTGCTCCTCCTTGTTCACCATCACCATCATCATCAACTGTTACATATTCAATCACACAAAGGCACCATCATACTCGACACTCGTAGTGTCGTCGTTCGTAGTTTAGTTTAGTAGAAAGGCCAGTTTTTCTCGGCCCATTCGGCACCCCTTTTTGATGGTGCCGAGAGTCAAGTCGGCGGGGCGGGTGGTGTGCCGCGCTCAACCTCAAACAAAACCCCAACACTTCTGGGTCCTATAACAACTGTATTCGAGTCTACCTCTCTATTTTCGCGATTTGCTTGCCCAGCCATATAGCTCGCAAGGCCTCCGGGTTCTACAATCGATGATGGTAGATGATATATAGTTTTTTTTTTCTTTTGAGAATGTGAAGCCAGAGGCGAGAGAGATGAAACTTTGAAGTGACAAGTAGGCAGATTGGAATGACAGATATCAATCGCGCTGTTGCCCAATCCGTTTTGATGAACTCGTTACTACTCTGTTGGAGGTTGTGTCGAATATTTACATAAGACGAACTGTGTTGCGCGCAACACTGTAACCAAACATGGGTTCAATATTCAAGGCATTTTTTTCGTCAGCCTTTCGAGGAATTTTCTAAATATCGATTGGAAATTTGAAAACCACCCTCTCTGATTCCCAGATGACAGGTTCATATTTTTTTTTTTTAAATTTTGACTTGCCTGCTTTTTGACAATCTAATTTGGCTTCTGTCAAGATGAGATTAGCTTCATCATTCCAAGCTAAGTAAAAAAAATGATTGAATGAAATGTAAAAAAGGAAAAAAACGTTTAAGCGAAACGAATTTTGACAATTTTGACAAGAAAGTTGTGTGCAGTAGCTTATTCGGGGTTGTGTTACAACCATACTTGTCAAAGAGATGACATTTATGCGCCCTTAATATCATTGTATTGATTTGACACATTGCTTTATGCCCGATGAAAAATGTTTTTTTTTCCTTGCTCGATTTTCTTAACGAGGAGTGGGTTGTATTTTCAGCAGAAATGTCACGTCGTCGTTCGTGTCACAGTGAAATGGGGGGAGGGGGGTCCTATTTATAATACGAACGTTTTTAGTGCATTCGTTTGGCATTTAAGTTTCTAAAATGTCATAATGACATTTTTGCATCTACTGCTGTCCGTAGGTGGTTGATGGCAGTGATATTTCGTCAAGTTGTAAGTGCATTTGGTTAAAGTGTTCCGGGAATGGGAATTATACTTGATTAAAGATTCAAAATTAAAATGAACAGTTAAAGTTGTTCCTACGCTAAATTAATGTAATTTATTTTTGCAAAAATATGATGATGCTTTTAAGTGGTATCGACACTTGTGATTTGATTCCATAATTAAGATTGAGTGATGTGTGCTTAAAGTTCATATTAGTTTTGATTAAATTAAGTGAATGTAGAGCATAGTTGAAACCAAACGAATATTATACCAACCAATATGTATGGAGCATGGAGACTTTTTGTGCCTGAAGTTAGCCATGCTGACTGAAATAGAGCTTCAAACTTCTCCCCACACACTTTATTTTCCCGATTTGTTTTTAAACTTGAAAAATCAACCACCGTCAACGGGCAGAAACTGAAGTTTAAAGGCTGAACTACTTACTTACTTAGTTAAGGTGGCGGTACAGTCCGTTGTGGACTTGGGCCTCAATCAACAGTCTCCGCCAGCTAGCTCGGTCCTTAGCTAGTCGTCTCCAGTTTTGCACTCCAAGTTGATTGAGATCCTCTTCCACTTGAGTGCGCCACCTGAGTCGCGGTCTTCCTCTCCTCCAACGTCCCTCGGGAATAGTGTCCATTCCTTCTAATTCCCGAGCCATCTGAGTCTCTGGACCTTGACCCTTCTGGCTAAGTCCATGTCGTTGTACAACCCGTAAAGTTCGCTGTTGTATCTTCTTCGCCATTCCCATGCAATATTCAATGCACACGGGGCCAAAAATGACCCGAAGAACTTTCCTCTCGAAACAGCCTAAGGCACTTTCATCCGATTTTGTCAGGGTCCATGCTTCGCACCATACAGCAGGACTGGGATGATGAAGGTGTTATAGGTCATACCTTAGTTACTCGAGAGAGAGCATTTTCACTCTTAGACCAAAGAAACAGCGATAAGCAAGAGTTATTCTTCGTCTGATCTCGGTGCTGGTGTTATTGCCCGTGTTTATCACAGTACACAGTATTCTGTGTACCTACTGTGCGTGTTTATAGCTGATCCTAGGTAGACAAACTCCTCTACTACCTCGAAGTTGTATGCGTCTTTTGTAACGTTCTGTCCGAGCTGTCGGTGATGGGTGTTCTCCTCGAAGACAGCATAGGTATACTTCGTTTTGGCCCACGTTTACCACTAAACCCATTTTTGACGCTTCTATCTCAATTGCCACAAAGGCGCTTGTGACATCACGCTGTGTTCTTCCCATTATGTCCATACCATCGACGGTATACGCGAGAAGTTGAACGGACTTTTGGAAGATAGTGCATCTAATGTGGGCGGTGGAGTTTTGCACTTTCTTCACAAAAAGATGTTTAAGAAATCGCATGACAGTGCATCGCCTTGTCTGAATCCTTTTTTGACATCGAAAGATTCCGTAATCTCTTTGCCAACCTTGATGGAGCAGCGTGAGTTCTCCATCGTCATATTGCACAAGCGAACGAGCTTGGCAGGGACACCAAAACTAGACATAGCTTCATACAGTTCGTCTCTGTATATGCTGTCATACGCGCCCTTAAAATCGATGAAAAGGTAGTGGCTATCGTTTTGGAGTTCATAGGTCTTTTCCAGTATCTGCCGCTACGTGAAAATTTGGTCGATGGTTGACTTTTTTGGCCTGAAGCCACATTGATAAGGACCAATCAGATTGTTGACCAAAGGCTTCAGACGTTGTAAGTGATGTTAAGTAGGCTGATTCCTTTGTAAGTTGGCCCAGTTTAGAGGATCTTCCTTTTGCAGGATCGGGTAAACAATGCTGAGGTTCCATTCATCGGGCATGCATTCCTCTGACCATATCTTACAGATGATTTGGTGGTTGCTCCTATCTAGCTCGTCGCCTGCTACTTTGAACAACTCAGCAACTAGTCCATATGCTCAAGCGGCTTTGTTGGATTTCAGCCGTGATATTTCAGTTTTCACTTCTTCTAGGTCGGGTTCTTGGAATTGTTGGCTATCATCGTGTCCGATGAAATTCTCCGGTATGATGTATTTTGTTCGTCGTCGCCGTTAAAGGCTGAACTAAAAAAGTATAAAAAACTGATTGTATTTAGAACTTTGTGCACAGTGACGGCTTTTTACAGGTCATGGTCAAGTTTTTGTTCACGCTCACTTTTAAAAAATGAGAGGAGGATATTCAGATATGCATTTGTAGAAGCAATACAGCACATAATTCCCACTGTTTTGTAGTTTTTGGCACTGTGTGTTCCGATGTAGCTCAGCCTTAATTAAGGGCCACCGCGAAAAAAGAGACCTACTTTGCAGATCCCGAGAAAACGTATTGTTCATCCATCTGGGAGCATAGTTGAGTCAAGTGAAGTTAGCAGAAAACTTTTGACAAATAAACGCCACAAAGTAACTAAGTCACATACTTTTTCATATATCACATTTTCCATACGGAATTGAAGTTTATTTTTTCAAATTCACACTCACTTCCTTCAGAAAATATTAGAAGTAGACTATCACTTACTTACTTACTTACTTACTTCATCGGCTCTCAATTCATGAAGGAAGGAAGGATAGCCTGAGACACTGCAGCCTTCCATCGGGAAGGGTCCCTCGCATGCACTTTCCATTTGCCAAACCCAAGCCCTCTGGCATTCGCAATTCGCAGTCACTTAGTCTACCGTACGTATGTTCAGTTTTCCTTTTCGTCTCAAACTTTGAGAAGCGTTGTCGTCCATTTGGTCGATGTGGCCGCGCCAATGCAGTGTTGTCTTGGCTTTCTGTACTACATCCACATCTTGGTACAGCTCGTACAGTTCGCGGTTGAACCTTCTTCTCCATTCGGAGAAAATTGGGACGGAAAATCCTTCGAAAAATTTTTCTTTCGATAGTGCCCAGTAGGTATCATTTCCCATCTTAAACTTATCGTGAAGCAGTCAGCGCCGTAGATAAGCCTGGTAAAAGCAAAGTCTTCTATAGTAGGCAGTTAGTCTTTCGAGTGGGGAGTTTTGAACATAGTTGTTCCACCTTTGGCTTTGGTATATGCTGATCCACGGTTAGTCCTACGGCCGTCCGTATTAATTACCACCAGGTGACTTGGTATCTGCTGATCTGTGCCACCAGGGGCATTGTACCTGATAATCTATGCCACCAGGGGCATTGTACCTACTGATCCGCCACCGCTTAGGGTATCGTCCCCTTCAAACAGTACCCGAAAAGGAACCACAGGCTTTAGACCAGATAGTATCACCAGAAATTAGACTCATTTATAAATTACTAAGCTTTATTAATGTGTATTCTTGAACAAGTTTTTATCAAAAGGTTTAAAAAACCTATAGTTGAAGTTTCGTGTTTTTTTTTTTAATAAGACCTTAGCAAGGCGGGATTTTTACTATTTGAACGATTTAATTTGAAGAGTTTTTGATTTCTTATTTTCCAGCAAAATATTGCTTTAAACATTTCAATATATTTTTATTAACTTTACTTATATTTACTTGTAGTGCCCGTAGCTTAGTGGTTAGGTGCGTTGGCTGCTAAGCAAAACGTCGTGCCCATAGTTTTTATTTCATCATTCACGGGCACTGCCTCTTGCGAAGAACTGACAAAACTTCCAAGAGTATTAATCTGTCATGAAAAAGTGCTTCTCAATTTGCCGTTCGGAATCGGCGTTAAATTGTAGGTTCCCTCAATTCTTCACACGCACCCAGAGAATTGTTGATGCCCATCAAGTTAGCACTACCACTTTAGAATTTTCAAAAAGTAATTATGCAATTAATTGTCGTGAATTTGTCGTAAATTTGTCGTGAAACAAAAAAATTTGTCGCGTACTTATTTTAAAAGTTAGCCCCTGGTAGTGCTAACTTGATGCGAAAGTTAGCACTACCACCCCAGATTAGCTTAACTGGACATCCAAACCGAAAACTAAGTATGCAGATAATTGTCGTGATTTTGTCGCTGGTAAGAAGCGAAACAAACAAAATTCCAAAAATTTATTTGGAATTTTTGGAATTTTTTTTTTAAAATGACCCCTGGTAGTGCTAACTTGATGCGAAAGTTAGCACTACCACCCCAGATTAGCTAAACTGGACATCCAAACCGAAAACTAAGTATGCAGATAATTGTCGTGATTTTGTCGCTGGTAAGAAGCGAAACAAAAAAAATTCCAAAAATTTATTTGGAATTTTTGGAATTTTTTTTTTAAAATGACCCCTGGTAGTGCTAACTTGATGCGAAAGTTAGCACTACCACCCCAGATTAGCTTAACTGGACATCCAAACCGAAAATAAAGTATGCAGATAATTGTCGTGATTTCGTCGCTGGTAAGTAGCGAAACAAAAAAAATTCCAAAAATTTATTTGGAATTTTTGGAATTTTTTTTTTAAAATGACCCCTGGTAGTGCTAACTTGATGCGAAAGTTAGCACTACCACCCCAGATTAGCTAAACTGGACACCCAAACCGAAAACTAAGTATTCAGATAATTGTCGTGATTTTGTCGCTGGTAAGTAGCGAAACAAAAAAAATTCCAAAAATTCATTTGGAATTTTTGGAATTTTTTTTAAAAATGACCCCTGGTAGTGCTAACTTGATGTGTAAGTTAGCACTACCACCCCAGATTAGCTAAACTGGACATCCAAACCGAAAACTAAGTATGCAGATAATTGTCGTGATTTTGTCGCTGGTAAAAAGCGAAACAAAAAAAAATCCAAAAATTTATTTGGAATTTTTGGAATTTTTTTTTTAAATGACCCCTGGTAGTGCTAACTTGATGCGAAAGTTAGCACTACCACCCCAGATTAGCTTAACTGGACATCCAAACCGAAAATAAAGTATGCAGATAATTGTCGTGATTTTGTCGCTGGTAAAAAGCGAAACAAAAAAAATTCCAAAAATTTATTTGGAATTTTTGGAATTTTTTTTTTTAAATGACCCCTGGTAGTGCTAACTTGATGCGAAAGTTAGCACTACCACCCCAGATTAGCTTAACTGGACATCCAAACCGAAAATAAAGTATGCAGATAATTGTCGTGATTTTGTCGCTGGTAAAAAGCGAAACAAAAAAAATTCCAAAAATTTATTTGGAATTTTTGGAATTTTTTTTTAAATGACCCCTGGTAGTGCTAACTTGATGCGAAAGTTAGCACTACCACCCCAGATTAGCTTAACTGGACATCCAAACCGAAAACTAAGTATGCAGATAATTGTCGTGATTTTGTCGCTGGTAAGTAGGGAAAAAAATTTCATATGGTAGTGCTAGATTAGGAAATTTTCGAAAATCATCCCATATTCATGAACTAAAGGCGCGACAAATTTTTTTAATCAATATTTTGATTTATCTTTTCCACATTCATTGTATTATAACAAAATTTATTGTAGTGTTGGGCAAAAAGTTGATAAAATTGAAAATTTGGAAAAATTTCCCTAACACGTGGTAATATTTAGTGATTGCAGTCAAGGGCCGACTGCTTCTTATCCAAGGGCGCGACAAAATTGTTTATGGTATTTCTGGCAAGAAGGCGTCTTACGACAAATGTTGGCATCAAATTTATTTCAAAAAAGTATTTAGGGAAAAAAATTTCATATGGTAGTGCTAGGTTAGGAAATTTTCGAAAATCATCCCATATTCATAAACTAAAGGCGCGACAAATTTTTTTAATCAATATTTTGATTTATCTTTTCCATATTCATTGTATTATAACAAAATTTATTGTAGTGTTGGGCAAAAAGTTGATAAAATTGAAAATTTGGAAAAATTTCCCTAACACGTGGTAATATTTAGTGATTGCAGTCAAGGGCCGACTGGTTCTTATCCAAGGGCGCGACAAAATTGTTTATGGTATTTCTGGCAAGAAGGCGTCTTACGACAAATGTTGGCATCAAATTTATTTCAAAAAAGTATTTAGGGAAAAAAATTTCATATGGTAGTGCTAGGTTAGGAAATTTTCGAAAATCATCCCATATTCATAAACTAAAGGCGCGACAAATTTTTTTAATCAATATTTTGATTTATCTTTTCCATATTCATTGTATTATAACAAAATTTATTGTAGTGTTGGGCAAAAAGTTGATAAAATTGAAAATTTGGAAAAATTTCCCTAACACGTGGTAATATTTAGTGATTGCAGTCAAGGGCCGACTGGTTCTTATCCAAGGGCGCGACAAAATTGTTTATGGCATTTCTGGCAAGAAGGCGTCTTACGACAAATGTTGGCATCAAATTTGTTTCAAAAAAGTATTGAGGGAAAAAAAATTCATATGGTAGTGCTAGGTTAGGAAATTTTCGAAAATCATCCCATATTCATAAACTATGGGCGCGACAAATTTTTTTAATCAATATTTTGATTTATCTTTTCCATATTCATTGTATTATAACAAAATTTATTGTAGTGTTGGGCAAAAAGTTGATAAAATTGAAAATTTGGAAAAATTTCCCTAACACGTGGTAATATTTAGTGATTGCAGTCAAGGGCCGACTGCTTCTTATCCAAGGGCGCGACAAAATTGTTTATGGTATTTCTGGCAAGAAGGCGTCTTACGACAAATGTTGGCATCAAATTTATTTCAAAAAAGTATTTAGGGAAAAAAATTTCATATGGTAGTGCTAGGTTAGGAAATTTTCGAAAATCGTCCCATATTCATAAACTAAGGGCGCGACAAATTTTTTCGATATTTATTGTATTATAACAAAATTTATTGTAGTGTTGGGCAATTATCTGCATACTTAGTTTTCGGTTTGGATGTCCAGTTAAGCTAATCTGGGGTGGTAGTGCTAACTTTCGCATCAAGTTAGCACTACCAGGGGTCATTTAAAAAAAAAAAAATTCCAAAAATTCCAAATAAATTTTTGGAATTTTTTTTGTTTCGCTACTTACCAGCGACAAAATCACGACAATTATCTGCATACTTAGTTTTCGGTTTGGATGTCCAGTTAAGCTAATCTGGGGTGGTAGTGCTAACTTTCGCATCAAGTTAGCACTACCAGGGGTCATTTAAAAAAAAAAAATTCCAAAAATTCCAAATAAATTTTTGGAATTTTTTTTGTTTCGCTTTTTACAAGCGACAAAATCACGACAATTATCTGCATACTTAGTTTTCGGTTTGGGTGTCCAGTTTAGCTAATCTGGGGTGGTAGTGCTAACTTTCGCATCAATTTAGCACTACCAGGGGCTAACTTTTAAAATAAGTACGCGACAAATTTTTTTGTTTCACGACAAATTTACAACAAATTCACGACAATTAATTGCATAATTACTTTTTGAAAATTCTAAAGTGGTAGTGCTAACTTGATGGGCATGAATTGTTGATGAGAGTAAGCCGCTTAGGCCTTGGCTCTTCAAGAACTGTCGCGCCACTCTATTTATTTATTTTAAAACTTAATTCTAATGAACAATTAATTTTTCTTCTTTCAGGTAAGTCAAATTTATTCAATATCGATACCGATAGATAGTGAGTTGTCCGCTTGATCGAAAGTAGCATAAAATAAATACAAATATATCATCATCGACACATATACTTCATTGGAACACCTCTGCAACGTTTATCATTACTTCTATGGTAAGTCCTCTAGTGAAATAATCATTTGCATTCCTTCCCATATACACTTCAGCCGGATTACTCGCGTTTCACCCTCGAGCCCAACTTCTGTCATAATGTAGATTAGTTTTTAAGTCGTACTCCGCGAATGTAGAACACGTTGCACTCCACTCCATCTTCCCCAGTCATTACAATGTTCAGAAATTTAATATCATAATACATACATCGACACCTTCTATAATACATTCTCTTCTTTTCCGGATACTTGTATAGAGATACCTTTTTTAGCCCTACTACGCGAATGTAGAACACTTAAGCACATCACTTTGTCTTCCCCAGTCATTGCAACCAACACTTTCTCTCATACATTCTCTACTTTTCCTAATGCTAGTAATACTATTCGTTTTTTAACCCTACTTCGTGAATGTAGAACACTTAAGCACATCACTCCGTCTTCTCCAGTCATTGCAATATTCAGAAACTCAACATCAATATACACCGACACCTCCTATCATGAATTCTCTATACTCTCTACCATACAATTTCTACTTCTGACGCTGGTATAAAAATTCGTTTTTTAGCCGTACTACGCGAATGTAGAACACTTCAGGAAATCACTCTATCATACATTCTCTACTTTTCCTAATGCTAGTAAAGAGATTCGTTTTTTAGCCGTACGACGCGAATGTAGAACACTTTAGCACAACGCTCCATCTTCCCCAGTCATTGCAATAATCATCACCAATGTCCACTGACACCTTCTATCATACATTCTCTACTTTTCTTAATGCTAGTAAAGAGATTCGTTTTTTAGCCGTACGACGCGAATGTAGAACACTTTAGCACAACGCTCCGTCTTCCCCAGTCATTGCAGTAATCAGAAATTCATCACTAATGTCCACCGACACCTTCTATCATACATTCGCTACTTTTCCTGACTCAAGTATAAAGATTCGTTTTTTAGCCGTACCGTGCGAATGTAGAACACTTTAGCACAACGCTCCGTCTTCCCAATCATATCAATATTCAGAAATTCATCACCAATGTACAATGTCTATCATACATTCTCTACTTTTCCTAATGCTAGTAAAGAGATTCGTTTTTTAGCCGTACGACGCGAATGTAGAATACTTTAGCACAACGCTCCATCTTCCCCAGTCATTGCAATAATCATCACCAATGTCCACTGACACCTTCTATCATACATTCTCTACTTTTCCTAATGCTAGTAAAGAGATTTGTTTTTTAGCCGCACGACGCGAATGTAGAACACTTTAGCACAACGCTCCGTCTTCCACAGTCATTGCAATAATCAGAAATTCATCACCAATGTCCACTGACACCTACTATCATACATTCTCTAATTTTCCTAATGCTAGTAAAGAGATTCGTTTTTTAGCCGTACGACGCGAATGTAGAACACTTTAGCACAACGCTCCGTCTTCCCCAGTCATTGCAGTAATCAGAAATTCATCACTAATGTCCACCGACACCTTCTATAATACGTTCTCTAGTTTTCCTGACTCAAGTATAAAGATTCGTTTTTTAGCCGTACTGCGGGAATGTAGAACACTTTAGCACACCACAACATCTTCCCCAGTCACTCCAATATTCAGAAATTCATCACCAATGTACAATGTCTATCATACATTCTCTACTTTTCCTAATACTAGTAAAGAGATTCGTTTTTTAGCCGTACAATGCGAATGTAGAACACTTAAGCACACCACAACATCTTCCCCAGTCACTGCAATATTCTGAAATTCAAATCAATGTACACCGCCACTTTCTATCATACATTTCCTACTTTTCCTGGCTCAAGTATAAAAATTCGTTTTTTAGCCGTACTGCGCGAATGTAGAACACTTTAGCACAACGCTCCGTCTTCCCCAGTCATTGCAATAATCAGAAATTCATCACCAATGTCCACTGACACCTTTTATCATACATTCTCTACTTTTCCTAATGCTAGTAAAGAGATTTATTTTTAAGCCGCACGATGCGAATGTAGAACACTTTAGCACACCACAACATCTTCTCCAGTCACTGCAATATTCAGAAATTCATCACCAATGTACACTGACTTCTTCTATCATACATTCTCTACTTTTCCTAATGTAAGTAAAGAGATTCGTTTTTTAGCCGTACAACGCGAATGTAGAAAACTTAAGCACACCACAACATCTTCTCCAGTCACTGCAATATTCAGGAATTCAAATCAATGTACACCGCCACCTTCTATCATACATTTCCTACTTTTCCTGACTCAAGTATAAAGATTCGTTTTTTAGCCGCATGATGCGAATGTAGAACACTTTAGCACACCACAACATCTTATCCAGTCACTGCAATATTCAGAAATTCATCACCAATGTACACTGACTTCTTCTATCATACATTCTCTACTTTTCCTAATGTAAGTAAAGAGATTCGTTTTTAGCCGTACGACGCGAATGTAGAACACTTAAGCACACCACAACATCTTCCCCAGTCACTGCAATATTCAGGAATTCAAATCAATGTACACCGCCACCTTCTATCATATATTTCCTACTTTTCCTGACTCAAGTATAAAGATTCGTTTTTTAGCCGTACTGCGCGAATGTAGAACACTTTAGCACAACACTCCGTCTTCCCCAGTCAATGCAATATTCAGAAATTCATCGTCAATTTTCACCGACATATTATTTCATACATTCTCTACTTTTCCTGATGCTCTGGGCATAAAATGGATATAGAAAAAAGCCGTTCAGTGTCTGACAGTTATACAAACCAAAAAAATTAAAAAAAATATATAAAGTACGATTTCTATTTCCGCTTATTTTATTTGTATTTCCATTGAACCGTTTACTGCTGAAAGTGCAATTCCACTCATTTCAACTCATAGAAGAATTTTATTGATGTGATAACTTTTTCGTTTTTGAAAAAACCAAACTGGAAATTAATTTGCTAAAATGCTGGTTTTTATTAGCTATCAAAATATGTTTCTAAACATCAATAAAAAAAAAATAAAAACACATCAAAAATAGGAAATTAACCATAATATGCATTGATATACGTTTCGTCAGCTGCTATAAATTAATCCAAACGATACGGTGCCAAATTATACTTCTTCACTTTGTTTTTACTCCAAATTACATTAATTTTCAAACAAACAAAAAAAAAACCTCATTAGCAGCGGAATTCACAACCGAGTTTTATTAGAATTGGTGATGGGTCATTCTCGCCTCCCGGTCTCTTCCCATCTGAATCGATTTAAATGTCCGGCATAATTACACCCTTAAGATAGTATCTACAACTAACTGTTTCTTTCTATCCAAATTCTTTTTACTTTCACATAGACATAGCTGGGAGCATTTTCTATAGTCCATGCTCTTTTTTGTATAATTTTGTCTGCTAATGGCATTAATTTAGATCCAAAACATTCCTAGAAAAAAAAGGGTCATCGGCCAGTTGATAATATTTTCCATTTCTTTAAATTTTTTTCCCTGTGGAAAGTACATAAAAACCCCAAAATTCATTTCTTTTTTTTTTGGTATCCTTTTCACTGGCCTGCCTCTCTCTCTCTCTCTTTTTTTTCTAGTTTATTTGGTTGAGTCTATTTACTCAAATGAAAAATAAACACAAATCCCCCAAAGCAATTAAATTTTATCGATAACCCTAACAAGCAGTCTTGTATCGTTGGTTTATTTTTCGATTTTTCTTTCTATTTTTTTTTTAATGCTTTGTACCCGATACAAAATTTACCCTTGATGTATGTAATGTAGGTTCTGAGTATGGCAAATGGATGGAAAGGCACACGCAATTATTGTATCTTGCACCAATTTACACTTCATCGGTTTTTGTCTGACGCGCTAAATATACTAAACGTAAGCACCAGACCAATGCCATTTTATATATAAGCGAAAAATGACGCATCGTAAAGGGTGAAATTGAATTACAAAAAAAAAGTAGGTACAAATACTCGTCCTTACACGATGTATGGGGAGCAGACCGATGATGAAGATGAAAAATGTGATTTCAATACCTCCCCGTCCTTGTCTTACAACACAAAGCGGGAATAGGAAATGCCTCGCTGGCTGGCTGACGCGCACAAGCACAAGCGTAGGCAAGGAAACCCTAAATTGTTCAATGTTTTCAGTTTCACTGCTCGAAGTGGTTTTCCTTAGCGGTAATTTGGGTTTTCTTATCATGGAATTGGATTTCTTTAGATATTTCCAGGGGCGGAGTTGTATTCGATTTACAAAAATTTACTAGCTTACCCGACGAACTTCTCTCCGTCAATGTGCTCTCGGAAACACATATACATTTTGTTGGAGTAAAAGTGAGTTTGAAAACTAATTTATCAAAGACAACACCATTGTTCTTAATAAAAAAATGTTGTTCTTTGAAACAAAGATTCGAATCATACAAAAATTGAGCACAATTCCCATCTCTGATGGTCTGTTACTCCAGCTACATACTTAATCCTCTAGGATGGTATAGAAAAAAGAGCTCTTAAAATGATTGGTGATAGAGACATCACTAGCTCATTCATTTCGTTAGATCACCATCGTAACTTCTAGAAATATCCACCAGTTTACCCTCGAGCCCAACTCCGGACATTCTCGCAAGTATAGAGAATCATTCTTTAGCCGTACTACGTGAATGTGGAACACTCTTCCAAACTCTGTCTTTCCCAAACATTGTAATGTTCGGGAATTCAAGACCAATGTACACCGACACCCCCTTCTCAACCCCATCCTTCCTTCCTTAAGCACTTACTTTGTCTCTGTCATAATAAGGGTATACAAAACGACAATAGTCGGGTAAGCTAGTTTGTTTTCAATTTTTCAAACTGTCTCAATAAAAAGGAAATGTCTGTTAGGAAAACTTTTATTGAGAATTCTCCCCTTAAACGCGACGGTTGAAGGGTTAGCTAGTTAAAAAATTGTTTTCAGATTGATTTCTGACTGTTTTTTAATTTCATTCAATGATTTTTTTCGATTTTCATAACAATATTTGCTCTGCATATCTTCTTGTTTGGATATTGCAAGTCAGTTTGGGCCTAGACCGTTGATTAGTAATAACAATAGGGTGGCACGGCATTCATCTCCGGAAAACCAAAGCTCACACTCTACAACAATTGCTTGAGTGGATTTTTAAAGAATTGAAGGGAACTACAATGGGGCGAGATGAAGTTAACTTGGTCAGCTAGTTTTTCATATTTTTTGACATAGAGACAAGATCATCCACTCAATTTTTATAACTTTTTTTTTGTAAGAAGGTCAAGATCATGGAGCACGAACCGATGCCTGCAGGAATAAACAAGGGAACATCATAGTAGAATCACAGTCAATGCTTGGGGATTTGGAAAGACCATTTCTGTAGACTGTATAACGGCGACGACGAACAAAATCCCATCGTCAGGTAGAAGCCTTTCATCGGACACGATAGCCAACAATTCCGTGAACTCGACCTAGAAGAAGTGAAAACCGCAATATTATGGCTGTAATCCAACAAAGCCGATGGAGCAGATGGACTAGCTGCTGAGTTGTTCAAAGCAGCAGGCGACGAGCTAGATAGGAGCATGCACCAAATCATCTGTAAGATATGGTCAGAGGAATGCATGCCCGATGAATGAAACCACAGCATTGCATGCTCGATCCTGAAAAAGGGAGATCCTCTAAACTGCTCCAACTATAGAGGAATAAGTCTCTGCCGTAAAATGTGAACGTCTGAAGCCTTTCGTCAACAATCTGATTGGTCCTTATCAATGTGGCTTCAGTCCAGGAAAGTCAACCATCGACCAAATTTTCACTTTGCGGCAGATCCTGGAAGAAATCTATGAACTTCAAATCGATACCCACCACCTTATCATCGATTTCAAGGCCGCGTATGACAGCATCTACAGAGACGAACTGTATAAAGCTTTGTCTAGTTTTTTGCAAACCTGTCAAGCTCGTCGCTTGTGCAAAATGAAGATGGTGAACTCACGCTGCGCCATCAAGGTTGGCAACGAGCTTAAGAAATCTTTCGATGTCAAAAAGGAATTCAGGCGAAGCACTGTCGTGCGATTCTTTTAACATCTTTCCTGAGCAGAGAGTGCAAAGCTCCACCGTCAACACCAGAGGCACTACCTTCCAAAAATCTGTTCAACTACTCGCGTACGCCGATGATATTGATTTAATGGGAAAAACACAGCGTGATGTCAATGGTGCCTTTGTGGGAATTGAGACAGAAGCGGCAAAAATGGGTTTAGCGACAAACGAGGCGAAAACGAAGTATATACTGTCTTCGAGGAAGGATATCCAACACCGACGACTCGGAGAGAACGTCACATTAGGCGCATACAACTTCGAGGAAGTACAGGAGTTTGTCTACCTAGGCTCCGCAATTAACATGGACAATAACATCAGCGCCGAGTTGAGACAAAGAATAACTCTTGCTAATCGCTGTTTCTTTGGACTTAGAAAGCAATTGAGTGGAAAAGCCATCTTTCACGCCACTAATCCTGCTGTAAGGTGCAAAAGCATGGATCTTGACAAAATTGGATGAATGTGCCTAAATCTGTTTCGAGAGAAAAGTTCTTCGAGTCATCATTGGGCCCGTGTGCATTGATGGAGAATGGCGAAGACGATACAACAGCGAAGATTACGGGTTGTAGAACGAGATGGACCTAGCCAGAAGGGTCAATTTGCAGAGACTCAGATGGTTCAGTCATTTAGAGCGGATGGGCACCAATGCTCCGGCCCGGAAAGCCTTCGATACTATTCCCGAAGGACGTAGGAGGAGAAGAAGACCGCGACTCAGGTGGCACACACAAGTGGAAGAGGACCTCAATCAACTTGTAATGCAAAACTGAAGATAGCTAGCGAGGGATTGAGGCCCAAGTCCATACCGGACTGTAGTGCCACCTAAAATACGTAAGTCATATTCGGCTTGGATACATTTTCAATTTATTCCATGATTTTCAGTTTTATATTATACACTTATTTTGTATGAGTTGTCCTCAACTTCTGGGTTAAGGCACTAAATAAAACCTTTACTTTGATTGCAAAAATGGCTCGGTAACAGTGTCAATCGATTTTAAGAATATCTCATTTTTTTGGACAATGACTGTTGTTTTTTGAAGTTTATAGCTTGTAGGAATTATTTATATCGTAAAACAACGTTCATCGAGTCAGCTGGTAGGATAAAAAGCCGCCCTTAGACGTCTCCTGCTTCTAAACTACCTGACTGTCAATTTTGAGCCAAACCAGTTAAGCCATACGTTGAAATTATTAATATGATAACGCATTATTTAACGGGTAAGCTTGTTGGATAAAAAGTATCCTAAAGCAATACCCTGGTTCCAAGCTACCGACCTATCAAACTGAGCCAAATCGGTTCAGCTGTTCTTAGATATTTAGTAAATGTCAGAGCAACGCTTACCGGGTCGGCTAGTGAGATAAAAAGCATCTCATCCGAACGCATCGGTGCAATCGTTTAGGAGGAGTTCAGTGACATAAAGATGCAGTCCTTCTTAGAAATTACTTCTATGGCAAAATAATGTTTGCTGGGTCAGCTAGTAGGACAAAAAGTATTCATTAGCTGTCTCGTGGTTCTAAGCTACCTCCTCGCATCGGCTCAACCGGTTTTTGAAATAACTCATGTTGCAAAAAAACGTTAACCGGGTCAGCAAGTAGAATAAAAAGTATCATGCATACCCATAACGATTGAAATGAATTAACGAACAGATGCATCGTACCAGCCAGCAGTTGCAATATAGATAACGACTACAGCGCCACCTGCCGGGATGATTTGTAAATCTAAACCAAACTACCAAAATAGTTTTCCCAATGAATCTGTCTATAGAACTTGTCTGTGTAAAAATATCTAAACAATCCTTAGTAATATATGTATTAAATGTTTACATCCCACCAAAGAGCCCGATGTCTTCGTTCTCTGAACTCTCCCTTTCCATCCCTGGTATACTAAGGACCTTAAACATCTTCGCAACAAAAGAAATAAAGCCTGGAAGAAATACATTAAGCATATGACGGTGGAAAATCAAGTCATTTATATTTCTTTGTTTGAAGAGTTTAAGAAACTCTCTTACGAACTTTATAATGAATACCTAGAGTCGATGGGGGCTTCTTTAAAATCAGACCCAAAGAACTTTTGGAAATTTATTAACTCAAAGAAAAAGTGTGACAGTTATCCTATTAACTTCACTTATAATAACGTAACCTTGACTACTACTTCTGACATTTGTGACGGTTTTTCAAAAAATTTTAGTCAATCTTTCATTGATTCTCCTGTCGTTGTGGACGAAATCTATTTCCATTATCTGCAAAACTGCCCCCAAGTGTCTTTTAATAGTATTACAATAGAATATAATAAAATCTTAGAATTTATGTCTCGTCTTAAAGAAGACTATACTGTTGGACCAGATGGAATACCACCCGTAGTTCCCCTACACCCGTAAAGTGTAGGTCAGTTTTAGCACTTCCCTTGCGTAATATTTTTGATCTTTCATTGAAGTCAAGTAAATTTCCTGCAGTATGGATGAGTGCCTTTATAACTCCCGTTTATAAAAAAAGCCGATTTCTAAACTCTCATGTATTCCAAAGTTGTTTGAGCAATTAGTGTGTGACAATTTGGCCTTCAACTGTAGGAATATTATATGCAATCAACAGCATGGCTTTATGCAGAAACGATCCACGGTGACTAATCTGGTTATTTTTTTAAATAAATGTTTAGATGCTTTGGAATGTGGCCAAGAAGTAGATTGTGTTTACACGGACTTCTCGAAGGCTTTTGATCAACTATCTCATGAAATCATCAAGTTTAAATTGAACTCTTACGGCTTCCCACTTTTTTTAGTTTCATGGATTGTCTCTTACCTTGAGAATAGATCTTATCAAGTTAAATTCAGAAATACTTACTCTTAATCATACTTGGCCAAATCAGGTGTTCCGCAGGGAGCCATTTGGGAACTCTTCTCTTTATATTAGCTATCAATGATGCACCGTTATGTGTAAATAATAGTGAAATTCTCATCTTTGCTGATGATATGAAGATATATAAAAATATAACTTTTGCAAATGATCACATTTTACTTCAAAATGATATTAACCGCTTTACATTATGGTGTGAAAAGAACAGTTTAAATCTTAACCCGATAAAGTGTCAAACAATGACCTTTTCTAAAAAAACGTTCACCTTCATCTTATGACTATGTCATTTCAAACCACACTTTAGCTCGTGTTTTTACTGTTAAGGACCTAGGAGTTCTTTTTACACATAATGTAGATTTTTCTGAGCATATTAACGGCATAGTCAATAAAGCTAATTCTATGTTAGGTTTTATTAAGCGATGGGCAAAGGAATTCCGGGATCCTAATGTCACCTGTGTTTTGTACAACAGTTTGGTTCGTCCCCATCTAGAGTATGCATCGCAGGTGTGGTCTCCTTTATATGATGTTCATATTGAAAGACTGGAATCCGTGCAACGGAATTTTACCCGTTTTTTTGTTAAAAGGTGTTCAGTGGATTGATCCCCTAAATACCCTTCCATACGAAAATCGTTTGTCAATCCTTAACATGCAAACACTACAACAGAGAAGAAATAATAATGATATTGTATTTTTCCATCAAATTATAACTGGAGTCAATGATGCTCCTGACCTTCTCTGTAAAATATTGTTTTGCTCTCGAGGGGGAGGTTATAATCTCCGTAGTCAGGATCTGATTAAGATCCATATTCACCGTACTAATTATGGAATGCATGAGCCTTTGACACGTATGGGTAAACTTATAAACTGGAACTCAAAACTTTTTGATTTTAATTTAAGTAAAATTCAACTCAAATTAATTTTGAAAACCAGTGTTCCACTTTCTTAATGTTTTATGTTGATTTTGTAATGTTTTTTTTGTCTCTATTTTATGTTAATTATTTATGTGTGTTGTGTTATTTGTTTTAGTTTCGTTATGTGCTTACTAACAACTAACACCACACTAAGTGATGAGCCGGTGGTATAACACAGTCCCTGTGTTGGCAAACCATTGGTCGTAATATGGTGCTTGCTATAAGCCTATACGACCAATTCTGATAGTGTGTGAAAAAAAAAATAAATAAACCTTCCAGCTTGTGTCCTGCCACCTGAAATCATCCAAATCGGTCCATTCTACACTGGTACAAAAGGAGAGAGTCCTCAGTGGATTTGCGTTAGATTTTATATCATCAACAATGCCTCGAAAAAATGTAACCAAACATATTCAAGGTAACTAAATGTTCACACTCATACATTGACATTAATTGGTGCCATTGTTTATTTAGTCCAGTAAATTATTCAAATCTATTCCGCTCCTATAATGTATTCGTCTTGAAAAAAAAAATAAAAATAAAAAAACTGCAAACAAGACACAGATAGTCAAAAATCCCAGACAATTGCTGAACAAAAATTATTCACTCCCAGGGGCTCAATAGAAAAATGTAAACCAAAAAAAAAGAACAAAAATAAAAAGAATCTTCTTGTTTACAAACAAAATTCCACGACCGTAACGCTTTGTAGGCGGATATTATCTCCAATGCGAACCAAATAGAAACACATGTGAGTGTCAAATCACTTGATGCCCAACTGCTCCATGTTGGTGTCGCTCGATCAACCAAAACATGAACCCAGTGAATACAAGCTAAGAAGGCAGAGCGAGCAGTGCCAGTGGTGGTTCAAATTGGTTCTATAAATATATTCCCAGCAAGCGTGATGACTTTAATGGCACTGTTGCCTATTGTTCTGATTTTCAACATCCAATCCAGACAACTGGTATTTTCACACGAGATGCGAGAGATGAAAGCGTGCCTTCTACTTCCTTTTGTAATCGATGAGTGCTGAAAACATATAGTTCTCGTTCGTTTTCGCTCTCCCCAATTAAATCGATTGTTTTTTGGGAAAAAACGATTGAACGTAATTGGGAAACCACAAAAATGCATATTAATCCTCTTAATTATTCAAAACTTAATGTCGGCTTTTTTTTCTTGTCTGTCTGAATGTCCATCAGGTGATGATGTT
The DNA here is from genome assembly GCA_920937365.1 of Sphaerophoria rueppellii. NCBI lineage: Eukaryota > Metazoa > Arthropoda > Insecta > Diptera > Syrphidae > Sphaerophoria > Sphaerophoria rueppellii. Next base: position 31,686,343 of record CAKKXW010000004.1, on the reverse strand, counting down.
TTGGTTGTGTCTTTATGTTTTTTTGTTTTATGGCTAGTCACACTGATTGTTATAGGTTGATTAATCGACAATTAAGTGCACGAAGTATTGAAAAATTAAGACACGCAAAAGAACTTAATGAACAATAAAGTATAGACGATGGAAGTGAAATTAATATAAGTGCCCTATTTTCTTGTTATTGTTTTCATTTTAATTGGCTAATTTGGTTTTTGGTACGCAATTAGATTGTTATTTTACTTCTTGTGTAGCCTCAAGGAAATTAAACAATCTCTTCCTTTGTTTTTTTTCTTGGAGGGGGAGGGTGATTGGGTCGATAATAGATTGGTGGGGGAGGTGGGTGATTGATGGAAATGGATGTTATGATTGTGAAGTAAATGGGATTGACATTAACTTGCATTACATTTTCTGATAGTCTGTCGGAAACAACTGTTATCTGCAGAAACTACGAAATGAAATTTATGTTGCGCTAATTTTTAAATTTTTGGCAAATAAAACGCTACGAGGGAATACGGTGGAGGTCATATACAGAATAGTGAACATAACAAGAACAACTGCTTTATTTCCCGGTGAGCCTACCTACAATATAAGGCTGATGGAAAGGTCCAGCCAAAGCCCTAAGGCAGTGCATTTGTGCAAGTACTTACTTACTTATCCGGCTCACAATCAAGAAAATATCTCAGCCTTAGACACTGCAGCCTTCCATCGTGAACGGTCACTCGCATGCACTCTCCAGTCGCCGAAACCAAGCGCTCTGGCAACCGCAGTGACTAGGTCCTTGTGCCGTAGGTTCGGTCCTCCTTGTCGTCTCGAACCTGGGGGCTGCGATGAGAAGACTTTCTTGGCTAGAGCGTTGTCGTCCATTCGCTCGATGTGGCCGAGCGAATGTAGTCGTCTTTGCTTTGCCTTCTATAATATTTCCACTTTTTGGTAAAGCTCGTTCAGTTCTCGGTTGAACCTTCTTCTCCAATCGCCATCGTCGCATACGGGACCGAAAATCTGCCGAAGAATTTCGCCTGTTCTTCAATCGTTGTGAAAGCCCCAAGCACATCTTTCTTGGATCAACCCATGATGTCTATGTCGTCCGCATAGCCTAGGAGCTTAGTGGATTTGTTGAAGATAGTTTTTTCCGTGCTCACACCTGTCTTGCGCATTATCTGCTCCAGAACTATTTTGAAGATATCACATGAAAGCGCATCTCCTTGTCTAAACCCTGCGCATGTTTGAAACAACTCGGATGAGCTGGTACCCATATGCACACTGCACTGCGTATTGTATAGCGTCATGCGGCCAGCTAGATCAGTTTGTTCGGGATCCTGAATTCAGACATCGCTATCACGAGCTCTTGGCGGTGGATGCTATCATAAGCAGCTTGAAAGTCGATGAAAAGATGGTGAGTTTCGACTTGGAATTCGTTGGTCTTTTCCAAGATCTGCCTCAGTGTCAATATTTGGTCTATCGTTGTTCTACCTGGCCTAAAGCCACCTAAGCAGGGATGTGCCTCGGTAGTTTTTGCATCAAATAGGATCGCCTTTTTTCTAAATGGGGCATATGGAGCTTATAGAGCAGTCAGTGGGCATGCATTCTTCCTCTCACAGTTTGTTGATGACCTGGTGCATGCTGTTCATCAAAACACCTCCTCAATATTTAAAGAGTTCCGCATTTATGCCATCCGACCCGGCGGGCTTGTTAGTTCTTAACTTTTGGATGGCTCTTTCTACGTTTTCTGTGCTTGGGACTTTGACTTCATTGACTGGTATTGCTTCTCTTTCTTCATTGGCTCGCTCGACACTCATCAGATGTTGGAAGTGCTGCTTGAAAATATCTACCACTCCCTGTGCTTCGGTGACTAGGTTTCCTTCACTGTTTTGAAGAGCCTGTGTCCCGGTTCTGAAACCAGAAGCTACCTTCTACCTTTTAAAGAAACGCCGGGTGTTGTTCTTGGCCCAAGACACTTCTAGATCTTTGAGTTGAGAAACTGCCAATGCTTTTATCTTCATTTGCAGGGTCTTTTTCTAATGTCTCCTCTTTGTTCGGTACTCTTCTCTTGCTGATCTTGTTTTCCGTTGCAGCATCTGCAAACGTGCATTTTCCGTCTCTCTTTTCAATAACGTGTATAGGCCGACAAAGAAAAAAAAATATAAAACCCAGTATTGCTCTTAAAAAATGTTCAAGATTCAAAAATTACTTAATAAAGTTTGTCTCACGACTTAGAAAGTATAAACAGGGTTTAACTTGTCGAAAGAAAGCAAGTATTGAAATCCACACACCACAGGTTGTATCAGCAGAGACCTCTGCCAGAAAATGTGTTCAAATTTTCGAACATCCTCCTGTCAATCTGTAAGCATATTGCATTTCCGCGAAACTTTCTTTCCAAATCAATCCTTCGTTAAGAGCAGACGTCTCTAAATCGTTCAGAAACCCAAATCATTAAAATTAACCTACTCTACAAGTTTGAATTCAATCATCTTTCTCGCAAGAGGTAAATCATTTTTCTTAAAATGAAAGGAATTTACATTGAATTTAAATTTACATTTTAAGTCAATAGCTAGAGTAACTAGGCCGAATATCACTCAGGGGCGATCTATAAAATTACACGTACTAGTGAGCCATAAAGTCCCTCGATAGTGTATCAGGGCTCAGACCCCCGTGCCTGACGAAACCATCACCTATAAAAGCGTTATCCGAATTTTTGGTAGGAAAAAAATGTGTATTAAAATTGATAAGTTCAGAATTTACATACATATATATGAAATTCCACTATAGGCAATCATTAAAAGATCCAAAAAGTGACGCGCCCAGTGTACCTACTACCTGCCTGTGTCGGCTTTATCAACCAAGACACAACGCCACGCGCGCCGCGCCGACTTCATTGTATAGAGCTAGAGACGACACAAGGCGGACGCGATCACTACCCAGGAGTTTAATTGCAAAACAAAGAAAAAACATATATAAAAGAACATTAGACGCACAAAAGCTTGATCTATACACTGTGTATAAAAAAAATCCCGAAAAGACAAAATCAAATGAAAATCTAGCTTACATCAAGCTTGCAGTGCAAACACCCATCATACGACCATCATACCTACAACGTACCCAAAAAAGAAGCATCGACCCAGTACAGTGCCACTATCAGTGAGCACCACAACACAAATTCATCAACATTTTTTTTTAACAATTATTCATAATCATTGTCATCACAATAATCATCTGCAATCGATCAGTTGTCGTATAGTACTTATTTTTGTTCTTCACCTAAGTAATCATAACTTAGTTCATGCCATAGCTTATCGTTGGCTTAAGCAGTCAGCGCATCGCGTCGCCAAAGAAAACTACCTGGATGCTGTGCACACCATCTCCGGAGCTTTGGTAAGTCGATCGTTTCATTTTTGCATGATATTAAATTCAGTCATTACTTAGGTGAATTATTAGAAGTAAGAAATGTTTTATATCTTAAGGATTAACTATCGTTAATAATGTTTAAGTGAAATTTTATTAATTGCATGTGTATTTTGAGAGTGAAAACAACCACAACGAAATAAATTCGAGAGACAGAGAAAGAGAGAGCGAGAGTGAACGCATTAGAAAATTTGATGCTCTTAATTTAAAGCCCTCTGCTTAAAACAAGTGCATGGCCTTGAATTTTTTTTATAGTGCATTTCATGGTCATGGTCGTTTTAGTTGTTTTCACACATTCAGACTACACTGGTGCTGAAAAGTAAATGACAGTTATAATTTTTTTTTGTTCTTTAAATTTATTTTTCATTTTTTGGAGAATTAGTAATTAAAAATTTTATTTTTACTACTAAATCGGATCGATCAAGGATGACCTTAATATTTTGACTTTTTTTTATTTCTTTTTTTTGACCCTTTTGTAAATTTTATTATTGTTTGGTACAATTCGTAATATATAAATGAATTTATACAATTATGAACCAATGGGTTTTGATAAGTTTTAAATAGTTTAAAGATGGAATGATTTAATTTCGTGCAGGGGTAAGGAGAGACAATAGTGATGATGCAAGCAGAGGACAATTTTAGGACTCGAACTTAATTGGTTGTCCGATTTGAATTAGGGGCTATTGTGAAATATGTGTGAGTGGTACAATAGCCAAGGTTTTTCCTTGTATTAAGGAAGAATAGGGGAGGGTTACACTCCAGGTCCCGAAAAACATCCAGGGATCGATAAGAACAAAAACAAAAAAAACTAGCAGCACTTTCACTTGGACATTTTTGGAAAACAATTTTTTATTTTTCTTCGGCATGGAAGATGTACACGGTCGATTGGCGGCAGGCACAAGTTCCCACCCCACCGTCGAGCTAGCGTATGGGAAAAGCAAGCATGCCGATTCGCGCCTAGCTGGCCGATCATCTTAGTTAGATTGTTGATTTAGGGTATCCTGTGGTTCTAGGTCACTTTTGTCTCAGTGCATTTCTAACTAAGACTTTTAAATCCGTTACAAACGCCACCTCTCTTTTTATCATCATAATACGGGTTCTTTTTCGGGGGTGGCTGGTAACCTATGGTGGTTTTACAAAGTGTTGACATCTGTAGTATTTGGGAGGACGGCGAAGAGTCGCTCACTCAGGCGCTTACTGTAATCTCTGACATTATCCGGAGTGCTAAGGCAACCTATGTCGAACTTCTTTCTTTGGGCCGCAGGTGTGTTTTCGTCGTTTGATAGTCGAGCTCTAAACTAAGCCACTAGCAGAAAGTAGTTAGAGTCGACAATTGCTCTTCAGAAAGTGCGTACTTTCAAGAATTGGATGCTTGCCTTGCGTCTATTAGCACATGATTGATTTCGAACATCTGGAGATCGCCAGGTTGCTGTGTAGATCTATCGTCCTGGAAATCTAGGGCTACTTATTAAAGCGCAGGAAAGTTGAAGTATAACTACTACCCCAGTACAATTAGCAACATGTTTACTCCCTTTGCTGAGGGCACCCACCACGAATTTGGGATAACCACAGCCACCACCATACTCCCATGTCTCCCGTGGTACCAGAATATAGCTTCCGGTTGTGCTCCGCTCCGTTAAGGTTACTTCGGAACACTCAGACCAATCCGTTGAGGACAAGGTTTCATGGCTCCTTCAGTTGAAAGCAATAGCCATGCATATTACATCCAAGTCCAGAGACGGAACGCCTGCAAAAATTTGCGTCGCTTCGATTGAAACGGTACGAAACACAGTCATTCTTCCCAACTTCCTGCATTTCTGCACTGTACCAAATCGGAGCACTAAAATCTGCACAAGCAACGAAAAACCCACCTAGTGAGGCCCCACTCTCTAGTGAGTAACATCCCTACCGTCGGAATTACAACTAACATCTTCTTCTTCACTTTGTCAAGACGGGGGAGAAATTTTTACCTAACTCCAATTGTGACCCCAAGATATGTTACTTACTTCAGATACCTCAAAGATTCACCACTCATCCTAACAATTGAACTACGATCCCTAAATGAGCCTTTTACGATATTGCAGTGGTCTTGTCCAGCGAAACATCAACACCTACACTAGTTCCTCTACGAAGCTATAGAACTCATAACTTCCGATCCCCTAACCTCAAGGCCAGAGCGATTCTGACCTTCTACAAAAATAAGGAGATCGCCAGAAAAGCGCTACAACTTATTTCCAACCTCGAAAAAAGAGTTTTTAGCAGAGAGTCCATCATCAGGTTCCAAATAAATGGACCTGCTATGGATCCCTGCGGACAACCTCGTATCATGCCGACACTTAAACAATCTATCTTACCTTGAATACGAGCTGTTCTTTCAGAAAAGTTACTCTTCAAGATAGCCGTCTCCATCATTTTCTGGTAAACCATGTACCAATCGAGATTAGATAGATAGCTCCCTTGAAATGAACAAAACCTACTAACACATACTTGCTAGTAGACGCACTGATAGAACCTTTCAGATGTGTGCAACTTCTACACTGAGGCCTGGCGTGAAACCAAGTAGTAGTTGAAATGGTGGCTACGAGCAGTGTAGCTCGGTGACACAATTAGCGCTGAGTTGCCTCGTTTTGATACCATAAAAAACTCGTTTGACCTATAAAATTAAAAGAGGCATTATATATAATACTGAGTTTTGAGTGCGTCAGCTTTGTTGCAATTAGAAAGAAGATCAAATTTTTTATCTTCAGTTCGGAAAGCTCATTAAGGTCATTGAAGGGGGACTTTCCCAATGCTTTGGCTCTCGTTTTGGCTAGGGCAGGACACTTGCACAAGAAGTGAAGAACAGTTTCCTTTCCTCGCCGGTCCCTACAACTACGACAGAAAGTATTGTGGGGAATGCCTAGCTTAGATGCGTGTTCTCCAAAAGGCCAGTGTCCGGTGCACGTAGCGACGGCCCTGGCTATGTCTTGCCAGGGTCTGCAAATAAGATTATTAGTACGGGATTTATTGTAGGTGCGCCATATCCTTCTAGATATGATACAGTTGGTTAGGCTACTCCACCTGAGGTTGGATTCAGCGAGGAAAATTGAGAAGATCTTGCCCTTTATAGCACCAAGAGGAATGTTGATTCTTTCCGCGAGTGAACTATGAAGGGCTGATCCTTGCCTAGCCAGCGCGTCAGCTCGTTCATTGCTTTCAAAGCCACTATGATCCGGAATCAAGATAAGAGTGACCTTGAGTCCAATGTTCATGCCCGCTAACTCACTTCGGCATTGTTGAATTAATTTGGAGAATGAAGTGGACGAGCCAATCGCTTGAATAGCCGCCTGACTGTCCCAAAAAATAGCTGTATTGCGGTTTTCATTTGGATCAAGTTTTAGTAATTTGCATGCTTCCCTAATGGTGAGTAGTTCAGCCTGAAAGACACTAGCAAAGTCAGGAAGTCGCAAAGACATGGAGACATTTAAAGACTCGGAGAAAATTCCTGCACCAACCCCACACTCCATCTTTGAGCCGTCAGTGAAAATAGTAGTGTCGAAGCCTCTCGTCACTAAGTCGTCATCCCATTCATTTCAAGATGGAATGATAACTTTGAAATCCGCACTGATGTCCACAGTAAGAGTGCAGTAGTCGCTTGTCGAAGAGATGTCCGCTGGGATGAGGTTAACTATGGCCATTGGGCTTAAAATACCAACTATTCGATTCCCTAAGTCTCAACGCGCTGGGCGTGAAGCCAAACTGGAATGGATATTGCTCCGGAACGCACTGCATGAGGTGGAGGAGTCAGCAGTTCTTACAACAATTAAGGCGATGGCAGAGTTGTGAGCTGGTAAGAGTACTGTCTTCTTCGCCAAGTAGGCCAATTATTTAGCAAAGTACAACTGTTTTACCTACTCCAAGAAGAGAATGTAGATCACACCTTGTGAATCCAGGGAACGTCGGCCATCACCTTTCCGACTGATAGAATGGTCTTCGCCATCTTCGGAGCACGTTCGCTGGGTTACGTTCATAATTCCGCCTGCTTCTTCGCCTCTGGTGTATAGCAGTTTATCCATGTTTCGTCGACTGTCACTAAATGACGCACAAACTCCTTCGGATTGCGCTAAAAAGCGTCCAAAACTGCTCAGAATTGGCTTCAGGGTTGCCCTTGTTGTCCGTAGTGGGCAAACGCGTTGAATGTTTTCTCATGCCCGAAATCTCATGCAGGACATCAAGCACTCTATATTTTCAAATGCTTTCTGTCTCAGCTTTTGCGTTCACCTTCCATCTGTCGGTTAATACCAGATAGTAGACGTAAACGTGTCACGTTATCCTTCGTAGTAGCCGTTTTTAGGGCAGTTGGCAGTGGCTCATCAAAAAACGACGTCTGACCACTTTAAAACTCTAGAAAAGACGGTCACCGTCGAATGAACAGAGTTACCGTACACAGCATCTTTAATTTTCTTACCCGTTTTGCCTTCTCGTAATGAAGTCTTTTCCGAATAAATGATTTAAAATAACTTAAACGTAATCCAACGAGGCTTCCGATCATAAGACCTTAATAGGATGAGATATGTTTCACTTCCCCAATCCCTTCTGTCGATTACTTGCTTAAAAAATTAATGGAAGTCATACCTGCCTTTCAATACGAAAGTCACTTCTGAATTTCATTTCAATAAGATTAAATTGAACGTATCAAAAAATAAAGAACGAACCTATAGAGTCATTCAGAGCTATAAAGTTGTTCTTTATTATGAATAATCCTGTAAATCACTCGAAGCTTAACAAAATACGCCTACCTCTTACTTCTTTTTTTTTGTAGGTACTCGCATTAAATAATGATATCCTTTCCGAACAGAAAAGAAAAGAAAAAACGAAACCTCGATAAAAGCCATATAAATTCTTTTCTTTTGTTCAAAGTAAATGAAATTGCGAGCGCGCAAATTTTTAAAAAAGGTACTTACTTAAAATAACATCATGCTTGCTAAAGCGTTACGTTCGGGCTTTATGGATATCCATTCAGAATCGTTTCTTTTTTTTGCTTCCTTCAGTTTTTCCAAACAACTTGCTTTCGCACTTTGCCTCATAAAAAAAAAATATACTCCTACACCCAACATACATAATAATATCATGTCTTCGTGTATAGTCAAAAGTATCTATCTATTCATAATTCAGATACTCCGACATGTGCTTTGTCGACAGTGAGTCATCACTTCATTGTTTGCATTACAGTTCAGTCAGGATAATAATGTTGTGTACATTATTCAAAGAAGTCTGTAAGAGACTTCCATTTCTATGTCTTCCTTGTTTGGTGATGTTTGACTGAGAAGGAACTTGTGCGTAACAAATGACGAACATAACAAAAAATCAGAGTGTAGATACAAATTGTAAATAGGAAAAAAAAAATTATCGCAGATACAAGAAGATACACACGTAGATGAAATTCGCCCCCATTAACAATTAAACTGTGCGGATTTGAAAACGCAGAAAACGTTTAACAGTCATTTTATGACCAACTGTAACACGAGACATCCTTGAGAGAATTTTTTCAACAGGGTGTTTTGTAGTACAGTTAAACATAAATGATGGAATATTTTTTACTTGATGTTGTATTCATCAAACCGTCAATATGGTCGATGGGTGGCAGTGACCTCAACACCATAATGCTATTGGCCACAAAACCCAACAGACTCAATTACTTATTGAAGGTTTTTACCATGGTTCGAAAAATGTTTGCTAGGCAAACATGTTATACATTTTAAAACATTTATAAAATTGAACCGCAAAAACCTCCATAATGTTGACGGTTAACGAATTCCATCCATGCATGTGCGAGTGCCTCTATATTGCGTCTGATGTAATTAATCAAATTACATTAAAGAACACATTTTTCATTGCATATCAGATGGGGGCAACTACTTGGTGCATTTGTCATACAAGCGTTAAAATGAAGGTTGAAAAATTTGAATGTAGTTTTTGATGTTGGTAAACAATAGTCGTGTTTTTTCAATACTCAGTAGCCAGCACAGTAATCAACGCCCCAACTCACTTTATCTGTCAATTTGTATGACAATAGTTACATAAAACGTCGTAAAATAGACCTGAGGGTTGGGTCTCGGATTAAGAAAAATAGCAAATACTTCAACCTAAGAGAGTTCATAACTCAGATGATTAGATTCGCGTAGCAAAATAATTCTTCTTAACGCTATCAGCGCTGTCTTCTTTTCTATAATTGAAAGTTCTATTACTGGCACAACTGTCATTTTTTTACTGGCCTTTCTATCGTCCAATCCAAATTTTTGTTGTTTGCCAGGGAAAATTTTGCTGTGCTGTCTACTGAGTAGTAAAAAAACGCGACTAATATTAGCAATTTAAAATCGTCCCCTGCTTCATGATCAAAAAAGGGTACCGCACTTCCCTGAAATTTTAAAGCTGATAAGCTTGATAATAATGGCAACAACTCTACATATTACCTCTGCAAAAATAAACAATTACTCCGTCCAAACTTATCATCAGTATACTCTGAAATTATGAAACAAAAGTCACAGGCATTCAGAAATTGTTAGAGGAGAACCCTGGCTCTTCAGAACTCTAGCTCTTGGTGATAGGTATCATTTGGCAACAAACTGTGTTTGACACTATATAGACTCAAATAGTTCAAAACGTTTGTTGCCTTTAAGCAGATAGTATATAAGCTACACTATTGATGCCGTAACAGCAGGTAACTAGAGGTACCGTGTGTGTTCCTTCGCATGATGTCTGTAACAGTTGTATCGACGAAAAGTATCCAATACCCACTCCGTTTGTGTCCGTCACTATTAAGCAGATGAAACAGCAACCTGGGAAATAAATGCGCGAAACTTTACTTTCGCTAAACTTCGGAACTAAATGCCCTACAGACTTGAAAATTTAGATGTATGTGATTAAAGCTTACTGGTCTTGCCCAGAGGTTCTCAAATAGAGGCCTGAAAATGCGGCGTAATGTTTCCAGTAAAGGATGGTACGGCAGTGTGTCCTTCACGCTCGACTTGGCGGGGCACTGCCGATAAACTGTGTAGTCCTTTTTATCAAAATCACAAGTTTATTGCTTATGTTTCCAGCTTAAACCGTTATTTCGTAGGTTCTGCACCGCCTGATGATATTTCCGTAAGGTTATTGCAACAAAACAATGACCTTGAGGACTCCTTTTAATTTTTAGCCATAACGTCCTAAACGCTTCTGAAGCGATAATGTCAACCAAGTCAAAATCTATGGGTGTAGATGAAGAACATCCAGGTTTTGTCAAAACCTCCTACCTCGTGTTATCATCTTTGTAACTCACATCTTCAACTCGATGATAACTTTTTCAATGTATCCTTCTGCTTGGAAACAAGCAGGAAGCAAATCCGAATACATCCTAGCGAATCCGAATTGCTATCCCAGCACTTATGTCAAACGTATTCGAATCTATTATCTGCCAACAAATTAGGCTTAACCTTAAACGTAGATACCTTCTGACACTTCTCCAATCTGGATTTAGGCCACAACACTCCTGTGTGTACAACTGCCTTGTTTAATGTTTAAAGCCACTGATTATATAAGATTCTCTATTGATAAAAACCAAGTTACACTTTTATCATTGCTTGATTTTGCAAAGGCAGTTGATTCAGTTGACCCTGTTTTCTTATGCGATAAAGTGAATACTTTTTTTAACATGTCTAACTTGTTTATTCTTATATTTCTAATCGTTCTCAAGCTGTTTCTTGCACTGGTAAGCTGTCTTCATTCTTGTTTCTTGGCAAGATGTTCCTCAAGGTACCTTATTAGGTCCGTTACTATTTACTAATGACCTACCAAAAGTACTAGATATCACACTGCAAATCAGATAAGTAAGCTGATGATGAACAGCTCTATATTAGCTTTGATAAAGATTTTGTTGAAGATGCCGTTGATAAATTAAATATTGATTTGGGTACCATAGCTGTTTGATCACATGATGATAAAACCTTCATAAATCATAAGTTATAAGGATGAGCTTGCAACTGAAGGCTCTACACTGGATCCCTCTCTCATAGACCATTATATAGAAATCCCGTGATGTGAACTGAAACATAATGTAAGTAAAATCATCCTCAAAAAATCCAACAAAAGATGGAATCTCCTAGAAACCTGTGTTAACACCAGGAAACTATGGCCTAGATAAGATAAGAAAAGATCGATAGGATTTTAACTTTTAACAAACCCTCCCTCAGGTCCCTTATCGGAATTTTTACCGGACACAACCTACTTGGCTACTATAAGAATAAGGTGGGGCTTAGTACCGATGACCTTTGTAGAGGATGTGATGATGAGGACGAGCATATGCCACTGTCCTTCACCCTGTCTTGCTAGGAAGAAAACTCTAGGAAACTTCTTCTTCAATAAACTAGAGGAACTATCCGAACTACCAGGCAAAAGCTTACTAAGCTTTGTCAAGACCTCTAAATGGCTAAACGAACCACAGGTTATTTATTTTTCAGGAGTTTACAATACTTCAGGATACCAAAATGGATCTGCATTGATCTAAGTGTGAACAACACCAACTGTCAGCCGCTTAACCTAACCTAGCAGCCTAAGATGACTTACCACACATCATGCTTAAAAATTCCGGCTGTAGGTAGTAATAAAAGTTCAAAATTTGAGACAGCAACTTGTCCCGGAACGATCACAACACCTTGAAACTTGCGGCACCACAAGAAATATCTGACCACTTTGTCGCCAAAGAAAAAATTTGCTCGGCAATTAGTTTTGGGAACTTGGAAGAACTCTCTGGTACTCCAAATACTACCATCTTGACCTTACTCAATACCTCCAATAGGCTTGATTAACTGATCTTATAGATTTTTATCAGTTTGATTAGGAATACTCGAAGGTGTCAGAATGGATCTGCAGTGATCTAAGTGTGATGGTAACGAAAACTGTCAACCCCTTAATCTAACGTAACGAAGCTTAAGCAGTTCTTCTTAGGTGGAGTACGAAGATTCCGGAATAAAGAATGAAATGTTGGATCTTGACAAATGGACAAATTTCTTTCGATGATCACAACCGTTTTGGTCTGTATCTCAGCAAAAACTTGACGAATGTTGGTTTTTAAGTGCTCAAGAGTTTAAGGTTTATCTGCGTAAATACGGTCTTTCGCGTAGCCCCACACAAAAAATCCAGCGTAGTCAAATACATGATCAGTAAATAGATTGCTTCTTAAGAAGTATTTAAAGTTTCACGCACATAAATAAGACGTGAAGGTCATTGATAATCGTAAGATTGAAATACATGATCTTGGTGGCCAGTTGATATCGCTACGACGAGAAATTACGCGGACACGGAATATCTCGTGGAATAAGGCCACATTCGCTCGAGTTGTGTGGCATGTGGCACCGTCCTGTTGAAACCACATATTCTCCAAGTCGTATTCTTCAATAGAAGGCAAAAAAAAAGTCGGTCATCATATGACCATAACTCGTCTTTCCATCTTCATTTCCGAGTGAGAAATTTGCTTCGTCGCCGTAGAAAATATTCAAAAAATCGCCGTCCATCGCCTGTTGTTCAAGCATTCGACGTTTCTACGACGTTGTGAATGGTCAGCTGGCTTCAGTTGTTGTGTGAGCTGGACTTTATATGGATAAAGGTGTAGATCCAAATGCAAAACACGCCATAAAGCGTCGTAAGACAGTCCTAATTTTTGAGAACGACGAGAAATCGACACATTCGGGTCATCGGCAACACTTTCACTTTCAGTGGTACAAGCGAAACGTGCACAGGCCTTATAATATCCGTAACCAATCCAGTCTCTTTAAATTTCTTCACAATTTTGGCAATAGCTTGAGTAGTTGGACGATTATGTCAAACATAAGCACGATATGTGTCTGTGACAGGTAGGTTTTAACAATTTGTATGCGTTGTGCGAAAGTAAATCGGTCCTTTTCGTAAATGCCAGACTTCTAACTGAAAAAAAAAAATGGTTAAACAACTTAGTTTGACAGATGTCGAATTTCAGCCCTATACTTTTGAAACCGCAAAATGGATAACCCGTTACTGCGCAAAATTTTTCTTATGCGGTTTGTGCAGTTTAAAGGGGAACCCACTCGTCTGTTGTCATATCCTTCTACCCCCTCGTTCGATCCCACGAGTTATCTATTTATTTATCAACTAACTTTTCAAACATTAATCACGATTCTTATGCTCCTTCTACTCCCTTATGAAAAGGGCGAAGTTGTCATGAGCAGCTTGAGTCGTTCTGAGCTTGAAAATCACTGTATGCTAGCGGGCAAGACTAACTTTTTCGATTGTGATCCTGATCTGTCACATGCAAGGTGGCATTTCAAGATACACTATCGATTATACAATCGATCTTCTGATCACCAATTTGTTTATCCAAATTGTGTTAATCAGCGGTAAATTGAAGGCTTCTACCACTTTGGCTATTTTTTTTTTTTTTACTTACGACATATAGAATATATGGCAAGTATTGAATTCGTAAAAAAAAAGAAATTTGAGATGAGGATGAGATATGATATTCCGATGATAGAGAAGTCGAAAAAAGTGGGTCCGGCGATTCCGTCTGTCTGTCTGTCGGAAAGTTTACAGGCATCTACAGGCTTAACTACTGGTCCGATTGACTTCAAATTTGAAAATTAGAGGTTTGAGCAAAAAGTCATATCCCAATTTTCTTATTTTTGTTTTAAGATCAAAATTTAGGGTAGCCACCATACGATTTTTTTGGCCAAAAACCAAAACTTTTTTTTCACAAAAACGGCCCGAACGATTTTTTTTAAACTTCCTCGAGTTTAATTTTTTTAAACATTCATGTGTTTTATGTACAAAAAAAAATGTTTGTATTGCTCCAAAACGGTACCTCCCATATAACCGTTTTTTTGTTATTAGATTTTCTCGAAAACTGAAAGTCCGATCAGCGTAAGTTTTTTTTCGAAAGTACGTATATATTGTTCAAATAATATTTTGTTTTCAAAAAAATTTCAAATTTTTTTTGGATTTTTAAAAAACATTTTTAACTCTTTTTTTCAAAATTCTGTATCTCAAAAACGGATCAATTTTAAAAATCCAAATTGGAGTATAATATGTATATTTACATGGTCTTGAAAACTGCATACCCAAATTAATTTTAAGATATTTTTGAAAAATTTTATATATAAAAAATTAATTTAAAAAAAAACGGCTCCGACGATTTTCAAAAAAAAAAATTCAATAAATCAAGAATAAGGTTTGAATTTGTTCGGCATTTAAATTTTTGGAATGAAATGTATATACGAAGTTCCTTTCCCAATTTTTATAGTAAAGTGTAAGCTGTAAGTAAAAGTGTAATCAGAATTGCTTAAAGTATATATTTTATTTTAACACTACCTTTTGCAATTTAAGTAATCATAAATATTTAGTTTTAGCATGTAGGAGCAAGTTCGTACGACCCAGTCGTGCACATTTTTTTTTTTTTGGGAAGCGGTGAAAAATCGATTTTATGCTAATAATTAGAAAACAACTCAAGAACTTAAGATCATGGATACTGTCATTTACGAAAAACTTACAAAGAGTATCAACTGCTGTGAAAAAGTGCTTCTCAACACATAGCTCTTCGGAATCGTAATACAGCTGTGGATCCTTATTCACTTACACGCACTGCCTTCATTTTTGATTCTGACGGTGAGGGGTTTCTAAAGCCTTGATCGGAAAATGAGTGGATAATCTCTTTCGACTGAAGCCGTTTGACTTGAGGTGCTCTTGTGTTGCTTTCAATCAGGAATTTTGATCCTTCGACTATAATACTGTCAATTGATTGCAACATTGTCAACCTGGTTGGTTGATTTGTAGTAATGGGTATTTTTTGTTAATATTGAACGCTCACTCCTAAACTGAAGACATCGCAATCTTTCATTTTTCAAAACTCCGTACCATTCCCTCTTACCATCAACCATTGTCTTGCAACAGTTAATGGATTCCACTAATTGTTCGTAGTTCGTATAAATTTTGTGTTTGACTTCATCACTTAAACTTTCCGAATCTAAAGCTTGTTGGTGTTTCGGAACTACTAGTACTTTTATGTGGCCGCACAGTTACCCCGAAGCACAAAACTTATTCACAGTGCCAACCCAAACTTATCAGCTTCTTGCTAATAGCAAATAAAAACCTGTATTTAAGTTCAATTCGATTGCTTAATTCAAAATCGATCCTTAAAGTTAAAATCAGGAGTAATTTGTCCGAGAAATAAACTTTCCCCAAATCGCAGTTAAGCTATCTCAAATAAATTACTCCAAAACCGCACCCTACTCGAAAACCGATTTCCCCAATGGCAAGTAAGAACACAATCTCACCAAATAAACTTACCTTAATACCTGTATCGGTAAATACATACCTATAGGTGTGCACTCTGACTTAATTACCCTAAACACCCTGTTTCACAGAAGTATTTTGCTTCCATATAAATCAAGAAAGAAAAAGACCCTCCAGCATACGGAATTACCCTCAACGACCTGATGATAGTCTCCCATCGAATTGTAATGCTTTACCTACCTTAATGAGGTGAGCGCCATTTAAAACGTTTATCTCCTCTGCGGCGACTACCGACTCACGAGCACCGACGACGACGATGTAGGCAAATCGTTAACATAAAACGTTTTATTCGTTTCACAACTTTAACAACAAATAAAAACCCTAGACGAATTGTGTCGTTTTCGCAAAAGACTTAAGACGCCATCCATCATCGTGCAAATCAACAGCCAACTCAAAAAAAAAAAGTGCCCAACAACCGGGTTACAATGGCACATGAAAGAAATCTCAAATTGCCTCAATAAAAATTCGTATAAATCCTTGTTAATCCTTTATTGGATATGCACAAGGCGCTCGGTACACACACAACTTTCTAGTCTCTCCATTTGGGATTATACTTGTAACACATCCGTAAACGACATCGTCGTTGTCGTAGTCGACGTTCATAGTCATCGTCATCGTCGAGGTGACCATAACAATTTTGATTCTCAGCAAGGAGCCCAAGAGGGATCTACTTGAAGCTTTTCAAGCCAATTGATTTAATGCGAGAACAAACTGACATTGTAATCAAGAGCGTTAAGGGAGGTGTGATGAGCGTGTTGCCCTGCATTCGGAATTAGGGCCAGCCGGCAGCAGCGCCATCTATATTATTATGGTCCCGTGAGTTGTGACCCTTTCTGAGAGCTCGTATTTGGCTTATCGATTCAATCGGAAGCACAGATTTCAGTTTGGTAGGGTCCAATGCTTCGGAATCAAATGCCAAATATGCGTGACTTTGAAGCATCATAGCTATCGCCACAGAGTCGAGTCCAAACCGGGACGGAAGGTAAAACATTTTTTTCTTCTTTATTGTTATGGTATTTTTTTTTTTTTTTTTTGGTGTGTGAGTATCCTTTTTGGTTGTTATCAGAGGCGGCCAAGTGCGGCGGAAAGGACATCCGATGGTTATTGAGTTTTATTGCGAAACACAGGATAGGGGCCTTGTTGGATGGCCAATATCAGGAAATGGTCGAATTCGTTTGTTCATGTTGGCTCCTATTTTTGTCGACTTAAAAAAAAAGAAATAGAAAAACCCAACCATACACACGTTCGCATTGGGGAAAAATATTTATTTTAGATACTTGTATTATTGAAGGCAAACATCATTCCGGTGCGAAAGCAGCGATACAGAAGTCCAAAAGCCATGCAGAACGACCGGACTAGCAAATCAATTATTGCGGTGACGTTTTTCTATTATTTTGCTGGTCGAGCTACACGGGTCTTTGTGTGTTGTGGTTCGGGTCGTGGTTGGTCGAAGAGAAAATAACACCAATGTCCTTTTTGACCCGATTCAGCACACGTTTATTATTTGTTGGCATAAACGGGGAATGTTTTTTTTTTTTCTTTTGCCGCACGAGAACACTACCTTTTCCAATTCACTACTGTGACCGAAGGTAAATTTTGGATTGGACAAAACAAAAAAGAAGAAAAATCACCTCGATTTCGTATAATTGAGATAGAGAGCTCCCCGTGTGCAAATAAAGTTGCGGATGTTGAACATTTAAAGTGTGATGAGATTTTTATTAAAAATCAGGAAGTTGAAGTTGATTTAAAAAAAAAAAGAGAACAGAGGCTTATGGCTTGGCCTTTGGCAGTGCTTACTCCATAATAGTTTAGTTTTCATTTGGTTGGTTGGGAGTGAAAACGTGATTGCAGGTTAAATTTTATTACGACATCAAAACGATTATTTTCTGTTTACTTTTTGGAGGCTTGCAACAGGAAATGACCTAGTTTTGATTTCGAAGAGATAAAATACATTTTAAAGCGTTTTCTTTCGCTTCCTCTTTGAGTATTGAGGGGATTTCAATGCGGAGTGAATTTTGGAAAATGCCACGCTTGTAGAAATTGGGTTTGTTTATTCCCAAAAACAATTTTTTTCGATGGCAAAAACTTCATTCATTCTGTAGTGTCCGTAGCTTAGTGGTTAGGTGCGTTGGCTGCACCTGGAGATTAGGACACTGAAGTCGTCGATTAAGAACGTCAACACCCTGATCAAGGAAAACTACAGGTTATCTATTAATTTGTACTGGGACAAGAAAATTCGGGCCGTTAATTCTAGCGACCCGAGTATGTTCCCTCAAATTAATAAGATATTTAGGTCCAAGAATCAGAACGACCTTCCGTGTCTTAAATTCCAGAGGACAGTAGAGAACAGAGACGTACTTCTAACAGCGCAAATAGATCCTGAGGAAGCCGTCTTGGACGATGACTTCTTTGTGATTGAAGATCCGCAGGAGAAAGTGGAGACAGTTGGTGCTGTTTTCCAGCAAGTGTATAAGGTGAATGCTTGCACTCGCCCGAACCACGACCTGGAAAACAGAGCCTTACTTCATCACTTCTACCTAAGGAATGATATTACGCAATGGCGATCTGAGAACCGTGGTTTTACCCGGTTTGATGACGACTTTTTAGCAAACGCTATAATCGCCGATCGAACGGGCTCAAGTCCCTTGCTCATCACGAAGGTAGAGCTCCAGCTCATCTTCGATTCCATAAAGAACAAGAAGTCAGCAGGTGTTGATGGTATATCCAACATTGTACTAAGACACTTACCGATTGAGGCAATAGACATCTACACCACTCTGTTCCACAACGCGCTGAATAATGCATATTATCCAGTGCGTTGGAAGACAGCTGTGGTTCATCCTCTCCCGAAAAAGGGAAAGGACAACTCCAATCCGTCAAATCTTCGGTCGATAAGTCTTCTTCCAAGTATCAGTAAGGTATTCGAAAAGATCATCAATAGAGCTCTGATTCAGTGGGCTGCGGACAACACAATAATTCCGAATAATCAGTTCGGGTTCAAGGCAGGACATGACACTATTCATGCCGCGTCTAAGTTCGTTTCTGATATCCAATGGAACAAGTCCAAGAAACAATGCACGGGTGCTGTTCTGGTGGATTTGGAGAAGGCCTTCGACACCGTATGGTTAGAAGGTTTGTACCTAAAACTCACCAGACTAGGCATCAGTAAACCATTGTTGTATATGCTTTATGATATGCTCAACGGTAGAAAGTTTGTTGTCAAAAGTGGCAATGTAACTTCTACCACCACCTTTGAAATCAAAAACGGTCTTCAACAGGGAGCGGTGAATTCGCCGATCTCTTCAGCATTTACACCAGCGATCTTATAGGTAGCTTAACTAACGCAATTGCGTATGCCGACGACCTGATTGCGTACAGAAAGGCTCGAAAGGTTGAAGTTATTAGAATTCTCTTGCAGCGTGACTTCGAGAAGATTCAGCGATACTGCGACGACTGGAAACTGAAAATAAATGTCCAAAAGTCGGAGACAATTTTGTTCCGGACTCCGTTGGCTAAGGCTTCGCGAGATACTTGTAAGAAGTAAGTAAGTAGAATAGGTATGGTGGCACAATAAAATATAAAAAAGAAAAAAAAAAAAAAAAAAAGTGAAAGTGAAAATGAAAAAACGTTAAAGCGTAAACTTAAAAACAAAAAAAAATCGTCAATATATGAATTACAAAAACAGGAGACAAGTACAAAACACGCAACAGATCATAAGGACTAAGTTTTTGCCGCTGTGGTTGTTCTAGTTTTAAGTAGTTTGTAGGTAGAATAGGTAATTTTAAGTTTTATTTTAAGGACCCTAGTATGTAAGTAAACAATTAAAGAGTCAAAGACATTAGTTTTTATAATTTTCTAATAAAAAAAAATAAATAAATAAAATAAAAATGAATAAACTTAGTTCGTAGGCCGAAAGGCATTAATCTTAAGATTAATGAATTGCTTAGAGTAGAATTAATTAGGCTAGTTTCACATTTTTGTCTAGCATGTAAGTAGATATAAGTTAAATGAATAAAAAAATGAACTTGATGAAAAAAAAAAGGTGCGTTGGCTGCTAAGCAGAACGTCGTTGGTTCGAGTCCTACTCGTACCCATAGTTTTAATTTCATCTTTCACGGGCACTGCCTCTTGCGAAGAACTGACAAAACTTCCAAGAGTATAAATCTGTCATTATGTGAAAAATTCAAAAAACCAAGTATTTCGTTATTTTTTCTTTTTCAAAAAAATAAAATGTCTACGAAATTTGCTGAAGACTTCTCTGAATATCCCATATACTTTGTAATTTATTTAATTTTTTTTTTTTTTTATTTCCTTCCAATCATATCAAAACATATGCCGACTTCTCCAATAGTGTGAACGCTTTTAAACACACAATTTTTCTTCACCATCATCCTGGCCAATGAAGTTTCTCTCTTCATCTGCGCCACAGCAGGCCTCCTTCAGCAAGTTCTTCCATGTCTTTCGATTAATGGCCGACGCCATCATGTTCCGCACCCCAAGACCTTGAGCTACGCCATCTTCTTAGTGCAAATTTGGTCTTCCGAACTCTCTCCTACCATAAATTGAACCGCCAAGCACTTTCCGGGCTGGTTCCTCTAAGAGCTAGTTGTCCAGCCCACCAGAGTCTATCAAGCTTAACTTATGTCATCAAGTCTGCTTCGCTGCAGATTTGGTATAGATCGTGATAATATTGTCTCCGGAATCGTCCTACCTCACAAACAGTACCAACTTTTCTCCGCAAGATGTTTCTATCGAACGCTGCTAAGAGTTCAGAGTGCTTTTGGCTAAGCACCAAGGCCTAAGTGAGTACTGGTAGGTAAGACTTTCGTCGTATTCACCAGCAGTTTTGATCGCACTACTTCGAACGCATGCTCCTCCATCTTAATAGTTGTTCATCTACTTCTACTATTGCCAATCTTTACAGCAAACGGGGAAACCATGTAATTAGATTTTCCCTCATTTATATGCAGTCCTTTATTTTTTGCCACCTGCTCGATCTGGATAAATGAACATTGTACAGCTTGTGGGCTCCTTCCAAAGATGTCAAAATCGTCTGAGTATGCTAATGATTGGGTGGACTTGGTGACGATAGTCCCCCTGATAGATTTCCCAGAGTCACGGATTACTTTAACCAACGCTAGGTTGAAGAGGAGACAGGCCAGTCAATTCCTTAGTCGGAGTCCAAATTTTGACATAGTGGATAGCAATCCGAATACTTTAATTTGGCTTAAAACGTTGGTCATAGTTAGCCTACATAGTCTTATTAATTTATTTGGGATGCCGAATTATCTCATGGCTTTGTACTTTTCAACCCTGTCGTAGATAGCTTCAACAGTTGGTGATGTGATGGTTCTCCACGTTTGATCAGCTCGGCTGGTATGCCATCAGCACCTGCGGCTTTATTGTCCTTTAGCCGATTTTTAGCTCTTTTTGACTTTATCAATTCTTATTGGAATTGCTTCAGTAAGCTGATCATTGGCAATTCATTTAAATTAACTTCAAATCGCTCTAGAATACCTTTGGGATCGGAGATCAGATTTCTCTTTCCGTCCTTACTGTAGATGCAGCACGGTGTATACTGTGTAATGTTACGGAAGGATTGGAAGAACTTCGGCGCCTGGTGTAGATTTCGCTTTCTCTTTCTTCCAATTTCACAGACTATACTTTTTTCCCAGGCAGCTTCCTTTTGCCTTTAAGCTTCTTTACCTCCCTCCTGAGTCGTTTAGGTTGCAGAAAAAAATTCTGAACGGTAAAATATCACGCATCTCTGATTTCAATATTCTTCGAAACTATTCGGATTCAGATTGCGTCAAAACGCTTCTCACCAACTCTTAAGAAAAAATCGTTCTTTGGACAAGTTGACAGGTATAATCCTACTCCATATAGAAAAGGCATTCGACTCAGTTTGGCATGATTAGCTTTGGAATTCCCATTTCTCTTGTTAAGGTGTTCCTCAAGGATTAGTTTTAGGTGCAATGTCTACAAATCTGATATTCCCCACTTGTCGAATAGCTATATATTTGCAGATGATACAGACATATCTTAATCACAAATTTAAGAGTCGCAGAAGAATTGATGATGAACTATTAAACCTATAATAGAAAATTTAGCTTAATTCAGAAAAACTACAAGAAATTTTTTGTAGGAAAGCGAAAATCTTCTAACCTATACTGCATAAATGTCTAGAGATTGTTTTCCATTCTTCTTAAATATTTTTCCGAAAGTACTTTAGTAAAGTTGACAAATCAAAGAACTTGCGTACGTTACTTTCACTATTCGTAGACCTTTCACTAGCATTAGATTTCAATCTCGCGCTATCGTTTTCATAAGAAATGTTATCTGTTGCTTAGGAACTTACTTACTTATGGTGGTGCTACAGTCCAGGTCGGACCAGGGTCTCACCCAACAATCTTCTCCAGCCAGCTCGGTCCCTAGCTAGCTGTCTCCAGTTACTCCAGTTTCTCCAGTTTCACAGGCCAAGTTGGTTCAGGTCCTCTACCACCTGTGTGCTCCACCTGAGTAGCGGTCTTTCTCTTTTGCGACTTCCTTCCGGGTTTGATTCGAAGACTCTACGAGCCGGAGCATTATTTTCCATTCGCTCAACATGATCCAACCATCTAAGTCGTTGGACCTTAACTTTTCGATCTAGCTGTGCAGCACACTGACAACTCGAACAGTTCTTGGTTGAATCTTCGTCTCCAAAAATCACTCGAAGAATTTTTCTCTTAACGCAGCCCAAAGCGTTTTCATCCGATGTTGTCATGGTCCATGTCTCTGCACAATACATGAAGACCGGGATGATGAGGGTTTTGTA
The DNA here is from genome assembly GCA_920937365.1 of Sphaerophoria rueppellii. Classification (NCBI taxonomy): domain Eukaryota; kingdom Metazoa; phylum Arthropoda; class Insecta; order Diptera; family Syrphidae; genus Sphaerophoria; species Sphaerophoria rueppellii. Next base: position 31,663,797 of record CAKKXW010000004.1, on the reverse strand, counting down.
GAGTGTCACTTTAGTTGCTCCGGAGAGAACTTAACTACTCAATTGCCTCCTAAGTCCAAAGAAGCAGTGAATGGCAAGAACACCAGCGCTGAAATCAAAAGAAAAATCGATTTCAGCGCTGGTCTTGTTGTCTTAGTTAATAACGGATACCAGGTAGACAAAGTCCTTAACTACCTCGAAGTTAAATCTGTCTATTTTGAGGTTTGCTCCAACACGTCGATGTTGGTGGTCCTTTCTTGTCGACAGCATTAACTTGGTCTTGCCCTCGTTAACCGCTATACCCATCTTGCTGGCCTCCGTCTCAAGACTCATAAACGCTCCACTTACATAACACTGTGTTCTTCCAATTACGTCAATGTCGTCTGCGTATCCTAATAGCTGGACGGACTTTTGAAAGATTGTGCCTCTGGTGTTGACGTTGGAGCTTTGGACAATCTTTTCAAGAATGATGTTGAAGAAATCGCATGACAAGGCATCGCCTTGTCTCAAACCTTTTTTCACATTAAAACCGTGCGTTTTCCATTGTCATCTTACACAGACGAACGAGTTTTTCTGGGAAGCCAAAACTAGACATTGCTCTATATAATTGTTTTCTATAGACGCTGTCATACGCGGCCTTAAAATCGATGAAAACGTATCGGTCTTCTCCAATCTATCTGTTGCATAACCAAAGATAAAAAAATGCTTTCTTCAAGCTTCAAGGAATTCTGAATGAGAAAAAAAACTCTAAGAAACGGCTTTAACGATTAGAATTTTACAAAACAAACAGTTTTGCAGTTGAAAATTTAAAAGGATATTACCTCAAGCTTGTGACAGTTAAATACTTTCTGAAAATCCTCTTTATTCAAATTTATCAATTTTAATATTTTACAAAATTCATTTGACCTAGTAACTCAGCCAGAACAAAACTTGTCCGATACTATTGTTGTCCAAAAATTCAATTTACCTTCCTCTCATCATAATTCATCATTTGCTTTGATTTCAAAAGAATTTACACCCAAAACACTCACCTCTGTAGTGTCGTTGTAGTTATGGGTGAAGGTACCTTCTGACAACAAAACAAAATTGTAGGTTAGATAGCAAAATACTTCGAACAGGATTTCAATATTGTCATCGCATAATCACAAATTTATGTAATATCGGCCCTAAATCGAATTTACTGAAAATCCTAGAAATGTGTTTAACATATCCTAATCTATTTCTATGCTTAACTTGATTTCTCTCACTACATACATAGGTACGCCAACAACAACAAAAACATATCTATCTGCAAGAATTTGGGCATAATATTATTATCCAGATAACATTTGTGACCCTGGGGCTGTCAACAGAACATAATGAAACAGAATTTCCAAGAACTTTCATTATTTATTATTTATGCATAGACCTAAATTTCCCACAAAAAAAAAAACTGATTTCACACAAAAGATAAAATATCTTATACATTCCGTTTGTCTCTCTCACTCTCTATCTGTTTTTCTCCTATGAGTTTGTGTACTCAGTCGACTTCCAAGAAATCTTCTTGAATAATGAAAATTCGATCTAATTTTTCATCTCATGTTTGGAAGTAAGCAAAAATCGAGATTTATCGACGCAGCTATGGGCTAGGCTGTGTTAATTGTTTGTTTCTCACATGCGTGGTCCGGCTGGGAGCAGTAAAAAATGTTGCAACCATGCCTCACACATGCGGTTGAGTAAACAACATCTGGTTGCATTCGCTCCGCACTTGGAGATACTTTCATCGGACAGCTAGACAGACAGGGTAGAGGCCTGGTCTGTCACCACACCACCAACCGGCCGGTCGGTGCATACATATTTTCGAGATTTGCTTTTCACAGCTTGACCTCGTTATGTCTTGTGATGAAGCCTTTTTATACTTTATCATCAACCTCACTCTGAACTCGCTGTGGCCATTTAATGCCGCCACCATCGCTCGTGCGTTGTTGCCGTCGTAGTTGTTGGACTCATTTAACTTTGTCAAGTGTGAAAAATAAGGCAATTGTTGCGAATGTGGACATTAACATATTTTCTACGTGATTGAAACTATATATTGCGGTTAAAAGTGAATCCCCAGTTTTAAGCTGCATTTTCATTGAATTCATTTCTGTCAGCGTTCCTCTGCCTCTTTGTCAAAACTGAGACAGTTTATCCCCTTCCAAAAACGACCCAATAATGTCTATTTGTCTTTTCCATGTCTGAGTTTTGTCGTCGTTTCAAGACATCCAAGTTGATTTCGTTTTAAAATGTTGCTAATAAATTTTTCTCTTTCATGCATTTTTATTGCTCTGCGTCTAGGAGAGGACCAGAGTCAGAGTGCCTAATGAACATGGTGTACATTTGAAGAAAATTCACAGAAATTACTCAAATAGCATGCAATTAGTATCAAACGAACATGCATACATTTTGCACTTTATAAGGCGAAGAGGTTGACAGTGAGGTGCACAAAAAATGAGTGAAGAGAAGCAAGTGTGATATAAAAGTCGGAAGCCTGCTAACGCATGTAGTAGGGCTTTTAGATATTCGTTCATTCGATCCAAAACAATTTGTTACCATTGTTAATGCCTTTGGAGTGAAGCCGATGTCCAGTCCAGTTGACGATCATTCCCTTTTCCACTCAACAGGCAAACTGAAACCTGAACTGCACCAACTACAGAAGTCTCCGTAACATCGCCTACAAGAACTTGTATGCCGTGCTCTGTGAAAGCCTTTCGTCAACAATCTGATTGGTCCTAACCAGTGAGGCTTCAGATCCTGAAAAACCACCATCGATCAAATATTCATCCTACGGCATATATTGGAGAAGACCCAGGAACTTCAAATCGATACCTACTTACTACCTACCGCGTATGACAGCGTCTAAAGAGACCAACTATATAGAGCAATGTCTAGTTTTGGCATCCCACAAAAAACTCATCCGTCTGTGTAAGGATGATAATGAAAAATACACGCTGTTCCATCATGGTCGGAAAAAACGGAACGGACGCTTTTGATGTCAAAAAAGGTTTTAGACAAGGCGATGCGTTGTCATTCGATTTCTTCAACATCATTCTTGAAAGACTGTGCAAATCTCCAATGTCAACACCAGAGGCACAATCTTTCAAAAGTCCGTCCAGCTACTAGGATACGCAGACGACATTGACATAATTGGAAGAACACAGCGTGATGTCAGTAGAGCGTTCGTGAGTCTTGGGAAGGAGTCAACGAAGATTGGTCTAGCGGTTAACGAGGGAAAAGACAACCAACATCGACGTCCTGGAGCAAACGTCAACACAGACAAATTCAACTTCGAGGTAGTTAAGGACTTTGTCTACCTAGGATTCGCTATAAACTCAGACAACAATACCAGCGCTGAAATCAAACAAAGAATCACTCTTGCCAATCGCTGCTTCTTTGGACTTAGAAGGTAACTGAGTAGTAAAAACCTCAACCATCATCATCCCGGTCCTAATTTATACAGTCCGTAACATTTGGATAGCCTCATGTATTGTTTTTTCTTGTTGAGAACCTGTTTTGAGAGTTCTTTGATTTTAATCCAAAAAATTATGCATTAGCTTTCATGGTGAGAGCGAGAGTTTCTGAGATCAAGAGAACGTTCGTCATTTTTTAAGCTAACGGGACCTTTTAAGCTTGTTTTGTATGCATCCGTTTAAAAATGAATTTATTTTTTGTAACAATAGAATAGCCTCATCTTACATTCTTACTTATTTAAAGCGAAAACAAGTGGCGCGATCATCGGAAAGCTATCGGGAAAGAAAATCGGTTTGTGTTTTGTGGAAATAACATTGTTTTCTTTTAAAATGGGTAGAAAAAAATCTTTAAGTGCAACGGAAATTGCTAAAATACAGTTCTATCATGAACATAACTTTTTTAATCGCGCTATAGCCAAGAAAATTAATCGAAGTCCAAAAGTTGTGAACAGCTATTTTAGAGATCCATTGTCTTATGGAAAAAATTACAAAGGCCGTACCTCAACCGTACTTTCAAGTCGTGATAAACGGAAGATTATAAGGTTAGCATCGAATTCAACTGATTCTCTTAGTAAGATCAGGTACAAAGCTGGGGTAGAAGTGAGCCGAATGACGATTAGTAGAGTTATTAAGAGTGCCGGACACCTTAAGCGCCAAAAAATGAAATAAAAACCACCACTTAACAAAGTGCGAAAACAACAGCGGCTAAATTTTGCAGGATCGCACATGGCTTGGAATACTGATGGAAGTAGTCACCCAAACGATTGGAGAAAAGTGATATTTTCGGATGAAAAGAAATTCAACCTTGATGGGCCCGACGGAAACAATTATTATTTTCATGATTTGAGGAAGGAAAATCTGTTTTTGGTCCGTCACCACAGTCGAGAGCGAGGCGTTATGGTGTGGGGAGCCATATCATATTATGGAACCATTGATTTGGTTTTTGTGAACTGCAAAATGACTGCCGGTGAGCTGAGCTGTGATGGGTGGGAGGTTGCATTGGTTTGATTTTGTAAAATATAATGAAATATATAGTTATTTGAACTTTTGTAAAACACCATAGCCTTAGATGTTTGGTTCTATGTAATTATTGTGTCAGTTAGGGTTGGAATATTAACAAAATATAATGCATCTTGCATGATGTAAACCAAATCATAGCTGTGACGGTTACATCTATGATTTTCTTTGATGAATCGGAGTTTGATATTGATTTGTTACTGGGGACATAACAATGAGGAAGATATGCAAAGTACAGGCTAGTGTTTTGTGCATTTATGCAATGGATTAAAAATGTAAGTTTTGTTGAAAGGGTGTTAAATTATTATGCTTGTTTATTATTGTAATTAACAGGCATTTATTTTCAATGGATAGTTTTTTATTTTCTTAACTGAGGAAAAAAATTATTTCGTGTGTGGATATTTTGAAGATAATTTTTTTATTAGGGGTTGAAAATTTGGCAAAATGTTTGTGACGCGTTTGCTTCATGAACTTGTTTTTATCACAGGTCAATGAGGAAGATTGCAATGTGTAGGTAAGTGTGTCGTGCAATATGGAGAGGAAAGGGTTTGAATTTCGTTTTTGTTTTACTTTATTGCTGTCACGCGTTTATTTTTGAATGTGTGCTGTGGTTTCTCAATCAGGTAGTTTTTTTTATAACAAAATAAATATTTGGTTTGGTACTGTTTTGTAGATTACGTTTTATTAGGGGTAAGTGTTTGTAAGGACGAAATAAATAGTAGCTCGGAGACTGTTCTATTTTGTACTCGAATTATCTTTTAATATTCAGGTTGGACGATCATAGCAATATTTTTATTTGTTTCCTTAAAATCTCAAAAAAGAAAAAAATATGAAACACAAAAATAGCAATAAAAATCCCATCCAAGTACATTATGCGTTACCATTCATCGTTATTGTTGAAAATGCGCTAGTTTCTACAAGCGGGACATGTAGAGAAACCCAAACATTAATTTTTATGACATGCAAAAACCCAAATTAACAATCCTGCAAATGAGGTCTGTCTCCGAACTACTATTTATATCGGCCTTACAAACACTTACCAAATGATTGTTTTCTTTTTTTTATTGACCTGTGGTTAAGAAAAAGACCAATAACCCATCATAAAAAGATAACCGACGACAACACACCAAACACACCAAATCGGTTATCTTAATTTTCAATCCCTAATAAAACAATAATCCAACTAATATTTTCAACCAAATATTTTTTATGTGAATCACCAAAACAAAGGAAATCGCACCAACTACCTGTTTGACGAAGGCCATATATAGGAAAATGCAGGACAGTGATTAACCAACATAATAAAATCATCCCTTTCAATTATCACTATCCACACACAACTTGCATTTCTTTTTCGTACATTACAACAATAACAAAATTAACAAACACTTGCCAACAGCTTTGTTTCCTTCTTTATTTACGACTACGACGACCACGACCACGACGAACACGACACGACGACGACCACCACCACCACGACCACCACCACGACGACCACCACGACGCCGACGACGATCACGACGACGACGGCCAACTAATAAAATGAAAATCCATCCAACAAATTGCATTTTTTTATGAATTGCAAATAAACCACACAAATAATCAAAACCATCCTTATAAACTACATTATCATAGTAATCCACCCTCAACCAGCAAATCCTTCATGAAAGCATCCATTTTTTCAAACAACTTCAGCTTCATTGTGTAAGAGTTCCAAATACCCGGGTACCCGGGTACTCGGATATACGATCGTTATGCTTCGAGTACCCGGGTACCCGAACACCATGCAAATACCTGGGTCCATGGACCGGGTACCGGGGTATCAAGAGCTCTATTTTTAATCCATTGCATAAATGCACAAAACACTAGCCTGTACTTTGCATATCTTCCTCATTGTTATGTCCCCAGTAACAAATCAATATCAAACTCCGATTCATCAAACAAAATCATAGATGTAACCGTCACAGCTATGATTTGGTTTACATCATGTAAGATGCATTATATTTTGTTAATATTCCAACCCTAACTGACACAATAATTACATAGAACCAAACATCTAAGGCTATGGTGTTTTACAAAAGTTCAAATAACTATATATTTCATTATATTTTACAAAATCAAACCAATGCAACCTCCCACCCATCACAGCTCAGCTCACCGGCAGCTCAGCTCACCCAACAGCTCAGCTCACCCACAGCTCAGCTCAACCATCAGCTCAGCTCACTTTCAGCTCAGCTCACTTTCAGCTCACTTTCAGCTCAGCTCACTTTCAGCTCAGCTCACTTTCAGCTCAGCTCACTTTCAGCTCAGCTCACTTTCAGCTCACTTTTAGCTCAGCTCAGCTCACTTTCAGCTCAGCTCACTTTCAGCTCAGCTCACTTTCAGCTCAGCTCACTTTCAGCTCAGCTCAAGTGAGCTGAGCTATTGTACCTAGCTCAAAAGTGAGCTAGCTCAAAATTTGAGCTAGCTCAAATTTGAGCTGAGCTGTGAGCTGAGCTGAAATGTGAGCTTTTTGCAACCCTGGTTGAAGGCATAAAAGTGGCCTGGGCCAATATTTCCCTTGACCTTCTAAAATCATTGTATGATTCATTAAAAGACCGCATTTTCGATGTTGCTCAAAATAAGGGAGGTTGTACAAAATATTACAATAATTAAATTAATAAGGAAAAACATTTTTATTAGCACAAAAATAGTACTCCTTTTATTTTAACTAAGATACAAGATACTAAGAAAAGTGATTCTATTCTAATGTTACAAAAAAAAGTAACATTTTAGTGCATCCAAACGAAATAGTCTCAGACATTTTCTGTGACCTATTCAAAATAATTTGAAATATCTCTCAATCTGAAGAACTAATCTCTACCTTTCAACACATCATATAATTTCATATGTCCACGTCAAAAAGCAACAAAAAACTGCTGGTCTTAAAAACAGGCACGTGTGAGGCTATTCAAATGTTACGGACTGTATACTTCAAGGACACAGACCATGACAATATCCAATGATTTGGGTTACTTCCAGAGAAAAATCTTCGAGTAGTTTTTGGTCCTGTCTGCATAGATGGAGAATGGAGACGAAGATTCAACCAAAAACTGTACGAGCTGTACAGCGACAACGGCCTAGCCAGAAGAGTAAAGGTCCAACGACTTTGATGGTTGGGTCGTGTTGAGCGAGTGGAAAATAATGCTTCGGCTCGTAGAGTCTTCGAATCCAACCCGGAAGGACGTCGCAGAAGAATGAAGACTGCGACTCAGGTGGAGCACACAGGTGGTAGAGGACCTGAATCCTGAACCAATTTGGCATGCGAAACTGAAGAAAGTAACCTGGTGACCAAGCTGGCTGGAGACGTTTGTTGAATGAGGCCCTATTCCGTCCTGGACTAGCACCATTAGCAAGCAAGCAAGGCAACCTTGCGGTACCCCATGGCAGATTCTATGAATGAGAACATTGATCGCTTGGTGTTGTTAGAGCTGCCTGCTGAAGATCTGTGAAAAATTCATCAAGTCCTTCCGCTTTCTTCATCTTAAGTTCTTCGATTGGGTAGTAATTTCACTTCTACTGGGTTATCCGATTCGAGTAGAGGAAGAGTTGCTTCGGGTATGTTAGAAGGTATTGGTTGTACACTGTTGTCGATCAGTCGGTTTAAAAGAGTTCCTTACGACTTCTGATTTTCTGCAGTTTCCAGTTGTTTTTCACTCATTTTCATGTCCTGTTAGTATCAAGCCGACTAAAGCTCGAAAATTGTTTCATTTTATAATCAACATCGAAAGCCCCGAACACACTGTAATCAAGAATTTTTGAAAACAATTTGTATCATGTTTAAGCACACCAGTTTAACTATTCAGAAGAAGATGTACAAACTGGAAATTCAAACGTCAATTTGACAGACAGATAATGACATGACTGCTCCGACCGACCATACCCCTTTGTCGTAACAACAGCAACACCATTTACAATTTTCCACAATCTATATGCATTCCATTATAACACGAAGAAATGCACACGCCGAGAGAATTGCTGACTTCACACTGGGGTTGTTGAACAAAAACATGGCTGGCTTGTGAGGTAGTTAGCACCCTATTTTGTATAGTGCGGTTGGTCCCGCAAACCCGCCCTGACTGACTCTGGGTTGCTGTCCCGATTGTTGGTTGTTGTTGAATTGCGTGCGTTTTCAGGAACTATTGTCCTTTTTGCCATTGCCTTTTGCCACTCAAGCTGGTCGTTTGTCCTGGGTGCTGTGCATATAGTTGCCTGTCTACACTTTGTTGACTGCTATCCATGCTCCATTGTCTGATGGTTGGTTGGTTAGTTGGATTTTCATTAAATCTTATGTGCGGTTAGATGACACAAAAGTCACTGGAGCAATTAACGTTCTTCCTGGTTCCAGTTAATAATTTCCTTTGCTGTTAATGGAAATGTCCTTGCCATATATTCATACATATATGGGGTTAAATAGGTTTTTTTTTTGTGTTCACTTCGGTTTGGAGAAGGTTGTCATTCAATTTCGAGAGTTTTTGTTTGTATTGTTGCGAAATGAACAATGTGCATATTACTTTGGAATTTCCCAATTAATTTCGGTTTTAAACGAACAATCATCTGCATGTTAATTTTGCTCGACCATCCTCATTATCATTATTGCAGTGAATTAATTTATTTTATCAAGTTATCGATTGGGGCGGCGATTTTGAGCTTGTATACGTTTTGTGGGTGTTGGTCGATACATCTTCACAATATTGGACATTGGATTTCGATCAGAAACAAATGCAGAAAAAAGGAACAGAACTTACAATGAGTGTAAAATATAGAGAAAAAGACCAACCATGTGAAAACTTTTCGAAATTAACAATTTTGGGTTTCATATAATTTATTCAGATTGTGTTGGAAGAAAATAAAGAGAGAAAAAAGACAAAAGTCTTGAAAAAGTTTGAGAATTAATTAGTGAAGGTGATAGAAGGCTGGTTTCTGAATAGAGTTTGCATTCCAAATGTGGACTTTCGGATGCTCCTTCTTAGAACAGGGCACACTCTTCTTCATTCATATTGCATACATAATAATTCACATTCTCCTTCGTTGATATTTTAGTTTTGTTAAGCAACCACCCTGGCTCCGAAGAATCGGCAAATGTTTGTCACTAATCTTAAATCTAATTTCTTATTGCGCTACAGAGAACACAGAGGGTGAATGACATAAGTTAAAAGAACACTTTTCAAATAATGAAAATATTTTAAAGCATACTTTTGTCATGAAATATTTTATAGCCTACTTTTTGGATGATGGATTATTTTAAAATTCACATTAAGTCTCTACAAAAAATGTTACAAGAGGACCATAATTTTTCAATGAAATCAGGGTTTTAATGAAACAATATTTATTTCTTTTCATTCTTGTCTACTAATTTTTGGATACTCTGACAGGATAAGCCAGCCAAGTTCTAGCGGTATTCCCTTTTTACAAGATCGAACTCAAGAACATTCTTAACCCCCCATAACTTTTGAACCCACATAGTAAGAAGCTTCAAATTTGAATTACGTATTGACTTCATAGAGACTCTGTACTTACTTACTAACTTAAGGTGGCGCTACAGTCCGTAGTGGTCTTGGGCCTCGATCAACACTCTCCGCCAGCCCGCTCGGTCCTTAGCTAGCTGTCGCCAGTTTTGCACTCCAAGTTGATTGAGGTCCTCTTCCGCTTGTGTGCGCCACCTGAGTCGCGGTCTTCCTTTCCTTTCTTGCCCGGGTTTAAAGTGGAGCCTAGGTAGACAAACTCCTCTACTACCTCAAAGTTGTCTGCGTCTATTCTGACATTCTGTCCGAGTCGATGTGAGGTGTCCTTCCTCGAAGACAGCATATACTTCGTTTTTCCTCCATTTACCGCTAAACCCATTTTTTTTCGCTTCTGTCTCAATTCTAACACAGACGGCATTGACATCACTTTTGGAAGCAAGTGCCTCTGGTGTTGACGGTGGAGTTCTGCACTATCTTCTCAAGAACGATGTTAGAGAATTCGCATGACAGTGCATTGCCTTGTCTGAATCCTTTTTGACATCGAAAGATTTCGTTAACTCGTTGACAACCTTAATGGCTCAGCGTGAGTTCTCTATCGACAATTTGAACAAGCGAACGAGCTTGACAGAGATACCAAAACTAGACATGACTTTGTACAGTACGTCTCTGTAGATGCTGTCATACGCGGCCTTAACATCCATGAAAAGGTGGTGGGTATCGATTTGGTGTTCATAAGTCATTGCCAGGATCTGCCTCAACGTGAAAATTTGGTCGATGGTTGACTTTCCTGGCCTGAAGCCACATTGATAAGGACCAATCTGATAATTGTCGAAAGGCTTCAGGTTTAGTAGACTTATTCCTCTTTAAATGGCGCAGTTTAGAGGATCTCACTTTTTCAGGATCGGGCAAACAATGCTGAGGTTCCATTCATCGGACCATATCTTACAGATGATTCTCTTGCATGCTCCTATCTAGCGCGTCGCCTGCTGCTTTGAACAACTCAGTAGCTAGTCCATCTGCTCCAGCGGCTTTGTTGGATTTCAGCCGTGATATTGCAGTTTTCACGTCTTCTAGGTCAGGTTCACCGAATTGTTGTCTGACGACGGTGTTTTGTTCGTTGTCGCCGTTATACAGTCTACAGAAGTGGTCTTTCCAAATCCCCAGCATTGACTGCTATTCTATTATGATGTTCCCTTGTTTATCTCTGTAGGCATCGGTTCTTGCTCGACGAACTTGAGCCAGCTGTTTAACCTTTTGATAAAATCTCCGAACTTCATTCCTGCTGTTGGCTCTCTCAACATCCTCGATCTGACGCTTCTCATGCTCTTTCTTTTTTTCTCCTGAGAAGACGGCGTTCCTCTCTCCTTTTTCGCTCGTAGAGCTGACGAGCAGCTCTTAACCTTCTATGCAGCGCCGCTTTGTATGCCTCCTGCTTGGCTGCATGGTCCTGCCTGCATTCTTCGTCAAACCAGGGGTTTCGTTCTGGTGGCTGTGTGAAACCCAGCACATTAGAGGCGGCATCTCAAACTGCTTTCTGGCAATGTTGCCACTCATCTTCGATACTTGAAATTGGCGGACAAAGGCCCTGTAATAAACATAACTTTGTTGAATCACTACTTCCTGAGATATTGAACAGTTTACATTTAAAAAACCGTAATTTATTGACTGACTGATCGTCAAAATTATGAAGCACTTCTAACAGCAGAATCTTGAAATTCGGTACAATTCTAAGTTTTCGGGTGTATACAAAGGAAAAAAAAAAAACAAAAAATTCAATTGTTTTATTCAGGAGGCGTGGTATCCGCCCACTCTCCTAAAACGGTCGTAGTATGTTGAAATTTGGAATCCTTGTAAGGCTTTGGTTGAATGACACGAAAATGATTGAGAAAAAATCATATATCCATTTAGGAGTGTGGTATCCACCCATTTTATCGAAATGGTCGTAAACGGTTAAGAGAAAATATGAGTTTTTGTCGCCCACTTTCCTAAAATGGTCGTAGGATGTTGAATTCTGGTTTGTTTAATAAGTTCATAACACTCCGATGAGTAACTTTCTTTAGTGGTTTCACAATGGACCCTTGGGGTCTAAATGAGTTAACAACATCTAACCTATTATTTATTTATAACTTGGCAGAGCAATTATGTTGTTAAAGTTTGCAAATTGCTAGCTGATTTAGTGTATTTCGAGGTTCAGGCTTCCAAGAACTCAATAAGCTAAAGCTTTGCAAGCTGACAACCCAATTTGTGATATTTTCATTGTCTTTGCTTTGATTTTAATTTTAATCGCAATAAAAACAAAAAAAAAATTGAACGAGCAGATATTGTTTTTGAATAAAATGTTGCCCAAACTTGAGTATCTATAGTAGATGCTAGATAAACTAGCTAAGGTGGATTGCATTTTTTCATAGAGAAAATTGTAATATCTACAGCCAAAGAACCTTAAGTATTAATGTCTTAAATTTCTCTTGATGAACAATTCTTTTTATTTTATTTTCTTATCGAGTTTCTACTTTTCATAAATCTCTATTGTAATCCGATCAAATATATTTTGTAGATAGCAAAAATAATGCTTATCCAACGAATTGAAACTCCGAAAACCCTAATATCTCTAATTGTTCTTTGTGCATAGAATATGAAACCTTAAATCCTCATCAGATGCATGAAGGTTTGTGCAACACAAATGAAACGACTACCATTGTCTGAAAAGCTTCTTAACACAATATAACAACAGATGCATCTTTTTGTATGCTTTTATTGTCAGTTACGAGTGCAAAAGCGCCTATCATAAATTTCGAAAGAAAATTAACGAAAACATAAATGGAGTTTAGATTCTATATGAAAGGCCAGACTTTGGATTTTCATGAATTTGCAAAATGTGAAAATATCTAAAATTTCCTATTGTTTGAATCTATCAAAGCGAATTCTTAAAAGGTTTGATTTTATGCAAACGTCATCCTTGATGAAATTCAATCAGAAGATATTTTGTAAATTTATGTAAGGATGACGAATTACTTCGAGAAACTTCGAGATTTAAGAATTTCAAAAACCTTTGGTGGTTGGGTGTTTTAGGATCTGGGAGCATATGCTATATCGTTTCCTACACTCCAACTGCTTACTTTACCTCCAAGCGGTACTGGTTATAGGATGGTCGAACAACCAATTACATCGACTATGTGCTAATCGGTGCAAGGCACGACGGAAAATGCACTTTTGCAGATGCTGCAACGGAAAACAAGAGCAGCAAGAGAAACAGAAATCAGAAAAAGACTCTGTGAAAGAAGAAAAGAGCATCCGCAGTTTCTCAGTTCAAAGATCAAGAAGATTCTCGAGCCAAGAACAACACCCGACGTTTCTTTAAAAGGTCGAAGCAATTAGCTTCTGTTTTCAGAACCGGAACACAGTGAAGGACACTAGTCACCGAAGCACAGGAAATTGCAGATGTTTTCAAGCAGCACTTCCAACAGCTGCGGAATGCGCATAATGTCGAGCGAGCCAATGACAAAAGAGAAGCGAGTCCAGCCAATGAAGACACAGTCCCATCCCCAAGAACAGAAGAGGTAGAAAGAGCCATCCAAAAGCTAAAAAATATCAAGTCCGGCGGGTCGGATGGCATACCTGCGGAACTCTTTAAATATGGAGCAGGTGTTTTGTTGAACTGCATGCACCAGGACATCAACAAAGTGGCTTCAGGCACCTGGCCTGAACAACGATAGACTAAATGTTCACACTCAGGCAATACCTGAAAAAGACCAACGAATTTCAAGTCGAAACCCACCTTTTCATCGACCTCAAAGCTGCTTGTAAAAGCATCCACCGCCAAGAGCTTATGATGGCGATGCCTGAATTCGTGATCCCGAACAAACTGATTCAGCTGTGCCGCATGATGCTAAACAATACGCAGTTCAGTGTGCAAATGGGTAACAGTTCATCCGAGTTGTTTCAAACATGCGCAGGGTTTAGACAAGTAGATGCGCTGTCATGTGACTTTTTTCAACATAGTCCTGAAGATAGTGCGTTAACCTGGTGTGAGCTCGGAAAACACTATCTTCAACAAATCCACCCAGCTCCTAGGCTATGTGGACGGCATTGAAATCATCGGTTGATCCAAGAGAACTGTGCTGAGCCCTCCCAGCGGTTGAAGAACAGGCGAAACTTGGTTGTCTTGAAGTGAAATAGGAGAAACCAAAGTACATGCTATCAACAAACAAAGCAACATCTGTCCACCGCCTAGAACAAAACGTCACTGTTGATAGCAGCAATTCCGAGGTAGTTAAGGAGTTCACCTACCTTAGAACAAACATCAATCCCACCAACGACACACCTTAGTGGAGATCCGACATCCGAAGAAGAATTCCACTAGCGAACCGCTGCTGTTTCGGTTTGGCAAAACAACTGGGTTTAAAACTACTCACTCGAAAGACAAAGTGTCTGCTATACAAAACTTTGATTCTACCAATCCTACTCTACGGCGCCGAGTGCCGGACGATAAGTATAAAAGGGGAATTGATATTGGGCACTTTCGAAAGAAAAATTCTTCGACGGATTTTCGGTCCCGTTGCAGGCGAATGGAAAAAAGGTTCACCCGAGAACTCTACGAGCTGTACCAAGATGTGCATGTAGACCAGAAGGCCAAGAAAAGACGACTACATTGGCTCGGCGCCATCGAGCGAATGGACAACAACGCTCGAGGTAAGAAAGTCTTCTCATCCCAGCTCCCTGGTTCGAGACGATAAAGAAGACCGCACCTATGCGAGGTACCGTTCCCGATGGAAGGCGAAACCCTGGTGTGAAAATGGGTGGAACAACTCGTAATAAAAAAGCGAGATCCAGATTTCAACTGTGGTTCAGATTTAAAGAAACACTTCAACGGCGACTCCACGATATTGATGAGTTAAATTATCTCGCTGAGTTTATGAGGGGTGTGCACAGCGTAGACCGTTGCATACACGGGGGCCTATTGGTCCATTGTCCCCTATATAAATAAAGGTTACCATCGATGCTATTCAAAGTTGTCGATGAACGTAGACTGGCTCGTTAACGAACCAGCCTGTGCTATCTATAAATTTCTTCATATTTGCCATTGAGACCTGTGCTAGATCATTCAGTTCTCCAACAAACCTGTTCCCCAAATGACGGAGTCGGTTGGTTTGGACGTTCGGACAGTCACAGAGCAGGTGTTTAATGGTTTCTATTTCCTCCTCATCCTGACAGCTCCTACAGAAATCGGGTGCAAAAGCTCCTATCTTGTTGGCCATTGTGCCAATGGCGCAATGACCGTTAGTACACCTATCAGGATTTTAATGTTCCTTTTACTCAGCGATAAAATATACCGAGTTTCCTTTTCATTAATGTTAGGCCATAAACTTCTGGAGATTACGCAATCGTCCTGGATTTCCAGAAGTTATTGATCATCTCCTTTGATTTAAGTTCTATCTTTCTCTTGAGTGCCCCAATCCGGACGTGTGGTCCCCTATCTGAAAGGTCGCTATTACTTGTATCTGCTTCTGACCCTTTCCTGGCTAGTTCATCTGCTATTTCGTTCCCTTCTATGTTTCTGTGCCCAGGAACCCAGCAGAGCTTAACCTGGCTAGTTTGGCAGATTCTATTTAATTCTTTCCTACAGTTTAAAGCTGCCTTCGATGGTCTCACTGGCTAAGACTTTGATAGCAGCCTGGCTGTCCACGAAAAAAGTAATGTCCGAGGAGCTTTTTATGATATGCCAATTCAGCTGCTTTTTCAATGGCATAGATCTCGGCCTGAAAGACATTACAGTCAGCTTGGAGTTTATACGCCTCTCTGATGTTGAGAGATTGGCAAAACCGTCAGTGTAGAAAGGGATACCCTGTTCACTTATAAGTGAATTGGGATACCAACCCTGTCTTCCTGGTATGCAAATAGGAAATTTCCTGTTAAAATCCAGCCGAAGGGGGGGGGGGGGTTGGTAAGTGTAATCGGTGGTCTACATCAGTCTTGGAATGGAATCATGTCATATCTTTGTAAGATTGACCCGTGTCATAAGTGTATGCTTCAAAAATCAGTTCTTTAACGAATTGCGGTTTGGCTGCCGTGCACCTTGAACTCATCCAGAGCCGGAGATACAACATCATTTCAACCAGCTGTGTGTGGATCCTGACCCTGTTATCCATACGCTAGTCTCTGTACCTTATTCAGGTTCTTGAGATAGCTTGATTTGTCTACTGCTTTCCACCATACAACAGAGCCATAGGTGAGAATTGGTCTGACAATCGCTGTGTACATCCATTGGATGACTTGCGGTCGCATACCCCATGACCGTTAATTACTTGACTTATTTCGCAGATTCAAGTCTGATAACCTTAAACAATGGTGTGCCGCAGGGCTCCGTATTGTCTCCGACACTTTTTCTCATTCTTATCAAAGCTGACGACAGTACTCTCAGCTTATAATATTCGTTCTAAGACTTTAAACCCTGTGCTCGGATGTCAATCTTCAACGGTATTCTCTTCTCCCTTAGCTTAAATACAACTCCCACCTCTCGACTGGTGCTCCAGTAACGTACGTAAGCCTTTTGAACAGTATTGAAAGCAGAGCAATCAAGAGGGTTGATGATCATACCATCGTTGCGAAGGAATGTTTCATGCCTACCGTCTGTCTCACATTTCAACGGTATATGCTCTACCGTAACAGCCAATTGCATTCCTCTCCTATTATTCACCCGTTATACCCGCGCCTTTAGGATTTCCCATCAGTCCAACTTCTGTGCACATCCGTGCAACATGAATGTGGATCCGTCAATCTAACTCTGTTGTTCTAGATCCCTGCTATACTAAAGACCTTAAGACCTTTGTTAACCAACACCTCCTCTACCCTCGTATTCCAATCTTCCCTATTCTCGCACTGTGATTTGATATAAAAACGGGATCATAAACCCCTTGAGTGCGTGCCTGTTGCTAAAAAAAAACCTTCAATCTATTGAACTTATCAAAAAGTGTTTTAATGGTTTGGTTAAACTAAAAACTGTCATTCCTGTGTCCATACAAAAAAGTGGTATAATTAATATTGCTTAAAAAAACATTGTTTTCACAGTAACCCCAAGGGGGTAGGAAAACTGATTTAGGATGAATAATAAAACCTTCAAACAAGCCGGAAGGACTGTCGAGAAAAAAGTTATGATTATATTTTGTGTTTTCTTTTCGGAAAAAAGCAAAATATATTAATGAAAAACAAAAACACATTTTCCCATGTAAACAATGTCCTGACAATGTCCTCTTTGCCTCCTTTTATTTGCTGGTGTATAAAATACGTGATGGGAATACCTTTTTTGGGGTAAGCCTTATTTTATTATAAACAAAGTCTATACACTAAAAACCGTAAAACGAATTTTGCATCTCGACCCGAAAAAATATAAAAAAAAAACTAAAACTTTTTTCCGAAGGTCTATTAATTTTGTTTGACATAAAATTCCATTAAATGAAATGATGTCAAATGCGAGGGTTATTATTGTAGAGAACGAAAACTAGGCCCGATAGAGAGAGAGACAGCGCTATTAGTGCGACCTGTCCATGGAAATAGTTGTGTCATAATAGACTTAGAGGGCTATTTCCAACCTTTGTGATGGTTTTCTATCTGCAAAAAAAGCAACTAGGAGTACTCCCTTGCCATTAGAGCGGACAGAATGTGTGTGTGCAGAATTTTTCACAACCAGCAAGAGTAAAAAAAGATGAATTTAATAGTGTTTTATGGCTGCCACCCAGCATCATTCAACATAGCCATCGTCATCCAACAGGAATATTATTATAGGTACCTAGCCAGCAGCCGGCCAACTGACATCGTTAGAAAATTTCAATGGAACAAAGTTACCTAATTGAAAGTTATGAGCAAGAGGATCAAATTGTCAATGGGGAAGAACTTTTTTTTTCTGGTTTCTTACATTTTCATAAAAGGGACTTTTTGTGGTTTTTTCTTCCTTATTATGGATGCCTTAAAATTATAAAATAGGTTCCTACAAAGAAAGTAAGCGGACACGATTTTTTGTTTGTGATGAAAAATTGGTTTGAATCTAAATAAATGTTTGGAATAATTTTTCACGACTCAAGGAATATGCAAGAAAAATGACGAAGGTTTAAGCGAGGAGATATTTTTTTTCGGGGGAAATTAAATTTGCTTGTGGTTGAATTATTTTGGACAGGCTTCTGAAAAATCGTTTTGATGTTTGGTTTCCTTTTTTTTTAATTTTTTTTTAATTAATTTTTATAAAGAGTGGTTTTAAGGCGGAACTGGTGGCAGATGAAGGTGGGTAGGAGGAGATGTTTTAATATTCAATAACAAATGACTTGTCGCTGTCTTAGAACGTTAGAACCAAGTCACCGACATAAGCTCTAGAATATCGTGATTAATTTTTTTTTATTTTTAAGGTTGAGTTTTAAACATTCAAATTTGCTTCGAAAGGTACCAAGGAAGTTTTACTTTCCTATTTAAGGTTGCGCTACAGTCCGTTGTGGCTTTGGGCCTCAATCAACAGTCTCCGCCAGCTAGCTCGGTCCTTAGCTAGTCGTCTCCAGTTTTGCACTCCAACTTGATAGAGGTTCTCTTCCACTTGAGTGCGCCACCTGAGTCGCGGTCTTTCTCTCCTCCTAAGTCCCTCGAGAATAGTGTCGAAGGCTTTCCGGGCCGGAGCATTGGTGTCCATCCGCTCTAAATGACCGAGCCATCTGAGTCTCTGGACCTTGACCATTCTGGCTAAAGTTCGCTGTTATATCTTCTTCGCCATTCCCCTTCAATGCACACGGGGCCAAAGATGACCCGAAAAAATTTCCTCTCGAAACAGCCTAAGGCACTTTCATCCGATTTTGTCAAGGTCCATGATTCTGCACCGTACAGCAGGACTGGGATGATGAGTGTGTTGTACAGTTTTACCGTAGTTCCTCGAGAGAGGGCTTTTCCCCTCAAATTGCTTTCTTAGCCCAAAGAAACAGCGATTAGCAAGAGTTATTCTTCGTCTGATCTCGGCGCTGGTGTTATTGCCCGTGTTTATAGCGGAGCCTAGGTAGACAAACTCCTCTACTACCTCGAAGTTATACGCGTCTATTGTGACGTTCTGCCCGAGCCGTCGTTGTTGGGTGTCCTTCCTCGAAGACAGCATATACTTCGTGTTTCCCTCATTTACCGCTAAACCCATTTTTACCGCTTCTGTCTCAATTCTCACAAAGGCGTCATTGACATCACGCAGTGTTCTTCGCATTATATCAATATCATCGGCGTACTCGGGAAGTTGAACAGATTTTTGGAAGATAGTGCCTCTGGTGTTGACGTTGGAGTTCTGCACTATCTTCTCAAGAGCGATGTTAAAGAAATCGCATGACAGTGCATCGCCTTGTCTGAATCCTTTTTTGACGTCGAAAGATTCCGTAAGTTAGTTGCCAACCTTGATGAAGCAGCGTGAGTTCTCCATCGTCATTTTGCACAAGCGAACGAGCTTGGCAGGGACGCCAAAACTAGACATAGCTTTGTACAGTTCGTCTCTGTAGATGCTGTCAACGCGGCCTTAAAATCGATGAAAAGGTGGTGGGTATCGATTTGGAGTTCATAGGTCTTTTCCAGGATCTGCCGCAACGTGAAAATTTGGTCGATGGTTGACTTTTCTGGCATGAGGCCACATTGATAAGGACCAATCAGATTGTTGTGGAAAGGCTTCAGACGTTCACATTTTACGGCGGAGACTTATTCTTCTATAGTTGACGCAGTTTAGAGGATCTCCATTTTTCAGGATCGGGCAAACAATGCTGAGGTTCCATTCATCGGGCATGCATTCCTCTGACGATATCTTATAGATGATTTGGTGCATGCTCCTATCTAGCTCGTCGCCTGCTGCTTTGAACAACTCAGCAGCTAGTCCATTTGCTCCAGTGGCTTTGTTGGATTTCAGCCGGAAAAGTTTTGGCATTCATTAATGCTTCCAAGCATTTCGATTGTTGGCCATCGCATTTAAATTGCCTTCATATATGCTTCTTGAATCTTACTTAACTACCATGAAAGCTTCCTTTACTACTATGAAATTAAGATGTTTAGTCTACTCCGTCTGCTATTCCACAGCTAAAGCACATGAATAGAGGCGTTTCCATCTTCAAAATAGCCGCTTGAAGACTACCTTCTTGTAAAAAAAGAACGACATTATTTACAGCTGGTAGCAATATTCTGAGTGACTTTTAAATGAATAATTTCGAAGGCTAGACATTCAATAGCTTCGTCTAACTTTAGCTAATTAAGTTGAGAATTTTCTAAACAAAATGGTTGACATCTGGCTTATAAGAAGCATGTTTTTTCTAAGATCATAAGATGTTATCCAATGCCTATTCAGTAAGCATCAGGGAAAAGCGCGAAGCTGAGATAATTTATTTAAGCTGATGTCATGCACCATAATTATGGTTTAGCGTGTCCTCATAGTCGAGGGCCAAAAATAATGACCAGTGTGGGTTCATCGCCGGTAAGAAGAACTAGGGTTAATATCAACATATGTGTTTTGATTTTGGAGGAGCATTCGTTCTATCAAAACGGGTAAGATTCGCATCTGAAGTCACTGAAGAATTCGAAATCACAAAAGGTGGAGCGTCTCAAGTCATCGCCTAAATATTACAGTTCTTGAGTTCCTGCTTGAAAGTAAAGTCACAGACCTAGAATCATCATCATCACCATCGTCAGCCTAGCTAATGAAGTTTCTCCCTTCATCAACACCACAACCAGGATCCGGTCAGGGCCTCCTTTAGAAATGTCTTCCATGTATCCCGATTGTTGGCCTACGAACGCCATCCAGATCCAAACACCAAGGCCTTGGTCCTGAGATCCTGGTCTATGCATGGTTAGATGTAAGGTAGGTTCATGTGGCTAGATAACTTCACACCTAGGGCACGCGGGCCCATTGTGATAACACATGAATGCAGAATAATTCCTACTCGTTGAACCAGTTGCTGGCCAGTTCGCTCGTGTCATTGTAGTCGATAAGGCTCTCCTAGGTGAGTTTTCCTTCAACTGGAGAGCGCAGAGCATGAACATAGCAAATGAGGAATTGTTTCCTCTTCCTCATGTCCATGCAGCTTCTGCAAATATCATTTGAGAAGACAACCAAGCCATAAGGCAGTGTCCAGTATGACACCTACTAATTACTTATATGCAGTCTTTGATGATCCTTTGACCTTTTGAGATTAAGGGCCAGTTCGTTCAGAGCGGGTTAAATCTTCAATCTGATAATCACAGATTCCGTTAATTTTAGAATTAAGAATCCGTGATTATCAACAGTGTTTGTTTCACTTTTTTCTCACCTTGATTAACAAATCAAGGTTTTTCTACAAATCGTTCATTTCTCCAGTCTATCAGTCAGTTTTTGTTGTCGAAAACTTTATCAAGGATTAAGTTTTTTATTTAATTTTGTTGTCAATTGTTGACATTAATTTGTTGTCAATTGTTGAATTTAAATTTGAAAAGCCTATAAAATTGTTATTTTGATATTCAAAAAAAGTCATTTTGTATGATAAATGATTGGATCTTCATGTCATAAAAAAAATAATAAAAAGGAATGTATGCCGTTAATGATGAAAAAGAACATCAGCCAAATTAAGGGCCACCACGACCACGCTTACAGGACGATGTCATTTTCGTGAAGCTTTCCATAACATAATCGCAAAATAGCCTCACGAGTGTCCATCATTGAGATCTTGAATCGTCACTCGGGCTGTTGGCTGTGGCACCAAAGGAAGGAAGGACGACCAAAAAATACTTTATTTTTGCAAACTGTGACTGTGACTGCTAAATTTTCACCATTTTTGTAGTGAATTTTATAAATTTCAATGCATTCTTGAAACGTTAACGGTTCCATTTCTGGTAAATGGCGTAATTTCTATTGTCATTAAATCAGAGGTGATAACTATAACCCTAACATCTCTATGCCTGCGTAAGATTCTAGTTCTTTGAGGAGTGTGTGGTACCAATGGTACTTGAAATGTCTATAGCTTGTTAACATGAGATAGTTAAACCTTCTGGAATATAGCTCCACCAGCTAATGCTTAGGCTATGTCTTGTTTTGTTTATCTTTCGAGATTTCTCTACCCTTTGTTATGATTTGTGAATAATAGCTTATAAAAATGTGTTTCGAAGCTGAACATTCTTTTATCGGCTTTCATTTTCATAATGCTAATATTCATGTAAGACTTGATGGATATCCTCGATACCATGAGTCCATGACACTTGATAAAAACATAGGCAATATCATATCAGTGCGCAAATCAAGTATGAACAA
The DNA here is from genome assembly GCA_920937365.1 of Sphaerophoria rueppellii. Classification (NCBI taxonomy): domain Eukaryota; kingdom Metazoa; phylum Arthropoda; class Insecta; order Diptera; family Syrphidae; genus Sphaerophoria; species Sphaerophoria rueppellii. Next base: position 31,641,541 of record CAKKXW010000004.1, on the reverse strand, counting down.
ACTGAATAATAGTAATTCCCTTGATTAAATGGTCCTAATCGAGCAAAATTGGATGATTAACGAAATCTCAAATTAACTGCTCAAATCATGGATTACTTAAACTTCAATTTTTGTGAACAAACGAATTCTAAGATTATCAACTGGAATAAATCCTTGATTAAAGATAATCAAACGTCAACCAACTGGCCCTAAGTTATACTGTAAATCGGTGCCTAAGTGGTTATGTGCGTTGGCTGCAAAGCAGAACATTGTGCGTTCGAATCCTACTAGTGCCCATAAAACTTCAATCTGGAAATGGATAAAAGTGCTTCTCAACTTTGCTGTTAGGTTAGGTTAAATTGTAGGTCCCCTCAATTCTTCACAAGCACTCCGAGAGATGAGAGTAAGTCACTTAGGCATTGGCTCTTCAAGAGCTGCGCTACACTCTATTTTTTATTTAATACTGGGCCAGATCTGTTTGGAGACCATATAAGTGGAAATGTTATTCCATAGCTTGAGTTTACACGTAGCGATAGGTATGCCAACTTTTTGCCATTGAGGCAAGATAGGCAACTAGTTCCATTTTTAGCAGTTCATCAGCTTTGCAATTTCCATGAATATCTCTGTAGCCTGGCATGCACCCAGAAGAGGTGAATGTTAAACTGCTGTGCCATCTCGACAAGAGATGATTGACAGTTAAGGGCAGTTAAGGAATTTGTAGAGACAGAGTGTGATGTTCTTTTGTTTTTCTCAGCTCAGGATATAACAAAATAAAACTCGGTTTTTAAAGGAAATTACGATTCAGATTTATTTATTGGAATAAAAATATAATAAACGGCGGATTCGCAGAACAAACGGTGGCGGATGAGATTCAATCCCTAGTTTTAGGGATTTAACGGTGGGATAGTTTCCCTAGTTCCGACAGTACATGGGATTCAATGCCTATAGCATAGAGAATCTATTTGCCTAAAGTCGCAACTCGCTCTCTTTTTTAAAAAATCACTGTCCAAAAAATGTTGTGGTGAGTCTCTCAATTTACTCTTATTTTTCGTGTCCGTGAATCTGTGAAAGAGGTGAAAAAAATTCAATAAGGACATGACCGCACTGTTTTAAGGGTGAAATAAACTCTGCCAACGTGTTTAAATGTGTTTTTTTTAGTTATTTATTCGTAAATCATAGTTGAATTCCATTTAAAAAGCTAAAAAACACTATGCACTGCACTTTGTACTGTTATTTAAATACTTAAAACATGAATTTCATACAATTATTTTTAATTTTTTTAATTTTTTAATTTTACTGACTCTTATTTTTGAATTTTGAGCGCAGGCTTTTAAAATTGAGCCTAGGCTTTTCACCTTATTGAGCCTAGCACACCGGCCTACCCATTGCAAATGTATTGGTTCGGCCTCCCATTTGAAATGCATTGAAAAGCCTATACATTTACATTGGGTAGTATATTTTATCAAATTTAATTTTTTTAGTCGAAAGAGAGTAAAATGCCTTGAGTTGCGTTTCTAGGTATACCTCCTTTGTGGCCTATAGTCAGAACAACAGTGAGATAATTTCCCTAGCTTTGACGGAAAGATGGGATTTGCTCTCTTGTTTCTCTTCAAGTCTCGACGGTACATGCTATTTAAGTAATCAATAGTCAAAACAAAATGGATACAGCGGGATAACTTTGGGCAAATTGGGATTTAATCACTAGTCCAGGCGAACCTACGGTGGGATAATTTCCCTAGTCTCGACGGTACATGGGATTAAATCCTCCCTAGTCGAGACGATAACAAAAAAAAAAAACAAAAAAAAAAACAGTGGGATAATTTCCCCAGTCTTGATGGAGAATTGGGATTTAATCCCTAATCAACGCGATATAAGTTCGAAGCAAAACTTTATTCTAGGCTTCTTATGGCGTTAATCAAAAGCATGCCTCAGGAATCCTCTGAATAAAAAATATTTACTGCACAGAGCAGCTTGATGGTCAACGACCATACAAATTCTGATTTTCATTGTCGATTTCACTCCTACTTCATATATTTCGAGTTACAAGTAGGAGCGAATTGAAAGAAGACAGAAAATTACAAATCATGCAGTTGCACTTGTGACCATGTAACTACTGTGTTGCTGCTTGGTCTGATTTGGTTGTTCGTGTGTTTGTTTGACGGCGGTTATTGTTTGTATTTGTATACCTTGGCTGTGTGTTTGTTGTTGTTTTATATATTTTAGTTCTATGCTTCTGTTGATATCTGTTGTTTGTTGTTGTTTTAATTTGGCGCTATGATGAATGTTGTGTGTTGTTGTTTTGCTTTTGTTATGAATTTGTAACTTCGTTACAAGAGTCAATGGCTTTGAGGGCGGCTTGACTGTCAGATAAGATGCGTATATCAGAAGTTGATATCACGTTTTCCTCTTAGGAATTAAGTGGGTATCGCTTAAGAGTGTTCCGGACCAAAACTGGTTTTTTTTCAAATTGTATTGTGAAGCGATTAGATGTCGTATTGAAATGATAAAGGTGTCATTCTGTAGACAAAAACTGCTTCTAAAAAAAAACTATTGGAGCACAATTTCAATTAAGTACTTCGTGCAAAAATGGCCAAAAATCGTACTTTTTCAAAGATAATTCCATCAAATTAAAAACATTTTTCGCTATTACATTCTTAACGAGCATAAAATTCGACATTTAAACTGTATAACTACTGGAGAAAAAATTAACTTTTTAAACGAAAAAGAATTATAAAGACTATGAATAAAATTTGTATTTTTGATAAGCAATTTTTCTTATGATGCGATATTTATTTTCTTTTAAATCTCTTCGTTTATTTAGCACGTACTTGTTCTCAACACAGCAATCAAAAAATTTGAAAAAAACTTTGATCTAACACATTATAATTTCAAAATTAAGGGATAGCAAAATCTGCCTAAATTTGAAAAATTCAAATCAGTAACGGATGGCGGAAGTCACGATTCTCATAGAAAAGGCGATTCTCTCTCTCTTAGTAAGATGCATTTAGTTCAAATTTGTCGTGTGCAGTTGGGTGGCGCTTTAAGCAGTGTAGGAATTTTCAGTTTCAGTCCGGAACACTCTTAAGTCTGAAGACAATATCTATGCCGTCCGTTATCTACAGTACTTAAACCAATACCTGACATTTGTTTTGAATAAACGACTGATTCCTAAGCCATGATGAGAATTGGATCGCATGACAGAAAGAGTAACAAATCTTTATGGAACCAAAAGTACTTAAAAGGAAGGTAGATCTAAAATCTCCTGGTAAAACCGAAGGCACAATGTAAAACCGGGAGGCTTGTCGTTGATTTCTAACCGGCAACCTCCGCATGCAGGATAACTAGATAGTGTCAAAGAGCTACGTATTAGAGCTATGATCCCCTTGGAGTCTAGACGATCTAAACAGTACCGACAAGCTCATGCTTATGCATATCTTCTCCTTTCTCAGAATCACCATGTAATCAGAGTAAGGCAACATATGGAGAACTTTGTGACTGATGTTATAAAATCACGGATGACTTTCTCTCAATGCCTTCCTTCTTTTTGGTAGGTCTATTAAAGATAGCGGACTGACCTGGATGGCAATGCAAAAGCCTTAATTAAACTGCAATCCAGCTCGGCCCATGGTCAGTGGCGTTGTAAGTTTGTTTCAAACTCAGCCTCTGTTGACTTATAATCATGACTGTCAAAAAAATAACTGTCATTTTTTAAATCGACCTCCAGTAATTTCTAAAAGTCCACTTTCCAGTGATCAAGGATGCTCTCTGGATCGGTGATTGGATTAGGTTTTTACAGGAGGTGAGAGACTGATAAGTTTTGGGCGTATTGTTCGTATTTTCTTGTCTGTTTGCAATTCTTGCTCGCTTATTATTCCTGCTTCATATTCATACCCAAGGTTTACTCTACTCTCCCGAACCTCTTATATTCCTCTTCACGTACCCGCTTTCAAGATTGCTACGTGCTAACCAGGCCCGAAGATAGCTTTCTATGAAAACCATATTTGACTCCTTTTGAACGCCACTGTTCATCCTTGTAACGTTGTAACATCAAAAAATATGTGAAGTTGTTTAATTTGTTCCTTGATATTTCATTTTTCTGTGCTTGTTTTTTTTAAATGAAGGTATTTATTTTCTGTTTTGATAAATAATGTATTTTCCTTCGCATTCGTAAGTAAATAAAATATGTGCTCATAACTTGCGTGGAATACGTAAACATTATGTCTGATTACTTGAAACGTAAAATATTGAAAAAACAGAACAGAATCATCGGAATCGGAACCCATGTATTTATTTTCTCATTCAGGATGTGGAATATGTATTTCTGAAAAAAAAAAAAAAATGGAAGGAAAAATTCCCAATAACGAATAGTTATTGATTTATAGTTGGAAATTGATGAATTAAAATTACCTTTTTGTGTCGAAAGAAGTTTCTCTCCATCTGTGCGACAAAGACGAGATGAAGTGGTAGCAGTGTGGGTGACAGCAATCAGATGGTCTTTGAATAGTCCTCTTACGTGTTTTCCATGACAAATATGTTCAGAAAAAATATGTGTAGAAAAATGTTTTACTGGGAGGTAATTTTTTCTTCGAAATTTTGCAGCTTTGGGAATTTAAATTGGCAATGTGACGAAAGTGACATATCTAACAAATGTGTGTTCATCGAAATGGAGAATTTTTTCCAATATGACAATTCAATATATGAACAGTTGGTCCGCGATTTGTATTTGTATTTGTTTTTGGGAAACTCGCAACAGTCGTTTTTTTGTTGTTATTATTTTGAAGGTGACGATGGAATGTCAAAATTATAATTAAAAGTTTAAGAAGTAAGTAACGTTAATATACCCACCAAACGTGAATACCGTCCGGGAAACCAAGGTCTTAGTGACGTAAACTCTTCAACAATGACTTGAATGCGTTTATAAATTGAGAGGATTTATGTCGATTCCGAACGGCTGAATTGAGAAACACTTTTCTTGACAAATGATACCCTTGGAAGCTTAGACAATACTTAGCAAATGGCAGAAATGAACATTTTAGACGTGAGTAAAATTTTATACTCACGTCTTCAATGTTACTGGTTAATGCAAATAACCGTAACGCCACGGTATGTACTCCGAAAAGAGTATCAAAAGTTTTTTACTTGCTAGATAGGTATATGAAATACCAAATAGAACATTTACGATGGTAGAGAAGGCGATAGAAGTGGATCCGGTAATTCTGTCCGTCTGTCTGTGAACGCCCCTACAGCTACAGCCTTAACCGCTACGCTGGCTGCTTCGATTGACTTCAAATATGGAATATAGTGGTTTGATCAAATTTGGATGGGTAGTACTCCTCTTCGAGGATAATTAATCCTCGATAGTTTTTTTTTTTTATTGCTCCGATACGGTACCTTTCATAAAACCGTTTCTAAGTAGCCCTCAGTCTTCATAAAGTTCACACTGTTGTCGACATAGTAGATGGTTGAATCTTGGCCGGAAAAGGCAAGGGTACCTCATCAACCACTGAAGAGATGACAATGTTCCAATTTTCTCGACAACAGATTCGTCTTTCGAGTGAGAGCGAAAGCTCGAAATCTTCGGCGGCTTCATCTTCTTTTTGTGCATTTGAAGGGTTATAATTTCGAATCCATATCTAATTGGACCTTTGGTCAGCGCTAGGGAAGCCAGGCACTTCTATATGAACCCTAAACCTTTTTTTAAAAGAAGTACAGTCTTACGACCAATGGCTTGCCATTTTAGCAAGCTATGTTATACCTCCGGCTTATCACTTAGTGCAGTGTGAGTTGTTAGTTAGCAAACATAACATTAAAAACACTCACGTACTAACTTACTTAATTATGGTGGCGCTACCGTCCAGGTCGGAGTAGGCCTCACCCTTTAAACTTCTTCATCTAGCTCGGTTCCTAGCTAGCTGTCTCCAGTTTCGCACTCCAAGTTGGTTCAGGTCCTCGACCACCTGTGTTCTTCTGGGTAAAATTTGAAGACTCTACCAGCCGGAACATTATTTTCCATTCGCTCAATATGACCCAACCATCTAAGTCGTTGGACCTTAACTTTTCTGGCTAGGTCAGTGTCGCTGTATAGCTCGTACAGTTCTTGGTTGAATCTTCGTCTCCATTCTCCATTAATGCAGACAGGACCAAAAATCACTCGAAGAATTTTTCTCTCAAAGCAGCCCAAAGAGTTTTCATCAGATGTTGTCATAGTCCATGTCTCTGAACCATACATGAGGACCGGGATGATGAGGGTTTTGTAGAGTGTCACTTTAGTTGCTCGGGAGAGGACTTTATAACTCAATTGCCTTCTAAGTCCAAAGAAGCAGCGATTGGCAAGAGTGATTCTTCTTTTCTTCGCTGGTGTTGTTGTCTGAGTTGATTGCAGATCCCAGGTAGAAAAAGTCCTTAACTACCTTGCAGTTATACCTGTCTATGTTGACGTTTGCTCCAAGACGTCGATGTTGGTTGTCCTTTCTTGTTGGCAGCATAAACTTGGTCTTGCCCTGGTTAACCGCTAGACCCATCTTCCGGGCCTCCGTCTCAAGGCTCACAAACGCTCCACTGACATTACGCTATGTTCTTCCAATTATGTCAATGTCGTCTGCGTATCCTAGTAGCTGGACGGACTCTTGAAAGATTGTGCCTCTGGTGTTGACGTTGGAGATTTGCACACTCTTTTCAAGAGTGATATCGAAGAAATCGCATGACAACGCATCGACTTGCCTGAAACCCTTTTTGACATCAAAAACAAAATTAAAAAGTAGAGTTCCTAAATGGCTACCTTGAGGTACTCCCGAATAAGCAAAAAATTACTTAGAGATAAAATGCCTAAATTTTACTTGATAAGACCTATTATCGAGATATAAGAATATCCAAGTGAGGAAAATGGAAAAAAGCCATAGGTATATGCATTTACATAGTTTGAATTTTATGATGACGTAAGACAGTTGGTCGAAAGTTTTCGAGAAATCTGTATAGAATCATTTGACTTCCTGACCACATTCCATACGGTTAACTTCCTCCAGACTTGCGACTTTCCAATTATGAGTATAGACAAGGTAGGATTGCTTATTTTGATCATTTAGAGTATGTCCTCCATGCAGGAAGGTTCGGCTGGAATCCATGTACGGGCTCCAGGTCTGGTAGGTACGTCTTTGCTAGCAATAACTTCGAATTTCGCACCTGGCCAGCTTTTGACTTACCTGCCGACAGGAGATAAAATCATGGACCTGGAAATTTAGAAAGGAAACATGTTTCCGAGTACATATTTCTCAGTAAGTGAACATGCTGACCTACACCTTCTAGCGGTGCCTCTGAGAGGTTCTTGTCAATTTATTTGGCATGAACCTGCGGACGTAGGCAGATTGAAGAGGATACTATAGTAAAGGAGGAATTTAGGATTAACGAGTACCGACTTTGGATAAACGTTATTTAAATTAGACAAACTGTTATGTGTGCCCCTTGATTGACCGGTTCATCCCTTCGATCAATGTGGATATTCCTGTCAGAGGGAGAGCGGTGTCTCTCATCCGCCAGCCACTAGTGGGATGGACCTTCGCAGGGGTTGTGGCTGTCTGAGTTTCGTGTCAGCTGCTGTACGTGTATCACGGTTATCGGCTCTTATTTCGGTGACTGAAAGTTGAGTGCGATTTTCCGTGATGTTACATGAGCAGTTAGTCTAGAATCAAACCAAGATGAATAAGAGCTGGCATTAATTCAATTGGTGTGAATCTAGATACAGGGTACTCTTGCTTCATGCCCATCAAGTTAGCACTACCACTTTAGAATTTTCAAAAAGTAATTATGCAATTAATTGTCGTGAATTTGTCGTAAATTTGTCGTGAAACAAAAAAATTTGTCGCGTATTTTAAAAGTTAGCCCCTGGTAGTGCTAACTTGATGCGAAAGTTAGCACTACCACCCCAGATTAGCTTAAATGGACATCCAAACCGAAAACTAAGTATGCAGATAATTGTCGTGATTTTGTCGCTGGTAAGTAGCGAAACAAAAAAAATTCCAAAAATTTTTTTGGAATTTTTGGAATTTTTTTTAAAAATGACCCCTGGTAGTGCTAACTTGATGCGAAAGTTAGCACTACCACCCCAGATTATCTAAACTGGATATCCAAACCGAAAACTAAGTATGCAGATAATTGTCGTGATTTTGTCGCTGGTAAGTAGCGAAACAAAAAAAAATTCCAAAAATTTGTTTGGAATTTTTGGAATTTTTTTTTTTTAAATGACCCCTGGTAGTGCTAACTTGATGCGAAAGTTAGCACTACCACCCCAGATTATCTAAACTGGATATCCAAACCGAAAACTAAGTATGCAGATAATTGTCGTGATTTTTTTGGAATTTTTGGAATTTTTTTAAAAATGACCCCTGGTAGTGCTAACTTGATGCGAAAGTTAGCACTACCACCCCAAATTAGCTTAACTGGACATTGAAAATTTGGAAAAATTTCCCTAACACGTGGTAATATTTAGTGATTGCAGTCGAGGGCCGACAGCTTCTTATCCAAAGGCGTGACAAAATTGTTTATGGCATTTCTGGCAAGAAGGCGTCTTACGATAAATGTTGGCATCAAATTTATTTCAAAAAAGTATTTAGGGAAAAAAAATTTCATATGGTAGTGCTAGGTTAGGAAATTTTCGAAAATCGTCCCATATTCATAAACTAAGGGCGCGACAAATTTTTTCGATATTTATTGTATTATAACAAAATTTATTGTAGTGTTGGGCAATTATCTGCATACTTAGTTTTCGGTTTGGATGTCCAGTTTAGCTAATCTGGGGTGGTAGTGCTAACTTTCGCATCAAGTTAGCACTACCAGGGGCTAACTTTTAAAATAAGTACGCGACAAATTTTTTTGTTTCACGACAAATTCACGACAATTAATTGCATAATTACTTTTTGAAAATTCTAAAGTGGTAGTGTTAACTTGATGGGCATTTTTGCTTCTTTCTTTTTAAAAAGTTGAGGTGTTCTTTTGTATGCTGGTGGATCATCAGGAAGAGGTTTAGCGACTTCATTTGGAATTTGTCGCACCGACAGAGTGGGTTTAATTGCTAGGTGCTGACGTTAAACTTTATTTATTTCTTACCTGCCGACAGCAAGCTTATTAAGATCACAAAACCCTTGATCGTGACAAGCTTTGAGTTTGACATGATCTTGATGCCAACCTTTGTCACAAACAAAAATTTTTGCTAAATACGTTCAAACAGATGAACAGTTCAGTGGGGACACCAGATGTGATTCAACTCAAACATTTCTGAGACGCGATTGATAAAAATTGTTAACCTAGTACCTACTCAGAAAGACAACAGTGTAAATTTGTACTAAGTATATTCACCAAAAGCAAAGCTACATGCGACGACTTGTCAACTACTTTTTTTGTAATTTCTCGTTTTTGCTTGTCTTTTTTTAATTTAAGAATAAAAACTCTTCATCAAAGGCATGCTCTTACGCCTGCTTTGGTGTTTCCCTTAAACATTAAAACCCATAAAAATCGATTTGTTCAAAATTCCATCATTCGACATTATAATTTTCTTGAATATCATTAATGAGCATCGAAGTTTGTCGTTTTCCTTGAACTACCAACTTTGATAACTGCCAATGAACCAAACCCAAACGGAGCTATTTAAATGAATAAATAGAAAATAATTTCTGATCATTAACATGAAAGGAACTCTAAAAGGCGTTCAATAAGCACAATCTTTCGCCTTCTTTTCTTTACTGTCCTAGATAATGCATATGACATTACTGTGCCAAAAGGATATATGGACTTTATCGAAAAATGTCAAGAAAGGAAAAAATACTTCTCCCTAATGGCATGTTCACAGTTCAGGACCACATCGATACCACTTTCCCTGGCCTCCATAAACCCGAAAACAATATTCTCCTCTTATTTTTCCGATTTCTCCGAATGGTTACAGATAAATTAACTACACACGTATCCGTTTGTATATTGGCACGTTTTTTTTTTCTCTACTTTCTGCCGAAATGGAAAAAAGAACAAAAATAATAATCTCCCAATTGCTACCATTGTATCCAAGAGCAAATCTATTCTGGATCGTGTAAGTGTTGATTCCATGCAAAAAAAAAATCTCCAAAAAAATTTCCAGGACAAATCCCCCTCGCTCTTGCTACTTCCTTCCGTTTTTAGACAATCAAAAAAGGAAAAAAAAAATAATAACAATAAAAGAACGAAAAACCCCAACAATCTCAAAATACAATTGCACCGAGAGAATCCCCCAAATTGAAATTTCAATTCACATCGTTCTTGCTGTATATTATGCTGTTGTTCCTTTTTCTGTATCCCAGTGCCACCAAAATCTACTGACCTCCAATTCAATTTGATAAAAAAAAAGCTGATTGTAATGTCAGCGGTTTTTCGAACAAAGCCAACAAATAAATGCCAAACATTTTACTCCATAAAACCAGAACAAAAGACTACAAAACTACTCTCTGAGTGTTTCAAGTGAATAGAAATATAAAAAATCGTTTCTTTTTTTCTTTTCACATCTAAAAATGAAAACCAAAAAAAAAAAAAAAAATGTCCTTAGTACTCAGAAAATAATGTCACACATCGGTGAAAATAGGTTTCAAGTGCTAATGCAGCTTTAAAAAAACACAACAAACAAAGAACGAGAGTTAGAGAAAAAAAACGCTTCTTGTTGAATGTTTTCGAAGTCGAAAACAATAATCGAGAGATGTGTGTGTTGATTTCACCACACCATTTCACAATCGTATGGAAACACTTTCACATTTTGCTATATAGGTAGGTATTCTGGATTGTGGTTTAAATCGTTTGGCCTCGAAAACAATGAAATTTCAAGCCCACATTCGTCCTTGCTGGGGAATATTACATACCGGACTTGAATGAATGAACGGTTAGTTAGACCGCCTAGCCTGATGAATGGATGGACTGTTTGTATTGTTTTGCTGGAAGCTATACGTCAGAGGGCTGAAGAAAAAACACATATGATTGTTGTAACATCGCACGTATGGACAACCGCGCACACATTGCTGATGATTTAGTATCCATTTCGTCCTTATTGTTGCCAAATAGGGTTTTATTTTCAAGACTTACTCTAGACTAGTACCTGGAGTACTAGAGAGTTCTTCTAATTCCCCGAAAAATAATTGAAAACCAATTTCTTCCTTTGGTGGGAGGGTGCAGGGCAGTGACATAGAAAGTTCGAAGTGTCTTCATGCACCTCCTCGTTACTGCATCCTCTGCATAGAACTGGTTCTCATCTTTTCGTTTGATATCCATTTGAAGATCCAAGTAGTCTCTTGTGTAGTTGCATAATTCTCTCCTTTCTGTGTTTGTTAAAACAGGGCCACATCTTTCTTGAAGTGCCGCAGGTGTCAAGAAGGTTCCACCTTACATCGGTCTTAATAGTTATTCCTTTTGAGATTTCTTGCTTTAAATAAAAGATAGGGGTGCTAACTAGCTGAGCTTGGCTTGCGACAAGCGTTGACCCTAATCTCGCTTGTTCACCTCGTTGCCTGGTATATGGCTGTGGTCTGGGACCCAGCAGAGTCTAATGTTATGCGGTGTGCCAAGAACCGTAAGCTCTTCGCGGCAGCATGACTAAAGTTTTGATTTTACCGTAGTTGCAGTAAACGCTTTTATTACAGCTTGGCTATCAATGTCAAATGTGATATGAACCCCTTGGCATCGCCATCATTAATACCTGTTTAGCAGCTGTTCTCACTGCCAGGACCTCCGCTTGGAAGACACTATTGTATTTTGGAAACCAAGTCTAGGCGGTTAACTTGAGAGATTCAGAAAAGAAGCCTGCCTGCTCCTATATCAGTATCCATCTTAGAGCCATCAGCATATATTGACGACTCACTGGAATATGGTCCTGGTCCCATCCTCTCTGCTTGGAATGGCAGCCTGGAATGGTTTGTGAAAATCAAGTTCGGGCATTTTATAGTCTGTTGCTGCACAATGGCCAATACTTTTATGAAAGATCTGAGCATGTTCTACTTAACTGCTTTTCCAGACTTTAGTCTGACTTAGCCGCAGATTCTTGTACAAAGAGATCGAGGGGTATTAAATTGAGAATAATTTCAGTCCCGCAGTTGGAGTGGATCTCATTGCCCCTGTAATGCCTGTGCACGTAAGTCTTTGAACTTTTATCAAAGTTTTCAGGTTCGTGCTTTCTAAGGCTTTCCATCAAACCAAATTACCATAGGTTAGTAATTGGTCTAATTTTTGCCGAATACATCCATCTGATATTTTTAGGGATTGGTCCTCAGGTTTTCCCGAAAATTCTGTTGCAGGAATTTTAAAAGGACCTTTGATCTTACAGTCTCACTACCGAAGGTTTTGCCTGTGCAAGGAAAATATTATTTGAAGGGAGTTTAGTTTTTCTGAATATACATATTACTAGGACTAGCTGACTCCGCGAATCTCTTCTCACCTACAATTATCGCCGATTCCGAACGACAAAGTTTAGAAGCACTTTTTCATGACAAACTATGCTCTTGGAAGTTTTGTCAGTTCTTCGCAAGAGGCAGTGCCCGTGAAAGATGAAATAAAAACTATGGGCATGAGTAGGACTCGAACCCACGACATTCTGCTTAGCAGCCAACGCACCTAAACACTATGCTACGGACGCTACAGATCAACTCCTGAATAATAATGAAAGATAGATTTATTTTGTTTGCTAAACAACGTTTACGCAGGTAGTATGGCTGATTTGTTATTCCTAACCATCTAGAGCACCATCCGATTGAAATCTGCTTAAAGTAGAATGTAATCAGCGCATTGGTCTCTTTCAGACCTGGACTGTGTCGTATCTTTGCATGGTAGACCGTCCAATGACCATAGGTGCTTACTTCCAAAATCTCAGTTATATTTAAAGAAGTGCACATTAAGATGGCTTGTATCTTATGAACTCGTCCAGGACCTAGAGGTCTTGAATCATTTCTAACCCTGCTTATAGTATGCAGACTAACCTCTGCACCTTGCTCCTTAAATGAAAAAAGCTGATATTTTGTTCATATAACCATAAAACTATCATGTTTGGGTATTCTAATTTTTTTCATTCAGCCAATGAAATGTTCGTTGGGACAATGAATTATTCACTAGGACAACGAAATATTCGCTTAGTCAACGAACATTTTGTTAAGAATATGTCGCATTTATTGGTGTTTATATTTTTTACAGAGCTATTCAAGTTTCAATATAGGTAACTTTCAAACTAGTTGTCATAATATAAATATGGAGTGAAGAAGAGTGAGTTTTATTTTGTATACTTTGGCAAGTACAGACTTTCATTAAAACAAGAACTGAACTGCTACCTATTAACACGCAATGATTGACGGATAAGCAATTCTAGAAATTATAGGTCTAGCAAGACGTATGAACTTATGAATTTCCCAACGGGTTTATGTAGTTCAATATAACTTTCAACTTTTTTTTTTGTCTCAAGTCCTAAAAATTCCGTCCTGTCAGTATGTAAACACTCACGCCAACATTTCCACATTGCCTTTTTGTGAAATTATTCGGCCAGTTCTAAAAAGGTTCATCCTGTCTAGGAGCCTCTCCCCTTTGTCATTCTTATAAAAAATCACTGACACTAAGCAATGGTTAGACCTCATCGTAGGACACTACTTTACTGCATCATGAATCATGATACAGCTCGAGTAATTCCCTCCTTAATCATTCTCCCCATTCGACTTCCTGTGTGACTGATTATAATAATCGATCTATCCACTATCGACAAGTAACCATTAGCTCACTGAAACTGAATAGGTCGACTCATGCTTCTAAGGACGAACCTCAGATCACCCTTGACCCTAACACTAACTTCAGTCACATTAGAAGTAGGAAAAGGGATTCATTTCTTAGTCGTACTACACGAATGCGGAATATCTTTCCTTCTCAGTCGCTCTCTTGTAAGCAATTAGACGTAGTCCATGACACCCAGTCTTTCATATTATTATTTATATTTCCGATCTGTAGTCCTCCATTAATCATTCGTCGAGTTCATTAAAACAAACATGTGTTTTCGGTTCATCAACCTTGTTCATCATCTATTCGAAAGCCTTTCCTCTCGCTGAACCCTTAACCATTTCAAGTTTCAACCCATAGTTTATATTCTCAATTCTTCCATTGTGACCCTTCTACAATCAACACAATACGCTTTGTTTTGAATTGCTTGAAATCCCCAAACAATAATTTCAACTGTTGCGTCAATTTTGAAAGGAATTATTGTTTTCACACAGACCGTGTCGAAAAACATAAATTTCAATTTATTTCGCCATCATTCAAAAGTCACACAACTTGGCAACTATAGCCTGTCAAACGCAACAACGCACATCTCCTATCTCGTCAGTAAGTTGTTATTGTTAACAAAAAAACAAGAAAAACAGAAAAAATGAACACAACAACTGACACTCTCGCCATCTAGATGATTTTGCCAGGTCACTTCACATCACATGGTCGGTAGCGCGTTATTAAAATTACACTCGAGGTTCCGCCCCGCCCATGTCATTTTTTCTATGAAAAAATTGTTTCAGTATGGAAAATGGAATGTCTTCAACGGCTAACAGGCCATCGCGTCAGACTCGGCGGGCGCAATAGTAGCGATGATGAGGTGTTATTTCAGAATTTATGTTGACACTGCCAACAAGAAAAGGACTTACTTCAACTACAAAATCAAAATTACAAAAAAATATCCTCACTTCTGGTTTGTGTTCTGGAAGAGAGAAGATGACGAAAAACTAGGCCGAGTTCTTCTCTTGTGTTACATGACAGAAACACTGAAAGCCGAGAGACAAATCAGCTGCTGCTGCTGCTGCTGCTACTACTACTTGTGCTCCTGTTTGAGCTGCCTTGCTTGGCGTTGCCACATGATTGATGAGGTTCTATGGCTACGGTTGTGTGGCTATGGCTATAGATGGCTGTGGCTTACCGAAGGTATGTGAGTGCGGGCAAAATTCTGAAACCTTTTTCTTCTTCTTGTTCCTTTTTTTGGGAGGGATTTACCAGTTATTTTGGTTAAGACCATCGTCGTCACAGTCTCCTTCCTTGTCTTTTGTCGCCTGCCGTATAATATGACGCCCGTGATGGTGACGATGTCGGTGTTGTGTTCTTGTTGTTGTTTGTGCTGTTACCGATGTCACTATAGTCCTCATCGTCATCGTCGGTCGTCCTTGTTCGTCGAGCAATGTTAAACGTTGCAGATTGGTTCCTTGTCATCGTTTTAATTCACCATTTATTACGTCCTTATTGTCATCGTGATTTGAGGATAATTAATCCTCGGGCGGATGCCATAACTTTGGTTATTATAATATGTACAGGCAGCCATATAGAAAAGTTGTGGACGTGGACCCTTCGTTCTCGGTTGAATGAGATGTTATACCTTAAAATGACAAAGGACCAAGATTATTTTAAAGGGTTCAATGCTCGCTGAGTGGGTGTGGCGGTTGTTGGCATATATGTCAAGCGTCAAGTTAACATTATCCAGTTTTTTCATTGTTTTCTTTTTCTTATGAGAATGAAAAGTAGGAAGTGTTTCTTTTAAGTCAATAAAGAGTCGCTTGGGGGTTTGAAAAAGTCACGCATTCGAAGAAGGAAGTTGGTAGACGACCGACCGACGACACTCACCAAACACACTGGAATTAATTAGCGTTTACTCTGTCACATAATTATTCCTTTTTCGCACTCCTGACTTTATATGCGTGTAATTTATACCTAAACCCAAAAATACAGTGATGTGCAAAATCTTCGGTCACAAATCAATTTTTTTTTTTTTGAAAATTCAAACGACGAGGGGTTGAAATTGGAGCTAGGCTTGAATCAACTTATAAATCAAGGCCAAAGTGATTTGTTACTCAAAAACGGAGTATGTTTGTATTATCATGCGTATTGGGGCCTACGATGGAACTTTATCATTGAGTCTATCAAGGCAGGGTTGAATGTGGAAGTCCTTTTCTCCGTCACATCAACTCTGCCGCTTCGAAGTACCAATCTGTGAGCGAATACCTTGTAGAGACTAATTTTTGATGTCACTATCTAATTAAAGAACCAAAAATGGTTGTTACAGCGTTGTCATAAGCCCCACTTATACTAATTTCTAGTGTCGCTACAGCCCATTGTGGTCTTGGGCCTCAACCAACTGTCTCCGCCAGCCAGTTTAGTCCCTAGCTAACATTCTCCTGTTGTGTACTCTAAGTTGTATGAGATCCTCTTCCCCTTGAGTGCGCCATCTGAGTCGAGGTCATCTCCTGCTTCTACGTCTCTCGGGAATGGTGTCGAAGGCTTTCCGGGCAGCAGCATTGGTGTAATTCCGCTCTATATGACCAAGCAATCTGAATCGCAGGACATTGACTCTACTAACATCTCCATTCTTCATTAATACACACGGGGCCATAGATAACTTAATGAAATTTTGTTTCGAAACATTTTAAGGCACTCGATTTTGTCGGTTTCCATGTTTTTACACCAAAAAGCAGGGTTCCTTACCTCAGTTGATCGAGAGAGGACTTTCTTAACCAAAATGAACAGCTGGTGTTATTCCCCGTGTTAATAGCGGAGCTTATTTAGACAAACTCCTCTTCTTCCTCGAAATTGTGTCAACCTGCGCAAGCGGACATGCTTGGCAGGGATGCCAAAACTAGACATAGCTTTATGCAGTAGATATAACCCTTTTTCTATGGACTAAGTGGAAAATGCTATTAATAAATAAAATTTCTCTTAACTGACGTTTACTAACTTATTCGCCCGTATAGCGAAGGAATAAACAAAACTTGTAAACTGATTCTCTGTCAATTTGTTAGATGGCGTCATAATCCATTGCCACATAAAAATCAAAGATAACAACAAATCAGTTGTCAAGTTTCAACATCAAAATTCCGAAAGGGAAATTTTGGTGAGCGTCACCTTACTATTACTTACTTACTAACTTATGGGTGCGCTATAGTCCAGGTCGGACCAGGGCCTCACCCAACAAACTTCTCCAGGCAGCTCGGTACCTGGCTAGCTGTCTCCAGTTTCGCACCGCAAGTTGGTTCAGGTCCTCTACCACCTGTGTGCTCCACCCGAGTCGCGGTCTTCCTCTTCTGAGATGTCCTTCCGGGTTGGATTCGAAGTCGTTGGACCTTTACTTTTCTGGCTAGGTCAGTGTCGCTGTACAGCTCGTACAGTTCTTAGTTGAATCTTTGTCTCCATTCTCCAATGCCGACAGGACCAAATATCACTCGAAAATTGTTTCTCTCAAAGCAGCCCAAAGCGTTTTCATCAGATGTTTTCATAGTGTCACTTTAGTTGCTCGGGAGAGGACTATATACTACTCAATTGCTTTCTACGTCCAAAGAAGCAGCGATTGGCAAGAGTGATTCTTGGTTTGATTTCAGCGCTGAAGTTGTTGTCTGAGTTGCTAGCGGATCCCAGGTAGACAAAGTCCTTAACTACCTCGAAGTTAAATCTGTCTATGTTGCCGTTTGCTCCAAGATGTCGATGTTGGTAGTCCTTTCTTGTCGACAGCATTAACTTAGTCTTGCCCTCGTTATCCGCTAGACCCATCTTCCTGCCTCCGTCTCAAGGCTCACAAACGCTCCACTGACATCACGCTGTGTTCTTCCAAAGATGTCAATGTCGTCTGCGTATCCTAGTAGCTGGTAGGACTTTGCACTTGCATAATCTTTTGAAGAATGATGTTGAAGAAATCGCATGACAACGCATCGCCTTTTCTAAAACCTTTTTTGACATCAAATGCGTCCGTTAGGTTTTTTCTGACCATGATGGAACAGCGTAAATTTTCCATTGTCATCTCACACAGACGGACGAGTTTTTCTGGGATGCCAAAACTAGACATTGCTCTATATATTTGGTCATACGCGGCCTTGAAATCGATGAAAATGTAGTATGTATCGATTTGAAGTTCCTGGGTTTTTCCCAAGATCTGCCGTAGGATGAACTTTACTATTACGTAGGATGAACCTTACTATTACGGGAATAAAATTTTATTCTATGGATAAACTGTTATTCTATTGTTAACTTATGAAGTAAGTGGCGAATAGGCGTGTTTTTTCTATTAAGGCTGTTTGATTTTGTTCAAAATATAACCATGGGCTCTCACGAGCTTATGAATGTTCTTAACCAGCTTCTCAACTATGTCGAACTTTAGAAAATTGCTTTTAAACAAAATTTTCAGCTCAACAAAACCTCATTAACCTGACAAAACGCCAAGAAAAACATTTCAAATAACAGATCGTTCTATGGAAATCCATAGACCTGTCATATAGTCCGTTAATTAACTTCTTCTTTTGTTTTTTAAGTAAACATTTTTTTTCACAGTCCTGTTGTTTTTTGTGTGAACATGACGTTTGTTCTTCTTGAATACAGAACCGTTCTAATGCCTCTTAATTAAGTAAGGACTCCTCCTGAGGGAGCATTGTGTTCCTTTTTGTTTCTTTCTGTATTCATTCTTCTCTGATTTCAAATTCTCTCGAGTCTTTGCTAAATTGAAAGCAGAATAGAAAGAATCAAGCGCCATTAGAATGTAAATGTTTCTTTTACTTAAATTTTTTATGTAATTTGCTGTGAAATGTGAAATACCTCAGGCACAAGTAGGTTAAACATTTGCCCCCTATACGTGATTCTATGCTCTCCAGGCTTTGCTTTATCAACATACATGCTTCGATATACCTTATAGGCATGCATATAGATGTACTAATAACATTTCTAACCTATATTTTCTTAATCACCTCAAAGGATGTGTTTGGTATTTCCAAGCATATATCTCGGTCTCTCTATATCCTTGCGATTGTGTTAATTTTGTTCTCCTCTAATGGTACATATACGTATACCTGATGATGAGTGTATCGACCTGCACCCGCACAAACGCCCGGCCGCATCTGTACCCGCACCCAACCAACCAACCGACCAATCTAGGTTAGACTAAATTGGAATTGTGGTTTCATGCACACAGAATGTCTTTTATATTGTTGCTGGTGTATTTTTCCCTTTTACACTTGGCTGTTGGTTTGTGATAGTACAAAGGGCGAACACGTGGTACAATAACTATAGGTTATAATAATTTTGATTTCTGATTTCTAATTTTAAGTATAGGTTCTTGTCATAACAAATAACAAACAGTACTGTTTACGTCTAATGGATGTAAAGAGAAATTTGTGTAATCAAACAACTTAATCAGTTTCAGGGTCTGGCCTTTTGCATGTAAACTACAATTTTTATGTGTCAAAATCAGAATAATTAACCCTTTTAGTGCAGTGGCTGGGGTAAATGTGTTGATATTTTTAGGGTGACCAGATTCCTTCTGATCTAAAGCTGAACAACAAAACCTCATAGTGCTGTTGTGAAAACATGAGAGTTGCCCATTTCTTTTTTTAAACATTACGTATTCCACCTGTTGCGTAACCTCTTCAGCTGCACCGCGCAATAGTGTTGCTTATAAATTAAAAAACAAACCAATGACTTACTGTACTTCTCCGTGCTGCACTTTTTATTGTTCTTCCTGCTAATCTTAGAAGGCATCACAATATTGACGGCGTCACGCAACATTCCTGTGGAAGTACATTTGATGCCATTATGTATTTAACTCTTTCTTTTGCATGGCCACCACGGGCACGCTTGCAGAAGTCCAGACGCTGAACCCAATTTTCGACGGTTTTCAAGCATAAATCGGCCGATACTGTTGCAATTTCGCGTTCGATAATCGTACGAAGTTCATCAATCGTCGCTGGCTTATTGGCATAAACTATAGATATGACGTAGCCCCACAGGAAATAGTCTAACGGCGTTAAATCGCATGAACGAGGCGGCCAATTCACATGTCACTTCGTTCTCAATAACTCGATTGTTTGGCCCGCTGTGTGACATGTGGCACCGTCCTGTTGAAACCGCATATCATCCAAGTCCATATCATCTAATTCATTCCAAAAATAATCGGTTAGTATTGAGCGGTAGCGATTCCCATTCACAGTAAAGTGCCGGTCTTGATCATCACGGAAGAAGTACGGCCAATGACACCACCAGCATGTAAACCGCACCAAACAGTGATTTTGTCGGGATATAATGGTGCCTCGTGTAGGACATGTGGATTGCTGCCTGACCAATAACGCATATTTTGCTTATTGACGAAGCCATCCAACCAGAAATGAGCCTCATCGCCACCATCATCATAAATTTACGTAGCGCTCTTAAAGTGTTGACCACTGACTCCGAATTTCGGTAGTAAATTTTAATAATTTCGAATCTTTGTTGGATCGTATACCTTTCCATGATGAAATGGCAAACCTTACTGAAGAGAAATGTCAAGAGAGCGGGAAAAAAATGGCGTCGTTTGCTGTCCCTATCAGTCTACTTTTGTAGCGTCTCTATTGAAAAACCCTATACCTACTTACTTATCCGGCTCACAATCCATGAAGGATCCCAGCCTGAGTTATTGCAGCCTTCCATCAACATGCACTCTACAGTCGCCGAAACCAAGGGCTCTGGCATCCGCAGTCACTTGATCTTTGTACCATAGGTTCGGTCTTCCTTGCCGTCTCGAACCTGGGGGCTGGGATGAGAAGACTCTCTTGGCTGGAGCGTTGTTGTCCATTCGCTGGATGTGGCCGAGCCAATTTAGTCGTCTTTTCTTGGCCTCCTGGACTACATCCACATCTTGGTACAGCTCGTACAGTTCTCAGTTGAATCTTCTTCTCCATTCGCCATCGTCGCATACGGGACCGAAAATCTATCGAAGATTTTTTTCTTTCGAAAGTGCAAAGTATCAATTCCCCTTTTTAACTTAACTTCCATCACTTTGCGCCGGGCCGTAGAGTAGGACTGGTAAAGTTTTGTAAAGCAGACACTTTGTCTTTCGAGTGAGGAGTTTTGAACCCAGGTGGTTTGCCAAACCGAAGCAGAAGCGGTTCGCTAGGGTAATTCTTCTTCGGATCTCCACTAAGGTGTCGTTTGTGGGATTGATGTTTGTTCCAAGGCAGATGAACTTCTAAACTACCTCGAAATTTCTGCTACCAACAGTGATTTTGTCCTAGGCGGTGGACAGATGTTGCTTTGTTTGTTGAAAGCACGTACTTTGTTTTGTCCTCATTAACTTCAACGAGTTTCGTCTGTTCTTCAATCGCTGTGAAAGTCGACCGATGATGTCAATGTCGTTCGCATAGCCTAGGAGCTGAGTGGATTTGTTGAAGATAGTGTTGAAGAAGTCACATGACAGCGCATCTCCTTGTCTAAACCCTGCGCATGTTTGAAACAACACGGATGAGCTGCCACGTAACAATTGCATGAAATTATTTCTTGTATTTTGTTTTGCACTTCGTCTTACAATTCACATTGTGTTTTTGTCAAAAATTCCCTTAAGGGAATTGTTAAGATTTCCTTATCCAGCAAGAAAACATTAAACCCTACTTTAAGACGAGGTCTTCACAGCACTTCTCAATACGATTCTCACAAACTAAACCAAAAACGGTCACCCTATAAGCATTTGCCTTGAGTGACTTCTGTTTTTCTGACTTGCTTATGGTTGATTCAATATGATTGCAGGTTCAATACCATCTGGGCGGAGTAGAAAATGACGCTCTTTAAATTAATACTTCGTTCCAAAGAATGCCTCCCTATACCGTCTCCAACTTCTTTCGACGTCCGTGCGTCGCGTCGTTTCGTTTACATTGTTCGTCTTCATCATGTTGCTGGCCGCCATTCAATTGAACCTCCAGCAATGAATGGAACTAACTGTGGACTCGATACCACAGTTATTTGCGTTTACTTTTCATATAGAATTTATGTAAATATATAATTTATTATTACTCGTCAGTCCTCAGGAAAAGAACTTGCGTCACATTGTTGTTGTTGTTATTGTTTTTGTTTATGTACAGGAGTCAGGCGTATAAGTAAGGCTAAATGACTACTTGACAGCCTGCAGCATATATTCTTGATGAAATGAATAAATTATTTTCATTTTTCTTGTGTCTGTATTAATACGTTGATGTTGATCAATATTGGTTGAGCATAATGATGGAAATTGGTTATCCTTTTGTTTGTGGACGAATTTTGATGACAAAAGGAAATTTAATTGAAGAAAACAAAATACTTAAAATATTGGGCAGACAGTGTCGAGTAATGGAAGGTGAGAGGGAGCTTTTAAAGAGAGGTATTAATTCTGATAATTTAAATGTATCGGAAGCTTGATAGTTTTTTTAACGCATTGGGTACCACTAGTTGAAAAATGTAAAAATGAAATAAAGAAAGCAAAAAGGGAAAGATGATCGAAGTGCAAAAAGAGGCAACTCTTACTTTATAACTTACGTCTCTTCAAGAATTAAGAAAACGTCTTTTGCTTCTATAAAATTATTTAAATACAGTTTTACTAAATAAACGATTTTTTCTTCTATTTTCAGGTAATATTTATGCTTAGATAAATGCCGAGAATAAGTAGATCAGGTAACTTAATTTAACTTAATTAATTGTGGTAAATTTTATCTGGATCAACATTTCATTGGTCTTTTAAATTTCAATTAAAAATCTAAAGCTAATAAGTAGATAAGTACTGAAAAACTTTCAGAAGCTTTAGGCATAAGATGTAATTAGAACCATGAAAAGGGAGAAGAGTGAAAGAATTCAGGCAATATTTACAGCAAGTCCACTTCGTATCAAAAGAGTCAATAAAATATACTAATGAGAACGCATTACCTTGGCTTATAGATTTTTGACTGTCGAAAGAAAAATATAAAACTCTGAGAACTTCATTAAGACATCACAAAATAATAAAGCCATCCTACAATACGATAACAGTTACGAAAAGTAGCAGCTCCTGAAACCTGAAAGGTCTAGTTTTCGATGACCTTCTTGACTGCGGCACTACAAGAAAGATCTGATCCTGTTTTAACAAACAAAGAACGGAAAGAATTATGCAACTACACAAGAGATCACTTCGATCTATTGTAAGCATAATCACGGGACATAATATGTTAAGATATCACAAGAAAAAGATGAAAATCAGTTGAGATGATCTATGCCGAAGATGCGACGACGAGGAGGTGCATGAAGACACTTCGCATTTTCTATGTCACTGCCCCGTACTTTCCCACCAAAAAATGAAGAAATTGCTCAGTAATCATTTCGCCGGGGACTCAGAAAAACTCTCTAGTACTCTAGTAACTAATATTTTGAACTTCATAGATGTCTTCAAATAGCTTGATTAACTGAACACATATAGGTTTTTTTTTATAATTTGCACCCACTCAAGGGATTTTTATACGCTTTTTATGCCAGAGACACAGTGAGTGCTTTAGGAAAGAGGGAAGGGGTTGTAATGACTGGGAAAGACAGAGTGTGGAAGAGAGTTCAACATTCGCGTAGTACGGCTAAAAAATGATTCTCTATACTTAGGAGTACGTCCAAAGTTTGGATCGAGGGTAAACTGGTGGGCATTCCTAGAAGCGCGAGTATTACGGGCGAATTGTTTGAGGAGAGGAATGCAACTGGCTATTTCACTAGAGCAATTACCGTAAAATTAGCGATAGAACAAGGAAAGACACGTTACATTACGACGACGGTGGTCTAAAAGAGTGAATGCGTCAGTGATCTCTCTATCACCAATCATTCTTACAGCTCTTTTTTGTATTCCATCCAAGAGGCTTAAGTAAGTAGCTAGAGCAACAGTCCAAAGATGGGAATTGTACCCAAGCTTTGGACGGATAAAAGTCTTGTAGATAATAGCCACATCAGACGGGGAGAAGAATTTCTTGCACCGTCTTAAGAAACCCAAACATCTTGCGGCATTTTTGGCGACATCGCGTATATGCTCGGTCCACAAGAGGTGGTCAGTGATGCACATACCGAGAATCTCGAGATGTTCGGTCTCATTGATGCAAGTGCCACTCATGGACAGTGGCAGGGGGGTATATCTCGCTTCAACGATACCAGACAGCATTGAGTTTTCGAAGCATTAAACTCTACACGGTTGTTAATTCCCCATTGGACAATGCTGTTTAGGTCAGAGTTTAATGAGCTTATCATGTTTTGCCGTTGCATTTCAACATCCGAAGAGGAGGGATGTAAATATGGAAACGAATATGAGAAGCTAAGGGTACAATCGTCAGCAAAACAATTTATTGGATCAGAAGTAACAGACAAGAGATCATTAATAAAAATGAGAAAGAGGGTCGGAGACAAAACGGAGCCCTGGGGCACACCAGCATTTATATTGTGGGTTTCGGACTTGAATCCGTCCAATACAACTTGTATTGAACGGTTCGGAAGAAAGTTTCTAATCCAACGTAGAAGGGATCCATCGATACCAAAGACACACATTTTCGATAAAAGAGCAAGATGCCAGACTTTATCAAATGCCATGGAAATATCAAGTGCAACAATCTTACTCTCTCCAAAACGATGTAAGGATTTGTTCCACTGTTCGGTGAGATAAACTATCAAATCACCAGTGGACCTGTTGCTGCGAATGCCGTCGGTCATTAAGAAGCTTTCGGTCTTGGAGATATTTTGTGAACTGATAATTTATCAGCGTTTCCGTCACCTTAAAAAGAAGGGACGTAAGTACAATCGCGAGATAATTGGAGTTAGAAGACGATTCGCTTTTTTTTGGGATTGGCTGGACAAATGCTGTTTTCCAAATGCTCGGAACGAGCCCAGAAGAATAGGATGGATGGAAAAGCTTACGCAAGGGTTTTGCCAGCACGGAAGAACACCTCTTCAGAACAATAGCGGGGATACCATCGGGACCAGCGGATTTATGTATGTTGAGATCCTTAAGGACTCTCGCCACAGCACGAATGCGAAAGAAGATTTGTCCCATGGAATCATTGACGCGCTCAAGAACAGGCGGAGTAATGACACTTTTAGGCAGCGAAGAGTTGACGGCGAACTGCCTAGTAAAAAGTTTAGCTTTCGCGAGCGAGCTAACAACTGGAGTGTCATTGTCAACGAGCGTAGGGACCGAGGAAGAAGAAGAATTCTTCATATTTTTTACGAATAACCAAAATTCTTACTGCCTTTGGGACATTGCAGTATTTTTTGCCTTAATTTTTGGTCGTGTAAAAATTTGGTCGAAACCGGAACATTACCTCTTTTACCCTCTTTTTAACCTCTTTACAGCTTGAATCAAACCATGACTTTTAATTGGGTCTGATACCTTTAACCCTATTCGGGATAAAAGTTTACATTCGCAGGTATCAGGTATCACAATGAATCAGTATTGATCTAAGTGTGCGGGAAATATATCAACTGTCAGCCCCTCAACCTAACCTAACCTAGGTGCATACATCAAGCTGAATATGACCAGTGGCATCGATTAATAATGTCATTTAGGGCCGCTGTGGTTTTGTGTCTTCTTGGCATAGACCTGCGACTTAAGAAAGCCTCACAACAAAAAACGTCTAAATGATGTCAAATCACACGATGGTGGTCAATTCACGTCGCTTTGGGGCGAGATAAACATGCAACGCAACCGCTCGCTCGTGCAGAATATCGATTATGTCTTGAGTCGTGTAGAACTAAGCGCTATCCTGCTGAAACCGTATGTCTTCGGTGCCCATATCATCCAATTCAGGTCATCATCAACCCATAGCGATCACCGTTGACGGTGATAGCCTTACCAGCATCATTTTCGAGGAAGTCCGGAACGATGACGCTTCCAACCCAATATGCACACCAAATTGAAACTTTATGTGGATTTGTACCTGGTGAACGTCGCGTAGATTGGTGCTGTCCCAAGTCCGGTATTTTACTTATTTATGAACCCATCCATCCGAAAATGGGCCTCATCGCTTAAGATGATTTTATCGACCAAAATAGGGATCTTTCAACTGCAAACCCCAATCAGCGAACACACGAACGAGGCTGCGGATGGTCGTTTGGTTTAGCTCCTGGCTCACTTGCATTCTGTAGGGGTTAGAGCCGAAATCAATACGCTAAACCGGTCATGTTGTGGTCTGCGACAGGCTTAGTTTTTTGAGCGACGTGGAATTCACTGTCTCATACTTTTACGAATAGCGGCGATATATTTGGGCAGATCTTGCGTTTCTTTGACGAACGGTGTTGTCTGAGTGTTCACTGAGGCGGTGGACTTGAATTTGGCCACCAAACGTTGAATAGTTGACTTGGAAGGACGACCATGTTCTTCATAAAACGGGTACAACGCGGTCATCGATGCAACCAGAGAACGACTCATTTTGAAAATTAAGTTTTATCATTTTCACGTGTTGCTCGACCTTGTAGTCTGCCATGATAATTTGTCTTTAGTGACTTAAAGACCATATCTTGACAGAAAGCAAAAGAAACAGTATGGCCGCCACGGGCTGTCAAAATCAACCCGTCCCTATTGAAAAAAAAAAAACATTTACATTCATTGAGGCAGGCGGAATTGCTGGGCCTACCTTTTTCGACCTCCTTATCATCTTAATGTCAGCAATGTCACTAAAAAGTTCTCGAACATTTTCGTTCTACTCAATCAAACGTGCTGCATAACATCTTAACAAATGGTTTTAATTTTGCGACTTTGTTCAAAGCATTTTCAACACAATTTTAATCAAATTTCCCAACCCATATCACTGACAAAACAACTGCAGGACACAATTTTGTAAACTGCAAAAAAACAATCATAATTAAATTTCTTATCCGTTTGAAACCTCCTCTTTCAAATCCAGTGCAACACAATATCACTCACCACAGGTCTCTATCATGATATGCAGGTACCGAGAACTTTGTTTGCCTAAGGGACTGTAAAACCTCATGTATGAAGGTACTGACCCACTAAAACACTGCTTTTAATTTTAATGAAAATATAGAGCAACAAGGTTAAACCAACACGAGTGCTAGGGTACACGTCAAAAACGGGCAGCCCACATGACCCATCGCCAATGTAATGAAGCGTCTAGATTGTTATCCCAGCTGTTTCTAGTCACGCACCGCACTTTCATCTCTATTCCTCCGGCAAACATATCCGAATATGATTTTTTCAAAATTAAAAAAAAAGAGAAATTAAAGTAATGCAGCGTTCTAAAAAAAATACAGAAAAAAAAAACAATTCAAGGATTAAAACCACAAAAACATGCAAGCAAGGATGTTATTTGTTGCGGTTTTCTTTTTTTTTCCATTTGTGCAGCTCTGTCCTGGACACATGTCCTCCTATGATACCACATGTCATGCAATACAACAATGCCGCAATGCTGCAGTGAAAAATTCCAACTTATACGTCACCAACACAGAAAGAAAGTTAACGGGAGCAAAAGTTGCGCTGTTTACTTCAAATCCACATCTGAGGCAAATCTGCTAGCTCACCAAGCTGAAAGGACATCATTTGTCAAACAAAAAGAGATAATCTCCTTGCGTCAGATAAAAATCAAATAATGACTTGAATAGCCCACTTAAACAACATCTTCATCCCTCCATTACTCAAGCGAACCCAATTAAATTACAAATTACCGAAATATTCTCAGAAAAAAAAGTAGACTAATCTCTTCACAGATTCTTTTTCTAATCGATGAGGCCGCCCCAACCTTACACACTCATTGGGGGCACTTAAAAGTCCTAATTTAATTTCAATACCCTAACGAGAAACATAAGACTCGTTTAAGAATCAATAAATAAAAAGCTCATCTGTCACTTGAATGAGCATTGACATTCAAACCAGCAAAAAATAAAGCCATAAGGACGACCTGTGACGACCGACGAGGGGAGCCAACAAAGACGAACACTTGCTTTGTACTAAATCCGACAAAGATGAAAAAAGAAGAGAAAAGCGATAAGAGGCTAATCACCAGATAACAAGTAGGTACCCACCCACACCAGGCACTTGGACAACTTACCTTCTAAATTGAACGCCATGTGTTTTAGATCGAGTTTTGAGTATGCCCAAGCTACAAGGTTCACATTTTAATTACGGCGACTCGATGATAATTCACTTTCTTAAGTGTTATCTACCGAGAATTTTTCAAGACATATCCAGGGCATCCTCCGCTTCCCTTGGCATTCTTTTTTTTTTGTGGATTTTCTGGAGCTTCTATTGAAACCATCGGATTAATCGTTTTCCATTATTCTTCATAACATGACCTCTGGCATCGGTCCCAATTTGCGCAGGAAGATGCACACCCCCATCCCTTCGATAGCGACAGCCCTAGTCGGTCGTTCTCATTCGACTGAGAAGTGCGGAAGAAAAAATGAAAGCAAAAGCAGAGGCATTAGCAAAAATAATGACCTGCCACCAAAACAACCCAAGCCCATTAATCCCCACTCGAAAGGCCCCTCGAACCCTCAATTTCCAGTATTTCTCAGTAGAAAATATCTTTTAATTAAAAATTGCCAAAGAGCATTGAAAGTCACTTCATCTGAAAATATCTATAGCCAAAAGCTTCTTCAGGCTCTGCCTGCTGCATGAGAAGATGAAGGGGACAGATGAAAGAAATAGGGATCATTCACAATAAAGCCAAACATTGCCATCGAACTGTGTACAGAAAGGCAAGGAGATCCAAATTCCAATACATTGACAGGACGACGAGGACCAAGACCACGAGGACCAGCTTAGCCACAACTCGCTCTCACTCAAATCTAAATAATGCCGTGGTGATGCCTCTCCGTGGCAATATTTTTGTTGTC
This sequence comes from Sphaerophoria rueppellii, assembly GCA_920937365.1. NCBI lineage: Eukaryota > Metazoa > Arthropoda > Insecta > Diptera > Syrphidae > Sphaerophoria > Sphaerophoria rueppellii. The sequence goes on along the minus strand of CAKKXW010000004.1, from coordinate 31,612,960 downwards.
TTTGAGGGTGGTAGGGAATGGGCACCCTCACTATCGAATAATCATGGTATCGATGGGCTATATTATAGACATTTGGAAACTTGTCGGAAGTAAAAAAAACAAAGAAAGAAAGAGCACAGATGGCAGTTCCGATTGGCCGTGTGGCCGGATTGTTGGTTGTGTTGCCTTGCTTGAAGGCCATTGGAGAATAAATGTCAACACAGAAATTGTTTCAATGATTTCTGCTGTTCTTTGTTTTATTTCATATTCTAGACCCTAGAACTCATCCTTATGTTTCCTTTTCCTTTTTGTGTTTTCGTATTTTTGCATTATAAATGTGCCATTGGTTAGGTGACTATAAAATTGAGTTTTACACTGAACGAAAAATACAAGCAAATCCTTTAGGTTGATAGTCTTACAAGTCGGTAAGAAGAGGATAGATATTGAAGTAAATGCTAATGAGAACATTATTGTCCATCAACTTGATGTCGAAGAACCATTTTCTTAACTAATTCCATACTCTTCTAATATAGCTTGGAGATTATGTTTCACTATTTCGGTCATCTTCCCATATATAGCTTTGGTAATTGCCCAGCATCAACTCCCCTTTACTTCCAATCCTGAAGCAATGCACACGGCAGAGCAGGGCTGGTCAAATCAGAGCCTTGTACACCTGCATTCTATGTCAAAAAAGCAGCTTATTCAGCGAAACAGAAGTGGCACCCACTCAAGGATTTGTATACCCTTTTTATGCCAGAGACACAGTGAGTGCATTAGGAAGAAGAAAAGAGGTTGGAAAGGAGGTGTCGGTGTACATTGTAATGACTGGGAAAGACACAGAGTGGAAGAGAGTTCCACATTCGCGTAGTACGGCTAAAAAATGATTTCCTATACTTGAGAGTACGTTCGAAGTTGGGCTCGAGGGTAAAATGATGGATATTCATAGAAGCGTGAGTATTACGGGAAAATTGTTTGAGGGGAGGAACGCAACTGGCTATTTCACTAGAGCAATTACCGCAGAAGTAACGATAAAACAAGGAGAGACACGCTACGTTATAGACGGTGGTATAAAGGAGTGAATTTGTCAGTGATCTCTTTAGCACCAATCATCGTACAGCTCTTTTTTATATTCCATCCAAGAGCCTTAAGTAAAGAGCTGAAGCACCAGCTCAGACGGGAAAAAATTTCTTGCACCGTCTTAAGAAACCCAAACATCTTACTGCATTTTTGGCGAGATCGCGTATGTTCGGTCGAGTGCAGTGATGTACATACCGAGAATCTCGAGATGTTCGGTCTCATTGATGCAAGTGCAACTCACGGATAGTGGCTAGGGGGGTATATTTGGCTTCAACGATACCAGACAGAATTGAGTTTTCGAAGCATTAAACTCAACACGGTTTTTATTCTCCATTGTACAATGCTGATTAAGTCAAAGATCATTAATGGAAATGAAAAGAGGGTCGGAGACAAAACGGAGCCCTGGAGGCGAACCAGCACTTATACAGGGTTATTCACGAGCGTTGTGCCAAAAAGCTAGAAGAGATAAGTTGAGTTGAGGCAAGAAAAAAATCGTATCGGAGGGGGGTCTATTTCCCCCGTTTAGCCGGGAGGGGCAGTTTTCTGAAAAATTGACTTATTTTATAAAAAAAATTTTAAAATCAACGGCTTTGTTTACAACACCGTGTTGTACCTTTTGAAAAGCCAGAAATATCTTCTTTCATTTTGTTTTTAAATTAAATTGTTTTAACGAATAGTTTAAAAAATATTAATTCTCAAACTCAAATTTTCAAAAAAAAAAAACAAAAAAATCATTTTTGAACCAAGTTTTTTCAAAATTTTATGTAATTAAGTACTAATTTTTTTTAAAAATTCAATGCCATTGTTAATTTTTAGTCGAAAACAGAAAACCGGATGCAAAAATGTCTTTTCGTTTTTGAGAAATAAAAAAAAAACCAGGACCACTTTTTTCTAAGAAAATCTTTGTTTTTATTTTTACCTATCTCGCCTTTTAGTTTTATTAATTTATTATGAAACATTAACCTTTCTTTTAATATTTGTTCTGTAATTGGAATTTTATGAGGCCCCAATAAAGTAGAAAAGTATTGGATTTTCCCTGGATTAATCATTTTGTTCATTGATAACCACTGAAAACTGACCTGAAATTTTTCTTATTATGCCTGGGGGCCGCGGCCACCTGTCGGTGAAGGGTTCTACCTGCTAGGAGCTTAAGATGATTAAACCGCAATTTTTCTTGAACGAAAAGACCTAAAGGTGAATAAAAGGCATCGCATATTTAGTAAACAACCATTTCCAATTGAAATATTGACTCATCAACACATAACAATGTCAAACTTATACTCTCGAGAATAGTTAGCGGACATGCACTTCTGCAACGGTTTATTGTTTTTTCATTCAAGAAAAATTGCGGTTTAATCATCTTAAGCTCCTAGCAGGAGAACCCTTCACCGACAGATGGCCGCAACACGGTGTTGTAAACGAAGCCGTTGATTTTAAATATTTTTTTTTATAAAATAAGTCAATTTTTCAAGAAAATTTACCCTCCCGGCTAAACGGGGGGGAATAGACCCCCCCTTTCCATACGATTTTTTTCTTGTCTCACTCAACCTACACGCTCTAGCTTTTGTGGCACAACGCTCGTGAATCACCCTGTATAGTAAGTTTTCAAACTTGAAACCCTCCAATACAACTTGTATTCAACGGTTCGAAACAAAGTTTCATAATCTAACGAAGAAGGGATTCATCGATACCGAAGGCACGCATTTTCGATAAAAGAGCAAGATGCCAGACTTTATCAAATGCCATGGAAATATCAGTGCAACAATCTTACTCCCTCCAAAAAGACGTAAGGATTTGTTCCACTGTTCGGTGAGATAAACCATCAGATCACTAGTGGACCTGTTGCTGCGAAAGCCGTACTTGCGGGTCATTAAGAAGCTTTCGGTCTTCGAGTTATTTTTTGAGCTGATAGTTTATCAGCGTTTCCATGACCTTACAAAGAAACTTTTCTAAATTATAAGAAAAACAAAAATGTTTTTTAATAACATGTGACCAAATACAGTACGTTCTCGATTAACGCAACTCTCGATTCACGCAACTCCTCGATTTTCGCAACAGCTGAATTTTTAACATTGTTGACGCGGTAATCGCAACTCTTCCCCAAAAATTGACTCGATAAGTGCAACTTTTGTTCTTATTCTCATATCTCTTTTTTCTCAGATTCTTAACTATGTTTGTTTTTGTCTTTGGCGTTATATTTTGTCACGGCAGTTATTTTACCGCTACTTTTGATCATTATGTATCTTTTCATTGCAAGATTTTCTTGTTAGTTGAATAAAATTTGTGCAGTGATCGGTCGGTTGTTTTTAAAAACATGGGTGTAACTAAAAGAATTGTGAAACTGTCCATCAAAGACAAAGGTGAAATCTTGGAAAAAATTAATAAAGGTGCTTCAATTAAAGCATTGTGCCGCGAGTATAATGTCCATAAATCTACAATCACCAGAATAAAACAAAAAGAGGGTGCAATAAGGAAGTTTGTGTCAAATGCTGAATCTGGACCTGGAAAGAGGATTACATTGAAAGGTGGAGAATACCCAAAGATGGAAAAGGCTTTGTATAAGTGGTTCATAAGCCAACGAAAGCTCAATGTGCCAATTTCAGCAAAAATGTCCAACTTTTTCCAAAGAATATAATAATTATACCTACTTAATTATAACTTAACTTATGTATTTATGATCTTTTATCTTATTGAATTAACTTATTTTTGTTTTGTTTTTTATTATTTATAAGTTTTTGAATAAAAAATTGTTTCTTTTACTATATTATATAATTGCTGGTTTTCTGATTTTTGCTTTAGATTTCAAATTGAGCGTAAAAATTTTTTACTCGGTTATTGCAACAACCTCGGTCAGTGCAACCACCCTTGTTTTAATTAGTTGCGATAATCGAGAACGTACTGTAGTTGCAAATTACAGCTTATAATTTTTTATTGATAATTCAAATGACCACATTTAAAAAATATACAAAAAGGAAAACAAACAAGTTCTCAAGAAACGAACAACCTCAAACAAAAACAATAGCTTTGAAATTTAAAACACATCCGTCAAAAGTTTGCATTTTGCATTAGGGCATAAGGAAATATTCAAAATATAGAAGCAGTATTTAATTTCAATCTATACTTAATTAAAATTGTTATATTATTATGAATTATTTAACGCCGACATTTTCACTGAGATTACAATATAGATATCCACAGAAAATTATTTCACAAAAAAACAACTCTGAGAGACAACGTTTGTAGGGTCAGATAGTTAAATTATAATTTTGAAAATATTAAAAGCATTACAATTGTTCCTCAACAATACCTGTTCTGTATCGAAGAGCGTTTAATGAGTACTCTATTCAATAATTGATCGTTTCCTCTTAACTTAGTATTTATATTCCAAAAAAGCGCTTTTGAAACTACTTGATGATTGGACAAACTCCCAGGAAATCTAATACGTCTAAGCGTTTGTTACTCTTGAATAAATCGCACAATATTGGCAGCTCTGGACGATGAGGAATTTTTTTTTAATTTTAAGCTAAAAAGTAGGTATTGTGGTTCATGAAGTGATTAAGTTTATTGAAGTACGATCTGTAAATAGATGCTTCAGCTTCAATCATAAATTTATCATAGGTACATCATATTGCCGGCTCTTTTCAGAAAGATATCAAATTTCACTTTAAGCTCGATACTTTCCACGGGCTGATATTGACTGTTCCATTGCCAGCGCTCTGGCATCCACAGTCACTTGGTCCTTGTACCGTAGGTTCGGTTTTCCTTGTCGTCTCAAACCTGGGGGCTGATATGAGAAGACTTTCTTGGCTGTAGCGTTGTCGTCCATTCGCTCGATGTGGCCGAGCCAATGTAGTCGTCTTTTCTTGGCCTTCTGGACTACATGCACATCTTTGTACAGCTCATACAGTTCTCGGTTGAACCTTCTTCTCCATTCACCATCGTCGCATACGGGACCGAAAATCCGTCGAAGAATTTTGTGCTCAGTATCAATTCCCCTTTTTTACTTATCGTAAAGCACTCAGCGCCGTAGAGTAGGACTGGTAAAATCAAAGTTTTGTATAGCAGACACTTTGTCTTTCGAGTGAGGAGTTTTGAACCCAGGTGGTTTGCCAAACCGAAGCAGAAGCGGTTCGCTAGGGTAATCTTCTTCGGATCTCCACTAAGGTGTCGTTTGTGGGATTGATGTTTGTTCCAAGGCAGATGAACTTCTAAACTACCTCGAAATTTCTGCTACCAACAGTGATTTTGTCCTAGGCGGTGGACAGATGTTGCTTTGTTTGTTGAAAGCACGTACTTTGTTTTGTCCTCATTCACTTCAAGACCAAACAGTTTCGCCTGTTCTTCAATCGCTGTGAAGGACTAAATTACAGCTCTCTTGGATCGACCGATGATGACAATGTCGTCCGCATTGTCTAGGAGCTGAGTGGATTTGTTGAAGATAGTGTTTTCCGTGCTCACACCTGCCTTGCGTACTATGTGCTCCAGGACTATGTTGAAGAAGTCACATGACAACGCATCTCCTTGTCTAAACCCTGCGCATGTTTGGAATAATTCGGATGAGCTGTTTCCCATTTGCACTCTGCACTGCGTATTGTTAAGCGTCATGCGCTACAGCTGGATCAGTTTGTTAGGGACCCTGAATTCAGACATCGCTATCATAACCTCTTGGCGGTGGATGCTATCATTTGCAGCTTTACAGTCGATAAGAAGATGGGTGTTTTCGACTTGAAAATCGTTGGATCGCCTTTTTTGTAGATAGACCATATGGAGCTTATCGACCAGTCAGTGGGCATGCATTCTTCCTCCCACACTTTGTTGATGACCTGGTGCATACGGTTCATCAAAACACCTCCTCCATATTTAAAGAATTCCGCAGGTATGCCATTCGACCCGGCGGACTTGTTATTTTTTAGCTTTTGGATGACTCTTTCTACCTCTTCTACACTAGGGGCTGGGACTGGGTCTTCATTGACTGGTCTTGCTGCTCTTTCGTCATTAGATCGCTCGACATTTAGCGCATTCAGCAGCTGTTCGAAGTGCTGCTTAAAAACATCTACAATTCCCTGTGCTTCGGTGACTAGGTTACGTTTTCTTCACTGTTTCGAAGAGCCTGTGTGCCGGTTCTGAAACCAAAAGCTAATTGCTACGACCTTTTAAAGAAAAGCCGGGTTTTGTTCTTTGCCCGAGACTCTGCTAGATCTTTGAGCTGAGAAACTGCGGATGCTCTTTTCTTCCTCGCAATTTTTTTTTTCACATTTATCCTTTTTGTTCGATACTAATCTCTTGCTGCTCTCGTTTTCCGTTGGAGCATCTGCAAACGTGCATTTTCCGTCTCTCTTTTCAATAACGCGCACTCATCATCATACAACGGGGTCTTCTTCGGGGGTGGCTGGTAACCTATTGTGGTCTCGGCTACATTTTTTATTATTTCGCGATATTGGTTCCACAAGGCCTTGGCATCTGTGGTAGTTGAGAGGACGGCGGAGAGTCGCTCACTCAGGCGCTCACTGTAGTCTCTGGCATTATCCGGAGTGCCAAGGCAGCCGATGTTGAACTTCTTCCTTGGGGCAGCACGTGTTTTTTTGTGGTCGAGCTCTAAACCTAGCCACTACCAGAAAGTGGTCTGAGTTGAAATTTGCTCCTCGGAAAGTGCGCACGTTCAAGATGTTGGATGCGTGCCTTGCGCAGATTAGTACATGGTCGATTTGGTTGGTGGTTCGACCATCCGAAGATCGCCAGGTTACTGTGTAGTGTGTAGAATCTTTCGTCTTGGAAACCTAGTGCTACTTATCACCAAAGTGGCTTACACCATCAACAATTCTCTGAGTGCACGTGAGGAATTGGGTACTGGGTGCTGATTATCGATTAATATTTTCTCCAAAAGCAATGCCGTATCTACTTTCTTAAGGACTAAAGAAAAATCATCAAAAATTCTGCTTGCCGAACAACTTGATTACCATTCTTCCAAATTCTTTTTGTTAACACGAGTAAATAGAAAGCTTTCATATCATTGGATTCATGTTTCATGTATCATTTTTGTTTCCTAGAAAAAAGTTGATTTTCTTGGTTGAGGAAGTTGTTTTGAAAAGGTTTTTGAGTCCTAAATAATTATACGAATACGAATTTTCTTGAGAAAATGTCATATGATATTTATTACATCTTTTAATTCCTAGAACACTTATTTTGAAAGCTTTTCGATGAAGAATTAACTTAGTTACAAGACGGCGTTCCTTCGTACATTTACCTTAGCGCTAAATTCCAACGAATTTTAATTTAGAATCCGAATTTAATTATGGAATTGATTTTTAAGCGTCGACTGACAAAAAATTATAACCTTCAATAGAAGACCCAAAGTAAAATGAAAAAAAAAAAAATAGAACAAACAATAGGACATACTCATATGACAGTTAACTTCATCGCATCCCTTTTCTTCTACTCTGGGAAGATTTTGATTACACACAATCAATAGCAATCCTTCAGGGAACCCTTCACTCACTCACTCTCCCCTGTATGGACATTAGAAACCATCTTGAGAATTTTAATTGGGAACCCACTTAAAAGGCCAATGGCTCAAATTAGGTCAACTTGTACGTCGAACCTTGTCCCGTTTTCTTTCCACTAACAAAGACGACGTTGTTTTTTCTCCAAGTGTATCGTTTTGTGTACATAAATTGTATCTCAACATTGTGTGTATATTTGCTTTGATTGATTTGTTTGCATTCATTGTGATAGCACAGTCAGCGAGCGGAGCGTAGCGCAGTAGTTTGAAGAGACACAAGGGGGTACCACCATTCCATGTCATGTCAGAAGCAGAACTTGATGATCCCAGCTGCACCAGCTGGCTCTGGTCTTGTTCCTCTTCCTCTCACACTCGCTCACAATTGCTTGGGAATTGGATTGGGAATAAATGGATATGAGAATGCAGACTTGATTGACGTCATGGTATATCATTGTGCAAGCGAGCGTGCATGCATGAAAAAAGCAACAACAAAAAAACTGAAAGAAAAATAGAACAAAAATATGTATGCCCTTTATGAAACTCGAATTTATCACAATCTTGGCTGACACAAGTCAACCCTTCGAACGCTGCTATTACTCGTTTCGATTTTCCACAGCATTTGTACAAAGTCTTCACTTTAGTCATTTAATTGCATGTTTGTGTGGCGAGCACTATCTAAGGGGTCATCTAACCCCTTTGGGTGTTGAGCGATAAGTTGTCCACTTGTAGCTAAACGAAAGTGAATGTTTTCGTTCGTCAGTGTTCGTTCTCCTTCATATAATTCATATGTGAGCATTTTTAATTTTTGTTTTTCACTCTTTTTTGTTATATCAAAGTTTTGATTACTTTTGCGTTGCGGTTTAATTGATCTTATTAAATGGGTTGATGTTTGATGTCGAGCTGGTTGGAAATTGTTGTGTCGTCAAGAATTTTAAATAGTTTAAGTTTTGAATATTTTGATGAAAGTTAATTAAATGCAGACGTTATCGGGAATTGAAATCTTTTTGAGGTTCAACGCATGCAATGTGATTAATGGCAAGTGTTTGACTTTTGATATTTCTGAGCTTGGCGCCAGGGAAAAAACTGGGGTTGTTTTATTTTTTTTCTGACTAAGAGCTAGAGAGATTTAATACGAGAATTTATGATTAATGAATCAAGAATTGGTCAGCTTCAACATGCATTCTAGTTGCGAGGTTGATTTGAATTTTTAACATTAAACATTTGTACTTTCTCTTGTCTTATGTTTTATTAACATTCGGGATCTTAGTCATAATAAAAACCTAAAGCAATTCTCATCTTTCATATGGTAAAGGTCACATTATAAAGTTTTCATTGAATGTGTAAGCTTGCATGAACATCAATGAAGCACTATTGCACAAAAGATTCGCAGGTTTCTGCGGGTCTGCAGCGTCACTCGAAAACGCATGTGTGCACCGGGTAGCGTTAGGTAGCATAAGATTTCTCACACTCAATTGTTCGGCAAATGATTTGATCTGTACAGGGTACAACCTTTAAAATCTTCTTCTTGACAATAGCGGAAAGATCCATATGCTAACATTTTACTTACTTACTTAAGTTGGCGCTACAGTCCGTGTGGACTTAGGCCTTGTAATGCACGGGTTTGGTTGTGGTGGTTCCCTTGAATAAGCAGCATGGTGGCACGCTTGTCGATGCACAGCTAAACTCGTCGGATGGGGGGATCTTGCTGCTCTAACCATACAATAATCAAAAAAATTCGTGCCAATCAAAAAGTATTACTAACTTTACATAACAAACAAAATAATTTTGGTCGCATCTGCTTGTCCTTATACATAATCTCATACACACACGAGATGGAATGTGTGTTAGCCAATAGGCTTTCGGCATCCCTTATCCAATAGCGACGTAAGTCACCTCCACGCTGCATTGGCCAAATTCGAAATGCAACCCCATGATCATTTCATAATCACATAACTTGTTTTAGTTTAATACACGTTTGTCCTCTCCTCCATACTTCTACCTTCCCCTCCAGATTTCTTACTCTGCGTTCATATTAAACTCAAATCAAACGAATCAAAATTGAATTGTCATTTAACAATCTCAAAATTCGCTCCACAAAAAAATACATAGGCTGTAAGTCATTTCACTTACCTACCTCAACAAAGAGTTCAATGAACTAAGTACATATCAGCAAAACTTAAATTCTGAATTTTATAATGAATGTGGAACGTAAGAGCGCTTCATAGGAGAATGCAAGGTTCTCTCAACAACAAATAAAAAAAAAACGATCGATGCTCTGCAAAATACCTACAACGTTCAACCAACTGATTGACTTCAAATATCAGTGCGAAGGGAATGCACTTATGATGTTGTATGTATGTTCTTGCCAGAGTTGTTATATATTCTGATGTATTAAGTGTCTTCTCATTATGAAACCATGATACGAAGTTAAATTGTTTCATTTCATTTTGTTTCTTTCTTTTATTAAGAGAGTAACGTAATTATATAAGAGTTAATTCTAATCAATGACCTTGAAAATTTTCTACTTTAATTCATCTGGTACAAAGTTCCCAATACTGTTAATTCAACTTAAGTTTATCAAAATTCATTTATTGATTGTACAAATGAAATTGACTATAGCTAGTTAAATTTAATTTTCAAGATTTACTTAATTTTATAAGACGATTGAATGGAATGTTTGACTTTTGATATTTCTGAGCTTGGCGCCAGGGAAAAAACTAGGGGTTGCTTTATTTTTTTCTGACTAAGAGCTAGAGAGATTAAATACGAGAATTTATGATTAATGAATCAAGAATTGGTCAGCTTCAACATGCATTCTCGTTGCGAAGTTGATTTGAATTTTTAACATGAAACATTTGTACTTTCTCTTGTCTTATGTTTTTTTTTAACATTTCGGGATCTTAGTCATAATAAAAACCTAAAGCAATTCTGAACTTTCATATTGTAAAGGTCACATTACAAAGTTTTCATTCAATGTGAAAGCTTGCATGAACTTCAATGAAGCACTATTCCACAAAAGATTAACAGGTTTCTGCGGGCCTGTAGCGTTACTCAAAAACGCATGTGTGCACCGGGAGTTAGCGAGAATTTTGGAATAATTCTTTAGGTGTAGCATAAAGATTTACTCACACTCAGATTTGTTCGTGCAGAATGATTTTTATGTGTCAAAAGAGATCTGTACAGGGTACAACCTTTAAAATCTTCTTCTCTATTTGACAATAGCGGAAAGATCCATATGCTAACATCTTACTTACTTACTTAAGTTGGCGCTACAGTCCGGTGGGGACTTAGGCCTTGTAATGCACGGGTTTGGTGTGGTGGTTCCCTTGAATAAGCAGCATGGTGGCACGCTTGTCGACGCACAGCTAAGCTCGTCGGATGGGGGGGATCTTGCTGCTCTAACCATACAATAATCAAAAAAATTCGTGCCAATCAAAAAGTATTACTAACTTTACATAACTAACAAAATAATTTTGGTCGCATCTGCTTGTCCTTATACATAATCTCATACACACACGAGATGGAATGTGTGCTAGCCAATAGGCTATCGGCATCCCTTATCCAATAGTGACGTAAGTCACCTCCACGCTGCATTGGCCAAATACGAAATGCAACCCCATGATCAGTTGATAATCACATAACTTGTTTTAGTTTCCTACACGTTTGTCCTCTCCTCCATACTTCTACCTTCCCCTCTAGATTTCTTACTCTGCGTTCATATTAAACTCAAATCAAACGAATCAAAATTGAATTGTCATTTAACAATCTCAAAATGCGCTACACATAAAATATACATAGGCTGCAAGTCATTTAACTTACCTACCTCAACAAAGAGTTCAATGAACTAAGTACATATCAGCAAAACTTAAATTCTGAATTTTATAATGAATTTGGAATGTAAGAGCGCTTCATAAGAGAATGCAAGGTTCTCTCAACAACAAATAAAAAAAAAACGATCGATGCTCTGCAAAATACCTACAACCAACTGATTGACTTCAAATATCATTGCGAAGGGAATGCACTTATGTTGTTGTATGTATGTTCTTGCCAGAGTTGTTATATATTCTGATGTATTAAGTGTTTCTCATTATGAAACCATGATACGAAGTTAAATTGGTTCATTTCATTTTGTTTCTTTCTTTTATTAAGAGAGTTACGTAATTATATAAGAGTTTATTCTAATCAATGACCTTGAAAATTTTCTACTTTAATTCATCTGGTACAAAGTTCCCAATACTGTTAATTCAACTTAAGTTTATCAAAATTCATTTATTGATTGTACAAATGAAATTGACTATAGCTAGTTAAATTTAATGTTCAAGATTTACTTAATTTTATAAGACGGTTGAAATGGAATAAAATGGAGGGAAAAAAAATCATGAATTTTCGAATTTCCAAACTGACTTCTTAATTATAATAATCTTTTTTTTTGTTTGATGTATTAAATGCATTACTTATAGTACATACATACATATAACCAAAAGTAATTAGTTATATTGATAAAGAAAAAAAAACTCTTAGTACTTACTTAGGTAACATCTGGGTGATCTGTCCAACGATGTGCGCACATTGCTGAGTTGTCGACCGTACTGCTTTTTTAGCTTCTTATGTTTATTTTGTGTGTTGTTAATTATTTTTGGTTAAATATGTGTGTTTGATTTTAATTTTAAGTTTTTACATATATTAATGGTAATTGGAAGAAAAAATGGGATTCCTGAATGGTTCAATACTATTTTTTTTTCCTTTTCTCTTCGTCTTAGGGATTAAAAATAGTTTAAATGGGTGATTGCTTAAATGTATGTTTGATGAAAGTATGATGATGATGAATGATTAATCGATCTCAATTGGGCTGCTTGCGAAAAATGCACTCTGTGCATGGTTATGCTTTTTCTTCGTCGACGACGACGACGACGACGACGTGGCTGATATGAAATTCATTTGTTCTGCTTTATGTGAGGCTGGTTCGTATGATTGAAATTAAAACTAAAAATTGGAACCCACTCGTGCACGTGTGAAACCTTATAGTTCCGGACTATATTTTATGTTTCACACAAGGTGCGACGCTGGTAATTGTAGAGAAAAAAAACTGATTTTTATGCAAATTAAGTTATTTTTTATGAATTAACTTACGTGGGCTGTGCAACTTATATGCCTGTTGAGGTTGTGTGATTTATATGAATCACTTATTATATGAATCACTTAGATTAGCTTCTATCCTTACTAAAGCGTTTTTACTTTTATTTTATTTTTTTGACTTTTCTTTCCTTTTTCGTTATATTTTGCTTCAATTAAGTTTATTTAAATTTATTAATATCTAAATTTGGTTCAACTATAACACATTTTAACTTTAACTCTTTATTTGATCGTTTGATCTGTTCGGGTTGATAGTCGAGTTGTTAAAGAATTTTGCAACACGGAAAAGGTTTTCAGATGGCGAGCATCGTCGGATGTTCGAAAGCTAACATGCATTTTCGAAGAAAGAAAAAACAAGTATGCAATGTTCTACTACATTTTGGAGACTCGATCGTTTACACGTCTATACGTATGCAAGATGAAATCTTATTTATGTAATTTATAAGTAATTTGTATTTTTATTGATGTGCTTTTCAAGAATTCATTACAGCCTCAATCAACAGTGTCCGCCAGCCAGCTCGGTACCTGGCTAGCTGCCTCTAGTTTTGAACCTTAAGTTGATTGAGGTGCTCTTCCACTTGTGTGCACCACCTGAGTCGCGGTCTTCCTCTCCTTCTACGTCTCTCTGGAAAAGTATCGAAGGCTTTCCGGGCCGGATTATTGGTCTCCATCCGCTCTAAATAACCAAATCATATGAGTCTCTGGACCTTGACCCTTCTGGCTAGGTCCATGTTGTTGTACAACCCGAACTGCTCGCTGTCGTATCTTCCCCACCATTACACACGGAGCTACAGATGACCCGAAGAACTTTCCTCTCGAAACAGCCTAAGGCACATTTATCCGATTTTGTCAAGAGGCATGCTTCTGCACCAGCAGGACTGGGATGATGAGGGTGTTGTACAGTTTTACCCTGGTTGCTCGAGAGAGCAAGAGTTAATCTTCGTCTAATCTCTGCGCTGGTGTTATTGCCCGTGTAAATAGCGGAGTCTAGGTAGACAAACTTCTCTACTACCTCGAAGTTGTATGAGCTTAGTGTGACGTTCTGTCCGAGCCGTCGGCAAATATCAAAGTGACCAGATATTCACCCTAGTGCAGGCCAAAGAAAAGTGTCTGAAGTTTAGTATCCCAACACACCACCTAGGTTAGATTGGGTTAGGTTACAAGTGTTGTGCATAGCACGGAGCTGTTGCTTACACTGGGGCCTATTGGTCCATTGTAATACCCTATAAAAAAGGTTCCATTCGTACTCTTACAACGATTGGTTAATATAGACTGGTTCATTTACCAACCAGCCTATGCTACCAATGAATTTAATCATTTTTCCATTGAGACCTACGCCAGATCGTCCAGTACCCCAACAAATCTATTTCCGAAGTAACGAAGTCGATTTGTTTGGAGGTTTGGATATTCACAGAGCAGGTGTTGAATGGGTTCTATTTCCTCTTCATCCTGACAGCTCCTGCAGAAATTGGGTGCAAAAGCCCCCATTCTGTTTTCCATTATGCCAATGTCGCAACGACCTGTTAGTACACCTATCAAGATTCTAATGCTCTTTTTTACACAACGATAAGATATACCGAGATTGCTTTTCATTAATTCTAGGCCATAAAATTCTAGAGATAACACAATCGTTCCTGGCCCTTCAGGAGTAATTGATTGCCTCTTTAGTATTAAGGTCTATTTTTCTCTTGAGCACACCAATCGGGACGTGTATTTTCTTGACTGGATAGTAACTACTACTTCTATTTGCAATTGACCCATTCCTTGCCAGTTCATCCTCAACATACCACTTATTTATAGACTTTAAGGTCGCCTACGACTGCATAGACACTAGACAGTCTAAAACTCTACAAAGCCATGGGAGAATTCCGCCGTAAGCCCCCTTAAGGTATCCTGTTGAAAAATATCGCCTGGTGGTCTCCTTGCTCTAGGCTTAAGGCAGTCTGCAGAAGAAAAGGTGAAACCAGACGATTATGAACGGACGAATCCGGGCAGTCAATGAAAGAATCCGACTATGGAGTTAGTGTGTATGACAAGACACTCGTGACAGTAAGTCTGTGACGGGTTGGTACCAAATCCGGATACTGGTTAGTGTGTTCGTCAAATTTTTTAAAATTTAATAATACAGGTCTTGGTACAAAATCGGCCTCAATTCTTCAATGACTAAATTTACAATATTAATATACGTGGTGTCTTAAAAAATGTTATTCTTGGCGTGGTTCATCTCAAGTTGTTCACATTTGGATTGGGTGTCGTTTCTTAGCTGCGTTGATATGCTGACTCCAAGGCCAGAATAAAAGGAAACTGCTTCAGCGTTGTCCATTCTCATTTCCTCCGAGAAATCAATGCTGCACTCAGGTACCTTGGTTCGGGATGTCGTTAATCATTGTTCATTCTTCTCATCAGCAGATTAGGGTCATTGGCAACATTTGCAACCATCTACCTAGCTGCATCAGCAAGAACTATGTCCAATGGCTTGATTCGGGCTTACTCGTAGATTCGGTTGTTGCTAAAGTTCTTACGCCTCTATCCATCAAAGTGCAGTTCTCTGCAAATCTTTAACAGTTTTCTTTCATACAGTAAAAAGTTGCTGCATCATTGTCTTGGATATGGTGAGCCATACGGAAAAGCTGAAGCTATAATCATTGGCCTGAGAAGCTGCTTTAAAATCAGCAGCTTGGTTGGTTTGCTTAGTCCGGTCTTCTTCAAGAGAGGATTGATGCGAATGAAAGCTATGAAGCTTTGAGTAGAAGTTAGAACTGCTCTTTCATGCGGGTTGAAGCGAAGCAGCTTGTTGAAGTTGACTCCGAGGTATTAAGAGTTCTTTTTTGCTTGGAGGATGGATCCATTTAGTAGCTACATAATTTGGGGTTCTGCATACTGCCGCCGGTCTACAGGGGCTACGGTTGAAAACCGGTCTTCTGAAGCATACCAACTCCGACTTGGCGGTATTGATCTTTATTCCCTTCCGGACTGTTATGATAGGTGAGATGGAAGAGGAGTATGTGAGTGAGTCATCTGCAAAACACAGATTTTCAAAGTCTTATGGCAAAGGTTAGTCCGACTTCATTTTACTGTAAAAAAAGGGTCTGAGTTTCGAACCCTGAGGCACTCCAGCCCAAAAAGTCCTTGCTGTCAACTTGTTATTTTCAGGTCTCACTAAAAATTCCTGGAATAAAGAAAAGAAAATCATGTATTTTGATGAGTGCCTGAGGGATACCTAAAAGACGGAGCCTGTAGCAGCACCCCGAACGCTGTCGAATGCTTTCTCGAATCCCAGAAACCATCCAACAGTAACACTGTGACTATATAGAGCGGAAGTGACGTAGCCTGAAGTGACTTTGCGGAATTCAAACTGCATGTCGGGGACTATTTTCTAAAAGTTGAAAACAGCAAAAAGTCTTGATTCTTTTATCTCGTAACTAGCTGACCCGAAAGTCGTCTTTCTGTCAACAAAAAATGATGGTTTCTATCTTTCATTTGAAAAATGTCAAATACCCTACAGCGTGCGTGAAGCCTATTTTCTGCTCACAACTTTTCTTTCCGGTGACCGCTCTCACAAAGACGCTAAAATGTTTATGCCCAAGGTTCATCGTGTTGCCATCTATGAATACCTCTTCAAAGAGGGTGTCATTGTGGCCAAAAAAGATTTCCACGCCCCAAAACATCCCGAATTGGAAACAATTTTCAATCTTCATGTCATCAAAACTATGCAGTCGCTGCATTCCCGCGGTTTGGTAAAGGAACAATTCGCATGGAGGCATTACTACTGGCATTTGACCAACGAAGGTATCGAATACCTTCGGACATACTTGCACTTGCCCCCAGAGATTGTGCCAGCAACATTGAAACGCCCAGCCAGGTCTGAAACTGCTCGTCCACGACCAGCAGTTTCTGGTCCTCGAGGTGATTCCTCAAAGACTGGCGAAGATCGCTCGGCATACAGACGTGCCCCAAGCGGTGCTGACAAGAAGAGAGATGTCGGAGCTGGAGCCGGAGATGTTGAATTCCGTGGTGGATTCGGTCGTGGTTCTCGTCCACAATAGATGTAAACTGTAAATCAATAAAAACTTTGAATCTCAGTGATTTTATGACGTTCATTTTGATTCATTTCATAAACTGCCCCAAACTACGGTTGAAAAAGGACAATACTAAACTTGAAAAAAAAAATTGTCTGCTCTGAAATCTGAATTTCTTCAAAAAATCTAACGATGCAGTATTTTTGTTATCAATAAAAAATGCCTCTTCTAAAAAGCTCTCACAGAGAAAGACCTATTCAGCTTTGAAGCTAAAAACATATCCATCAAATACTGGCGCTTAAAAATAATAACTAAGGCTAATAAATTTCTGTTGAACATTGCTTTGTCAAATGGATAACAACTGAAATCTTGTCGTTGTCAAAATATAAACAATTAACTTAAGAGACCCACAAAATGAGAGATAACTAAATAATACAAAAAATAGTCTCCCTAAGTTCACCCCGTTTTAAGCAAACAAAATTGTGTTTGCCATGCTAAGTAATAAACACAATAACAGAACCGGAAACAATTGTTTAACTTTTTTATTCAAAGAGGAACCCTCTATATTCAGTGCTGATGGCTGTGTTCTTATACTCTTTACATAAGTATGTTGGTATATGTTCTTCGCGTCGTCGTCGGTCGCGTCACATCGAGGGCGACTTAACTTCCATTGTGCCTTCAGCATGATGCCACTGCCGGCGGGAGCTATTTTTAATTTCACCCTCGGCCATATTCCAGTCCCTTGGCCTGGCCTTGATCTCTGTCTCTCTCTCTATACACGTTTGGGGCCAAACAAGCCATACGAGGGGAATATTTATGATGGGGGAGTATAAATTCACACGCAGATACTAAACCACTAGTCAAGGTGCTTATGGTTGAGCCGGGGACAGATTATACGCGAGCCCATTCAAGGGTATTCAATTGTAGGTATTGCTGTAAGTAAAAGGATTCCCTGTTTTTCCAGGAAAATGCGAATTTACGCAAAAACTTCTCAGCTCACACCTGCAGCCACAAACACGTTTGGTTTTAAGACTGCGTGGGGGACATTAAATGAGAAATTGATGATAGCCACATTTTGAGGGTATTTTACATAAACGACAGAAGTTTATACATATTTGACATTTTTGCATTTGGTTAAGGGGGGCAAAAGGTTGATGGGTTGTCAACCCAAATTTCGGACAGAGAGTTCATCTCACCTCAACCACATAAGCCACAACAATTTTGTGGAAATTCCGTTACTACCTCATTTCTTCAAGTTAAATTTGGTCCCCCTAGAGGCTTCAAATCTATATGTGGTCAGCTTCTGAATGTGACTGTTAACTTTGTAAAAATATACACTCTGGCTCATTGGATTGAAGTCTGACAAATATTCTGAAACAACTGAGAGCATGCATACATTCCTCCAAAAGAAACCTGTTTGGTTAATCAAAATTGGAGGTCTGAAAAGTTCTTATATTAAGTATTTTACGCAACTTTTGCTTGCGAAATCATGGAGTCAGGATACATGTTCATTTGAACAACACGTTCAACATAGACGATTATGTTCTCTGATTCTTCAACCAATCATTAGCCAACGAACTTCCTTGTTTATACGGAAGTTTGACCGTCTAGGTCCAATTTACAAGGTTATCATTCTCTCTACTGCCTCCGTCTTTGTCCTTGATCATAACGATGACGAGGCCAACTATTCTTAGCCTCAGAAACATCTAAAGATGTCGACTTCGTCAGAATAGACCAATAAGGCTAACCACAAACCGAAGCGGACAACCTGTTTGCTTGTCGCAAGACAAAAAATCGTGTCGTACTTCACCCCACACCGAAGACGACAAAGACAAAATATTTTGTGCCTGTCGCATTCGGTGTGTTTTGCCAGCGGACAAACAAAAAAGACAACAATTGAAAAAAAAATAGGTTGTGTTTTCCCTTGATTTTATTTTGCTTCTTTATTCCTCGATGAATGGCACAAACACATTTATCGGGAATCAGACAAATTGTTGGAATTTCATGTGTATAATATACAGTATACATACATTGCCGTCTATTTCTCGTGTATGTGAGACGTGAGACCTAACGGGATCCAAAAGTGTAAACAAAAATGAACCACGTGGAGAGCGTCCCTACTAGGTATAATCTGCAGACACATTTTGGAATTACATGCGTATATTACAATTTACATACATACATACGAAGAAATTTAGTCGAGTTTTCATGCACACTTCTTTGAAACCACAAACATGCACACAAAATAAATCTCTTCTTTTTTCTTAATTCTTCTTTTTCTAAATTCTTTTTACCCTTACAACAACATCCATACCAAATTGCACAAAATACAACAAGAAATACCGCAATAAAATACAAATCCAAGTATGAGCAACCGACATGTCCGTTTGTCGAAATCTATTTGTTTGTCTTGTTCACTTTGGTCTGTGGTTCTTCATAAGACGGTGTGTACTTTTAGGCGTCGAAATTTTGTCCGGGACTGTTTGTCTTCTTTGGTGTGGTTTGCTCCTATACAACCCCATGTATTTACTGCAACTGATGAGCGGACACGACTTTTTATCGTGTCGTGTCTGTTTCCGTGTGTGTTGCCTCATAAGAGCAATGGACCTGTGTCCGGGGAAGAGCGAGCAAACGTTTTGTCCGCTTCGGTTTGTGTTTTAGCCTAAATGGGTGGGTTTAGTCCAACTTGTAGATTTTTCAAATTCATGGCGTTGGACGCCAGGTTGAACAGTAGGCAGGACAGTGCGTCCGCTTGTCAAAGTCCATTGAAGAATTTGACGGGTAGCAATGTAATTCGCGATTTCAGGGTTGGTTTAATTTTAAGAAATACCGCAATAAAATACAAATCCAAGTATGAGCAACCGACATGTCCGTTTGTCGAAATCTATTTGTTTGTCTTGTTCACTTTGGTCTGTGGTTCTTCATAACACGGTGTGTACTTTTAGGCGTCGAAATTTTTTCCGGGACTGTTTGTCTTCTTTGGTGTGGTTTGCTCCTATACAACCCCATGTATTTTACTGCAACTGATGAGCGGACACGACTTTTTATCGTGTCGTGTCTGTTTCCGTGTGTATTGCCTCATAAGAGCAATGGACCTGTGTCCGGGGAAGAGCAAGCAAACGTTTTGTCCGCTTCGGTTTGTGTTTAGCCTAAATGGGTGGGTTTAGTCCAACTTGTAGATTTTTCAAATTCATGGATCTCCAACGCCAGGTTGAACAGTAGGCAGGACAGTGCGTCCGCTTGTCGAAGTCCATTGAAGAATTTGACGGGTAGCAATGTAATTCGCGATTTCACGGTTGGTTTAATTGTTTCCCAAGCTTGTTTGTTGATTTTGTTTTTTTTTTTTAAAGAAGATTTACCTACTTACTTGCTTAACCGGCTCCAAATCCGCGAAGCATCTCAGTCTGAGACACTGCAGCCTTTTATCGGGAACGGTCCCTCGCATGCAGTCTCTAGTCACCAAAACCAAGCGCTCTGGCAACCGAAGCATGATCTTCGTACCGGATGTTCGGTCTTCCCTGTCATCTGGAACCTGGGGTCTACGACTTTCTTAGCTATAGCGTTATCGTCTATTCGCTCGATGTGGCCGAGCCAATGTAGTCGCCTTTTCTTGGCCGTCTGGACTAAATTCACATCTTGGTACAGCTCGTACAGTTCGCGATTGAA
Source organism: Sphaerophoria rueppellii (assembly GCA_920937365.1). Taxonomy (NCBI): domain Eukaryota; kingdom Metazoa; phylum Arthropoda; class Insecta; order Diptera; family Syrphidae; genus Sphaerophoria; species Sphaerophoria rueppellii. The sequence continues at coordinate 31,592,587 of CAKKXW010000004.1, read as the reverse complement.
ATTTCTTCTCCAATCGCCATCGTATCATTAAAATTCTGTAACCTCAAATAATAATAAGCTTACGGACGACTTTTTCTAGGGAATCGTCTCGGTCAAACTTGGTTTATCGTTTTCCCTTCTAGCAAAATTGTCCTACCTTACAAATGGGGCCAACTATTCCTTGTCTATAAAAATAAGATATAGTGTCGCGACAGCTCTTGAAAGCCAAGTTCTAAGTGCTTTACTCTCATCAACAATTCTTTGAGTGCGTATGAAGAACTTAGAGGACCTACAATTTAACGCCGATTCCGAACGGCAAAGTTAAGAATCACTTTTTCATGACAGATTGATATTCTTGGAACTGTTGTCGGTTTTTCGCAAGAGGCAATGCCCTTGAAAGATGAAATAAAAACTTTGTGGACACGAGCCTTGTCTATGGAACATCAAAATATGTCGATGTCGTGTGCATAAGCCAATAATTGGCTAGGCTTGGAAATGATAGTCTACCTTGTAGGTGTTGCGAATTCGTGGATCTCCAACGCCAGTTCGAAGACTATGTCAAAGCCCGTAAAACATGTTGACTGCTCGAAATTATACTTACTTACTTAAGGTGGCGCTCCAGTCCGGGGTGGACTTGGGCCTCAACCAACAAACCTCTCCAGCCAGCTCTGTCCCTAACTAGATGTCTCAAGTATTGCACGCCGGATTACTTGAGGTTGTCTTCAACTTGCGAGCGCCATCTGAGCCTTGGTCTTCCTCTACTGCGCCATCCCTCTGGGGTGGATTCGAAAACTTTACGGGCGGGAGTACTGGTGTCCATCTGTCCACCAACCCATCTTAGCTAGGTCAGTGTCGCTGTACAGCCCGTACAGTTCGTCGTCTCTACAGTTCTCCTCCATTCACTGCTTATGCAGTCAAGACCAGCGATCTTCCGAAGAACTTTTCTCTCGAACCAGCTGGCCTAGGGTGCTCTCATCCATTCTTGACAGGGTCCAAAAAAAGTACTGGTTTCGCAAAACCACTGCATCACGCTGCGTCCCCCCAATGATGTCAATGTGATCAATGTTCAGCATACACGAGTAGTTGCACAGACTCCTAGTGTTGACATGGGAGTTCTGCATGACAGTGCATCACCTTGTCATAAGCCTTTTTTGACATTGGAGGCGTCTGTGATGTCGTTACCGACTCTAATGGAGCAGTGCGAGTTCTCCATTGCCATTCTGCTCAGACGAATGAGTTTTGTAGAGATGCCAAAACTGGACAGTTCTTCTCTATAGATGGTGTAATACGCGGCCTTAGAATCGATGAAATGATTGTAGGCGTCGATTTGGAGTTCTGACTCCAGGCCAGCAAAAAAGGAAACTGCATCAGCGTTGTCCGCTGTCAATTGCTCGGGGACATCCATGGCACTAAGATACCTAAGGGATGTCGTTCTTCGTTGGTCATCCTTCTCATCGGCGGATTGGGGTGGTTGGTAATACTTGAAATCATCTTTCTAGCTGCGTCAACAAGAAATATGTCCAGTGGCTTGCTGTGGCATTTGCGCCTTTGCCTATCGAAGTGTAGTACAGTGCAAATCCTTAGCAGCTTCCTTTCAAATAATAAAAGTTTCTGCATCGCTGTAGCATGCTGGAAAGCTGTAGCTGATAACTGGCCTGTGTATTTGTACGTAGATCAGCAGTTTTGTTGGCTTACCTAGTCCTGTCCGCTTCTTCCATAGGGGATTGATGCGATCGATGGAAGGCTAAATTAACTCTGGCAAGCACTGCCCTTGAGTGTTGGTTGAAGTGAAACAGCTCGGTGAAGTTTACTCCCAGTTACTTGGCGTTTCTTTTAGCTTCTATTGTTCATCCATTTGGAAACTTCAGTATAAGGTTCGTGCATGCTGCCGTCGATCTAATGCGGCTGCTGTTGAAAACCGGTCTCCTGAAGCATACCAACTCCGATTGGGTGTAGTACTCGTAAGTCCCGATATGTGGGCTTCAACCTTTCGGATTGCTAGGTCAGATGAGATGGATGAGGTGTACGTGAGAGAGTCATCTGTAAAAAGCAGATTCTCACAGTCTGATGGCGCAGGTTGGACCGACGCAAGTCATTAGGCTGTAGAGAAAGGATCCGAGCTTCGACCCTTGGGCCACTCCAGCCAAAATATTCCTTGTTGTTGATTTCATATTTTCAGCTTCCACGAAGAACTTCCTGGAAGAAAGAAAAGAAAAGAAAATTTTAATAAGCGCCTGAGGGATATCTAAAATACGAAGCTTGTAGATGAGAGCCTCGATCCAAACGCTGTCTGAATGCTTTCTCAACATCCAGAAAGCATCCTACCGAAACACGGTGAGGAGACGTCGTTCTGGAATTTAACCAAGGCATGTAGAGTGGAGTGGCCTTTGCGGAATCCAAACTGCATGTCGGGGATGATGCTGCGCTCGTTGCACAATTTTGTAAGTCTCCTGAGTATAATTTCCTCTAGAATCTTGCTCATGTTGTTAAGAAGGGAAACAGGCCGATAGTTGCAACCCAGGTTGCTTGCTCCTTTCTTTGGGATGGCCACTATTTTTGCTGTTTTCCACTTCTGTGGAAAGTAGCAATTGTTAATGCAGTTGTTGATGATAAATCGCTAGAATTATCATGACATCTTGCGGAAGTTTCTTCAATATGTAGTTAGAAACACCTTCCATTTCAGTAGACTTCTTTGACCTAAGATTGCCGATGATTTCTGCAATCTCCTCCTGATTGCAGAATTGCTGAATCGTCAGTTGGACAGGCATCGTCAAACTGAACTGCTTCAGTATTGGGTTGCTGGATCAAATGGATGGAGGCGTCGATATCCATACGGAAGGCTTGGTCTGCTGACGGAGAAGTTGTGAAGCTTTGCTCGAAGTGGTTGACAAAGGCTTCGATCTTATCTGCTGTTGTTGTAAACTCGATGTTGTTGATGAGCATTACTTCCGGAAGTGGCTTGTTTTTCCCAATTATTAAACCCTACTGTCCTGATAATTTCTGAATATTTTTTGTTGTTGTAAAAACTAGGTGTGAATTGAACCATCATAAAATTTAATTTCGCACTGGTGTAGTCTCTATTTTTGTTCTGCTATGTAATAACGGAAGAGTGAATATTCGACTTGTGACTTTATAGTCCAGTCCAGTACAATCAATTGGCTACAGTAGGTCCCTTTTTTTATAGTCTAGGCGGTACGGTTTTAAAATAAATTATCGTAATGTAAAAGGATTGTATTTTTTTTTTTCTCTCAAAATTCATTTTTTATTCATAATAACTTTCTAGACAAAGAATTCAAACTAGCTTATTATCTAAAATCTTATATTTAACTTACTGGCCCCAACCGGGCGCTCTAAGGAACTCATGGTCAACTTAAAATTAATGCCATTTAATTAAATTTTTTTTTTTATTGTTCTTGTTAGAAAATTAAGGAAAAAAAACTAACACCATATCATTTTCATTTTCCTTACATGCTACTTAAAATTAGGTCCTTAAAAATACAACTTAAAATTAACTAAAACTACCTATTCTACCTAACAACTACTTACGAACTAGAACAACCACAGCAGCAAATCTCTATCATTTTTATTTCATTTTTTTTGTTATTATTGTTTTTTTTTTACATTTTTCTTTTTTTTTTATTTATTTCGTTTTTTTCGTTTTTTTTTTTCGTATCTTTTTTTTTATTTTATATTTGTTGTCCTTGTCAATGTATGTGCCACCATGCCTACTCTACTTAAACCTAAACCCAAAACCCTTAAACTAAAACAAGTATGTAAGCCGGCCAAGTCTCAAAACCCCACCCGACTACTCATTATCAAGTGCTGACTGAAGCCACCAGAACTGGTTCTCCTGCTTCACCCTATCGATTCGGTCCCGTTCGGACACAGCCCTACTGAACCGAAGGAGCTCTGCCCCGTCTTGTGCGAGGACGTCTCGACTGTAAAGGAGCCGCCGATCGACGGTTCTTCACCTGACGTGGTAGATTAGCGGCACCGCCAATCTGTCCTGTATCAGACCGCATCTATCTAAATAGAGGAATGCCTCTGGTGGAATGAAGCCGCTCAAGCGTGCACTATCAAAATATTCGTCGTTCGGATAGAACGCCCCAAAGATCAAATTATTCGTCGAAGTCATAGCTCTCGCAATGTGACCCCGAACAAGTTTTATCACGAAATTGTCAATTCTGTTGATCCGAGCCTCGTTGTATAGAACCTCGTTAGAATAGTAATGTACATAAGAAGATTCCGGTGTCCGATACAAACCGAGACAGCGCCGAAGACACTGCCTCTCGAACACCCGAATCTTCTCCATTTGAGATGGCGCAACGTTGAACCACACTGGACAGCCATAAACGATCATCGGCCGTATGAGGACCATGTAGCAAATTACCTTCACTCTGGGGTCAAGCCGGCTGCTGTAAAACAGCCGTTTCGTCAGAGCGAAGGCTCCTCTGGCCTTACTCAGAGCAGCATCCATATGTCTGTCGAAATACAGATACTGGTCCAACCAAATACCGAGGTACTTCACTTCACTTTTGCTCGTTGATCGCTGTCCGTGAGGCCCAAAGATGACCATCTTGCGCCAATTCTTGCGCGTATCCCTCGTGGCCCTAGCCAGCGGGGTCCGGAATAGAATTGTTTCACATTTCTGGACATTTATTTTCAGTTTCCAGTCATCGCAATATCGCTGAATCTTCTCGAAGTCACGTTGCAAGAGAATTTTAATGACTTCAACCTTTGGGGCGATTCTGTACGCAATCAGGTCGTCGGCATACGCAATTGCTTGGATAAGGCTACCTATCAGATCGCTGGTGTAAATACTGAAGAGAATTAACCGCTCCCTGTTGAAGACCCTTTTTGATTTCAAAGGTGGTGGTAGAAGTTACATTGCCACTTTTGACAACAAACTTTCTACCGTTGAGCATATCATAAAGCATATACAACAATGGTTTACTGATGCCTAGTCTGGTGAGTTTTAGGTACAAGCCTTCTAACCATACGGTGTCGAAGGATTTCTCTAAATCCACCAGTACAGCACCCGTGCATTGTTTTTTGGACTTATTCCATTGGATATCAGAGACGAGCTTAGACGTGGCATGAATGGTGTCATGTCCCGCCTTGAACCCGAACTGATTATCCGGAGTTATTTTGTTGTCCACAGCCCACTCACTCAGAGCCCTATTGATTACCTTTTCGAATACCTTGCTGATGCTTGGTAGAAGACTTATCGAGCGAAGATTTGACGGATTGGAGTTGTGCTTTTTCGGGAGAGGATGAACCACTATTGCTTCAATCGGTAAGTGTCTTAATACAGTGTTGGATATACCATCGACACCTGCTGACTTCTTATTCTTTATTGAATCGAAGATGAACTGGAGTTCTATCTTCGTGATGAGCAGAAGCATGAATTGATTAACGTCAGCACCTAGCAATTAAGCCTTATCTGACGTGTGACCACTCACACAGGTGTCGTTTATAAGTGTTGACATTCACCCTGATGATCCACCAGCTACAAAAGCACACCACAACTTTCAAAAGAAAGAAGCGGGTACCCTGCAACCGGATTCACACCAGTACCAATTGAATTAGTGCCAGCCCTTATTCATCTTGGTTTGATTCTAGACTACTATTCAGGCAAAACACGGAACTGCACTCAACCCTCGTTTACCGAAAGAAGAGCCGTTATCCGGTCACGGAAACTGCACTCAACTTTCAGTCACCGAAAGAAGAGCCGTAACCGCGATTTGCGAACAGCAGCTGAGGCCAAACTCAGACAACCACAACCCCCGCGAAGGTCCATCCCACTAGTGAGTTGGCAAGTCCTCACTACCCGCGGTACCCAATTGCCCCTGGGTGAGGGGTTGGTGTCACATTTTGGTTCTGTATAACCATTCGTTATACAGACATTGTTTCATTTTTGTGATCTTTTGAGTTTTGCAGCTTTTATCAACTGGCAGATGAGGGACACCGCTCACCCTCTGTCAAGTATATCCACTTTGATTGAAGGGATGAACCAGCCAATCAAGAGATATACCCAACAGGGCGTCTAATTTCATTAACATCTATCCACATTCGGTATTCGTTGATCGTATTTCCTCATTTAATATATCCTTAGATATATTATCTGTTAAGGATCGCATCAATCTTCATTATACGTCCTGTTTCAATCCGTCAATTCCATTAGACTAAAGCTGCCTACGTCCGCAGGTTCATGCCAATAAATTGACAAGAACCTCTCAGAGGCACCACTTGAAGGTGTAGGTCAGCACGTTCACTTACTGGGGAATATGTACTCGGAAACATGTTTCCTTTCTAAATTTCCAGGTCCATGATTTCACCTCCAACTCGTGATGAGCAAGGGACTTGGGCCTGTTCGATCGGCGATTATAGCGTTTGCTAAGAAGTCGTCATCAAACCGTGTAGAACAACGGTTCTCGGATCGCCAGTGCGTAATATCATTCCTCAGGTAGAACTGATGAAGTAAAGCTCTGTTTTCCAGGTCGTGGTTTGGGCGAGTGCAAGCATTCACCTTATACACTTGCTGGAAAGCAGCACCAACTGTCTCCACTTTCTCCTGCGGATCTTCAATCACAAAGAAGTCATCGTCCAAGACGGCTTCCTCAGGATCAATTTGCGCTGTCAGAAGTACGTCTCTGTTCTCTGTTGTCCTCTGGAGCTTAAGACACGGAAGGTCGTTCTGATTCCTGGACCTAAATATCTTATTAATTTGAGGGAACATACTCGGGTCGCTAGAACTCACGGCACGAATTTTCTTGTCCCAGTACAAATTAATAGATAACCTGTAGTTTTCCTTGATCAGGGTGTTGACGTTCTTAACTAGCAGTGTTTTTGAAAAGTGAATTCACCGCAATTCATTTGTCTTTTAAGGGCTTTATCTTATACTTTTTACCGAATGATTCAATCAAGTCATCAGTAGTGTGGATGACCTGTGCAAGTTTACGAATTTAAACGGCTCAACATTTTTTTCATTTAAAATCCATTCGGTTTTCCACAAAAGCCTGATACCGACTTTTTTTTTCGTTTGTGATTGGGCAGCAGGGGTTGTGTTTTGGTTGCTTGTTTATTTTTTTATTTTTCGGTTAATGCTTAAGCTCTCGCACCTGTTTTCTATTTCAATTTGATAGAATTGAATTTGTGGGGGTTCAAAAGTTCCTTCTGTATAAATTCACATTGGGTATGAATTTGAAGTGAGTCTGGCTTATGTGGGGATTCGGCAAACAATTTTCTTTTTTTTTTCCTCTTTTTGTATGGTCTCCAATGTTATTATTTTAGGAATTAAATTTTAAATTTTTATTGGGATTGAGGTTGGAATGTGGACAGCTGTTGCGATTGGAATCCATTTTCCTTTGCCTAATCGAAAAAAAAGGTTTTTCTATCATATCACTTTTTTTTTTACTGCTGCTGCTGCTTATTTAGTTGGAAAGGAAAAAAAATTGGAATAGAGCTTATGGATAACTTACGGTTCAGTTACTGATTGGACTGCTGAACTCATGCAGCAACTCAGATTTAATGGCATTTTTGTCCCATTTATGGTATATTCCTTTTTTAATATGACAACGGCGACAGGGCAATAGAAATAAAAACAGCTTCTGGGATATATATTTTTTGTATTTTTTGATGGGATAATAGACTCTGACAATATGACTGGTCATTTCATATATCTACTTCAAGAGTTCAGTGGCATAGTGGCGGTGTGGAGTGCGGCGCGGGCGACTCCAAACGAGGACTAAATGATAAAGTTTATGACAACATAACATTTATGTATACCTAGGACGTAACTTCGTTTGTTAGTGGGAGTATTATGAAGGTTATGTGTGCTTGTATTTTTTTTTGCGCATTACGTCCGGTGAATTGCGTAATGTTGACGACATGTGTTGAAAATAAAATTCAAGAGTAATTTAACAAATTGACAGAAAATGTTTTAAAATGCTTTTGAGCGGTCAGGAACGATTAGATGAGCAACTACTGTAAAGTTGTCCTTTAAAGGACAACAAAAAGTGGTTTAAATGTAAATATTGTGGCCTATTAAACGTACCCTTAAAAAATTTGTTTATGCTTTCCATAAAGCTCAATACCATTAGTCATTATCGCCCAGAAATTGCTCAATCTTAAGGATGCACGCAAGGCAAAACACTTAGCACTGTCAAACCACAAAATTCGCTTCAATTCTAAACTCATATATGCATTAACGGGCGAATATAGAGCCCCTAAGACTTTCATCAAATCCGTAATAATATTTTAATATATTCCGTTGCACATTTTGATTTCTCGAAAGCAATAAAAATGCGCTTTTCGTGGCTATTATCTATAACTCAACTCTTCCCGTGGTATGTGCGCTTTTAACGAGCACTTAAGCTCACAGACGAATAAACTGAAGCCATTACCATCATAAACCAGTCACTTTAAAGCGTTCATTACTCGCATACCACCCGCAGAATGAGGAGCAGCTATTTTAAGTTTAATAGTGAACATAAACCACAGGTGTTCAAATATTCTATGGGAATGAAAAAAAAAAGGAAGGAATAAATGGAAAGTTATGGACTGAAAAGCGTGAAGAACAGTTTAAGTTTCTTGTGTGTGATTTTTTTTCAGTTTTAATGGAAAATTGTCGGGGAAATTCTTGAGGAGGTGATTTTAGTTAATATTTAAATTTAATGTTGACTGTTTGATGAGGAAGCAATACATTAACTTAAAACTTTAATAGAGTGTTTGTTCTCAAGTTTAGAAGTTAAAAACTATAAATGACATGTAAGTTTTTATGTGTGCGCTTCGAAGCAGCAGCTATCAGTTGTTAAGAAATAAAACTTTGTATTCAAATAAAACGCAAAGATACACCCACTGCCGGTCGACAGCCAACTGTAGCACAAACACAACCAAATTGAACATTGCACTCTCAGTAGATTTTCACCATCCACCAACAGCCAAATATATTGTTTATCAGTGAAATGCAAAAGGTATGGAAATATTTCGTTTGCCAGCGTATAATTCACGTTCTTATTCTTTTACTTTGAAATCTGGAGTAAACAGTTGAGGCAGCAGCAGGTCTGAGCCTAACTCAACCAATTTTTGAGTGTGCCACTTGGCAGAGGTATGACAAATGTCGGAGCGTTGCCATGGTGGAAGAGCACTTTGCTTCGCCAAGTACTGTTCTCTCTTTTTTTTCGAATCGGTGTCAAATCAGTCCAATGGCATACTACAGTTGCTATTGTGTTGTACTCCAAATAGTCGATACGAACGTTGGCTTTCACCTTTCTATCGATGCGACAGTCTTCATCTTCTGTGGAATTCATCCGCTGGCTTCAACTTTTTGGCGCTTGTTGTCCAGAGTACATAAGTAAACGCAGCACTCATTGTACCAGATTTCTTAGCTACGTGGATAAATATTTAGTTGTGAAGCATCAATAGACCTCGAACACGTACGAATATATTATACTGACGACGTCCCTTCAAACATAAGAAGGACAATGAACTTGAGATATGCACGTGGAATGTTAGGGTCTATTAGTTCCTGTGCTGCCGAACGATTAGCTTCAAAGCAGACATTACCGCTATCCAGGGTATGCAATGGAATGGATAGGCAAGAAGAAAATGAGCCGGCTGGAATACAACATAAATGCTGGAGCAGATGGGCTAGCTGTCGAGCTGTTCAAAGCAGCAGGCGGCGATCTAGATAGGAGCATGTACCAAATCATCTGTATAAGATATGGTCGGAAGAATGCATGCCTGATAGATGGAACCTAATACATTGTTTACCCAATCCTGAAGACGAGAGATCTTCTGATCTTTGCCAATTACAGAGGAATCACGCTTATAAGATCCTATCTGCTGTAATACGCGAATGTCTGAAGCCTTTCGTAAACTATCTAATTCTTATCAATGAGGCTTCAGACCAGGAAAGTCAACAATCGAGTTTCCCTTTGCGGCAGATCCTGGAAAAAACCTATTAACTCCAAATCGATTCCCTCCTCTTTTTTATCGATTTTAAGGCAGCGTGTGACATTATCTCCTGAGACGAACTGTTTAAAGCTATGTCTAGTTTTGACATCCCTGTCCAGCTCGTTGGCCCCTGCAAAATGACGATATAGAACTCAAGGTGCCCCACCAAAGTTGGCAACGAGCGTACGGAATCATTCGATGTCAAATTTCATGCCAGATCATTAGAATTGTAATTGAGAAGATAGTGCAGATCTCCACTTTGAACACTCTTCTAAAAGGCTTTCCAGTTTCCCGCCTACGCCGATCATATTGATATTATGAAAAGCACACAGCGTGATGTCACTGGCGCGTTTGTGAGAATTGAGACAGAAGTGAAAAAAATGTTAGCGGTAAATGAGGGCAAAACGAAGTATATGCTGTCTTCGAGGAAGGACATCCAACACCAAAGACTCGGACAAAACGTCGCAATAGACGCATATAACTTCGAGGTAGTAGAGGAGTCTGCTACCTAGACACTACGGGTAGTGTTGTAGATGGGTTTTAAGTAATTTTTACTAGATCCACGAAGCTGTTCATGAGCTAGCGGGTAGTGTGGTAGTGCAGAAACAGAATAGCGGGAGTAGACTGTATCGGGTATCGGATTGCGGACAGTGGGTAGTGGATAAAGTGGTAACGGTGTAGCGAGTAATCGGGAAGCGGGTAGAAATCGCGGATAGCTGGGTAGCAGGTAAAGAGTAGCGGGGCAGATGGTGCTTCATCTTGCTTTTGTCCTCCATATGATTGACCTTCCACTACGACTCACGACTTGCAACCTTTCGACCAGACCTTTAACCTGACATCACCAATAACGAAAGGGCATAACCGCTGCCTTTAGACTTGACCTTAGAATGTGTCCATCGTGGTTTGACCGTCAATACTTAAATCATTTTCTTTTTGTTTTTTTGTTTTGTTTTTTATAACACTCAAGGGGTTTCTTGTACCCTTTTCATGCCGGAGACACAGTGAGTGCATTAGGAAGAAGGAAAGGAGGTGCCGGGGTACATTGGTTTTAAATTCCTGAACATTGCAATATTTTTGAAAGATAGAGTGTGGAAGGGAGTTCCACATTCGCGTAGTACGACTAAAGAACGATTCTCTATGCTTAAAAGTACGTCCGAAGTTCGGCTCGAAGGTAAACTGATGGGCAAGCGCGAGTATTACGGGCGAATTGCTTAAGAGGAAGAATGCAACTGGCTAATTCACAAGAGCACATACCCTAAAAATAACGACAGAACAGAGAGAGACACGAAACGTTACGACGGTGGTCTAACGATGTGAATGAGTTGGTTGTGTCTCTATTTACAATCATTCTAACAGCTCTTTTTTTTATACCGTCCAAGAGGCTTAAGTAGCTGGAGCACCAGCCCACAGATGAGAATTGTACGGATATAAGTCTTACAGATAATAGCCAAATCAGACGGGGAGAAAAATTTCTCGCACCGTCCTTAAGAACCCAAATATCTTGCGGGATTTTTGGCGACATCGCGTATGTGCTCGGACCACAAGAGGTGGTCAGTGATGCACATTTCGAGAATCTCGAGATTTTCGGTCTCATTGATGCAAGTGCCACTCATGGACAGTGGCAAGGCGGGTATGTCTCGCTTCAACGATGCAAGACAGCATTGAGTTTTCGAAGCATTAAACTCTACGCGATTTTTTATTCCCCATTGTGCAATGCTGTTTAAGTCAGAGTTTATTGAGCTTATCATATTTTGCCGTTTCAGTTCCACATCCGAAGAGTAGGGATGTGAATCTGAGAACGAATATGAAAACCTAAGGGTTCTATCGTCAGCGAAACAATAAATTGGATAGAAATTACAGACAAGAGATCATTAATGGAAATGGGGAAGATAGTCGGAGACAAAACGGAGCCTTGGGGCACACCAGCATTTATACTGTCTATTTCAGTCTTGAATCCGTTCAATCCAATTTGTATTAAACGGTTCGAAAAAAAGTTTCTAATCCAACGAAGTAGGGATTCATCGATATCGAAAGCACGCATTTTCGATAAAAGAGCAAGATGCCAGACTTTATCAAATGCTTATGAAATATCAAGTGCAACAATCTTACTTTCTCCAAAACGATGTAAAGATTTGTTCCACTATTCGGTGAGATAAACCATCAGATCACCAGTGGAGCTGTTGCTGCGAAAGCCGTACTGCCGGCCATTCAGAAGCTTTCGGTCTTCGAGATATTTCTTGAGCTGATAGTTTCTCAGCGTTGACCTTAGGAAGAAGGGAAGTAAGTACAATCGGGCGATAATTGGAGGTAGAACAATATTCGCCTTTCTTTGGGATTGGCTGGAGAACTGCTGTTTTCCAACCGCTCGGACAAGCCCAGAAGAATAGGATAGTTGGAAAAGCTTACGCAAGGGTTTTGCCAGCGTGGAAGAACACCTCTTCAGAATAATAGCGGGGATACCATCCGGACCAGCGGATTTATGTATGTTGAGATCCTTTAGTACTCTCGCCACAGGACGAGTGTGGAAGAAGATTTGTCCCATGGAATAATTGACGCGCTCAAGAGGGGGAGTCATGACACTCTCTGGCAGTGTAGAGTTGGAGGCGAACTGCCTAGCAAAAAGGTTCGCTTTCGCGAGCGAGCGAACAACTTATTTTTAATGTTTATTTATTGAGTCAACAGTAGGCAATTTCCTTAAACAAGCATCAAGGCATAAATAACCGAAATGAATAAATGAAAATCCCTAACGTTTCTTATTTTTTTTCTATTCTGATGTCTATGGGCCATCGTTCGTCATAAAAAATGCTCACATTAAGCTTCCCTAATGAATGTAATTCTAGTCTAATGATGCGGCAACTTAATACTGCTCTGTATTCTTAATCGTCTTAATTAATGCTTCCCTCGAAAAGTCTTCTGTAAATTATATTTCCGAAAAAACACATAAAAATTAACCTCAATCTGACCCTTAAAATTTTAATTATCTAAAACCTTTTCGCTGAAAACAAAATTTTACTAAGCAAATCATTTCACAATATAAAACAGATATAAAAGAAGGAAAATTAAAAACCCTCTCTTTTAATATTGAATGCTGAACAAATTTAACGATTACACGTGTAAACACTCCACAGTAAATTAATTTTAATTTGCTTAGCCACTGTGCCGTGTCATCGGGTAATGGTTTTACGACTTCTTGTTTATTTTTTCTATTACCAGAGCTAAATTCTAATACCCCAAGCTTACACAAAATTTATCTAACCCAAACAAATAAAATAAAACCAACAAGAAATTCACCACAACTTCCCCCTCCCTCACATAACAAAAAAAAAAAAAAAAAACATAAAAGAAATACCAAAAGGTAAGTTCAACGTATAACTCACCGGAATCTTGAATTCCCAGCTCCCACCACTGCGAGCCCCATAACCCTCTTAAATAAGCTTCACAATAATATACCTTTTAAATTTCAAAGATTTTGGGTAAACTAAGCTAAACAGCCGGAGGAAAGCGTTTTGTTTTCGTGTTTATTCCAATTCTACTTACATTTTTATTTTTATTTGGTATTTTTATGTGAGTTGAAATGCTTGTCGAAAGAGATTTTTTTTTTACCTTTTGTGCACATAAACAACCTTTAGAAGCTATTTCATTGCGAGAATTGCTTTGTGTGAGTGTGTGTTACGCCACTCGATGTCGACTTTCGACAATGACGAAGTCGTCGTCTGCGTCTGACGTACATACATTCGGGAATCGTAAGTCAAACTTCGGATATTACCCAAACATACGACAATTTGTCACGCAAATCTTCCCGAACGATATTTCCTACTTTTTTTTATTTGTTTGTGTGTTTCGGTGTATCAACCCCCGAAAAAGGAACACCCCATTCCCTTAATCCGGTATGCCACGCACGTTTAGGTGTGCGACAGAACTTTATTCTCAGTTGTAATAAAAATTATTCTCATCGACCTTTATAAGGGTGACTGCAATGAATTTAAATTGACCCTCTGACAGAGAACCCACCGCACACCCTTCGCGGTATTCTGTCCAACTTCAACCTCTGCTCTGCCAGAGGCAAGTCAGCAAAACAAGGGATCACATCACATCACAGAGAGCACTGTATGTGGAAGAATCTCTCTGTGAGATAGGATTTACCTCAAACTTAATTAAACCCATGCCGGATGGATAGAAGCCAATATAAAGGGTATGCGGAGCCGAAAGAACATACTTTTGTGTTCAGTTCGTTTGAGAATTCGAATTCCGGAAAATCTTCGAAGTTAAAAAAGAAGACGAAGTACCTGAACATATTTTTTTTTTTTTGGCGAAAAAGAGAAGAAGTTATTCCCAAATGAAGAAAAGAATTCCGCTGATGATGAATGAGAGAACGAATTCTTTATTGGAATGGAATGCTTAAAGTTTAACAAGGGTTATTCTGCTAATCCAAAATGAAATACTTTATTTTCTTGAGTTTATTGAGAGTTGCGCAATTGAACAAAAGCTTGGAGCTGAACTATTGGTCTTTTTTGTTATGTCATGCTTTCTAAAATCTAAAGGGGGCTTCATTAAGGGCAGGTTGATTGTAGCCTTAGAGTAATTTCATGGAATCGATTATGTTGTCTTTGATGACTGCGGTGGTTCGACCTGCGACTTAAGAAATCCCCACAGCAAAAATCTAAAGGGGTCAAATCACACTGTCTTGGTGGTCTATTCACGTCACCTCAGCGTGAGATAACCACGCCATGAAAACATTCGTGCAGAATAGGTATCGATTGTGCCTTGAGCTGTGTGGCACGTTGCACCATCCCGTAGAAACCATATGTCTTCGGCGTCCATATCATCCAATTCCGACGACAAGAAGTTGATGATCATCTGGCATTATTTTCGAAGAACTACGGACCGATGACGCATCCAGCCCACACCAAACAGTAACTTTATTTGAATGCATTTGCACCTCGTGACAATCCGACAATTTTGTTTATTAACGTACCCACTCATCCAAAAGTGGGTCTCATCCCTAAAGCTGATTTTTCTACCCAAATATAGGATCAACTCCCAACTGCTCCAAAATCCAATTAGCGAACCGACCAATCTGCGTATGGTAGACGTCAAACGTCAAAGTCGTTTGCTGCCAGCACAAAATTTAGAGGATCAGTGGCAACACTGCCAAGCAGCCATCAGAGATGCCACCTCTTAAGTAATAGGGTTTACACGGCCACACTCATCGTCAAACCAGAGGTTTCGCCGGCGAGCACATGCAGCTAAAAAAGAGGCATATAAAGCGGCGCTGAAAAGAAAGACACAAGCAGCTCGAGAGCTTTGCGAGCAGAAAAGAAGAGAGGAGCACAAACTTCTCAGAAAGAAAACAAGGGAGTATGAGAAGCTCGCGATGAAAGAGATAGAGGAATGTCACAAAAAAACGTGGTTTGAAAGTTTCGGGTTTATATACCCCAAACCGAAGACTAAAAAGACCATCATGGGAACATCGTAGCGGAACCACAGTCAGTGCTGAGGATGTGAAAAGACCACTTTTCCAAGCTGTATAGTAACGATGACGAGCAAAATTCCGTCAGCAATACAGAACCATTCAATTTGGGTGAAGCAGGTCAACAATTCCACCCGCCCGACATTGAAGAAGTGAAGGAAGCGATATCTAAACTTAAGTCGACCAAAGCCGCTGGGGCAGACGGGCTAGCCGCCAAACTGTACAAAGCAGCTGGAGATGATTTGGTTAGGAGCATGCACCAGCTCATCTGCCAAATTTGGTCAGCATCGTATGCCCGATCCTCAAAAAAAGGAGATCCCCTGAACTGCACCAACTAAAGAGGTATAAGTCTCCTTAACATCGCCTACAAGATCTTGTCTGCTGTGCTGTGTGAACGTTTGAAGCCCTTCGTCAACAACCTGATAGGTCCTTATCAGTGTGGCTTCAGACCCGGAAAGTCCACCATCGATCAAATATTCACCCTACGGCAGATCTTGGAGAAGACCCAGGAACTTCAAATTGATACCTACCAACTTTTCATCGATTTCAAGGCCGCGTATGACAGAGTCTATTTAGATCAATTATAAAGAACAATGTCTAGTGTTGGCATCCCAGAGAAACTGGTCCGCCTGTGTAAGATGACAATGGAAAACTCACGCTGTCCCATCATGGTCGGAAGAAACCAAACGGACGCTTTTGACGTCAAAAAATGTTTTAGACAAGGCGATGCGGTGTCACGCGATTTCATCAACATTAACGTCAACACCAGAGGCACAATCTTTCAAAAGTCCGTCCAGCTACTAGGATACGTCTAGATCTGGTCTATATACCTCAGCGATGGAGAGAAGTAAAGGTAGTATTCATTCCCAAGGCAGGCAAAGGCTCGCATGTCAATCCTAAAGATCTAAGACCTATTAGCCTATCATCATTCATTCTCAAAACGCTGGAACGATTGATTGATATCCATATACGTAATAGCATTGATAAGAGACTATCGATGTCTCAGCATGCTTACTGCAAAGGGAAATCGGTAGAAACGGCCTTGCATACTCTGGTAAGAACTATCGAATACTCCCTAGAGCAAAAGGAATATACTATGGTTGCCTTCCTGGATATTGAAGGTGCTTTCAACAACGTTGACACATCTGCTATCACTTCTGCTATGACGACCCTAAACGTTGAATTCTCGCTCTGTGAGTTGATTAATCTAATGCTAAAAAGCAGGATCATCAACTCTAAGATGGGGGATTTTTGTACGAAAAGGTCTGTCAGCAGAGGCACTCCGCAAGGTGGTGTTCTGTACCCTCTCCTGTGGAACATAGTAGTCAACGAACTGCTAATATCCCTCGAGACTGAAGGCTACAGAGTGATTGCGTATGCCGATGATGTTGCTATCGCCGTCACAGGAAAATATCCTAATACGCTGAGAGACCTCCTCCAAAACGCACTTAACATGCTCACTGAATGGGCTGATCACTGTGGACTTAGTATTAATCCCCAAAAAACAGACCTCGTCCTTTTCACACGGAAGTACAAGATCCCATTAATTGAACCTCCCTCAATAAAAGGTGTACCACTGATTTTTACCAATGAAGCCAAATATCTCGGCCTAATATTGGACAAAAAGTTAAGTTGGAAACCTAATATTCAGGAGAGAGTTAAGAAAGCTACAGTTGCTCTTTTCTCCTGCAAGAAAGCCATAGGAAGCAAATGGGGTTTTCAACCTTGCATAACCTATTGGCTATACACATCGGTCATCCGACCAATACTCTTGTACGGGGTTGCAGTATGGTGGACTGCGCTGGAGAAAGTCACTTACTGTGACAAACTCAGCAGAGTCCAACGCACTGCATGTCTCTGCATAAGCGGGGCATTGAGAACCACACCCTCAGCAGCGTTAGATATTCTCTTCCATCTGACACCCCTCGAAATTTTTAGCAAACAAATGGCGGCGAGTACAGCTATAAGGCTCAACGCCTCATCTCAATGGACCAACAATAATGTGGGACATTCCATCATTTTGAACTTCTTCGGTTCTATACCAAAGTACATAGACTACACCATTCCAAAACCCCAATTTGGTAAAAACTTCCAAATATCCATTCCATCCAGAGATGAATGGGAAGACAAAAAACTTCTGGATGACAAAAGCATTCATTTTTATACAGATGGATCCAAAACAAGTGATGGAGTTGGTAGTGGTGTGTACTCAGAAAAGCTTAATCTAAGCATCTCATTCCGCCTCCCTAATCATTGTAGCGTCTTCCAAGCGGAAATTTTAGCGATCAAAGAGGTTCTCTCCTGGCTAAGAGAAAACGTGATATCAACTTCGGATATCCGCATCTTCTCTGACAGTCAGGCTGCTATTAAATCTCTTGACGGTGTCTCAACCAAATCTCAAACGGCCCTCGATTGCCGATCGTCTCTTATGGAGATGGCGCAGCAATTTAACATTCACCTCTGTTGGGTGCCGGGCCACAGAGACATCTCAGGAAATTGTAGAGCCGATGAACTCGCTAAAAATGGAACCGTCATACCTATTTCACCTGAAAGGGAAAAGATAGGTATACCGATAGCTACATGTAAACTTCTGCTAAGAGAAACAGCCTTAAAGATAACAAATTCTAGGTGGCACAATCTACCAACGTGCGCAGCCACAAAACGCATTTGGCCTTCACTGGACCTAAAAGCGCTCAAAAGACTTGCTATCTCAAAGCAGACTTCATATTAGCTCCCTAATAGGTGTCCTTACGGGACACTGTCTTATAGGCAGACACGCAACACGACTTGGTGCAGCCTCAAATGACTTCTGCAGGAGCTGTATGGACGAGGAAGAAGAGGAAACAATCTCTCACCTTCTCTGCACTTGCCCTGCTCTTTCACTAAGACGCAAACTTCATCTGGGAGAGTACTTTTACGATAATCCCAGTGAACTAGCTAATAAGGATATCAAATGTCTTCTTCGCTTTATAAAAAGCTCAAAATGGTTCGACTAGTAAGAAGTAATTCTCTAGATTCATGTGGTATCACAATGGGCCTTTTCTTTTGGCCTAAGTGTGTGGATTCTGTATTCACAGCCACTTTTACCTAACCTAACCTAACCTACTAGGATACGCAGACGACATTGACATAATTGGAAGAACACAGCGTGATGTCAGTGGAGCGTTTGTGAGCCTTGAGACGGAGGCCAGGAAGATCGGTCTAGCGGTTAACGAGGGCAAGACCAAGTTAATGCTGTCGACAAGAAAGGACAACCAACATCGACGTCTTGGAGCAAACGTCAACATAGACATATTTAACTTCGAGGTAGTTAAGGACTTTGTCTACCTGGGATCCGCTATCAACTCAGACAACAACACCAGTGCTGAAATCAAACGAAGAATCACTCTTGCCAATCGCTGCTTCTTTGGACTTAGAAGGCAATTGAATAGTAAAATCCTCTCCCGAGCAACTAAAGTGATACTCTGCAAAACCCTCATCATCCCGGTTCTAACGCTTGGTGCAGAAGCATGGACAATGACAACATCCGATGAAAACGCTTTGCTGCTTTGTGCTGCTGTGTGAGAAAAATCTTTTGAGTAATTTTTGGTTCTTCTGCATAAACGGAGAATGGAGACGAGGATTCAATCAATTTCCAACGACTTAGATGGTTGGGTCATGAAGAGCGAATGGAAAATAATGCTACGGCTCTTAGAGTCTTCGAATCTAACCCGAAAGGACGTCGCAGAAGAGTAAGACCGCGACTCGGGTACATCACACAGGTGATAGAGGACCTGATTCAACTTGGCGTGCGAAACTGGAGAGAGCTAGCTAAGCTAACTAGGGACCGAGCAAGCTGGAGACGTTTGTTGGATGAGGCCCTGGTCCGACCTGGACTGTAGCGCCGCCAAAAGAAGAAGATGCAGCTCGCTACAAGCTGTCTTCGGCTTTTTATAAAAGTATATGAAAATATTTTTTGTTAGTTTCAATATAAATTTGTAATGGTCGTGGCTAAGGCTTAAAAGCTGCTAGCAATTGCATCGAGAGACAGCCTTAGCCTTTTCCTTCATGCCTCAGAAGGCATTTCAATAACATAACTTGAAGTGCATTCAGACTTACGATTTTGTAGCATGTCAACTGTCAAAATAAATTACCCACCAATTGAAGTGGAGACAGAGAGCCAAAGCAAAAAAAAAAACAAACATAACAACCAGATAAGCCGTTGAAGCACGAACGAATGAAATTATTCTCCCGGATCAAAGGAGTACAGTGTTGAAAAGAGATACATTTCTAATACACATCAACGTCATGTCCATGCAGTAGTTTTATGTGTTTCACAAAAAACTCCAAAAAAAAAAGAACATTTTTTGTGAGCAAATCATGTTTCAATCTGCCATCATCATCATCATCATCGTCCATCTGAATCACGATGGCTTTCGAAAAAATCATCTAAAGTCATTAATTTCATATTAATTCAACATCTATGGACAGGAGGACATTTTATCCACCCCAACATCCGCATTCTCATATTTCGAACCGAAAGTATCTGTGATGCGGAATCAAAACCAGGCCATCTCTCAACACTCATGCACGTTCCATCGTCATTGCTTCTCAGATATTTTTATGGAGCTTCTTCGGATATATGTTTAAGACCGAAAATGGGTAATGGACTTCCCTTTTGGTGCTAGTAGTCGTCATCGTCAGTCTGTTTGTCGGGCAATTCATTGTCGAAGTCGTCTTTGTTCCGTCGTAGTCGTCGTCGTCTTTGTCGTCATTATATTTAGGAAGAAGATAAAGTAGATTGGGTGTCGGTCTTTGGGGGCTGGTAAGTGGTGAATATACATTGTAAGAATGTGATACATTTCATGTGTGGGGGGGGGGGCGTGCAAAAGGGTGCTTCGCTATCTGGGCCACACTAGGATTCTCTACTCATTCCCAATAACAATAAGCTTTGAAAAGTGGAAGAGATTAATGGTCACTAGAGGAAGTGAAGACAAAATAAAAAAGAAGGCAATAACTATACAGCTCGATGGTCAGCCGAAGAAGAATGTCCGAACGAAGGACGACGAATCCAGGAGTCGTTCCTCAAAAAAAGGAAGACGAAACCGAAAAAACCAACCGAAGAAGAAGCATTAGGTGCATGATATGGTCAGGCCATGTATCAATGCGGAAAGATATCTTGGGAGAAATGAAAATAAGTTTTATAGCCGTTCCCAAGTGGTAAAGCTGCTCTGTGATGTTTATTTTGTAGCTGCTGGGTCCCAGTCTCATGCTCTGAGGTATTTTCTGAGGCGGAAGTTTTAACCTTGTCCAATAGTTCGAGTTACTCTTCCTTAACTTGCTCAATTCATTGTTCTCACTCTCTCTCTCTGTGTTTGATTTCTTTGCTTGCCTGACACCTCCACTTTTGCCACTTTTGCTGACCTCCAGAGTGCTAGCCTGTGATGATACTTTTGTGGACGATATATGGATGCCGATGCGCTGAAGAGGTCAAAAGAGGAAATACCCTTAATAAATGATGCCGCAACTTACTTATCGTATATAGTCGTCCTCGTCGTCGCCTGTTTGTTAATATAATGGATCTCTAATGTACTGTTAGATGTTTATTTATTTATGTATGTGTGTCTGTGCATGCGAGTGTGAGGTGTTTGTGCTTTAGGTGCCTGGTTATAATAGCGTAAGGAGTGATGATATATTGCGGAGGTAAGGTATCTGTTAATTATGTGAGCTGTTGTTTCAAGTGGAGTGGAAGTATTTGATTAAATGCATTTTTGGAGAATGCCTGGAATTAATATTGAAATTTTGTGAGGATGATGAGGGATTTAGGGATGCTGAAAGTGAATGGAAAAAGTTGTGCTGCGTAGATGATAGATTAGATTATCGTTTAAGATGCTAGCGCTGTAATAGGTTTTTTTTTTCATAATCCGAAGGGATAATAATGATTAGAATGTTTTTGTTAGAAAAACTGTAGAATTGAATTATAAAGAGTGTCTTATGTCTTTTTATAAAGGGTTTTCCAATAAAGACAGGTTGATTTTGATGCCGCCCGAAGCGACGTGAATTAGCCACCAAGACGTTGTGATTTGACCTCCTTAGACTTTTTAGGCTTTCTTAAGTTTAACTCATATTCGCATTTGTTTTCCTCGTCAAATGTGGCAATGTTAATTCTAAAGAGTGTAGTGTGCAGTACTGGTATTGCTCGCAATTGCAAAGTTTTCTCGGGGAACTGTTTAATGAAATATTAAAACAAGGTCGGGGATTCCGTACGCTAACTACCCATATTCTGTCAGAATTCCAAAAATTTTTAAAAAAAGCTAATATCAATATTGAAAACCTCAAAATTGAATCATTAAACAGGGAAAAAATATAGTCCTCTTGTTTCTTATCTTCACATAAGTTAAAAATAACAAATAATCATTTTATTTGAAAGTAGGCTATGCCCTATGCATTGATAAATTATGCAAAAAGTAGGCTATAAAATATTTCATCACAAAAGTATGCTTTGAAATATTTTCATGGTTTGAAAAGTGTTCTTTGAAATATGTCATTATTTGAAAAGTATAAAATTGATCGTTACAACAAGATAATATCAATGTCTATCAAATTTACAAGATGAATTATGTTGGGAAATTTATTCAACAGCCAAAATTTTGAAAAGCAAACAACAGTAAACTACAATTTCGACCCGCTCCCATACAACATTCTAATTTCTGTTTTTTTTCCCCAGTCTTAAATATTACTTTTAAACGAACAAAAGATTTCAATCTTACTAACAACACATTTTCCTTTTTTTTTTCAGGTAATTAATTGGAAACACCAGACTGATCCCAGCAACTTTGAAAATGCTGAACCTAGCAAGTACAACAATTACATACAAATCTATCTTAAACTAGCTCACCCGGCGGACTTCGTACTGCCTCAATCGATTAATAAAAAATCTAAAGTTTTGTAACCCGCTACCACACTACCCGCTACCCATTTACCTCTACCCGATACCTTTTACTCGCTACTTCTACGCGCTTCCCGCTACCCCGCTACCTGGCTATCCCGTTATCCAATTGCCCGCTACCCACTTCTTCTATGCGCTACCTGCTACCCCGCTTATCGCTACCCCGCTACGCGGTTCTTATTACCCACTAGCCGACACCCCTCTACCTCGATACCCCACTACCCATTACCCTGGGTATATATATTATAAACGGCTTGGTCGATTTTGTACAAAATACTTAGAACCCATCTAAGCCACTAACCGATCGTTTCCTCAAAGTGTCCTCAGTGATGTTTTGCATGAGATTTTTATGTATGCATATAAGAAAACAACGTTAAAATACCTTTGCCGGCTAATGAACAACAATTTTACTAAGGACCATCACATGGCCACGTGCATGGTTAACGTTCTATATATATCTAATGAACGGCTCGGCCGGTTTTGGTCAAACTTTTAAAAAACCATGTACACCACTACCCGAACATTCCATCAATTCTCGTGTTTTGCGCTTAGCATCACAATTAGGGCCCTTTTTTATATAATATATAAGACTAGCTGACCCGACTAACGTTGGTTGATAAATTTTTGTTTTTTGTGAACTAATTTTCTGTGAATATCTTTATTGCCTTTTCTTTATTTCTTTTTCTTATATTTTTTGAAATATGGTCAATCAATAAAAACTAAAACAATAAAAACTAAAAAAAAATTGTTATTTAAAACTATTAAGTCAATCAGTAATTAAAAACGTTGTTGTTTTCTAAACATTTACGAAAGTTTCTTTGTTAACGTTGATTAACAGAACGTGTGGGTTCGAATCCTGTTCGTGCCCATAGTTTTAATTTAATAATTCTCAGATACTGCCTGTTGCGAGGAATTAACAACACTTCCAAGAGCATAAATAAAGTGCTTTTCAACTTTGCCGTTCGTAATCGACGTTAAATTTGTAGTAGTTACCACTGTGTGAGATACTGCATGCTATCCTATTGTCGTTGTATAATATCTTTCTGTATTTTAGTTCCTAACACGATAACTCTTACTAATACAATATAATATAATATATAAACCGATTGTCATTTCAATATATACATATGTACAACAGATCGTTATTTCTGCTTATGCTAATTATAGACTTTACCCCTACTTCCATTGTACAAACGCTATTCTCTTTTCCTTTTATATTCTCCTTCTTGTTTGAAGTATGAAAATAAAGACAGTTTCAAATTGGATGCGAAACGGTGCGGTCATCAGCTCAGCTTACGGTGTTTTATTTAATATTAAAGTCGATTAACAAATATATGTACTGACAAATTGTAGGTCCCCTCAATTCTTACTGCATACTCCGATAATTGTTGATGAGTTTAAGCATTTGCTTATTAAACGAAAACAGAAACTGAGCCCAAAGAAAGTTTGAATGAAAATTTCAAGTTCACTGCTCAAGTTTTAAAATTTCAGTAATCATGCATCAAACAAAAACTTGCAAAGTGAACTTGAAATCTTCATTCAAATTAACTTTGGGCTCAGTTTCTATTTTCATGTAATATTGTATTATCTTCTATATCTTTAACTTGTTAAAAACTTGGCGTTCTTGTAGATCTCATTACTATTGGGGTCTGACTTTTTATACAGTGTTGTTCACTCATAAGAGAACTTGGCTCTTTTTTTATATTTTATAATTTTGTTCTGATTTCAAGTTTTTTTTGCAATGTTTTTTTTTTATGGAATTTAAGCATGAACCTCGAAATACACTCAATAAGCTAAAAATTTGCAGGCTGACAACCCTGGCAGAGCCGCTTGCCGGGGCAAGGCAGAAATATGACGGACCTTGCCACAGCGGCATCCGAAAGAGCTCGTTAATGGCTGGTTTATCCCCCAGCCTTTTATTCTTCGGCACGGTTTTTGTACAAAGTACGCTTACACCACCACTGAAATTAGGAACCTTTAAAAATATGATTAAATTGGGTTTTCGAACGTTGTACTATTGAGGGGTTACATACAATTAGGAGGCCCAGCTTTATCTTAGCTGCTCTCCATCCTGCGCCAAAAACGCACAGGACTACTATGATGACCACTGCTCGCCCGGCACTCACTTGGAGGGTTTGAATGAGGATTTGTAGGTTGGATGTTGTTAACTCACTTAGACCCCAAGGGAGTGGTATGAACTCAAACAAACCAGAATTAAACATACTACGACCATTTTAAGAAAGAAGGGGACAACAACATATAAAGGGTTTTCCAATAATACTTGTTGACGTCTGAAGCTTTTCGTCAACAATCTAATTGGTCCTTATCAATGTGGCTTCAGGCCAGGAAAGTCAACCATCGACCAAATTTTCACGTTGCGGCAGAACCTGGAAAAGACCTATGGACTCCAAATCGATACCCACCACCTTTTCATCGATTTTAAGGCCGCGTATGACAGCATCTACATAGACGAACTGTACAAAGCTATGTCTAGTTTTGGCGTCCCTGCCGGACGGACTGTAGCGCCACCTTAAATAAGTAAGTAAATCGCACGAATTCCATTTTTGAGGTCTTGAATCGACGCTGGCTTGTTGGCGTAGACCTTATCTTTCACGTGGCCCCAAAGGAAGAAGTCGCAAAGTGTTAAATCACAAGATCTCGGTGGCCAATTGTGATCACCTCTTCGAGAAAAAACACGACCAAAAACTTTTCCCCGTAAAAAAATCGATGGTTTCATTACCTGTGTGGAACGTAGCGCCATTTTTATAGGGAATTTTAATCAATTCAAAGCGTTGTTGCATGGCAATGGCGTACTCACACAAGTAGCACAAAATGGTATTAAATCGGTTGCACATTTCTTAATTCATTCTTATTTTGTTGTTAAATGGGTCTCACCGCTTCTTAACTTCTTAATTCGGTATTTTTACTTGCGACATATAGAATATATGGCAAGTATTGAATTTGTACAAAAAAAAAAAATTTGAGATGAGGATGAGATATGACATTACGATGATAGAGAAGTCGAAAAAAGTGGGTCCGGCGATTCCGTCTGTCTGTCTGTCGGAAAGTTTACAGGCTTAACTACTGGTCCGATTGACTTCAAATTTGAAAATTAGAGGTTTGAGCAAAAAGTCATATCCCAATTTTTTTATTTTTGTTTTAAGATCAAAATTTAGGGTAGCCACCATACGATTTTTTTGGCCAAAAACCAAAACATTTTTTTTTCTCCAAAACGGCCCGATACGATTTTTTTTAAACTTTCTCGAGTTTAATTTTTTTAAACATTCATGTATTTTATGTAAAAAAAAATGTTTGTATTGCTCCAAAACGGTACCTCCCATAGAACCGTTTTTTTGTTATTAGATTTTCTCGAAAACTGAAAGTCCGATCAGCGTAAGTTTTTTTTTGAAAGTACGTATATATTGTTCAAATAATATTGTGTTTTCAAAAAAATTTAAAATTTTTTTTTGGATTTTTAAAAAATATTTTTAACTTTTTTTTTCAAAATTCTGTATCTCAAAAACGGATCAATTTTAAGAATCCAAGTTGGAGTATAATATGTATATTTACATGGTCTTAAAAACTGCATACCCAAATTAATTTTAAAACATTTTTGAAAAATTTTATATATAAAAAATTAATTTAAAAAAAAAACGGCTCCGACGATTTTCAAAAAAAAAATTCAATAAATCAAGAATAAGGTTTGAATTTGTTTGGAATTTAAATTTTTGGAATGAAATGTTTTTACGAGGTTCATTTTCAAATTTTAATTTTCTTAATGAATTCTAATTATTTTTATATATTGAGTTTTTTTTTGTGAGTTACGTGTAAGCTGTAAGTAAGAGTGTAATCAGAATTGCTTAAAGTATATCTCTTATTTTAACACTACTTTTTGCAATTTAAGTACTCATAAATATTTAGTTTTATCATGCAGGAGCAAGTTCGTACGACCCAGTCGTGCACATATTTTCCTACTTAAATTGTCTATTTCTTTGAATTCTTAATTCTTTTTCCTTCTTACAGAATTCTTTAAAGGTTCTTAAATCGGTATTTCTTATAAAGGTTTGTTTAGAGCTTCTTAAATCCTTCTTAAAGATTACTTTTTCCAGTAGTCCATTTTCATTTCATTCTTAGAGTTCACAGAAAATTTTTCGCAACTGTGCTCGTGTAAATACAAATGATTTGCTTGCTTAAAAGACATTAAAGTAACTGGTAGAAGGCCTAGTTATTATGTAACCAAGCAAAGTGAGGCGAGGCGGCGCATTAGAGAATTGAGAGGGACTTTGTTAATCGAGAAAATATACCAACAACAAGCCAAACTGTTGAAGAATAAAAAAGAAATAAAAAAAAAATACTATGAAAATAGATGAGAATCAGAGAAACAAAAACTAGATGTAGATAATTTATGTTTTTTTTTTTGTCTGAGAATTTTGTAAGAAGGAGTTAAGAGTGCGAAAAGAAGTGTTTAAGGAGACGCTTAGAAGTATATAAGAAGGAAAATATTCCGTTTTAGAACCTCAATAAGAACCAAATTATCTTCTTAATTCAATCTATCGGACCGCCCACTTTCGCCTTTTATGTACTTAATAGGTACTTAAAGAAGTCTTAAAGAAGCGGGATAAGAGCTTATAATACTTCTTAAAGCCTTCTTTAAGTAATTTTGTGCTACTTGTGCAAATGTCAAAAAATGATAGCTTCAAAAGTAACAGCTACCGAAATAGCGGGCATTTCAAAATAACACCTCTTATTGGAAAACCCTTTATTATCTCTAAACCGTTTTCCGCCCATTCGATAGATAAAATGAGTGGTTACCACACCCCTAAATGGAAATAGATTTTTTTTCATTTTTTGTTGACATGTCATTCAACCAAAACCTTTCAATAATGCCAAATTTCAACATCCTACTCCCGTTTTAAGATAGTAGGCGGAAACTACGCCCCTAAATGAAATTTAAATATGTACATATATTTGTCCTTATATTCAACCTAAACCCTATTTGAATCCCGATTTTTAACATCCTACGACCATTTAAAAAAAAAAAAGTGGGCGGATACCACGCCCCTGAATGAAAAAAATTAAATTTTCGATTTATTCCTTTGTATGCACCCGAAAACCTCCCATTGTACCAAATATCAAGACTCTGATATGGTTAGAAGTGCTTCATAATTTTGATGATCAGTCAGTAGTCAGTCAGTCAATTACGGTTTTTGATATTTTTACTGTTCAATATCTCAGGAAGTAGTGGTTCCTTATCATTACAGGGCCTTTGTCTACATGAAGTCAACACGTTAATTCAAATTTTAAGCTCTAACTCTTATGGGTTCAAAAGTTATGGGGGGCTAAAGAATGTTCTAAAGTTCAATCCTGTAAAAAGGGAGTAGTGCTAGAAACTTGGCTGGACACTACCGTGCCCTTTGATTTTGTCTAGATGCTACTAGTATCGAATCACCTTCCAAGTTTAATCAGCTTAAAGTTTCCTATTCTCATTTCGACAAAATGACCTAATTTGGTAATTGCATGTTTATCATTCCTTTTTTCCCAGATGAAACTAAAGAGACTATCCCAAAACTTAAATCTACAAACAAACAATTTCCTATTTGATTTCCTCGTTAAAATGAGAAGCAACAAACACCAGAGAAGTTACCCTGTCATGTCTGCTGCATTTTTTATAAAACCCAATCCCCAGACCAAGTCTTTATTAAGAAAGATATTTTGTTTTTCTTAATTCTATTAGCACCTTCTTTAAAAATGCATTTTGAATGTAAAGTATTTCCTTCAGAAAAAAAAACACTGAAGGAAACGAAAAACTTTCGCTACTATTTTCTCAAAAAAAAAAAAAAATAATCACGAAAAATGGAAGAAAGAAAAATATAATTAAATTAAAAGCAAAGCATCCTTCTAAGTAGCAACGCTGACCTTCCTCTGAGGATGAAAATATTTCAATATTTTTTTTTTCTGTTCACTTTTTCTTAAACCAAACGGAAATCAACAAAAGAACTTAAAAAAAAAATCGTAACAACTTTAAATAAATAAATTCAAATACAAATACACAAGCGAGTATATCTAGAGAACCAAAAAGACTCATCCCTTGTCGGATTTTTGTATTTTTTGTCTTGTGTGCTCTCAATATTTGATTCCTTAGCTCTGTGTTACGTGTGTTGTAATGGCTAGTGAAGTGTGCTTAATGAACTTCCGCCCGAAGGAAATTTTATTACAATTTTTGTTCGTCCAAAAAGAGAAAAGAATGAACATGATTTCATAATTTAAACACATGCCATCACCGAAACATAAAAAAAGGCTGTTCCCTACTCAGAAAAACCAAGAGGATCTATATGAGCGAACACATAAACATAAACTTAAATAAATAAATTTCAACATGCTAAAAAAAAATTCAAGGAAAACAACTAAAGGCAAAACCAAATTCTTTTTCACT
>CAKKXW010000004.1:31542718-31556658 GCA_920937365.1 Sphaerophoria rueppellii | reverse complement strand
TTTTTTTTTAAAAAACATAACGAGGTTTTGCCATGGAGGGTATCTTATATTATACTCCAATTTGGATTTTTAAAATTGATCCGTTTTTGAGATACAGAATTTTGAAAAAAAAAAGTTAAAAATATTTTTTAAAAATCCAAAAAAAAATTTGAAATTTTTTTGAAAACAAGATATTATTTGGACAATATATACGTACTTTCGAAAAAAAACTTACGCTGATCGGACTTTCAGTTTTCAGGAAAATCTTATAACAAAAAAACGGTTCTATGGGAGGTACCGTTTTGGAGCAATACAAAAAATTTTTTTTTTACATAAAACACATGAATGTTTAAAAAAATTAAACTCGAAGAAGTTTAAAAAAAATCGTTCGGGTCGTTTTTGTGAAAAAAAAGTTTTGGTTTTTGGCCAAAAAAAATCGTATGGTGGCTACCCTAAATTTTGATCTTAAAACAAAAATAAAAAAAATGGGATATGACTTTTTGCTCAAACCTCTAATTTTCAAATTTGAAGTCAATCGCTGTAGATGCCTGTAAACTTTCCGACAGACAGACAGACGGAATCGCCGGACCCACTTTTTTCGACTTCTCTATCATCGTAATGTCATATCTCATCCTCATCTCAAATTTTTTTTTTTTTACGAATTCAATACTTGCCATATATTCTATATGTCGCAAGTAAAAACGGTAGATGGCGGACCATTTTCTGTTCTGAATGTAAACATGCGCTGCACTCCCCAGTCCGTCGGTAGACGGTCTAACAATACGAGATCGTGTTTTGTTACGTGACACATTGGTCCTCAAAAAACGACGTTCGACCACTTTGAAACTCGCTAACTTAACTTTTGACTGTCGCCATAAAAAAACAAGAGTCATCATACGCAGCATGCTAACGATTCGATCTTGCTACGAATAGGCTGTACTTTCACCAGTACCCGTCTAAGCAAATGCACAACACGATAGTGAATTGCCTTTGCGATAGCGCGACAAAGAAAGCAGTGAGGCTTAAAACTTAAAGGACCACCATTGTTTGAGCTTGAAAAAACCTTACACATTCGTCTCTTCTTCTTCAAGCAGATTTTCTGTTCACTTGATGTGTAAGACAAATTGATAGCATAAGCTTACAACTAGTAGCAATCAATTCAGGTCCACTTAAAAATTGTGTAAACAACAAAGTGAACTTAACCAGCGTCTTTATTATGAAAAGCCTCTAGTCAAGTTTAAAATCGTTTTAAGTTCAACATTTACATTCATCTGCCTTTACCTCGATAAACAAAAATAATAAATTACCGAACCTTCCCTTTATGCTCCTCAATCCTTGTTTATCCATGAAAAACAAACGAAAATACAACTTTTTCGAAAATATTCAAATTAATTGAGATCTGAATTTTTAATCCCAAAAACCGAGCCCCCGATTAAATTTCCTATTCATAATTGCTTCAAACTCAATTTCACTTCAAAAGGGTTCGCCTCTATCTTCATCAAGTTCTGACCTACCGCGTAAAAAATCCGCTTCAAAAAATTAAATATGAAATGGATCTATTTGAAATTCAAAAACATAATCACCGCCCCCTTTCCTCGCCCCACATGAATCAATCAGTCCCTTTCCGGTATTCAAATACAATAACGATGACGATGACGACTTAAAAGCGACGACGCAACAGTGGTTGGTATGATGATGGCGTGTAACAATGATACAGCTTAAATCCTACCTTGTAGGATTAACTTCCCGATTGTTTCAAAGGAAAAGTTATTCGATATTTTAACATAATTTTTTCCCCATCGCTAATCTCCATCTATCGATTTTTGATGTGTTTCCTTCGTTCCCCTTGCCATGCTCTTCATTTTCATAAAAGATCCAATGTCTGTCTTCTCCTTCTACTTCACCAAAATCCAGTCATAAATTGACTTTCTAAAAATATAGGGACAGTAAAAAAAAATAAATAAATAAAATATCTTGTCTTCAATTTGCACAGGGATAAGAATATTCAACATAATTTCGTGTTGTACCCGGTCTCGCGCATTTACCCGCTTTCTGACATCAATCATTTTGATTTTGATTTATATTTAAGGATCCAATTTATTATTCAATATTGGAGTTCCTTTTTATCGACGTAATTGTGATGATTGATGAATAGGTCGATTTATTAGGGGGTCGGGGTCTGTTAAAATTTGTTTCATTGTTTTTTTTTTCGGAAGAAATTTTGGGAAGTTAATTGTGTCCATTGGGATTAACTTTGGTACTGAAAGTCGATGTTTTGGGAGTTTATTGAAAAATTTAAATTGCAGTAATATTGAATGCACACACGAGTCAGCTAGGCTCATGAAACTCCTTACGAAAACCACCACTTCGGTAGGTTCTCTAAGACATCTGACAACGGCTGGACTGAATCAGATCGTGAAAGTCTAGAACTGATGGTTGAAACAAACTTCCCAGGTAGTAAACCTAGCCCTGAACGCAAATCAGATAAATCTTTATTCTTCGAGTACGAAATCTCTACAGATTTTATAACGGATGAAAAGTTTAACTGAGCTATTAACTCTTTCTCCCCTTATAATATAAACCTCGGGGACTAAATGGCATTTTTCCACAGGTGCTGCAAAAGAGCTCTGAATTTATCACTCCACATCTGATAAACATTTTACATAGAAGCATGGCGAGAGGTTAAAGTCGTCTTTATACCAGAAGCCGGCAAATCAAGCCACACGGAACCCAAAGACCTTAGGCCCATAAGTCTTACGTCGATATGTTCATCCGTAGTAATTTCAAACCGGAGACCATATCACCCTTTCAACACGCTTACACAAAGGGTAGAAGTGTAGAAACGGCACTACACTGCGTAGTTACTGATGTAAATGTACCATCAATCAATAATGTAAACATCACAGCTAACACCATCTGTAATTTCATCTTTAAAGTTCATACTCTCATTTCAATTGAATTATATTATAAACTCTTTTAATAAGCATATGCTACACACTTCTACTTTCATACAAACAGAAATAATCTTGTACCCTTTGAGTTAACATCACTTAAATGAAGTATTACATTATTCTTGTATAAAGCTTCCGCATTTGTTCTTATTCACCGTAAGACTTAACAGTTACAACTATAGAAAAGTCACTTGATGTTAACACTGTTGTACACTGTTGCATCTTTCCTGGACATTTAAGGAGCCTCCAATAATGTCCACAACAGTGCAATCTATAAAGCACTAAATGATCAACGTATAAAAGAAGCAACGGGTGATTTTTTAGCTGGTTTGGTTTTGGTAACACTGGTTTTGACAGCTGACGTGTGTTTAGTACCTTGTGTCACTGTCAAACAGCTTCAATTTGGTTTGCAATTTAACCATGGATCGTCTTACAAATGAACAACGCTTGCAAATTATTGAATTTTACTATCAAAATTCGTGCTCGGTTCGAAATGTTCATCGCGCGCTGCTTCCGTTTTATGGTCGGGTTTCTCGACCTTCTGAGCAGTCTATTCGGAAGATTGTGACCAAATTTCGCACCAAATTTACTTTACAGCTAGTGTGACAGAAGACCGCGAAATGTTGATTCGGCGCCGTTCACAGCAGTTAGGCCTTTGTTACAGCACTACGTGGAAAATTTTGCGGAAGGATTTGGGCGTAAAGCCTTTTAAGATACAGCTGGTGCAAGAACTAAAGCCAGCCAACCTACCGCAACGCCGAATTTTTGGTGAATGGGCTCTTGGAAAGCTGGCCGAGGATCCGCTTTTTTATCGAAAAATTGTGTTCAGCGATGAGGCTCACTTTTTGGTTGAATGGGTACGTAAATAAGCAAAATTGCCGCATTTGGAGTGAAGATCAGCCAGAAGCATTGCAACAGCTACCAATGCATCCCGAAAAAGCCACTGTTTGGTGCGGTTTATGGGCCGGCGGCATTATGGGGCCATATTTCTTCAAAGATGATGCGAATCGCAGCGTTACTATCAATGGTGAACGCTACCGAGTGATGATAACAAACTTTTTTTTGCCCGAAATGGATGTTCTTGACTTGCATGATA
The DNA here is from genome assembly GCA_920937365.1 of Sphaerophoria rueppellii. NCBI lineage: Eukaryota > Metazoa > Arthropoda > Insecta > Diptera > Syrphidae > Sphaerophoria > Sphaerophoria rueppellii. Next base: position 31,552,632 of record CAKKXW010000004.1, on the reverse strand, counting down.
TGTGGTTTCAACAAGACGGTGCCACATGCCACACAGCACGCGAAACAATGGCGCAAATACGAGGCGAGTTTGGTGAACAGTTAATTTCACGTTTTGGGCCGGTCAATTGGCTGCCTAGATCGTGCGATTCAAGGCTAATGTCTATAGGGACAAGGCCGCTTCGATTGACTCACTGGAAGCCAACATCCATGCATTCATTCGTGAGATACCGGCCGATATGTGTAAAAGAGTATGCCAAAATTGGACTGAGCGGACGCCGGCTACCTGAGACGCAGCCGCGGTCAACATTTGCATGAAATTATCTTTAATCATTAAATTGCAAGGCTCAAACTATCGATTCAAATAAATATTTCATCAATTTTTTTTTTTTTGTTTTTAAAGTTCTAAACCTCTTAAAAAATCAGCCATTACTTATCAAATAGATCATGTGTATGCTGAAAAACAGACAGATACATAGTGAGCTTGGTAACGCACTTATAGAGATGTATGTATGCTTCTGGAAGAACCCCGCAAGGTGGAATTCTCTCACCAATATTATGGATCGTGATGAACGAGATCCTGATAAAACGGTATAGTAATGGTAGCCTACGTGCGCTGATGAATGAGCGCTTTTGGCGACGGGTAAATACCTTACCACTACTAGCGATCAATTAGAAGACGCATTATCAAGGGTAAGCAACTGGACCAACAACTGGGACCCAAAGGTTAACCCCCTGCAAACAGAACTGGTTATTTTCACAAACAGAAGGAAACTACCTCCGTTTTATACACCAAAAGCAGATGACACAACACTTAAAATTTCCGACCGAGCGAGATACCTGGGAGTTATACTGGACAAAAAACTTAGCTGGAGTCCAAATATCCATCAAGAAATATTTATAAGAAAGCCATATTGGGGACCAAACCCAAAGTACAAAGATTGTCTTTTGTCAGTACTAGTTGTGTGATGAGGACTACCCCCACTGCGGGTTTAAAAACAATCCTAAATCAGCCCCCCCCCCCCCAATGAATCTATTCATCCAAGAATCATCTACAAACAGCGCCCTTAGGCTCAGCCATAACAACATCTGGAAAATTAGCCAGAGTGGCCACGCAGCTCTTCTTATGACATACGTAGATAACAATATCTGCACAGACTATATGACCCCTTACTTAGATCTCAACCAATCTTTCAGTACTAGGTTCTCCAATAGATTAGATTGGAAAAATAGTGTGCCCTACACTATAACGACTCAACCAATACCATCTACACCGATATGGTTCTAAAATGAATACTGGAGTAGGTGCAGGCTTCTACTCTGAATGCCTCAACCTTGCCAATTCATTCAGGCTCCCCGACCATAGCAGCGTCTTCCAAGCTGAGATCTTGGAAGTGAAAAACGCTGCTAAACATATATCCATGATGGCGATATCACACGCGGACATCACTTTTTTCATTGATAGCCAAGCAGCAATAAAAGCTAACTCTGCCACCCAAGTCAAGTCGAAGCTGGTTTTTTGCTGTCGCGAAGAGCTAAAGGTTTTTGGCACACAGCATAGCGTAAGACTTTGCTGGGAACCTGGCCACAGTGATGTGCCAGGCAACGAAAAAGCGGATGAGCTTGCAAGAGAAGGCTCGACATTAGACCCCTCTCTCATAGACCATCATATAGGAATCCCTTTATGTGAACTGAAACAATGTCAGTAAAATCGTCCTTCAAAAATCCAACATCAGTTGGAGTTTTCTAGAAACCTGTGTTAATACCAGGAAACTATGGCCTAGATAGGATAAAAAATGATCCGACAGGATTTTAACTCTTAACAAACCCTCCTTAAGATCCCTTATTGGCATAATTACAGGACACAACGAGCATGAAGATACTGCTCATTTTCTCTGCCACTGTCCTTCACTCTGTCTTACTAGGAAGAGGACACTATGCAACTTCTTCTTCAATGAACTAGAGGAACTATCCCAACTGCCGGGCAAAAGCTTACTAAGCTGTGTAAAGACCTCTTAATGGCTAAACGAACCACAAGATTCAGAGGTTATTTATTTTTCAGGAAGTTACAATACTTCGGGGTACCACAATGGATCTCTATATTGATCTAAGCGTGATGGTAACAACACCAACTGGCAGCCTACCTAACCTATTAAGCTTATTCAATCTAAGAAGATTAATATTTTAATATTGAAAAAAATATGTTTGAGTACAAACAAAAGTTGAATAAACGAAAAAAGATGTGGTCCGAGTTGGCAACCTTGTGGTTAGGTTAGGTTAAAGTGGCTGTCATGGATGTTAAAAGACACACTTAGGCCAATCAAAGGCCCATTGTGATACCACATGAATCTAGAAAGGATTTTCTTCGAAAGCTCATTGAGTTCCTTACGAAACGTAGAAGATTAATTATATTAATATGTACGAGATCGTTTTGATCATTGTAGAAGTATTCTCCTAAGTGAATCATACGTTTATGAGCCAGAGCAGGACAGGTACAGAGGAGGTAAAGAACTGTTTCCTCCTCCTCCTAATCCATGCAGCTTCTGCAGAAATCATTAGAAAATACGCCCAGTCGCGCAGCGTGTCTTCCAATTAGACAGTGTCCAGTAATGACACCAATTAAGGAGCTTATATGCGCTCTGCTTAGAGATATCAGGCATCTAGATCTCTTTAAGTCCAAATTAGGCCAGATGTTTTTCGTTGCCTGACAGGTGGTTATGTTATTCCACCTGATGTTAGTTCTCTTAATAGCATCTTGTTGTAGCAAGAGCGATTGGTATACCAACATTAGCCCTTTGTGGTTTAATGGGTAATGTTGTACCATGTTTGGCGAGTTCGTAGGCTTTGCAGTTTCCTGGAATGTCTCTATGGCCCGGCCCCAGTGAAGGTGAATGTTAAACTGTTGTGCCATCTCCATAAGAGACGATCGACAGTTTTGGACCGTAATCTAGTTTGTAGACACAGAGTCCAGGGACTTTATAGCTGCCTGACTATCTCAGAAAATCCGGATATCAGATGTGGATACCACGTTTTCTCTGAGCCAGGACAGGACCTCCTTAATCGCCAAAAGTTCTGCCTGAAACACGCTACAATGATTTGGAAGGCTGAATGAGAGACTTAGTTTTAGTCGTTCGGAGTACACACCTCCATCAACCCCATCACTAGTTTTCGATCCATCCGTATAGAAGTGGATTGCCTCGTCTTCCAGTAATGTATTATTTTCCCAGAAGGATTGGGAAGGGATAGAAGTTTGAAACTTCCTATCGAACTGTAGTTGAGGAACGGTGTAGTCTGTGTGCTTTGGAATTGATTCTAAATAATTAAGAATAACAGAGTGGCCAATGTTATTGTTAGTCCACTGTGAAGAGGCATTCAAGCGAATAGCAGAACTAGCAGCTATTTGTTTGCTGATTATATCCAGAGGTGTCAGATAGAGTAGGGTGTCTAGTGCCGCAGATGGGGTAGTACGAAGTGATCCGCTTATACTTAGGCATGCTGAGCGTTGCACTTTATTAAGCTTATCGCAGCTCATTTTTACGTCTAAGGCAGTCCACCATACCGACACACCATAAAGAAGAATCGGTCTGATTACCGATGTGTATAGCCAGTGAGTGATTCTGGGTTGCAGACCCCATTTGCTATCAATGGCTGCAAGAAGGTGAAAAGAGCTACCGTAGATTTTCTTATTCTAAGATAAGACCCACATATTTAGTTTCCTCTGAAAACTTTAATTGGACACCGTTTATAGAAGGAGGGTCGATGTGCGGAATTTTATATTTCGTTGTGAATAGGACCAAATCGGTTTTGTGTGGGTTTACGCCTAAGCCACACTGATTCGCCCAAAGTGATAGCTTATTTAGAGCGTTTTGTAAGAGTTGTTTTAAGGTATTTCCTTGAAACAGCTTTAGCAACGTCATCAGCATAGGCTATCACTCTGAAGCCTTCTCTATCCAGAAGGGTAAGAATTTCTTTAACTACCAGATTCCAGAGTAGAGGGGAGAGAACACCGCCTTGCGGCGTGCCTCTGCTGACAGATCTTCTTGTGGAAAAGCCGCCAAGTGCTGAGTTAATTATTCTGCTATTCAGCATTAAATGAATTAACTCACCAAGCGAACTCTCCACATTTAGAGTTGACAGTGTAGATGTGATTGCAGATGTGTCCACGTTGTTAAAAGCGCCAATGTCAAGGAATGCAACCATGGTATACTCTCTATGATGGAGGGAGTATTCGATCGTGCGTACTAAAGTGTGTAGCGCCGTTTCAACCGATTTTCCCTTACAGTAGGCATGTTGAGACTTAGACATGAGTCTTGTATCAATGTTTGCCCTGAGGTGTATATCTATCAATCTTTCTAATGTTTTAAGAAGGAACGATGATAGTCTTATGGGTCTGAGATCTTTAGGGTTAACTTGCGAGCATTTTCCCGCCTTGGGTATAAAAACAACTTTCACTTCTCTCCATACTGAGGGAATATGGACCAGATGCAGGCAGCTATTGAACAATACCTCAAGGATTGATGTTATGATATCTAAGGCTGCTTGGAGTTCAGCTGGAATAATGCCGTCTGGTCCTGCCGATTTGTACGGTTCGAAGGTGTTAATAGCCCATTGCAGTTTATCCCTTGTGATAAGACCTTGTGGAAATGATGTATTAGTAATTGAGTGCAACTGATTGTTACAGGTTACATTATGAGAGCTACCAGGAAAGTGAGTGTCAAGTAGCAAGTAAAGAGATTCTTCACTTGAGGCTGTCCAGGAGCCATCTGCCCTTTTCAGACAGCTGGGCATTACTGGATTTGTTGAAAGAATTTTTCGTAACCTAGAGGCATCAGAGGTTTCTTCTATTCTGTCACAAAAGGATCGCCAGGACGATCGTTTAGATCTTCTTAGCTCCATTTTGTATTTATTTAGGGAACTTTTGTATAAATCCCAGTCAGAAACTGTCTTGTATATTTAGCTCTGTTAAAGAGTTTTCTACACTCTTTCCTGAGCGAATCGAGACCCGAGGACAGGTGGACAGGCAACCTTGTGGAACACCAGAACAATTGAAAAATCGTTTACCACTTTGAACTTCTCAGTGTGTGTATCGCCAACCACCTCTTTTGGAATGTGAAACAATTTTCACCTCCACTTCCTTACAATCCCTGCCCTCCCTTCTTCTTGCTCGGACTAGGTTTTTGTTTACAAAGGGTATAAAGGCGCCTTTAGTTCGTGCTCCGTGTCCGTTAACATGTATTAGCCATCATCGAGTTGTAAAAGAAAGTGGTCATGTGCGATCAATGGCCGAGTAATCCACAGGTTTTTGGTCCGAGCCAACTGGCAAAACGCAGCCAAGTAAACCGGAGAAGATCTCACGATTGTACCACATGCAACTGTGGGCATTTAATATGAAAGGCGCAGCACAGGTAGATGGATCGTCGGTAAAACTCTTTTAGTTGAACGCTTGTGGTGAAATCAATATAAATGGTATTCAGGCCTTTCATTGAATTTCTCAATGGATTATTCAGCTCTTCAAAGAAAAAAAACCCGCTAAACTGCCGAATTTCGAACTTTTTAGCATACTTTTCACTGTCAGAATCACCCTGTTTCCATCTGACTTTATTAAGTTTGCTATTTCAATTTAAGCGCATTCAAAACAGTTACCTGCTTATTTAGCTTTCCCATCATCTACTTCCTACCATCAACAAAAAATCGTTAAACAATTTTCGTTCCTTCTTAGCTGTTTTTCTCATCATGAATCATAATTGGAACGACCAACGAAACTACTACAGAAACGACGACAACGACGAGTCATTGTTCGCTGGAACATAATAGAATATTAATAACAATAATAATTCAAAGCAGGGCACCAGGAAGACATATTGACACAAGTCCGCACAGTAACTGATGATAGCCAACAAAGTACAATGAACAGAGAAAAGGGAAACAAACACCTTTGAGGCACCATCATCGCCGCGCCGCCGACGGCAAGAAAACAGCACGCGCAAAAGTTGTAAGCGAAGGCAGAAGCTAAATGAGCCCAGTGGTGCTGGTGCCTCAAAGACAAATACCCATCTCGCTACAAGCAAACGAGTTCCAATATGTATTTTGTGTGAAGTCAAAAGCAACTGGTGGTAATGGCAATCAGGAGGCGTAGGTGTAGGTGCTGCATGTTGTGCACACGATGGGGTATCTATCTACCTGTTGGCAATACTGTTACCAATCTGTTTCCAGCTCAATGGGCACAAAGAATAAAGTAATCAAATTTAAAGACACACACTGATGCCTGACTGAGGCAGTTGATGCGGTGGGTGTCTGTACTGCGTAACCATCAAAATCAATACCAGAGAATGTCGGGCAAAGTCAGCAAGCGGTATTACGTCTTTCCCAAATTCAGAGGCATATTATTGATCAGCTTCTGACTGACTTAGGGATAGAAATTCGACCGAAAAACCCGCAGGGGTTTCAGTTAAGTTCAATGTTCGAGTTGCAGTCGAGAAAATAGCTTAGCTGATATTCAGTTCTATTGATGTTGAATGCTTTATTCATTTGCAAATTTCAAGCGCCCAACTTCTCATTTTGTAGTCGTTGGGCTTGGGCGAATCGACTTCCCTTGGAGATGAATGCATTAATGTGAACACATGAAGGGTTTGATTGGATCGAATGCAGGTTGCACATTTCCATCGAGTTTTAGCATCACCATCGATACGGAAAGCGAGAAGTTGAATGCTTGCCTTAAATCGAAAACCATAATTCGAAATCCTGCAAGCAAACTGCTTTATTTAAACCGGGCCGGGCCACAGGCAGTTTTTACATTCATCCCTAAATGTAGGTGGATAATAGAATCCAACTGCGTTATAGAACCGTTCTATCTCTCTACGTCGTCTGTCTATTTTCGCTATTTTCGAAAATGCAGGCTCTGTCTATCAATGTTCGAAAGCGGTGCCATAGTGAGCGACGTACTCATTGGGACTTTGAGTGTCCTGTAAAAAAGAAAAATCACATTTCAATTAGAAAATGGTTGATGCTGCTTTGGTGTGGGTTGCCCTGGGATGACGTAGAATTACCGTGCATCACTTTAACTGTCTTCAGCGATCCTATGACATATTTCTAGTTCAACGCACGTCGAACATACATAATTCAAAATGTACCTTCATTCGAGGTGAACGTCATAATCATCATTGCAGTAGCCTAGCCATATATAGAGTCATAATGAGGACTTTAATTTATTTTTGACCTCATTTTCCTCATTCGCCTCCTGTCATAGATATCAGTTCCCTTGTCGTTTATCCTTGTATGTCCACATTCGTATTCGCACAGACAAAGGTAGATTTTTTGGCAGCCAGGATTCATTGATGATCCTTTAGTCAAAGTGACTGGGATTTGCATGTATTTAGTTTGGAGAGAGAGGGATAAAACTGCGCTAAGGCTGAGCTGAGCAATCCTCTTGGCAAGGTGACTTTTTTTTTGTGTCCTTTGATGGGGCATCAGGGGAATTGCAGAACATCGGAAAGAGAAAGAGAATTGAAATGGACCGACCGACCGGTCGTGTTTTCTTTTGCTTTTTGATATTTTTGTTTGGAGGGTGAAAAAAAGTAGAGCGTTTAATATTTTTGAGTGCAAAAATGAATACAGGGAGGTTGAGAGAGAAAAAACAAATAGGTAAGAGCAAAAAAGTTAGGGCGTACAACAGCGTGCATGGTAAATGGAATTATCCTTTGGTGAGCCATTTCGGTTATTTTTTCCTGAAATAGAATGCACTCACAAAAATGTCAATTAAGGAATGTGTATTCTGTACACTTAAATTAGATTTCAATAATCGAGATTGAGAGTAACAAATTTTTGACGAAAAAAGAATATTACGTATACGCCACAGTGAACACTAGCAAACGAAACGTGTGCCTAGGCAGAGAAGGATAAACGATAAAACGAATACTGTGATACTTAACTTCATTTTGGTTAGTTAGTTAGTAAGTCCCTCGATTGTATTTGTTGTTGAATTTGCTTTCCCAGGAGGACGAGGCCTAGGTTAGGTTAGGTGGCTGCGGATACAGAATTCACACACTTAGGCCAAAGGAAAAGGCCCATTATGATACCACATGAAACTGGAGAATTACTTCCTGTTACTTACATACTTATGGTGGGGCTAAAGTCCAGGTCGGACCAGGGCCTTACCCAACAAACTTTTCTAGCCAGCTCGGTCCCTGGCTAACTGTCTCCAGTTTCGCACGCCAAGTTGGTTCAGGTCCTCTACCACCTCTATGCTCCACCGGAGTTGCGGTCTTCCTCTTCTGCGATGTCCTTCCGGGTTGGATTCGAAGACTCTACGAGCCGGAGCATTATTTTCCATTCGCTCAACATGGCCCAACCATCTAAGTCGTAGGACCTTTACTTTTCTGGCTAGGTCAGTGTTTCTGTACAGCTCGTACAGTCCTTGGTTGAATCTTCATCTCCATTCTCCATTAATGAAGACAGGACCAAAAATAACTCGAAGAATTTTTTTCTCAAAGCAGCCCAAAGCGTTTTCATCAGATGTTGTCATGGTCCATGTCTCTGAACCATACCGGGATGATGAGGGACTTTACTACTCAATTGCCTTCTAAAGTCCAAAAAAGCAGCGATTGGCAAGAGTGATTCTTCGTTTGATTACAGCGCTGGTGTTGTTGTCTGAGTTAATAGCGGATCCCAGGTAGACAAAGTCCTTAACTACCTCGAAGTTAAATCTGTCTATGTTGCCATTTGCTCCAAGATGTCGATGTTGGTAGTCCTTTCTTGTCGACAGCATTAACTTGATCTTGCCCTCGTTAACCGATAGACCCATCTTCCTGGACTCCGTCTCAGGGCTCACAAACGCTCCACTGACATCACGATGTGTTCTTCCAATTATGTCAATGTAGTCTGCGTATCCTAGTAGCTGGACGGACTTTTGAAAAATTGTGCCTCTGGTGTTGACATTGGAGCTTTGCACAATCTTTTCAAGAATGATGTTGAAAAAATCGCATGACAACGCATCGCCTTGTCTAAAACCTTTTTTGACATCAAAAGCGTCCGTTAGGTTTTTTCCGACCACGATGGAACAGCGTGAATTTGCCATTGTCATCTTACACAGACGGACGAGTTTTTCTGGGTTGCCTTAACAAGACATCGCGATGAAAAGGTATTAGGTATCGATTTGAAGTTCCTGGGTCTTCTCCAAGATCTGCCGTAATGTGAATATTTGATCAATGGTGGACTTTCTGGGTCTGAAGCCACACTGATAAGGACCTACTAGGTTGTTGATGAAGGGCTTCAAAGGTTCAAGCAGCACGGCAGACAAGATCTTATAGGCGATGATAAGGAGACAGCTTTTGGACATTTACCCTTACCCTTACCCTTACCCTTACCCTTACCATTTTCCAATGACATTGACGAAACTGTCTCTAGTTTCTATTCTGTGCTCATGAGATGTATAAACGAAACTGTACCTAAGAAAAAAATCAGTCAATCGAACACCTCTTGTCATCCTTGGTACACAAAAGAATTAAAAAGCCTCCGTAATAAGAGAAATAGAGCGTGGAAAAATTATATTAGATCTATGTCCTTAGAGAACCAAGTGGTTTATATATCTCTTTTCGAAGAGTTTAAAAGATTGTCATATGATCTTTATAATGATTATATTGTTACTATGGGTAATTCCTTGAAACAAGACCCTAAGCTTTTTTGGAATTTCGTAAACTCTAAGAGAAAATGTGATGTTTACCCAGTCAATCTCACTTACAATAATCTAATTCTGAGCTCCCCTACTGAGATCTGCGATGCATTTGCTAATAATTTCAGTCAATCTTTCATAGATACTCCCGTTGATGTAGACATTGATTTTTTCAACTATTTGAAAAATAGCAAACAAGTCACGTTTAATGATGTCCCGATCGGGATTGATCAAGTCCTTAGATTTTTGTCCCTTCTGAAAGAAGACTA
>CAKKXW010000004.1:31523741-31540414 GCA_920937365.1 Sphaerophoria rueppellii | reverse complement strand
CCGGGCTTGCAAAAAAAAATTTGAAGGAGTTCAAATTAAAAAAATTTGTAAGTACACAAAATACAATTATATACTCCAGTTTGGATTTTTAAAATTGATCCATTTTTGAGATACAGAATTTTGAAAAAAAAGTTAAAAATATTTTTTAAAAATCCAAAAAAAGTTTGAAATTTTTTTAAAAACAAAATATTGTTTGAACAATATATACGTACTTTCGAAAAAAAACTTTCGCTGATCGGACTTTCAGTTTTCGAGAAAATCTAATAACAAAAAAACCGTTCTATGGGAGGTACCGTTTCGGAGCAATACAAAAAGTTTTTTTTACATAAAACACATGAATGTTTAAAAAAATTAAACTTGAGGAAGTTTAAAAAAAAACGTTCGGGCCGTTTTTGTAAAAAAAAAGTTTTGGTTTTTGGCCAAAAAAATCGTATGGTGGCTACCCTAAATTTTGATCTTAAAACAAAAATAAAAAAATTGGGATTTGACTTTTTGCTCAAACCTCTAATTTTCAAATATGAAGTCAATCGGACTGCAGTAGTTAAGCCTGTAGATGCCTGTAAACTTTCCGACAGACAGACAGACGGAATCGCCGGACCCACTTTTTTCGACCTCTCTATCATCGTAATATCATATCTCATCCTCATCTCAAATTTTTTTTTTACGAATTCAATATGTACTTGCCATATATTCTATATGTCGCAAGTAAAAAGAGACTCACCTCTGTCATTGATGTCGGTACTACCCCACGTAGTATGGTAAGGATTAGCGTTCACAACCGATAATGATGTTGGTTTTGTGTCTACAGGATTCAGCAATGGTTATCTACAAAGTGGTACCAGGAAGTGGGCTCTGGTGGGCGTGGCCAAAATACGCTGATACCAGCAAGTATAGGTATTGTTGTTAATTATCAAACTGTCTGTGGTGACATCTTTATCACTGATCAAGGATTTCACATTCCCAGGCTCTTGGATGAGAACGACATCTTCCCCAGTTCTTGTCAGATAAATAAATAAATGTAGTCGGAGAATAAGGGAGGCCGAATCCTTTATGGAGTGTTGGAGATTATTCTGTACTACTTGCAGCAATTTGGCTACAACTAGGCAGTTAAACCTCCACCACTATTTTATCCAGCTCATCCAGATCAGACGAAGAGGAAGCTAATTGTTCATCTTCTTCCTCACTGGGGAGGACTTTATCGACTAAGGCATCAGTCTCCATCAGGGATAAACTTTTTATGTTGGAGGAAGAAGACTGACCTGCGATAGAACAGGGTCCACGCACATCATCATCGACATCCAAGGATGGGAAGGTGATAGTAAGTCTGGGACCCCCCTCCCCACGTCCTGCGACACACCTTCTGAAGAAGGTTTTGGAGGCGTGCACAAAGCGTCTACTTCATCTTTTTTTTAGACACGGAGCGTAATCGTTTGAATCCGTATCTTATCACTCATGATGAGGCCTAACTTATGTGTTCGTTCGCGGTCCTATCGGAACGTTGTATACAATCTGTTCTGACGGGGTTCATAGGGGCTCTCTTTTGTTACTATGCCAGTCAGGTCGTGCTCTATATTTAGGAAGATTACACTTTTAAAGTGAAGGCTTTCTTGGATCTTCGTATACTACTCATTCGATCAAGCTTTGGTACTCCTGCAGCTGAAGCCGATCCAAAATCAACTCGAAGTTCACTTTATTGAAGCCGTAGAATGTGGATTGTAGCGGAGCACCAAACATAGCAGGACTTCTGCTTTGGTGTGTTTAGAAATTCAAGATTGTATAATGTTTTAGTCATCGAATTAGTTTCTTTGCACTTTGGTCATTAAAAATGTTAATACATTGACAAACAATGTTCCGTCCTTAAATTGTAGTCAACTATTGTTTGTAGTTCACAATATCCTACAATGTCCTCAAAATTAATTTTCCACCCGAAACATACATATCGCGTGTAACACAATTCTCGCAACGCAACACACACCTTTTTCAATATACCTACGGACAGCCAGCGTCGGTATGCGTTAATTGAACTCGTTAATGAAACGCAAATATCCAATTACTCTTTCTCCTTGAATGTTGAATTTAATATGGAAGTTGGTCATTCAATATACATTAACAGGGTGTTCCACTCATCATAATACTAAAATGGGTGTCATTATGTTTTGGGATCAAAGTCAAAACAGGACATTGTCATCTTTATTGTTTAGATTCAAATGCAAAACAATGAAACCTTCTTAATAGACAAAAAGTAAACACCCTGTATAGTTTTAAGAATCACAACATAAGTAGACAGATACGGCACATTATAATAATCGAACAAACGAAATGCTTAATTTAACACATAGACAGTTAATTTTAATTGAATGTTTATTCCGTGATTGAACTTCCTATTGAATTTAATCAATTCCGTCTCAATTTCCAATTCATGTGGCGCCAAAGCGAGTAGATTTACAAAAAAAAAGGTTGACAAATTTCAATGTCGGTGTATACCGTGTATGTGTTTTGACACGTTGAGCACCGCAACACATATGCCCCTCAAGGAATTTAAATTAACAAAAAATCGTTTATTAAATACATCCTCTCTCGCGTAGGTACCTTTCCTACTCGTGTACCGCGTAAACTCGCGTACATGTAATGGTAATGAATTTTATTTCAGCAATTTTTTATGTCCGCTTGACAGAGTCTCCACCTGTTCCACTTTTGGGAGTACTGTTTTTTTTGCTATTTCCTGGTGAAGTGAATATATCTTTAACTCGCTATACGAGCTCCTCACAACGCAAAACCAATTGCACAATAAATCGAACAACAAAATTATGATAATAACAGGCGATACGTTCGTTGGCAGTGCCGGTGTCGTTGCTTTAATGCCACAGCATGTACCGTACATGTTTATAACTTAATTTGTATTTTATTATGAGCCCCAAGGGCAAACACAATGCTTTTATCCTTTACAACCCACTCAGGATTGTGCTGTAAGAGCTCTGGCGCTGGCAGAAGAGTCTTCGTTTTTTTGGGTGAAAATCCCTCTTGTGAAATTCAATTCCATGGGGGCGAAAAAAAACGTTGGGAAAAAACAACATAGCAAAATATATGATGAGAGAAAAAAAAACTTCAATTGTAAGGCGCGTCCTTTTTGTCCTTCGCTGTCATACGATTCAATAAGCAAGTTCGCAGTTCAGGAGGGGACTGTGTCAAACTTGGTACCCGAGTGGGAAAAAATTGAAATGAAAAAATCTTCAATTCATATTCTTCTAATATTATGTCACAGATTTAGTGTTTATACTCCTCCGAAACGGCTTAACCGATTTTGATGAAATTTCATATATTCAGAAGGTATCACAAATTTTTCTCCCTACTTCGGGTGGTTCACCCCAATCATAATTTTTTTTTCATTTTTTTAACCCTTTTTTTTGTTATTTGGTTATGGTATGGAATTGAAAAATACGTCAAGTCCTAAATGTGTTCCCTCCTATCACCGACCCCTATGTACGAAATTTTAAATTTTAATGTCCGGGTAGTGGTGTAGATGGATTTTATGTATTTTTTTTTACAAAATCGACGAAGTTGTTCATGGGATATAGCCAGGGTAGCGGGTAGTGGTTAAGCGGGTAGCGTGATAGCGTGGTAGCAAGTTAGCGGGGAGCAGTGTAGCCTGTAGCGGGTAGTGGGTAGCGGGCAGTGGGTTGTTGGTAGAGTGGTAACGGTTTAGCGGGTAAGGAGATAGCGGGTTATGGGGTAGTGCGTAGTGGGTAGAAATCACGGATAGCTGGGTAGCGGGTAAATAGTAGGGGAGTAGTGGGATAATGGGGTAGCGCGAAATGGTTGCGTAGCGGGGTACAAAAGTCTATGTATTTTATTTTAGGCAGGACGAAGTCTGCTGGGTCAGCTAGTTGTTCAAAAAAATTCAAACCTTTAACAAATTCAGGATGGACCATTAACACTGACAGCAGCTTACCGCTGTTAATGTATTAACAGACAGGAACTTACAGTTAAGTAAGATACCAACCACGCAACAGATCCCACAATCGATCTTACACGAAACAAATTAACAAATTACGTTTTCATCCGTCTTTGCGATGTCAATTGGCCTTTTCAGACTTTTTTATGTAAAAAAAACAGTGAAGGACCGATGTTATGCTGCACGAAAGCATCAATAAAGTCTTGAAGATCTTTACAGGGAATATGCTACTTCGAATTCAGCCATGGGAATACCAGAAAATTGTCCATTGCCTGTCCGGCCGATGGGATAGTCTTCAGATCACCTTGGCCGGCTGAAGTCCTGAAGTCCACGGTTTTAATTGTTCCTTGGCCTTTGGTGTGTACCAGTGGATCTCAACTTGATCGACTGCCGCAAAACGACACTGAAACTCATCCCAATTGCGCTCAATCAGCATCTTCCTTTGCTCCCGAAGTTGTCTCACGACTGCGCTTGTAGTCCGGAGAGAGCAAACATTGCACCCATCATCGCACCGACCGACATATTTCTCATGCCCAAAAGTACAGGCAGCATATAGCCCACGCGATCTTTAGTAAAATGCCTACTATCTCAGCTATCTTGTGCATCTTCAATCGGGCGTCTGCATATACGAGATTCTAGTTTTTGTCCCTTTACCTTCGTGGTTGCCGTGGTACTTACTTACTTAAGGTGGCGCTACAGTCCGTTGTGGACTTGTGCCTCAATCAAACAGTCTCCGTCAGCCAGCTCGGTTCCTAGCCAGCTGTCTTCTGTTTTGCACTCCAAGTTGATTGAGGTCCTCTTCCACTTGTGTGCTCCACCCAAGTCGCGGTCTTCTTCTCCTTCTACGTCCCACGGGAATAGTGTCGAAGGCTTACCGGGCCGTAGCATTGGTGTCCATCCGCTCTAAATGACCTAGCCATCTGAGTACCTTGATCAGTACAACCCTTAAAGTTCGCTGTTGTATCTTCTTCGCCATTCCTCTTCAATATGCACGGGAAGAACGCGAAGAACTTTTTTCTGGAAACAGCCTAAGGCACTTTCATCCAATTTTGTCAAGATAAAGGGTTTTTCAATAGGGACGCTACAAAAGTAGACCGATAGGGACAGCAAACGACGCTATATTTTTTCCCACTCTCTTGACATTTCTCTTCAGTAAGATTTGCCATTTCATCATGGAAAGGTATACAATCCAAAAACGAGTCGAAATTATTAAAATTTACTACCGAAATTCGGAGTCAGTAGTCAACACTTTAAGAACGCTTCGTACAATTTATGGTCGTCATAATCGTCCTGCCAGATCAACAATTGAGCATCTAGTGGAAAAATTTGAATCCACAGGCTCAGTACAAAATGTTCCCGTGCCAGTGAGATAAAGAAGTGCCCGTAGTGTCGAGAATATTGCTGCCGCTAGCGCATCAATTGCGGACGACCCAAATCAGTCTCTCACACGTCGTTCTCAAGCGTTGAGCATCTCTGTGACGGCGTTGTGGCGAATTTCGCGAAAAGATCTTGGCCTACATCCTTATAAGATCAAACTGACGCAAGAACTGAAGCCGCTTGATCACCAGAAGCGTCGTATGTTCGTGAATTGGGCTCAGCAACAACTTGAAAATGATCCGGATTTTCATCGAAAAACCATCTTCAGTGATGAGGCTCATTTCTGGCTGGATGGCTTCGTCAATAAGCAAAATATGCGTTATTGGTCGGGCAGCAATCCACATATGCTTCACGAGGCGCTATTAAATCCCGAAAAAATCACTGTTTGGTGCGGTTTACATGCTGGTGGTGTCATTGAGCCGTACGTCTTCCTTGATGATCAAGACCGGCACGTTACTGTGAATGGGAATCGCTACCGCTCAATGCTAACCGATTATTTTTGGAATTAATTAAATGAATGAAAATGCAGCAGTATCGGCCGATTTATGCTTGAAAACCGTCGAAAATTGGGTTCAGCGTCTGGACTTCTGCAAGCGTGCCCGTGGTGGCCATGCAAAAGAAATCAAGTTCCATACATAATGGCATCAAATGTACTTCCACAGGAATAAAGAATTTCAATGATAACCAAAAACTTTTTTTGCGTCCCTATTGAAAAACCCTTTATATGCTTCTGCACCAAACAGCAGGACTGGGCTCCATCACTCATTCGCTTTATAAGCCCAAAGTTACAGCGATAAGCAAGACTTGTTCTTCGTCTGATCTCGGCGCTGGAGTAATTGTCCGTGCTAATAGCGGAACCTACGTGGACAAACTCCTCTACTACCGCGAAGATGTATACGTCTATTGTGACGTTCTGTCCGAGCCGTTGGTGTTGTGTCCTTCCTCGAAGGCACCATATACTTAATTTTTCCCTCATTCACCGCTAAAACCATTTTTTCGGCCTCTGTCTCAAGTCTTACAAAGGCGACATTGAATTCACGCTGTGTTCTTTCCATTATATCAAGATCATCGGCGAACGCGAGATATTGAACAGATTTTTGGTTTTTTGACTGTGGAGTTCTGCACTATCTTCTCAAGAACGGTGTTAAACAAATCGCACGACAATGCATCGCCTTGTCTGAATCTTTTTTTTGACACCGAAGATTCCGTAAGCTCGTTGCCAACCTTGATGGAGCAGCGTGAGTTCGCCATCGACATTTTGCACAAGCGAACGAGCATGGCAGGATGCCAGAACTAGACATAGCTTTATAGAGGTCTTCTCTGTAGATGCTGTCATACGCGGCCTTAAAATTGAAAAAAAGTGGTGGGTATCGATTTGGAGTTCATAGGTCTTTTCCAGGATCTGCTGCAAAGTGAAAATTTGGTCGCTGCTTGACTTTCCTGGTCCGAAACCACATTGATAAGGACCAATCAGATTGTTGACGAAAGACTTCAGACGTTCACATATTACGGTAGAAAGGATCTTGTAGACGATGGTTAGTAGGCTGATTCTTCTGTAGTTGGCGCAGTTTAGAGGATCACCCTTCTTCAGGATCGGACAAACAATACTGAGGTTCCATTCATCGGGCATGCATTCCTCTGACCATATCTTACAGATGATTTGGTGCATGCTCCTATCTAGATTGGCGCTTGTTGCTGTGAACAACTCGGCAGCTCGACCATCTGCTCCAACTGTTTTGTTGGATTTCAGCCGTGATATTGCCGTTTTCACTTCTTCTAAGAAGACTTAACTAGTTGAACGCTATGAACAGTTTAATCGATTTGTATTACACATTTGTCCTCATTAGACAGAGCTGGTACTCATCAAGTATACGGACTTCATTTGCACATAGTCAATTTGTTACCAAACATATTGGACCAGAGGACTCGCAATAGTTGTCCCCCTACCACAATACCCTTAAGGAACAGCCGGCCCTGGTAAGATTTCCTGTCTGTTTTTGGCGCTAACCAGCCAAGCAACCCACATTAAAAAGCACTTCCTGGTAGATCTTCAGTTTCAATTGGGAAATTGTCGTGTCACCGTTTCGTGAACTTACACATATTTTTCTGTCCAGAAAAACCTTTTTCTCGTTTGCAAAATTAATTTCAATTCGGAATGACAGTTTCTGAAGGATTATTATTTTATAGTCGTTCCTCCCATGAAATTTATTCCCTCATGTTTCTTTACCCAATCCACTACCCAGTCGACAGCAATCCATTGCACCCACATTGCTGGTATTAATTTACAAAAAAAAAAAAAACACAAAAATTCGGACCATTCGTTCGTTGTGTGTCGTTCAGCGTTGAGCCCATAATGTCCTTGTTAAAGCAAGGTACCGTACCCGTACCTACATAAAACTGTCGGCTATTTCGTTTTTCGGTCGCTTTAATTTGCGACACATGCTACAAGCGTATAGGCACAACCAGCGATAGGCTTTTAATACAATTAGCCTATTAGTTTTTTTATTTTCTTTTGTACTCATTCATTCATTCTGGGAAAAGCGAAGGCATAGGATGACGACGATAGAGGTTCGTTCCAACAACAGCGACCAAAGGACTGGACGACGACGACCAATGGATGTGTTTCTGCTTTTGCTTGGTTTATTGAATTTCTGAGGAGGGTTTGCTGTCAGAATGTACTTAATTAAATTTTCGACATTTTTTTATGCCTCTCAACGTTTTTTCCTGTTCGACTCAACGCATCGAAATGTATTTTTACCTCAGAATTCTGAATCAAAAAAAAAAAACAAAAATCGAAAGCTTATCCGACACACGGAAAAAATGATTATGCTTTCGATTGAGCACAGAGAAAGTTGGTAAAAAATTCGCTCACATATTGTGTCCAATGCACGAAATATTCAAAGAAATTTTTACAAATTCGCGCTCGCCTTCACTCGAATAAATTCAATTTGGCTTACGGGCGGGTGTGAAACTCGGAAAATCTTTTGAACAGCTCAAATATACCGTTATATGGTTTTTTCTTTTTGCAGCTTTAGTTTTTGCATTTAGCAACATTTTCGTTTCTCCCGATTTCGCGACTATAAATCGAATTTTAATTGATATTGCCCCAAGGACGACCATCGGAACGAAGCGACGCGACGCTCAGCGACGATTAGTGAGCAAAAGCGATGAAAAACGACGCATGGACACTGAATTTAATTCGATTTTCATCATAATTCATTTATAAAGGAATTCCATCTCAAAGTTAGTCCTGAAATGAGTATTTTCAAGTGATGAGCAAGCAGAATTTAGATCGAATTGGAAATTAATTTAGAATTGAAAAAATGTGTTTTTGCTCATTTTGGGTAGGAGGTAGGGTCTCTGTGTTACGGATAGTCATTCGTGATGGAACATTAAAAATGGACAGATTCGTTTGAACCATTTGTTAATGAGAACGCCCTTTTCAATGACCAACAACTGTGAGGGGATGCTCTTAATTCTGTTGTAACAAATGACTTTTTCTGATTTGATTTTTCTCATCAATTTGGTTTTTGAATTAAAAGTAGCAGGTGGTATGTGTATGTAAATGACTTTTGAGTGTTGCTAAGCGATTTCGAAGGATAGACAAAGTGCATTCAAGAGAACACAAGCGTCCACAGCAACCTCTGCCTATCAACTCTTACTCTCCATCTCCCCGCGGTGAACATCGGTTGCCTAGTACCTCAAGAGAAGATAAGGTTCCAACGACGGCCGCCAGTGGGAAGTTGTTGGCAGAACAAAGAGAGAGAAAGAGAGTAGTTATGCATCCACTAAGGCATGCCTTCTTTTCAATAGGCGGCAGCGGAAGAGGATGGAATCAACGTAGTGTTTACAGTTCCAATCAGGATGAACTACTTAGTGGGCTATTACCTCATATTCGGGGAGAATGCCCGGCCACAAACAGAAAATATAGTTCAGAAACACTAACAACCCTCGGATACAGACAGAATTAATGACGAAGACCCAAACAAACAATTTAAGGACAACGAATTTCGGTTTTGCGGTTTTGCACTTGGAATGTCAGGTCCCTTAACAGTCCACGTGCAGTCGAACAACTAGCAAAAACACTTGACTGCTATATGTAAAGCAGAAATGCGACGGGATGGCCCGGGCCTACGTAAAATGAACAACTGTGATATCTACAACAGCAACTGCTACAGGGAACAAAATCAGCGTCTATTTGGATGTGGATTTGTAGTTGGGACTCGACTCAGGAGGATGGGCTTGAATTTCAACTCAGTCACTGAGTGCATCAGGACAATCCGCTTCAAGGCTAAATTCAAAAACTTAAGCTTCATCTGCGCTCACGCCCCCACTGAGGAAAAGGATGAAGACAACAAAGACAAATTCTACGAGCTCCTCGACAAGACCTATATGAGGAATGCCCTAGCTATGACACTAAAATTTTCCTAGGAGATTTTAATGCTAAGCTGGGTAGAGAAGAAATCTTTGGTGGAATAATCGGACGACATAGCCTACACGACACCACCTCCGATAACGGATTTAAACTAATGGACTTCGCTGCGGAGCGAGACGTAATGGTAGCAAACAAGCGATTCCCACATCTGACCAACCAACCGTCAACAAAAATGATCACATAGCGATTGACGCACGACACGCCAAATTACGAATGCGGGTATCCCGATCCAGGGCAACCACTAAAATAAATAGAGTGGCGCGACAGCCCTTGAAGAGCCAAGAGCTAAGTGGCTTACTCTCATCAACAATGCTCTAGGTGCGTGTGAAGAATTGAAGGGACCAACAATTTTATCGCCGATTCCGAACGGCAAAGTTGAGAAGCACTTTTTCATGACAGATGATACTCTTGGAAGATTTGTCAGTTCTTCGCAAAAAGGAAATTCGACGTCAAATCGTGTCTCGGAAAATCTCCTTAGAAGTCATTTGCTGTCAGCACAAAATGTAGACAACCAGTGGCAACACTGCCAAGCAGCCATCAGAGATGCCGCCTCTGAAGTGCAAGGGTTTACACGGCCACCCCTTTGACGATGAGTGCTGGCGAGCACATACAGCGAAACAAGAGGCATTCACAGCGGCGCTGAAAAAAAGGATACGAGCAGCTCGTGAGCTCTACGAACAGCAAAGGAGAGAGAATCACAAACTTTTTCAAAAAAAAAAAGAGCAAGAAAAGCTCTCGATCGAGTAGATAGAAAGTTTTATAAAAACTTAAAAGGAACCATCAGGGCTTTTACACCCTGAACCGAAATCCATAAAGACCATCATCGGAACATCGTAGTGGAACCACAGTCAGTGCTAAGGCCACTTTTTCAAGCTATATAATGGCAATGACGAGCAAAATTCCGCCAGCTATACAGAACTATCCGATTTGGGTGAAGCAGGCCAACAATGTCACCCACCTGAAATTGACGAAGTTAAGAACAAAGCCGCTGGAACAGACGTAAGATGACGAAAGGTGAAAAAGGGAAAACTTCAAGCTGTTCTATCATGGTCGGAAGAAACCTATCGGACGTATTTGATGTGAAAAAAGGTTTTAGACAAGGTGATGCGCTGTCATGCGATTTCTTCAACATCATTCGTGAAAAGATTTTGCAAAATTCCAACACGTTAATCTTTCCAAAATCCGTCAGCTACTGGGATACGCAGACGAACATAATTGGAAGAACACAGCGTGATATCAGTGGAGCGTTTGTGAGTCTTGAGACGGAGGCCAGGAAGATAGGTCTAGTGTTTAACGAGACCAACGCGACAAGACCAAGTTAATGCTGTCGACAAGAAAGGACTACCAACATCGACGTCTTGAAGCAAACGTCAACATAGACAGATTTTACTTCGAGGTTGTTAAGGTCTTTGTGTACCTGGGATCCGCTATCAATTCAGACAACAACACCAGCGCTGAAATCAAACGACGAATCACTCTTGTCAATCGCTGCTTCCTTGAACTTAGAAGGCAATTGAGGACCAAAGTCCTCCCCCGAGCAACTTAGGTGACACTCTACAAAACCCTCATCATCCCGGTCCTCATGTATGGTGCAGCGACATGGACCAGGACAACATTCGATAAAAACGCTTTGGGCTGCTTTGAGAGAAAAATGTTTCGAGTGATTTTTGGTCCTGTCTGCAGAAATGGAGAATCAAGACGAAGATTCAATCAATAACTGTACGAGCTGTCCAGCGACACTAACCTAGCCAGAAAAGTTACGGTCCAACGACTAGAACGAATGGAAAATAATGCTCCGGCTCGTAGAGTCTTTGAATCCAACGCGGAAGGACGTCACAGAAGAGGAGGACCTCGACTCAGGTGGAGCACACAGGTGATACAGCACCTGAACCAAATTGGCGTGTGAAACTGGAGACAGCTAGCAAGGGACCGAGCTTGTTGGAGACGCTTGATGTTTTCCATTGTCATCTTACGTCATCTTACGCCTGATCCAGCGGTTTTGTTCTTAACTTCGTCAATTTCAGGTTGGATGAGGGCCCGGTCCGATCTGGACTGTAGCGCCACCATAAGTTAAGTCAAGCCTTTTTCAACGAACAACAACTGTGGGGGATGTTCTTAGTTCCGTTGTAACAATAGACTTCTGACTTTTCCGATTCGATGTTTGTCATCAAAGAAGTTGATATGAACGTATTCTACATTTTTTGAGAATTCTTTGCTTTACCTTAAATTAACGTTTGGTGTTCGAGACCTTTTATCATAATAGCAATCGATTCATTAACTAAACATTGCTCCATAATAGAATGCTTTCTCTTGGCAAGCTTGTAGACTGTTCCGAAAACTTTACCAATGAATATATTAACCCTAAAATGTTCATAAAATATTAACAAAACAAATTAACAAAACACCATTGAGTAATTTCCATCAAAAACAAAATAAAAAGGGTATCCCATGATAGCAAACTGGAAACTGGAAACGTAAAAAATGAAAGGGAGTTAAAAACACAGCTATTCTCATCGACGATAAAAACCCTCCCCTCTGGCCCTTGAGTGCATTAAAATCACGAAATTCACTGGCGTATCATTAGTGGTATGGTTTCTATATTTTTTTTTCCTCTTTTCATCCACCATCGCAAATTTGAGAGCTAGAGCTTGGGAGAGAAAGGAGACACAGAATACAAGTACCTTTCGACGACAACGGAAGGAAGGAAGGACCAAAAAAAAAAATCATAAAAATGATAATAAAAATTGATAGAAGGTAGGTACAACAAAATCAAAATGCAAAAAAGCATACAAATTCCGAAAAACTGTTTTGCATACCAAATGAGAGAGAAATTCGAATCCAACTGACTAAATTCGTCTCACATCGACTTTTTTCGTTTACGTCTCTTGGGTTAGTCGAACGAACGGTTGTGCAGCTGTACCAAACCGCCGAGAGACTTCCGTAGCGTAGCACACTGCTATTCGATTGTTTTTTTTTTTTTTTTGCAGGTTAAATTCATTTGATAAGACTTGGGGCACGAGCTCGGTCGTCTTTTTTATGTGAATTTTATTCCTCCCGCAGGAGCAAAACGTCCAAAAATCTATAAATTTCATAAATTCAAAACGACGCATGTGTTGACGTTGTCGTATGCTATTTTCTTATAATTTGGCAAACAGTAAAGTTTGCACACAAACGAAAAAGCGTATTTCAAGCATAACTAACTGAAGTGCAAGTCAACAAAAGACAGCACGAGTGGCGCCCATTCGATGAGTTCTTGGAAAAAAGCAGTTTGATATCTTATATGATTTTTGAGTCAGACGATCTAAGGTTCGAGGTATTGAAAGGAGATGGAAAGCTTGAAGCTTGAACATATTATTTAAAACAGGAAAAGGGGTAAGACAGAAAGGTCGGGTAGAGTGGGGTTTTACTATATCGAATTTTTGAAAGGTTATATTTTGCTCCCATAATTGCTATATGGGAGCTGTGTGTAGAAACGAACCCTGGGAATATTGATTGAAATTTACAAACCATAAAACCATGTCTCATTTCCATAGCTCAACATACCTACTCTGAGGGAAAATCAGTAGAAGCCTCACTCCATTGACTCAATGCTTAGATTTAATACTCGCTGTAGCACTCTTTACTTGTAAAAAGACTTACTAACTTACGTATCCGCCTCACAATCCATGAAGAATTCCTTCCATCTTGAACGGTCCCTCGCATGCACTCTCCAGTCGCCGAAAACAAGCGCTCTGGCATCCGCAGTCACTTGGTCCTTGTACCATAGGTTCAGTCTTCCTTGTCGTCTCGAACCTGGCGTCTGCAAAGAGAAGACTATCTTGGCTGGAGCGTTATCGTCCGTTCGCTCAATGTGGCCGAGCCAATGTAGACGTCTTTTTGTTTGGCCTTCCGGAATCTGGACTAAATCCACATATTGGTACAGCTCGTGCATTTCTCGGTTAAACCTTCTTCTCCATTCGCCCTCGTGGCATACGGGACCGAAAATCCGTCGAAGAATTTTTCTTTCGAAAGTGCCCAGTATCAATTTCCCTTTTTTTTTTATCGTCCAACACTCGGCGCCGTAGACTGAGAAAAATCGAAGTTTTGTATAGCAGACACTTTGTCTTTCGAGTGAGGAGTTTTGAACCCAGTTGTTTTGTCATACCGAAGCAACAGCGGTTCGCTAGGGTAATTCTTCTTCGGATCTCCACTAATGTGTCGTTTGTGGGATTGATGTTTGTTCCATGGTAGGTGAACTCCCTAACTATCTCGAAATGGCTGCTACCAACAATGACGTTTTGTACTAGGCGGTGGACAGATGTTGCTTTGTTTGTTGATAGCATGTGCTTTGTTTTGTCCTCATTCACATAAAGACAACCGAGTTTCGCCTGTTCTTCAATCGCTGTGGAGGCCTCAAGCACAGCTCTCTTGGATCGACCGATGATGTCTATGTTGTGCGCATAAAATAGGATCAGTTTGTCCCGAATTCAGACTTCGCTATCATAAGCTCTTGGCGGTGGATGCTATCATAAGCAGTTTTGAAGTGGATGAAAAGATGGTGGGTTTCGACTTGAAATTCGTTGGTCTTTTCCAGGATCTGCCTCATTGTGAATATTTGGTCTATTGTTGTTCTACCTGGCCTAGAGCCACACTGGAACGTGACGATTATTGTGTTGCAGAACGGTTCAAGTAACTCACACAGTACGTTGGATAGGATTTTGTATGCAAAATACTAAGGAAGGATATGCCTCGGTATTTTTTGCATGACGTACTTGCTTGCTTACTTATGGTGGCGCTACAGTCCAGGTCGGACCAGGGCCTCACCCAACAAACTTCTCCAGCCAGTTCGGTCCCTGGCTAACTGTCTCTAGTTTCGCACGCCAAGTTGGTTCAGGTCCTCAACCACCTGGGTGCTCCACCGGAGTCGCGGTCTTCCTCTTTTGCGACGTCCTTCCGGGTTGGATTCGAAGACTTTACGAGCCGGAGCATTATTTTCTATTCGCTCAACATGACCCAACCATCTAAGTCGTTGGACCTTTACTTTTCTGACTAGGTCAGTGTCGCTGTACAGCTCGTAGAATTCTTGGTTGAATCTTCGTCGCCAATCTCCTTAATGCAGACAGAACCAAAAATTGTTTTCATCAGATGTTGTCATAGTCCATGTCTCTGCACCCTACATGAGGACCGGGATAATGAGGGTTTTGCAGAGTGTCACTCTAGTTGCTCGGGAGAGGACTTTACTACTCACTTGGCTTCTAAGTCCAAAGAAGCAGCGATTGGCAAGAGTGATTCTTCGTTTGATATCAGCGATGGTGTTGTTGTCTGAGTTGATAGCGGATCCCAGGTAGACAAAGTCCTTAACTACCTCGAAGTTAAATCTGTCTTTGTTGACGTTTGCTCCAAGACGTCGATGTTGGTTGTCCTTTCTTGTCGACAGCATTAATTTGGTCTTGCCCTCGTAAACCGATAGATCCATCTTCCTGGCCTCCGTCTCAAGGTTCATATACGCTCCACTGACATCACGATGTGTTCTTCCAATTATATCAATGTCGTCTGCGTATCCTAGTAGCTGGACGGACTTTTGAAAGATTGTGTCTTTGGTGTTGACGTTGGAGCTTTGGACAATCTTTTCAAGAATGATGTTGAAGAAATCGCATGACAACACATCGCCTTGTCTTAAATCAAAAGCGTCCGTTAGGTTTTTTCCGACCATGATGGAACAGCGTAAATTTTCCATTGTCATCTTACACAGACGGATGAGTTCTTCTGGGATGCCAAAACTGGACATTGCTTTATATAGTTTGTCTCTATAGACGCTGTAATACGCGGCCTTAAAATCGATGAAAATGTGGTAGGTATCGATTTGAAGTTCCTGGATCTTCTCCAAAATCTGACGTAGGGTGAATATTTGATCGAAGGTGGACTTTCCGGGTCTGAAGCCATACTGATAAGGACCTACCAGGTTGTTGACGTAGGGCTTCAAACGTTCACACAAGACGGCAGACAAGATCTTATAGGCGATGTTAAGGAGACTTATACCTCTGTAGTTGGTGCAGTTCAGGGGATCTCCTTTTTTGAGGATCGGTCATACGATGCTGAGGTTCCATTCATCGGGTATGCTTTCCGCCGACCAAATTTTGCAGATGGGCTGGTGCATGCTCCTAACCAAATCATCTACGGCTGCTGTGTACAGTTCGGCGGCTAGTCCGTCTGCTCCAGCGGCTTTGTTCGACTTTAGTTTAGATCGCTATCTTCACTTCTTCCATGTCGGGTGGGTGGAACTTTGACCTTCTGCACCCAAATTCAATGGTTCTGTATTGCTGGCGGAGTTTTGGTCGTCATCGGCATTATACAGCTTGGAAAAGTGGTATTTCCATATGCTCAGCACTGACTGCGGTTCTACTACGATGTTCCCATGATGGTCTCTACTGGCTTCAGTTCGGGGTGTATAAGCCCTGGAGGTTTGTTTCAACGTTTTGTAGAACTTTCGAACCTCGCATGCATGACATATAATAGCTTTTTTTGTAGATGTGGCATATGGAGCTTATCGACCAGTCAGTGGGCATGCTTTCTTCCTCCCACACGCCATGCGACCGGCGGACTGGTTATTTCTTAGCTTTTGGATGAACCTTTTCTATCTCTTTTATGCTGGGGGCTTGTACTGGGTCTTCATTGACTGGTATCGCTTCTCTTTCGTCATTGACTCGCCCGACACTATGCGCATTCAGAATATGCTACGATTCCCCGTGCTTCGGTGATTAGGTTTCCTTCACTGTTTCGAAAAGATTGTGACCCGGTTCTGAAACTGGATGGTAATTGCTTCGACCTTTTAAAGAAACGTCAGGTGTTGTTCTTAGCCTTAGACTGTTCTAGATCATTGAGCTGAGAAACTGTGGATTTTCTTGTGTTCCTTCGCAGGTTCTTTTTCTC
>CAKKXW010000004.1:31492004-31505939 GCA_920937365.1 Sphaerophoria rueppellii | reverse complement strand
TATACGTCTATTGTGACGTTCTGTCCGAGCCGTTGGTGTTGTGTCCTTCCTCGAAGGCACCATATACTTAATTTTTCCCTCATTCACCGCTAAAACCATTTTTTCGGCCTCTGTCTCAAGTCTCACAAAGGCGACATTGAATTCACGCTGTGTTCTTTCCATTATATCAAGATCATCGGCGAACGCGAGATATTGAACAGATTTTTGGTTTTTTGACTGTGGAGTTCTGCACTATCTTCTCAAGAACGGTGTTAAACAAATCGCACGACAATGCATCGCCTTGTCTGAATCTTTTTTTTTGACATCGAAAGATTCCGTAAGCTCGTGTCCAACCTTGATGGAGCAGCGTTCTCCTTCGTCATTCTGCACAAGCGAACGAGCTTGGCAGGGACGCCAAAACTAGACATAGCTTTGTACAGATCGTCTCTGTAGATGCTGTCAACGCGGCCTTAAAATCGATGAAAAGGTGGTGGGTATCGATTTGGAGTTCATAGGTCTTTTCCAGGATCTGCCGTAACGTGAAAATTTGGTCGATGGTTGACTTTTCTGGCCTGAAGCCACATTGATAAGGACCAATCAGATTGTTGACGAAAGACTTCAGAAAGGATCTTGTAGACGATGGTTAGTAGGCTGATTCTTCTGTAGTTGGCGCAGTTTAGAGGATCACCCTTCTTCAGGATCGGGCAAACAATACTGAGTTTCCATTCATCGGGTATGCATTCTTCTGACCATATCTTACATATGATTTGGTGCATGCTTCTATCTAGATCGGCGCTTGTTGCTGTGAACAACTCGGCAGCTCGACCACCTGCTCCAACTGTTTTGTTGGATTTTACCCATGATATTGCCGTTTTCACTTCTTCTAAGAAGACTTATCTATTTGAACGCTATGAACAGCTTAATCGATTTGTACTACACATTTGTCCTCATTAGACAGAGCTAGTACTCATCAAGTATACGGACTTCATTTTCACATAGTCAATTTTTTACCAAACATATTGGACCAGAGGACTCGCAATAGTTGTCCCCCTACCACAATACCCTTAAGGAACAGCCGGCCCTGGTAAGATTTCCTGTCTGTTTTTGGCGCTCACCAACCAAGCAACCCACATTAAAAAGCACTTCCTTATTGATCTTCAGTTTCAATTGGGAAATTGTCGTGTCACCGTTTCGTGAACTTACACATATTTTTCTGTCCAGAGAAACCTTTTTCTCGTTTGCAAAATTAATTTCAATTCGAAATGACAGTTTCTGAAGGATTATTATTTTATACTCGTTCCTCCCATGAAATTTATTCCCTCATGTTTCTTTACCCAATCCACTACCCAGCCGGCAGCAATCCATTGCACCCACATTGCTGGTATTAATTTACAAAAGAACAAAAAAAAAAAAAACACAAAAATTCGGACCATTCGTTCGTTGTGTGTCGTTCAGCGTTGAGCCCATAATGTCCTTGTTAAAGCAAGGTACCGTACCCGTACCTACATAAAACTGTCGGGTATTTCGTTTTTCGGTCGCTTTAATTTGCGACACATGCTACAAGCGTATAGGCACAACCAGCGATAGGCTTTTAACACAATTAGCCTATTAGTTTTTTTTTTTTTTTCTTTTGTACTCATTCATTCATTCTGGGAAAAGCGAAGGCATAGGATGACGACGATAGAGGTTCGTTCCAACAACAGCGACCAAAGGACTGGACGACGACCAATGGATGTGTTTCTGCTTTTGCTTGCTTTATTGAATTTCTGAGGAGGGTTTGCTGTCAGAATGTACTTAATTAAATTTTCGACATTTTTTTTATGCCTCTCAACGTTTTTTCCTGTTCGACTCAACGCATCGAAATGTATTTTTACCTCAGAATTCTGAATCCAAAAAAAAAAAAACAAAAATCGAAAGCTTATCCGACACATGGAAAAAATGATTATGCTTTCGATTGAGCACAGAGAAAGTTGGTAAAAAATTCGCTCACATATTGTGTCCAATGCACGAAATATTCAAAGAAATTTTTACAAATTCGCGCTTGCCTTCACTCGAATAAATTCAATTTGGCTTACGGGCGGGTGTGAAACTCGGAAAATCTTTTGAACAGCTCAAATATACCGTTATATGGTTTTTCTTTTTGCAGCTTTAATTTTTGCATTTAGCAACATTTTCGTTGCTCTCGATTTCGCGACAATAAATCGAATTTTAATTGATATTGCCCCAAGGACGACCATCGGAACGAAGCGACGCGACGCTCCGCGACGATTAGTGAGCAAAAGCGATGAAAAACGACGCATGGACACTGAATTTAATTCGATTTTCATCATAATTCATTTATAAAGGAATTTTATCTCAAAGTTAGTCCTGAAATGAGTGATGAGAAAGCAGAATTTAGATCGAATTGGAAATTAATTTAGAATTGAAAAAATGTGTTTTTGCTCATTTTGGGTAGGAGGTAGGATCTCTGTTTTACGGATAGTCATGATGGAACATTAAAAATGGACAGTTCCGCTTGAACCATTTGTTAATGAGAACGCCCTTTTCAATGACCAACAACTGTGAGGGGATGCTCTTAATTCTGTTGTAACAAAGGACTTTTTCTGATTTGATTTTTCTCATCAATTTGGTTTTTGAATTAAAAGTAGCGGGTGGTATGTGTATGAAAATGATTTTTGAGTGTTGCTAAGCGATTTCGAAGGATAGACAAAGTTCATTCAAGAGAACACAAGCGTCCACAGCAACCTCTGCCTATCAACTCTTACTCTCCATCTCCCCGCGGTGAAGATCGGTTGCCTAGTACCTCAAGAGAAGATAAGGTTCCAACGACGGCCGCCAGTGGGAAGTTGTTGGCAGAACAAAGAGAGGGAAAGAGAGTAGTTATGCATCCACTAAAGCATGCCTTCTTTTCAATAGGCGGCAGCGGAAGAGCTCACAAGATGGAATCAACGTAGTGTCTACAGTTCCAATCATTATGAACTACTTAGTGGGCTATTACCTCATATTCGGGGACACTGCTCGGCCACAAACAGAAAATATAGTTCAGAAACACTAACAAGCCTCGGATACAGACGGAATTAATGACGACGACCCAAACAAACAATTTAAGGACAAAGAATTTCGGTTTTGCGGTTTTGCACTTGGAATGTCAGGCCCCTTAACAGTCCACGTGCAGTCGAACAACTAGCAAAAACACTTGACTGCTATATGTAAAGCAGAAATACGACGGGATGGCCCGGGCCTACGTAAAATGAACAACTGTGATATCTACAACAGCAACTGCTACAGGGAACAAAATCAGCGTCTATTTGGATGTGGATTTGTAGTTGGGACTCGACTCAGGCGGAAGGTCTTGAATTTCAACTCAGTCAATGAGTGCATCAGGACAATCCGCATCAAGGCTAAATTCACCAACATAAGCTTCATCTACGCTCACGCCCCCACTGAGGGAAAGAAGAGGGAAGACACCAAAGACAGGTTCTACGAGCTTCTCGACAAGACTTATGAGCAATGCCCTAGCCATGACATTAAAATCGTCCTTGGAGATTTTAATGCTAAGCTGAGTAGAGAAGGAATGTTTGGTGGAATAATCGGTCGACACAGCCTACACGACACCACCTCCGATTACGGGTTTAAACTAATGGACTTTGCTGCGGAGCGAGACGTAATGGTAGCAAGTACGCGATTCCCACTCTCGATATCCACAAGGGAACAAGGAAATCTCCTGACCAATCAACCGTCAACCAGATTGACACACATTGCGATCGACGCACGACACTTCTCTAGCATGCAAGATGTCCGCACATTCCGAGGTGCCAACATCAACTCGGACACCTTCTTGTAGGTACGAAATAGTGGCGCGACAGCCCTTGAAGAGCCAAGGGCTAAGTGGCTTACTCTCATCAACAATTCTCTTGGTGCGTGTGAAGAATTGAGGAGACCAACAATTTTATCGCCGACTCCGAACGGCAAAGTTGAGAAGCACTTTTTCATGACAGATGATACTCTTGGAAGTTTTGTCAGTTCTTCACAAAAAAAAAATTCGACGTCAAATCGTGTCTCGGAAAATCTCCTCAGAAGTCCTTTGCTGTCAGCACAAAATGTAGACAACAAGTGGCAACACTGCCAAGCAGCCATCAGAGATGCCTCTGAAGTGCAAGGGCTTACACGGCCATCCCTGGTTTGACGACGAGTGCTGGCGAGCACATACAGCGAAACAAGAGGCATTCAAAGCGGCGCTGAAAAAAAGGATACGAGCAGCTCGTGAGCTCTACGAACAGCAAAGAAGAGAGGAGCACAAACTTTTTCAAAAAAAAAAAGAACAAGAAAAGCTTCTATAAAGACCATCATCGGAACATCGTAGTGGAACCACAGTCAGTGCTAAGGCCACTTTTTAAAGCTGTATAATGGCAATGACGAGCAAAATTCCGCCAGCTATACAGAATTATTCGATTTGGGTGAAGCAGGCCAACAATGTCACACATCTGAATTGACGAAGTTAAGAACAAAGCCGCTGGAACAGACGTATGATGACGAAAGGTGACAATGGAAAACTTCAAGCTGTTCTATCATGGTCGGAAGAAACCTATGGGAAGCATTTGATGTTAAAAAAGGTTTAAGACAAGGTGATGCGCTGTCATGCGATTTCTTCAACATCATTCGTGAAAAGATTTTGCAAAACTCCAACACGTTAATCTTTCCAAAATCCGTCAGCTACTGGGATACGCAGACGAACATAATTGGAAGAACACAGCGTGATGTCAGTGGAGCGTTTGTGAGTCTTGAAACGGAGGCCAGGAAGATAGGTCTAGCGTTTAACGAGACCAACGAGACAAGACCAAGTTAATGCTGTCGACAACAAAGGACTACCAACATCGACGTCTTGAAGCAAACGTCAACATAGACAGATTTTACTTCGAGGTTGTTAAGGTCTTTGTGTACCTGGGATCCGCTATCAACTCAGACAACAACACCAGCTCTGAAATCAAACGAAGAATCACTCTTGTCAATCGCTGCTTCTTTGAACTTAGAAGGCAATTGGGCAGTAAAGCCCTCTCCCGAGCAACTAAAGTGACACTCTGCAAAACCCTCATCATCCCGGTCCTCATGTATGGTGCAGAGACATGGACCAGGCCAACATTCGATAAAAACGCTTTGGGCTGCTTTGAGAGAAAAATGTTTCGAGTGATTTTTGGTCCTGTCTGCAGAAGTGGAAAATGGAAACAAAGATTCAATCAAGAACTGTCCGAGCTGTTCAGCGACACTAACCTAGCCAGAAAAGTTACGGTCCAACGACTAGAGCGAATGGAAAATAATGTTCCGGCTCGTAGAGTCTTTGAATCCAACGCGGAAGG
Organism: Sphaerophoria rueppellii; assembly: GCA_920937365.1. Taxonomy (NCBI): domain Eukaryota; kingdom Metazoa; phylum Arthropoda; class Insecta; order Diptera; family Syrphidae; genus Sphaerophoria; species Sphaerophoria rueppellii. The sequence continues at coordinate 31,500,606 of CAKKXW010000004.1, read as the reverse complement.
ACGTCAAGGAAGAGGAGGACCTCGACTCAGGTGGAGCACACAGGTGATACAGCACCTGAACCAAATTGGCGTGTGAAACTGGAGACAGCTAGCTAGGGACCGAGCTTGTTGGATTGTCATCTTACGTCTGATCCAACGGCTTTGTTCTTTACTTCGTCAATTTCAGGTTGGATGAGGCCCCGGTCCGACCTGGACTGTAGCGCCACCATAAGTTAAGTTTAGCCTTTTTCAATGAACAACAACTGTGAGGGGATGTTCTTTTAAGGATTCTTTGCTTTGCCTTATATTAACGTTTGGTGTTCGGGACCTTTTATCATTACAGCAATCGATTCGTTAACTAAACATTACTCCATTATAGAATTCTTTCTCTTGGCAAGCTTGTAGAACGTTCCGAAAACTTTTCCAATGAATATATTAACCCTAAAATGTTCATAAAATATTAACAAAACAAAATTAACAAAACACCATTGAGTAATTTCCATCAAAAACAAAATAAAAAGGGTATCCCATGATAGCAAACTGGAAACTGGAAACGTAATAACTGAAAGGGAGTTAAAAACACAGCAATTCTCATCGACGATAAAAACCCTCCCCTCTGGCCCTTGAGTGCATTAAAATCACGAAATTCACTGGCGTATCATTAGTGGTATGGTTTCTATATTTTTTTTTCCTCTTTTCATCCACCATCGCAAATTTGAGAGCTAGAGCGTGGGAGAGGAAGGAGACACAGAATACAAGTACCTTTCGACGACAACGGAAGGAAGGAAGGACCAAAAAAAAAATCATAAAAATGATAATAAAAATTGATAGAAGGTAGGTACAACAAAATCAAAATGCAAAAAAGCATACAAATTCCAAAAAACTGTTTTGCATACCAAATGAGACAGAAATTCGAATCCAACTGACTAAATTCGTCTCACATCGACTTTTTTCGTTAACGTCTCTTGGGTTAGTCGAACGAACGGTTGTGCAGCTGTACCAAACCGCCGAGAGACTTCCGTAGCGTAGCACACTGCTATTCGATTGTTTTTTTTCTTTTTTTGCAGGTTAAATTCATTTGATAAGACTTGGGGCACGAGCTCGGTCGTCTTTTTTATGTGAATTTTATTCCTCCCGCAGAAGCAGAACGTCCAAAAATCTATAAAATTCATAAATTCAAAACGACGCATGTGGTGACGTTGTCGTATGCTATTTTCTTATAATTTGGCAAACAGTAAAGTTTGCACACAAACGAAAAAGCGTATTTCAAGCATAACTAACTGAAGTGCAAGTCAACAAAAGACAGCACGAGTGGCACCCATTCGATGAGTTGTTGGAAAAAAGCAGTTTGATATCTTATATGATTTTTGAGCCAGACGATCTAAGGTTCGATTTATTGAAAGGAGATGGAAAGCTTGAAGCTTGAACATATATTTTAAAACAGGAAAAAGGGTAAGACAGAAAGGTCGGGTAGAGTGGGATTTTACTATATCGAATTTTTGAAGGGTTATATTTTGCTCCCATAATTGATGCATTATTATCCAAGCTGTGTGTAGAAATGAACCCTGGGAATATTGATTGAAATTTACAAACCATAAAACCATGTCTCATTTCCACAGCTCAACATACCTGCATACCTACTCTGACAGAAAATCAGTGGAAACAGCACTCCATTGACTAATGCTTAGATTTAATACTCGATGTAGCACTCTCTACTTGTAAAAAGACTTACTAACTTACTTATTCGCCTCACAATCCATGAAGAATTCCTTCCAACTTGAACGGTCCCTCGCATGCACTCTCCAGTCGCCGAAAACAAGTGCTCTGGCATCCGAAGTCGCTTGGTCCTTGTACCATAGGTTCAGTCTTCCTTGTCATCTCGAACCTGGGGACTGCAAAGAGAAGACTTTCTTGGCTGGTGCGTTATCGTCCATTCGCTCGATGTGGCCGAGCCAATGTAGACGTCTTTTTGTTTGGCCTTCTGGAATCTGGACTACATCCACATATTGGTACAGCTCGTGCAGTTCTCGGTTGAACATTCTTCTCCATTCGCCCTCGTGGCATACGCGACCGAAATTCCATGGAAGAATTTTTCTTTCGAAAGTGCCCAGTATCAATTTCCCTTTTTTATTTATCGTCCAACACTCGGCGCCGTAGACTGAGTAAAATCGAAGTTTTGAATAGCAGACACTTTGTCTTTCGAGTGAGGAGTTTTGAACCCAGTTGTTTTGTCAAACCGAAGCAACAGCGGTTCGCTAGGGTAATTCGGAACTTCGCTAAAATGTCGTTTGTGGGATTGATGTTTGTTCCAAGGCAGATGAACTCCTTTACTACCTCGAAATGGCTGCTACCACCAATGACGGTTTGTCCTAGGCGGTGGACAGATGTTGTTTTGTTTGTTGATAGCATGTACATTGTTTTGCCCTCATTCACATCAAGACAACCGAGTTTCGCCTGTTCTTCAATCGCTGTGGAGGCCTCAAGCACAGCTCTCTTGGATCGACCGATGATGTCTATGCTGTGCGTATAGAATAGGATCAGTTTTTTCGGGATCCCGAATTCAGACTTCGCCATCATAAGCTCTTGGCGGTGGATGCTATCATAAGCAGTTTTGAAGTGGATGAAAAGATGGTGGGTTTCGACTTGAAATTCATTGGTCTTTTCCATTCATTGTGAATATTTGGTCTATTGTTGTTCTGCCTGGCCTAGAGCCACACTGGAACGTGACGATTATTGTGTTGCAGAACGGTTCAAGTAACTCACACAGTACGTTGGATAGGATTTTGTATGCAACATACTAAGGAGGGATATGCCTCGGTATTTTTTGCATGACATACCTGCTTACTTACTTATGGTGGCGCTACAGTCCAGGACGGACCAGGGCCTCACCCAACAAACTTCTCCAGCCAGTTCGGTCCCTAGCTAACTGTCTCTAGTTTCGCACGCCAAGTCGGTTCAGGTCCTCTACCACCTGTGTGCTCCACCGGAGTCGCGGTCTTCCTCTTTTGCGACGTCCTTCCGGGTTGGATTCGAAGACTCTACGAGCCGGAGCATTATTTTCTATGACCCAACCTTCTAAGTCGTTGGACCTTTACTTTTCTAGCTAGGTCAGTGTCGCTGTACAGCTCGTAGAATTCTTGGTTGAATCTTCGTCTCCAATCTCCTTAATGCAGACAGAACCAAAAATTGTTTTCATCAGATGTTGTCATAGTCCATGTCTCTGCACCTTACATGAGGACCGGGATAATGAGGGTTTTGCAGAGTGTCACTCTAGTTGCTCGGGAGAGGACTTTACTACTCAATTGGCTTCTAAGTCCAAAGAAGGCAAGAGTGATTCTTCGTTTGATTTCAGCGCTGGTGTTGTTGTCTGAGTTGATAGCGGATCCCAGGTAGACAAAGTCCTTAACTACCTCGAAGTTAAATCTGTCTGTGTTGACGTTTGCTCCAAGACGGCGATGTTGGTAGTCCTTTCTTGTCGACAGAATTAACTTGGTCTTGCCCTCGTTAACCGCTAGACTCATCTTCCTGGCCTCCATCTCAAGGCGCACAAACGCTCCACTGACATCACGATGTGTTCTTCCAATTATGCCAATGTCGTCTGCGTATCCTAGTAGCTGGACGGACTTTTGAAAGATTGTGCCTTTGATGTTGACATTGGAGCTTTGGACAATCTTTTCAAGAATGATGTTGAAGAAATCGCATGACAACACATCGCCTTGTCTAAAATCAAAAGCGTCCGTTAGGTTTTTTCCGACCATGATGGAACAGCGTAAATTTTCCATTGTCTTCTTACACAGACGGATGAGTTTTTCTTGGATGCCAAAACTGGATATTGCTCTATATAGTTTGTCTCTATAGACGGTGTCATACGCGGCCTTAAAATCGATGAAAAGGTTGTAGGTATCGATTGAAAAAGTTCCTGGGTCTTCTCCAAGATCTGCCATAATGTGAATATTTGATCAATGGTGGACTTTCCGGGTCTGAAGCCACACTGATAAGGACCTACCAGGTTGTTGACGAAGGGCTTCAAATGTTCACACAGCACGGCAGACAAGATCTTATTGCGATCTTAAAGAGACTTATACCTCTGTAGTTGGTGCAGTTCAGGGGATCTCCTTTTTTGAGGATCAGATATACGATGCTGAGGTTCCATTCATCAGGCATGCTTTCCTCTGACCAAATTTTGCCGATCAGCTGGTGCATGTTCCTAACGAAATCATCTACGGCTACTTTGTACAGTTCGGCGGCTAGTCCGTCTACTCCAGCGGCTTTGTTCGACTTTAGTTTAGATCGCTATCTTTACTTCTTCCATGTCGGGTGGGTGGAACTGTTGGCCTTCTGCACCCAAATTGAATGGTTCTGTATTGCTGACGGAGTTTTGGTCGTCATCGGCATTATACAGCGTGGAAAAGTGGTCTTTCCATATGCTCAGCACTGACTGCGGTTCGGGGTGTATAAGCCCTGGAGGCTTGTTTCACCTTTTTGTAGAACTTTCGAACCTCGCATGCATGACATAGGATTGCTTTTTTTTGTAGATGTGGCATATGGAGCTTATCGACCAGTCAGTGGGCATGCATTCTTCCTCCCACACGCCATGCGACCGGCGGACTTGTTATTTCTTAGCTTTTGGATGACCCTTTCTACCTCTTCTGTGCTGGGGGCTTGGACTGGGTCTTCATTGACTGGTCTCGCTTCTCTTTCGTCATTGCTTCGCCCGACACTATGCGCATTCAGCATATGCTACGATTCCGCGTGCTTCGGTGATTAGGTTTCCTTCACTGTTTCGAAAAGATTGTGACCCGGTTCTGAAACCGGATGGTAATTGCTTCGACCTTTTAAAGAAACGTCAGGTGTTGTTCTTAGCCTTAGACTGTTCTAGATCATTGAGCTGAGAAACTGTGGATTTTCTTGTGTTCCTTCGCAGGTTCTTTTTCTCATTTGTCCTTTTTTTTTTGTGCTCTTTTCTGGCTGCTCTTGTTTTCCGTTGTAGCATCTGCAAGCGTGCATTTTTCGTCTCTCTTATCAATAACGTGCACTCATCACCATATCACGGGTTCTTTTCCGGACGTAGCTGGTAGCCTACGGTGGTCTTGGCTTCATTTTTTATCATTTCGCCATATTGGTTCCACAAGGTGGTCACATCTGTGGTATTTGGGAGAGTCGCTCACTCAGGCGCTCAGTGTGTAGTCTACGGCATTATCCGGAGTGCTAAGGAAAACGATCTTAAACTTCTATCTTTGGACCGCTATTGTTTTTTTGTCGCTTGATAGTCGAGCTCTAAAGTTATCAGAAAGTGGTCAGAGTCGACATTTGCTCCTAGAAAAGTGCGCACGTTCAAGATATTGGATGCGTGCCTGACAGTGGCTCACTTACTATGTGAACATCTGAAGCTGTTTTTAACCAATCCGATAGTTCCGGGACACCAGATCAGGGTGGCTTCCCAATATGAAAAAAAAAATTCACTTTTCGATAGATTTTGGAAAGAACCGCGATTAAAACGCTTCGTGTAATGGCGGAGGCTAGCTATAGGGAGCAATGTCTTCAAACAGACGAGTCTCCTACCTCGAAACAATTCTTGAAACAGTTATGCAGCTTGAATCTGTGGCTACGTCAACGATCTAATTTGCAGGAGCTAAGGAGTGGCAGCATTTGACAATTTTGTCTGCGAAACGAAGCTGGCAAACAACGTTTCGATCAACGGTTTAGTTGAAATTCAAGAAATGGATATGGAAGACTTCTGCATCTCTAAATGGTATTGTCTACCTCAAACAGGAAATGGCTAAACTTTAGTAACACAAAGAAAGGATGATATGTCGAAGTCCTTTGAGCTATTCCCCTCAAATAGTATAGTAAAACAATTTTTACTTTTTGACAAAAAAGGTGTTTCATGCGGTTTTCGTTTGACGTCTAATTTCTCAAGTTATACCATCAACTTAAGTTCCCTGGAGAGTGAAGGACCAAAACAAAATGCAAACAACATACAAAGTGTCATCGTTTCTTGCATGACTTTGGACTTCTTTTCGATTTCAATAACAGGAAGCATGTGTTGCCTTCGAATGCAAACACATCCTTCTCCATCCTGGAATGTCCTCATCAATTGCAGGAAAAATGCAAAACACTTTCGTTGGACAAGCTGTGTAATGAGCTGTCGCTTTTATGCTCCTTCCTCTGTCTCCCAAAGTGCCCATGGTACTCGAAGCTCATACCATGAGCTCCAAAAAAGGGAACAAAATAAATTTCGCTCAGTCACTAAAAGCTAATTTATTTCGGTGAAACAACGATTTTTGGCAGTTAATAGTTGTTGACCCTTTCCGTTTTTTGTCTCAAGTCACTTTTTCATTTTTCCCAGAAAGAAAAAAAAAATTCTTCTGAAAACTCATCAAGCAAAACCCATTAACCATGCTTAAATGGGTGCAATACTTTTTGAACACTTCTTGTCCTACAACAACCCAAAACACGACCACCAATTTTATTGCTGTAGCGTTCTTGTCTTTCCCGAGAAAAAATTTAAATGAGAAATTATCGCTTGGAAAAGTTTTGGTTAAGTAGAAGTGACAAATGAGAGATGGGAACTCTGTTAACGTCGCAACTCTCAGCTCTTATCTCGCAGTGAAAGTACCAACCACCACCCCGACCAAAATGTTCGTTTCCGAAGAAGGAAATAAAAATCCCGAAAATATTCGATTGTTTGTTCTGTTTTTGCTTGTCACAGGAATTCGTTTGGTATGTTATTTTTCTAATTTGTATCTGATAGTGACATCTGGTGGTGTGAATGTATAAAAACGTACATTTTACTGTCATGTTGCCGAGAAGAAAAAAGTCTGTGGCAAATGACACACATTAGGCGGATATGTTCATGTGGATATGACATCCTTGAGAACACGATGGCGTCAAATCCTGGGGCGTTTCTAACACACACACAGAATGAAATAATTCCAATGAGCCTAAAAGGAAGCTAAAACAACAAGGCAACTGGCAAGCCTGTGAATTTGAACATTACACACGATAACCTGGAAAATTTATATTAAATGGAAATTAGAGTGAAATTAAGTGCATCTCAAGGGTGTAATAATTTTTGGAGGGAGCAGCAACAGTACCTAAGCTATCAGCGGAATACTCGCTGAGGTAGGTATTTTTATTGTGTGTTGTTTGTACATGACACGGCAAATTTGGTGGTTAAGTAGGTATTTTATTGCATTTATGAAGAGTTTTGTGAAATATTAAATTGTATTTAACAGTGTTGCATTGCGTATTCAATGGGGAGGATGAAATGTTGCAAGTTATTTGTGTGATCATAAAGGACTTAATTACTATCACGGGAACTTTGTTTTATTGTTGCAGAACAAACAACACCAACTAAATTTAAACATGCAAAACTAGTTCTAGGAATCACGTACCGATGCGTAGGTTTTTTAATGTTTCCTAGTTTCAATAGCTTCATATTTTTAGCACCTTGTCGTTTTTTGAAATTGAATTAAAAGTTTTAGGTGGGCGGTAGGTATGACACTGGAGACCTTAGGTTATAGTCGGCAAACACTTATCGTGACAAATCAGCTTGCATGTCTCGTTAGTTACTGTTTTATAATTTGGTGTTTATTTTATTACGAGGTGAGTTTTAGTTTCAGCAGGTCAAATTAAATGTGTTTAGCACAAAATAATGCTAACATTCACGACTCTGTCGCTCGTACTTGATACCCACCCATAAAGTTTAGTTTTAGAATTTTGCCACAAAATTTAACTGGAATTGTTCGTTCTGTTTGACTTTGCATCGACGCCGAGTTGGCTCATTCTGGACAATTGCAATTGTGAGACCGCTTCGGAGCGGTATTTGACGGTGTTTAAGCAATCCGAAGTATTCTCTACGTATCGTGACAGTTGGCGGAACAAAAATCAACTGTAGACACCAGAGACTAAGGATCAATCTAAACAAAAGATTTCAGTCAGCAAGGTGATGTCCACCGTTTTGTGGGACTCAGAAGGTCTTATCGGCTAATTAGAGCAGGGTGAAACGGTTACAGGGCTGACATCCGCCATTCTTGTAGTAGGTTCTATCTCGCGGCCTTAAGCTTGTTGCAAAATTTAACTTGGAAAGTGAAAAGAGACGGGTCTAAATTTCGATTGTTGGTGATATTCAGGCTAAGACTGACAAGTTAAACAAAGTAGGCTTTAATAATCAAGTTTTAAAACGGATCACATCGTACCTGCAAGATCAATTTTATAGTGAGGTTTTTCGTAATGTTTCTCCCAAAAAATTTTCTGTTACCTCTGGTGTATCTCAGGGTAGCCATTTGGGACCTGTCTTGTTAACCCTGTGTTATAAATGATGTCGTCTCAACTGTTCAATACTCAAATGTTCGTATTTATGTTGATGAATTGCAGAAAGAATTTTAACTATTAGCTACTCTAGCATTAGACTAACTTACCTATAGGTGCGCTATAGTCAAGGTCGGACCAGGACGTCATCCAACAAGCGTCTCCAGCCAGCTTGATCCCTATCTAACTGTTTGTTCTGGTCCTCTACCACCTGTGTGCTCCAACTGAGTTGTGGTCTTCCTCTTCTGCGACGTCCTTTCGGATTGGATTCGAAGACTCTACGAGCCGGAGTATTATTTTCCATTCGCTC
>CAKKXW010000004.1:31476583-31488322 GCA_920937365.1 Sphaerophoria rueppellii | reverse complement strand
AGTTATAATTGCGACTTCTTAACATCTTAACTTAAAGTCGTTTTTTGTTCAGTTAGCAGACACAAAACAAAACACAAAAAAAATGCTAGTCAATAGTCAAGTCAACAGTCCAGTCAAAAGTGAAGTGAGAGTTATCGACAAAATATTTTTGAAGATGTATCCGGCTTAGAACAACCTTTAATTTGATACCAAACTCATTGGTGTACACTCCGGGCCGGATGTCCCTTATAAAATGAGCAATCCCCTTTAAATTTATCACAAGTATAACGAAGGCTCAACTAATTATCGATCTAACAAAATATATTTAAGTGAAGTGAAAACTGACCTGACAACTGAACTGATAACTGATCGTAAAAAAAACACAAAACAAAACACAGACGATTGACTTGTTTTTTGCTGAAATTCAATTCTACAATTCTTCAGCGTTAATATTGATTTTACTGCGATTTTGCCTTAGACCTACTAGGGATCTCAAAAGTCCAAAATCCAGCCGTGGTTTCGTCCACTAGTCTTGTTGAAGAAGAAACAAAACGTCAATTCTAGGTCTTTTGAACCTTTTGACAAATAAACCTCATTAAGAAAACACCTTGATTTAATAAAAAGAAAACATACCGTAAATAAATAAATGAATTAGTACTATTTCTGGAGAAACTATCCCTGTAGAACGGCCGTTGGTTGTTTTTCCAATTGGTATTGACAGTACCTTGGACAAATTAGGTACGGTATGCTGATTGATACCTTAAGCAGTGCCGGATCGGTAGGTAGGTACAATGCCACTATTAGTACGAATTAAATGAGCGGACTATTTCACGCTCTCTTTTCCAACTTTACAAGATTGACACTATTGCCATATTATCATTTGGTTGTAGTTCCTATTACTTACTTACTTACATAAGGTGGCGCTACAGTCCGTTGTGGACTTGGGCCTCAATCAACAGTCTCCGCCAGCCAGCTCGGTCCATAGCTAGCTGTCTCCAGTTTTGCACTCCAAGTTGATTGAGGTCCTCTTCCACTTGAGTGCGCCACCCGAGTCGCGGTCTTCCTCTCCTCCTACGTCCCTCGGGAATAGTGTCGAAGGCTTTCCGGGCCGGAGCATTGGTGTCCATCCGCTCTAAATGACCGAGCCACCTGAGTCTCTGGACCTTGACCCTTCTAGCTAGGTCCATGTCGTTGTACAACCTGTAAAGTTCGCTGTTGTATCTTCTTCGCCATTCCCCTTCAATGCACACGAGGCCAAAGATAACCCGAATAACTTTCCTCTCGCAACAGCCTAAGGCATTATCATCCGATTTTGTCAAGGTCCATGCTTCCGCACCATACAGCAGGACTGGGATGATGTGTGTGCTGTACAGTTTTACCTTAGTTGCTCGAGAAAGTGCTTTTCCACTCAATTGCTTTCTTAGCCCAAAGAAACAGCGATAAGCAAGAGTTATTCTTCGTCTGATCTCGGCGCTGGTGTAATTTCCCGTGTTTATAGCGGAGCCTAGGTAGACAAGCTCCTCTACTAGCTCGAAGTTGTATGCGTCTATTGTGACGTTCTGCCCGAGCCGTCGCGTCGGTGTTGGGTGTCCTTTTTCGAAGACAGCATATACTTCGTTTTTCCCTCATTTACCGCTAAACCCATTTTTGCCACATCCGTCTCAATTCTCACAAGGCGCCATTGACATCACGCTATGTTCTTCCCATTATATCAATATCATAGGCGTACGCGAGAAGTTGAACAGATTTTTGGAACATAGTGCATTTGGTGTTGACGTTGGAGTTCTGCACCATCTTCTTAAGAACGATGTTAAAGAAATCACATGACAGTACATCGCCTTGTCTGAATCCTCTTTTTTTGTCGAAAGATTCCGTAAGCTCGTTGCCAACCTTGATGGAGCAGCGTTCTCCATCGTCATTCTGCACAAGCGAACGAGCTTGGCAGTTACGCCAAAACTAGACATAGCTTTGTACAGATCGTCTCTGTAGATGCTGTCAACGCGGCCTTAAAATCGATGAAAAGGTGGTGGGTATCGATTTGGAGTTCATAGGTCTTTTCCAGGATCTGCCGCAACGTGAAAATTTGGTCGATGGTTGACTTTCCTGGCCTGAAGCCACATTGATAAGTTCATATATGGCGATTTAAGTACGATACTACTATCTACTATAAGTCCACCTCTAATTTTTTCCGAGGGGAGTGAATGTGAATTGTATACATAAAGATCAACTCCGTATGTTCAAATATTTTTTCTTTACAAGAATGTGACATTGTTAAAAAGTCAAAGCCTGGTAATCGCTGAGCACTTACATAGCTCTGACTTTCACACTATCTTCATTCCCAATGGCCACAATTTGTACTTGATTTCAGCTTCAACATTTATTTTAAATCAAGGAACGCACATTTATTGATTGCCAATTAAAAAAATTTATTGGTATTCATATCAGAAGAACCAATAATAAAAACTTCCTAATTTTCCGAGTCCTTAAAACTCGTCAATCAATTCCTCACCAATTAAACCATAAAAGGAAAAAAAGTCCACACCACCCACAAATCAGTTCTTCATCAGCGAGTCCGAAAAGAAAACCAATTTTCCAAGAATAGAAAAAAAAGGGAAAACAAAAAAAGAAAACTCGAAAACCCATTTCGAGAATAGAACCCAAAGTCGATTGGTGTATTAATTAGAAAAAGGAAAATCCATCGTCCCCATTATACCTTCCAATCATTTATAACCCAAATGAATTAATTAAATCAAAGTCATTCCAATAATAATATCATAAGGACACACGACTGAATAAATGGAAAGGCGAGTTGCCGTACAACAAAAAAAAGCACAAAAATAATGGCGATGAATAAATAACTTTTGTCTGGCTGTGGAGATTCAAAACCACCGATTGCTTTGCTTCCTCACAAAAACGAATGGTGCTGTTTTTCTTTTTTCCTTTTTTTCAAATCATTTCCCGTTATTTTCTTTCTCTTCTTTCTACGCTTTGCTTTGCTTTTGTTTTAAGTGCTTAGCTTTAGATTATCCTTAGAAATTTTATTTTTATTTCAAGTCATAACACTTTGATGGGTTCTCTCGCATATTCTCCATTCTTTATTCGTTTTCACAGATTGTAGAAACCATACCCGCCGAAAGCTAAACCCAATAAAAGATGGGCGGGTGCGAAAAAAGGACATTAATAAAAATCGTCATTTCACAAGAGAACGAACAAAAACAGCCAATCAATAACTTTGAGAATCATCTTTTATCCTCATGACATTAAAACTGTTATCCTCTTAAAAGACATCATAACACAAAAAAGGACGAAGAAAAGAATTAAAAGAATGTCCTTATCACAAAATTGTTCTTAAACAAAAGGAAGGGAAAAAAAAACTGAAAATAATAGAAAAGAAAGAAAGGTCGATAAGATCTATTAAAATGGCTCGCGGAAATAGCTGCGTTTCTAAACTACAATAAAAACAAAGAGAAAAGAAAATGAAGGTTTTCCTTGTTGGAAAAATAAATTTCACAGCTAATCGCATTAAATTCACTAAAAATTTTCTGATTAAATTGAAATCAATTTGCCTAAATGTAGTTAAAAATCCCAAGCATCTTGCCACTTCTTGCCACTTTCCACTTTACAAAGGAATTGCTGCGGGACATGGCAAGCACCACAGCAGGCAGCAGGACAGGACGACAAAAACAGGAGATTTTTTCTCGTCGATAAGAACAAACGGACAAAAAATGAACAAAAGTCTTAAAAGACTCTTCCAGTCGAAAAAGACGGGAAAAATCTTCTACGAAGGGTAGATGATGCTCCAGAAAAATATAATCCAATATCGGTCAAGAGATTCTGTCCGTCCGTCCGTCGTCGTTGTTGGTGTCGGCGTTGTCATTGTCGTCGTTGACGTTCTTGTTGTCGTTCTCATTTACGCTTTCGTCCTCATCCTTGTGATTTAAATTCCGTTTCGTGTTTCAATTTGAGCTTTTTTACTTTTGGTTTGTTTCTGCTCCTCGTGCACCAACTCTTCAAGATATTTAGGTAATTTTCCATGTCCCTTGCAAGCCTTTTTCAATTTCAATTTTTTTTGCTTGCTTTTTCTTATAATTTCTACACGGGGCAATCCCCATTTTCATCTTCATTTTCGTCCTTTATACAAATCAAAGAAAAGGAAAAAAACAGCTCAAAGTCCACAGAGAACCTCTTTTCTCAATGAACAACATGTTTTTTTTTTTATCAATTTTGTGATTTTTTAATGTTTTAACTTTTCATCAAAAATAAATCAAAGTAGATGTCGAATACTATAACTACACTGCTGTTCATCAAGTACTGGCAAATTGCAAAATGCTCATCACACGCGGTTAAAAAAAAAAAATATTGAAAGCAGAATCCAATTCTGGAATTATCGGAAAACAAATTGGCCGAAATATAGGACACCCTTAAAAGGTTTGATTAAAGCAGAACTGTTTGATCCTCCCGCGTGTGTTTTTGAAGTCGACCAGAAAGTCGATGAGCTTACAGCGGCCCTCAATAAAGCTATGGAAGCTACCTGCCCCTGACATGCTGAACTAGAAAAGAGTGAAGAAGACTATTCAATCTTGCAAAAAAGTCAAAATTCTCAATCTTCCTAAAGGAAATGCCTCAAAAAGTAAAAAAAAAAAGAGTTGAGAAAAACCAAGAGATCCTCATGGAGATCCTTCTGTAGTTCAAAAGAAGAATCTTCACAGGCATCGAGATAAAGGAGGATTCTTTCGACAAAGCAAACCATGCCCACCTGTCTTAACAACTCAGATGGTACATGGACTAACTCTTGCGAAGAAGCGCTAAACCTGGTATACACTTTCCAGATAGCTCCAAATCCGTTAACACAAGCTTTTCCAGGCCTGATAATAACTATACTTTCCTCCATGGTCTAGTGACAATAGGCTTATTGAGGTGGGCTCTGAATAGTTTCGAACCTTATAAATCTCCAAGTCCAGATCAAATTATACCAGATGAGCTACAACAAGGGTTTCATGATACGATACGATACCGATATTTTTCGTTTGTATCGGTATCGTATCGAGTAACAAATTATTTTATCGTATCTAATCGGTATCGGCGATAATTTTAAGACAAATTTATCGTATCGTTATCGACTTCAATACGACACCGATACGATACTCGATAAAATATCGAAATTTAAAAAAATGTGCATTACTATTACAGCGAGGCAAAAGCTATTCAAAATTAATTTTATTTGATTATAGACTATCCGAACCCGCAATTTTAAATCGACATTTGTTGAAAGCTCACTATCCCATAATCGTTCTAAGAGAAAAATATAGAACGGTGTACGTTTTCGCGTTTTCTGTTGTTATGGTTTCGGCTTGATACTCCAACCCAACATTTATATACATATATGACTATAGATGAAGACAACCTTTCAACCACCTATTATATGAAATAATAATCAACCGGCTACTAACATGTCTCGAAAACAAATGACGCGTTTCGTTCCAGTATCGATGTTCATCGGGTTCTCACAAAAGTGGATCGAGAACGAAAGTACGAGCGAACGCGTGAAAAAACAATCAATTATGTGTATTACTGCAAGTAAACTACTATTAGTAAATGCTATTGAAATAAAATTTGAATTTTGAGCCCGCAGTGTCGGTAATAGAATTCTTTCAGTCGATACGATATATTCGATAATTATCGTCCAGTGCTTATCGACGATACGATAATATCGACAATTTTATAAACACGTTTATCGTATCGATATCACTATCGCAGGTACTGGATATCGTGTCGATTATCGTATCGACCTTCGATACGATACGATACGATACCGATATTTTTATCGAATATCGTGAAGCCCTAGCTACAACATACCAAACGATTGATAGATATCCATTTACATAATAGCATTGAAGAAAGGCTCTCCATCTCTGGCTGATGGCAGGGGCTCTCCGCAAGGTAGTGTTCTGTGCCGTCTTCCGTAAACCGCTGCATTCCTGAACAAAGAAAGCTAAGAGTGATTGCTTATGCTGGTAATGTTACTATCGCCGTCACAGGAGAATAGTTTAGTTTAGTACCTTAAGGGACCTCCTCACTGCGGAATTGGTATCAACCCTAAAAAAACAGACCTCGTCCTCTTCACCCAAAAATGCAAAATTCCAGAAATTGTATCACTTTCAAAAATGAATCTTAATATCGAGGTCAGATATTAGACGAAAAATTAAGCTGAAAATATATTATTCAAGAAAGAGTTATGAAAGCTAAAGTAGCTCATTTCTGCTGCAAATAAGCTATAGGAATCAAATGAGGTTTTAAACCTCGTTCGCTAACCTATTCGTCGGTCATTCGACCAATACTCACTTACGGAGTCGTATAGCATGGTGGACTGCACTAAACAAAACCATTAACTGTGACAAACTTAGCAGAGACCAGCGCACAGCCCGTCTTTGCATAAGCGTGTCCTTTTAACAGCTCTAGACACCCTCCTCCATCTGACACCCCTCGTTATAGGTACGAATTAAGCTTCAAAATTCAAAGCCAAGCGCCTAAGAATCCATTATTTTGAACTCTTTTGATTCTATACCCAAGTACAGTGCACCTTCATTCCAAATACCTAAAAGTCCAAGTGTCCATATCCTCAAGACAAAAAATTCCTGAAAACTAGAGTTTTCATTGCTATACAGACTGGTGTTGGTAGTGGTGTGTAATCAAAAAAGCCTAATTGCAGACTCATTCCGCCTCCCAAATCATTGGAGCGTCTTCCAAGCGGAAAGGAAACGTGAAAAAAACTTCTGATATCCGCATCTTCCCTAAAAGTCAGGCTGCAATAAAATATCTCGATTGTTTGTCGACAAACTCTCAAACGGCCCTCGGTTGTCGGTCAGCTCTGCCGGGGAACCGAGATACCTAAGGATTTTGTAGAACTGATCTCACCGTAAAGGGAAATGATAAGTATACCGATCGCTACATGTAAACTCATGCTAAAAAAAACACACTGCCTTTACCATAACAAGTTCTTCTTCGTTCCTCTAGAATGCTGTTGAAGGCTTTCCGGGCCGGAGCATTGGTGTCCATCCGCTCTATATGACCGAGCCATGAGTCGCAGAACCTTCTGACTAGGTCCGCATGGCGCATGCAGCCATGCAGGAGGCATACAAAGCGGACTGCATAAGAGAACAAGAGCTGCTTATGAGCCAGCAAACCAGCAAAAGAGGAGAAGAACGCCGCTTCCTCAGAAAAACAAAGAAGGAGCATGAGAAACATCAGATCGAGGATGTTGAGAGAGCCAACAGCAAGAATGAATTTCGGAGGTTTTATCGGAAGGTAAAACACCTATCTCAAGGTCAAGGAAATATCATAGCAGAATCGCAGTCGATGCTTAGGATTTGGCAAGAAAACTTCTGTAGATTCTATAATGTCAACGACGACAGGCAGGAGCAATGCATTGGACATGATAATAGCCAACCATTCCGTGAACTCGATTAAGAAGAAGTGAAAACAGCAAAATCACTGCTGAAATCCAATAAAGCCGCTGGAGAAGATGGTCTAGCTGCCGAGCTGTTCAAAGCAGCAGACGACGAGGTAGTTAGGAGCATGCACTAAATCATCTGTGAGATATGGCCAGAAGAATGCATGCCCATTGTTTCCCCATTCCTGAAAAAGGGAGATCCTCTAAACTGCGCCAACTACAGAGCAATAAGTCTACTTAACATCGCCTACAAAACCCTCTCTGTCTTAATATGTGAACGTCTTAAGCCTTTCGTCATCAATCTGATTGGTTCTTATCAATGTGGCTTCAGGCTAGAAAAGTCAACCATCGACTAAATTTTCACGTTGCGGCAGATATTGGAAAAAACCTATGAACTCCAAATCGATACCCACCACCTTTTCATAGATTTTAAGGCCACGTATGACATCATCTACACAGACGAATTGTATAAAGCTATGTCTAGTTTTGGCATCCCTGCCAAGCTCGTCGCTTGTGCAAAATGACTATGGAGAACTCAGGCTGCACCATCAAGGTTGACAAAAAGCTTATTGAATTTTTCGATGTCAAAAATGGATTCAAATAATGCAAAACTCCACCGTCAACACCAGAGGCAGTCTCTTCCAAGTCTTTGAAAGAATTGTGACAGAAGCAGCTTTGGCGGTAGGTACCTATATGTTGTCTTCAATAAAGGACACCCAACATCGACGGATCGGACAGAACATCGCTATAGACGCATTTAACTTCAAAGTAGTAGAGGAGGTTGCCTACCTAATCTCCGCTATGAAAACGGGCATTACCAGCGCCGAGATCAGACGAAGAATAACTCTTTCTTATCGCTGTTTCCTTGGGCCAAGAAAGCAATTGAGTAGTAAAGTCCTCTCTCAACCAACTAAGATAAAAATATACACCACACTCATGATTCCAGTCCTGTTGTATGGTGCGGAACCATGGAAACTAACGAAATCAAGTGAAAGTGCCTTAAGCTGTTTCGAGAAAAAGTTCTTCGGATTATCTATGAGCCCGTTTGCATTGATATAGAATGGAGAAGAAATTTCAACAACGAACTTTACGCGTTGTAAAACGACATGGACCTATCCAAAAGGGTCGAGGTCCAGATACTCAGATGGCTTGGTTCTTTAAAGCGGTTGACACCAATGCTCCGGCCCTGAAAGCCTTCGATACTATTCCCGAAGGACGAAGAAAAAGAGGAAGACCGTGACAGGTGATGCACCCAAGTGGAAGAATACCTCAATCAACTTGGAGTGCAAAACTAGAAACCGAGTTGGCTGGCGGATAATGTTGGTTGAGTCCCAAGCTCACAACGGACTGCAGCGCCACCTTAAGAAAGTAAAAATCTTGCACATAATTTATCAATTTGTTTCGTCAATTAATGAACAAAATTTCTCCTCAAATTGTTCATCAAATGATTAATTCGTTCTTCATGTTGTCTACAGCGTTCATAAATAAGATGAAGAATTTTATGAAAGATTCGTCAATATGATGAACAAAATTTCTTCAATAATATGACAAAATATCTTGAATATAATGGCTAAATTCATGATTATGATGATTCTTTTCTTCAATATGATGAACACATTTCTTCAATCTAATGAGTTAATTCATCATATTGATGATCGCATTCATTAAAGTGATGAATCTTTTCATCAATATAATGAACAATTTTCTTCAATAAATAATTTTATGACAATTTTTTCAATTTGATGAATAATATTCTTCTCAAAAATCGCTTGCACATCCAGTTCGTGAATGGCCCGTTTCATATTTCATGACGAGAACCAACATGTTTTGTGTCCTTTTTCAATCTCTGTACAAATTAGCACGAAGTAAAGACGTCTGCTCCGTCTAGTTGTAGCTCATTTTAAGCATAGTTCTGGTTTTTTTCACCTCACTGTAGAAAACCAAAACTAATCCGTAAATGCATACATGAGATCAATTCTTGTCAAGAACCACAAGAATACCCTTTAAGACCCGGCCAAGCAACTGCAATCTGCACAAATCAATCTAAAGACCGACCTGGTTCAATTGAATGTTTCCCTTAAGTCCCTCGATATGATACTTTGTTTGTCATCTGGTCTGCCTTGAATTTGTTCTTTTTTCGAGAAATAAAAAAAAACCCCACACTATGACTCCTATCGGACCCATTGTCTGATTAAGTTTTAGTTATTATGGCAATTGCGAAGGCGATCAAGCACCACCACCAGGAGCTCCAGAGCACGATGGGGCATATAAAAACAAATAAAATCCTCAATGGCCTGCATACCGAAGGCAAACATGTGCAAATAAAAAAAAATAAAAGAAAAAACAATGAAACACAAAAAAAAGGGATAGAGAATTGGTGGCTGAATGGGGCCATATCCTTGAGGGAAGATACTGTTGTGGGTGGGCTATAGATTCCATATCGATGGTTGTGGTATTGCTCTCGGAAAAGTTTTATTCAGCTTAGTGGCCCATCGAAACCGTGATACAGGTCCGGTTATTGCCGGGCTTCATCATAGTTTTTCTAGAGGTACCTACAGAGACTATCTTTCTGGGATGATAGTTCTCCAAACTACTACCACAAAGCTTTTACCATTAGGACATTCCCAGATATCATCAGAGAAATCAGCCTCCTTTGCACAGACAGCAACATTTGAACCAGGGTAGCAGGGGTATTTTACAAAAGTTCTGTTTGTTTTGCTCTCTTTGTTGGAAGGAAAAGTTTCTTGTTATCCGTTTTATTTGCTCAGCTAACGGGTTTTGTGTTTTTTTGTTTATGTTTTGTGTACTCGCTTCATCCAAAAAAAAAACTCTCCTGGATCATTCAAGGAATTAATAAAACTTGTAGATAGTCCTTTCTTGAAGAGAAAACTTTCTTACTCCTTCAGCACAAATATAAAATCGCATACAGAAAGAAAAACTATCGCTAATTTCATTGCAATTCTCGTTTTCGTTTTTAGTTTTTTGTGTAACTTGGATTTTGTTCTTCTCTTTTTTCTAGATATGTCCACGGGATAGGTTCAGAGACACGAAACTCACTTTTTCATTTGCATAACGGACGAGACCTAGTTTTGGTAACAACGTGCCGTCACGGCAAAAGCTGGCGGGAGCTTCAGGATGCCAGATGCGACGAAGACAATCGCGAGTACGATAGGTAAGTTCAGTAACAGATAATATGCTTAAGAATGCACAGTGAACAAGGAATCTGTCTTATGCAGAATTCTTTTATTTTTATATGTTCGTCGTTTCATGGTTTTTGCATAAAACAGAATGATTTGTCAAGATTAAGAGCAACGGACCGGACCGTCCGGTCTGATCGTCCATCTGAGAACTGAATTAGGTGGATTCAAAGGTAGAGAAAGGATAAAGTAGAAGGAATGCAATTGATAAAGATTACATGACTTTTGGAGCAGAAAGGATATTAAGTACTGTCCTACTGGACATAAGGTACCTTCTACTTTTTTTTGTGTTTGAATGGATTTGCGTAATAAAATTGAGATTTTGTGATTTTTAAAACTTTCAACCGACTTTACAACGGCGAACCAGTGAGAGAATATCCTTTGAAGTATTGCAAAAGTTATCCTGAATAATGAGCTGTAGCACACGGAAAACTTCTGGTATGAATATTTCAAACCTGTGTTCCAGAAAATAAGCTGACGTATGTCTTTTTTAAGGACTTTTCTTTAATATAGAATGTCCTAAATTTCACTTTCTCTGTGTTTCTTTTTTGACTTCCTTGATCACGCACGTAGCCAGAATTTAAATTGCAAATAAAGAAGGTAGTGAAACGTTAGCTTTTCGAATCAAGTTTTGATTTATAAAAAAAAATCAGACGATAATTTTCCGAAAATGTGTTAAATATGGCTTTCAAGTGCCTCACTTACTTTATAAAATTTGAGTTATACATACTCGTAGTTGGTATGGATCGATGCTTATGGCTCCCAGTGATTTGAAAATCGATGGACCTTTCAAAATACGAGATCATAATGGAAATGAGGCTTGGTTTTTATTCAAAATCAATTCAAAATTCAATTCTTTATTATAATTTAAGAAAATGTAGTTACATAGCAATAATATTTAGTTTAAGAAGTACAGCATGGCTATAAGCCGTCTGCCGGATGTTATCTTGATTTATATTTTTAAAAGAGATAAAATAAAGTTAAGTAGTAACATAATTTGATAATGTACATAGACACACTTTGATGAATAATTTAAAATAATTTAAAATAAAACAACATTGATTTATACAAGGCAAAAAAAAACATAAATTATTTAATAGTTGAGTTAATTTT
>CAKKXW010000004.1:31417720-31433126 GCA_920937365.1 Sphaerophoria rueppellii | reverse complement strand
AATTTCAGTTGTGAAACGAGCCCGTTCTTTTTAACTTGTGGTGAATTTATGTTTAAATCGGAAAAAAAATTAGCAGTTTTAATCCTTCTAAAACAAAGTTACTTTTTCATCACTTTTTGACGATTAAAAAAAAGGCTAAATTTGTATTTAAGTGGTGTTCAATTTTTCTTGCCCGAGCAAAGTGTTGACTTTAAGATATTTTTTTTTTGTTCAAATAATACGTAAAGAACATTAAGTTTTCTTATTTTTACCTTATGAACAAAAAAATTAACAAATAAAATCTCATTGATAAACAAAAACCTACACATTTTATAATACTTGGGAAAATCTAAAACACCTTAGAACATCGAATTTTGGTGTTTTTTTGTCAATATTTTTATTGCAGCACTTTATAAGAAAACTTATAACATTGTGCAATCCTGAAGAGGGTTACAAGCATACTTATGCCTATACCTGGCTTGCTGTCAAAATCCTAATTACCTTACCTCCTCAGGGAGCTAAATTTGGGGAAGATATGTTTAGATATGTTTAATGGGTAAATTAACTAAAAA
This sequence comes from Sphaerophoria rueppellii, assembly GCA_920937365.1. Lineage (NCBI taxonomy): Eukaryota > Metazoa > Arthropoda > Insecta > Diptera > Syrphidae > Sphaerophoria > Sphaerophoria rueppellii. The sequence continues at coordinate 31,432,575 of CAKKXW010000004.1, read as the reverse complement.
AAATATGTAAAAGAATTGAAAAACGAATAGATTATTCATGATTATTCATCACATTAGCAAATACAGGCATGATTTTTCTAAGAATATTGTTCATTTCTGCCTATCCTCGATTACCGTATTCTTCATCCTGACAATCTCTAATTTCCGAACCGTTGTGGGCCGAAGCCCTGCGAAGCGGGCAGGGGTTTTGCTAGTCGCTTTATAAAAATCTCAAAATGATTCGACTAGTAAGAAGTAATTCTTAAGATTCATGTGGTATCACAATGGGCCTTTTCTTTTGGCCTCAGTGTGTGGATTCTGTATCCACAGCCACTTTAACCTAACCTAACCTAACACTCAATCTGGTTCATAGATCAGAGGATCTGCAACTACAAATCTTCTTCGCTGCGCAGTCAATTATCAGAAATTCCTCATGGAAGTTGCTGTTCCGTCGGAGGTTTTGCAATCATCCCAATGTCACAAAGCGCAAGTATTTACTTAACTTTTGTCCCGGTATCAATATTTGAAAAAGTCACAAGTCAATTGACAGTAAAAGACATCGTTTGTTGACTTTAGCTGCAAATTTCTCTTTTAATTTACTGCTTCATAATAAAATGGCTGCAGTATATTTTTTGAGAGGGTTAGAAAAACGTTCTAGTTTCTAACCATAAAATCTAAACTAAAAGTGGAGGATGACCATAAACCAACTTAATTTCCCTCAGATTGAATTCTTGAAAATAACTTCCGCTAAAAAACAGCTTAACCGTAAAACTACACATAATTCAGCAAACCAAACGATATTCAACTTCCGCCGGATAAAGCGCCAACTTTTTCATCATCAAAACCAAACATTTATGCCTGCGCTCAAGTTTTTATGGCCACTTTAGCTGTCATTATTTCATTGAACACACTATAAACAAACTATCAAAAGTGTCTCTGTCAGATATTCTCACTTCGTTATTCTTTGCAATTCACCCTGTTTAGCTGTCGTTGAGCTCTTCCATTCAAAGCATCAGAACATTGTGAAAACAGTAAAATTCACCTTAATTAGGTTCAACTTGTGTGTTCGAACACAATCTAGCTTTCACACACCAAAGAGCGCACTCAAAGATACAATGATCCTTTTCTTCCTGTCAGCCTTGCCTCCCCTCAATGAAAACCTTGTAATTAATGCGTGATATAGACAAAACAGCAAAACAACACTGAAGACTGAATGTGAACCATATCATCGGTTATGCACCTTTTGCCTGATGATGGGACTGGGTCTGGGTCTGGCACATAGAATGGAACTTGTGCAGCAAACAGCAATATTTGTCTCCTGTTCATGGTGCCTGCTTCCATTTCAGCTGCGACTGCTATACAATTGATAACCGAACGTTGTTGGAAAAGGTCACGTCTGCCCACTTGTCTGCTACAGATTGCGAGGCAGTGACAGTGGGAGGGCCTCCTTGAATCTTTGTGCAATGTTTTCTAAGGATGAGCAGAAGGGGAGATTTTGAATAGAGGTGTGTACTTACCAAGTGCCTACCTTTATGTACGGCACGACTCCGAATGCTACCGCACACAATTGTGTGTTCCTTGTGAGAGACACACACTCGGCTGTTGTATAAGCACCAACTAATTGCATGCATGAATATGAAGCAACTTCCTGAACCTTATCTACGGATAGGCTCGTTCACAATTGGAATTCTGAATTGTTGTGGAAGACGACGACCTACCGAGGAACGGTTCACGACCGACCGATTCAGCAGTGAAAACAACGAAAAACTAGACAAATGTTGGGTCACAGGTCGGTGTACTTTTGGGGATTCTTTGTTTCTTCCGTCGACGTTGTTGGTCGGTCGGTCTTCGTCGTTTCGTTTGTGCTGATGCGAATAATTAAATGATTCTGCTTGTTCAGCAGTTTCTTCTGCTGAATGTGTCGTCCTTCTGTGTTTCGAAAGGACAATTGCAGCCGTACAACCATTGTAGCATCACCAAAACCACTTAATCCTTTGTGTACCCTGTATTGTGTACTGTTACCTAATAAGCAGGACATAACATTTTGTCATTTGGCATTTTGAGGTTAATTTCGATGGTCTTGTGTCGATTAAAACTGCCACTTTTGATCCTCAGATTCAACTCGAAAGTGTACATAGGCACTGCTATTTGAAGAAGGAGTTCTCCCAAGGACACAATATAATCTCATAAACCTTCGACATTGATGCCTGTCTTCGCAGATTTACACAAGGAAGGGGTTGATATAATTTCATGTTGTTTCGACTGATAACTCCAGCTTTTTCAATGTCAATCCAATGTTATGGCATTCAGGAAGGTCCTTTCTCTCTCTTTCTGTCTCATTTCAAAGTCATCCCCATCACAACGAAACGAAATCGGATATACGAAAACGAAATGTTTTAGTTGACGTTCATGAGAAACCGTCTCTTATAATGGGAGTGCTGAAAGATTTGAAAGATTGATTTGACAGCTTGTCAAGATTCAGAAGACACCATCAGAAGGCGGAGGGTAGATGAGTTGGTTTTTTTTGGGGGGCGGGATGATTTTGAGGCCAGCCAACAGAGCAAAAACCACATGTGTGTGAGTTTGAGATTTGAGAAATGTGTGCTGCGAAATCCAATAATAAATCTTATTTCTGACGGTGTAAAGCAGGATAGTGAAGGAATCACATACTGTGTGAGAAAAGACACTTCCTTTTTTCCTCCGTGCCGCTGTCGTCGATGTATGGGTGGAAGAACATCACAGATTATCTGGGATTCTTTTTTTCTTCGTTTTGGAAGAAAACCACAAGGCGAGCAAAGTTTTCCGCAGACTTTTCAGCTTTCAGTTGTTATAAATGATTTGAGGCAAAGGCAATCATGAAATTGTGATATTTTTTGTATAAAACTTTTTTTTTTCTGTTCATGTGAAGTGGTATTAAACGGATTGAACGCGAGGGCACACGTGTGAGGATATTGTCTTGTTTCCGCCAATAGGATTGAGATTTATGAGGCGTTTCCTGTATTTATTGCCAGGAGGAATGGCTGCAAGGAAAAATATATCAATCTTGAAGTAGTGTTAAAGGTCTTTAGCTGTGTCAGCGATTTTTTGGTGTTTTCACTTTTTATTTGTCTCATTTCCAGTTATCGAAATGGAATTTGTTTGTGAAATTGATGCTGGGTGTTTGTTTTTATGAAATAAGATCATGTTTTCTGGTGTGAAATAGCAGAGATAGAACTTTGACTCGGAATTGAATTGATTGTAGAGTTTTTAGCCGTACAGACATTGAAAAGCTAGATGTGAACACTCACAAAAATTAAATAAGATTATTGACGAACATATTCACCTATTAACAATGCATCAACCATCAAAAGGGAAACAATAACAAAAAAAAAAGAAATTAAAATATGATATCACTGAACGACGACTGTAGGGTCAGCTAGTTCAACATGTTTTTCTTTTCAAATTGTCTGATTATTTTTTTAATTATTCTGCATTTAAATTGATAATTATAAGCTAAGCGACATCATCCAATCGTTTAAGAATTTATGATAGAACAAAGGTCTCCGGGCCTGCTAGTAACCTAAATTGCAAACCTTAGTGATATTGTTAAGCATTTGAACTTCTTTCAAACCGGTAAGAACATTTTGCAGAAGTTCTTTCATTCCATTACGAAAACGTCTGTCGGGTCCGCTAATATTCTGTTATAAATCAAAGCAATCCTTTAATTCAATTGGATACAGGAAGAATGTTGCACTTTTAAGCTCTTATGCTATACAAAATGTTGTCTGGTTACCCTAGATCGTTCTCGAATCCCGATCCTACTGAATTTCTCATTCATGGGTATAGCTAAGTGCCATTATTCTTCCTCCACCATGGTCTCGCCGTTTACATAAGGAACGATGTCGCTTATCAATTCCTTCCACAAAATGGACGCTGCTCCAACCCTTTTTTCAATTTTATGTAGTTTAAGTTCACCATAAATAAGTACATCATTCACTATTGTTTTCTTTATCGAAGCCCAAATTTGGACAGGGCTTCAACTTCTCGTGAATTTGACGCTCTGTCTGACTCCATCCAAAGAATTGTATCCCTGTATCCTCACACTGAAATCGTTATTACGGGCGATTTCAATGTACACAATTCTTCGTGGCTTCTCCATTCAGGCCAGACAACACCCGAAGGAATGTGTGCTGAGATCTTTGCTGAGTTTAACCACCTAACTCAGCTTGTCACCGAACCCACTCGAATATCGGACATTGATGGCTAAGCGGAAAATACTCCTGACTTGTTTCTTACGTCTGACCCTGACAAATACACCATCAGTGTATTAACGCCTCTAGGGAGATCAGATCATAGTTTTATATCTGCAAATTTCTCGTGTCAAGCTAATCCAGTTAGAGAAAGAGCTCCGAAGAGAACCGTGTGGCAATACGAGAAAGCCAACTGGGACGGTCTCAACAACTTTTTCCGGATCTTTAACTGGTCACTATGCTTCCTCGATAGTGACGTAGACTCCAGTGCAGATATGATTACTAATATGATTGTTTTGGGAATGAAAACTTTTATCCCGAATAGGGTTAAAAGCATCAAACCCAAGCAAAAGTCATGGTTTGATTCAAGCTGTAAAGCGAGGTTATCAGGGAAAAAAAGTAAATTTCCGGTGTTTTTGAGTCAACCCAACAAAAGAAAACCGGAACAAGTTTAAACAAGCCAGGAAGGCCTGCAATGCCCATATTCGGTGGACCAAATTTTTACATGACCAAAAATTAAGGCAATACTGCAATGTCCGAAATGCAGTAAGAATTTTTGGTCATTTGTAAAAAATATGAAGAATTCTTCTTCCTCGGTCCCTACGCTCGTTCACAATGACACTCCAGTTGTAAGCTCGCTCGTGAAAGCGAAATTTTTGCTAAGCAGTTCGCCGCCAACTCGCTGCCAGAGGACAAATCTTCTTCCGCACTCGCGCTGCGGCGAGAATCCGTAAGGATCTCAACATACATCCGCATCAGCATACATCCGCTGGCCCAGATGGTATCCCCGCTATTGTTCTGAAGAGGTTTTCTTCCACGCTGGCAAAACCCCTGCGTAAGCTTTTCCAAAAGGCGAATATTCTTCTCCCTCCAATTATTGTCCGATTGCACTTACGTCCCTTCTTTCTAAGGTCATGGAAACGCTGATAAACTATCAGCTCAAGAAATATCTCGAAGACCGAAAGCTTCTTAATGACCGGCAGTACGGCTTTGGCAGCAACAAGTCCACTGGTGATTTGATGGTTTATCTAATCGAACAGTGGAACAAATCTTTACATCGTTTTGGAGAAAGTAAGATTGTTGCACTTGATATTTCAAAGGCATTTGATAAAGTGTGGCATCTTGCTCTTTTATCGAAAATGCGTGCTTTCGGTATCGATGAATCCCTTCGTCGTTGGATTAGAAACTTTCTTTCGAACCGTTCAGTACAAATTGTATTGGACGGATTCAAGTCCGAAACCCACAATATAAATGCTGTTGTGCCTCGGATTCAAGTCCGAAACTCACAAGTCACAATATAAATGCTGGTGTGCCCCAGGGCTCCGTTTTGTCTACGACCCTCTTTATCATTTTTACTAATGATCTTTTGTCTGTTACTTCTCATCCAATAAATTGTTTCGCTGACGATAGTACCCTTAGCTTCTCATATTCATTTCCAGATTCACATCCCTCCTCTTCGTATGTGGAACTGCAACGGCAAAATATGCTAAGCTCATATAACTCTGATTTAAACAGCATTGTCCAATGGGGAATAAAATCCGTGTAGAGTTTAATGCTTCGAAAACTCAATGCTGTCTGGTATCGCTGAAGTGAGATATACCCCCCTTGCCCCTGTTCATGAGTGGCGTCAAAGAGACCGAACATCTCGAGATTCTCGGTATGTGCATCACTGACCACCTCTTGTGGTCCGAGCACATACGCGATGTCGTCAAATATGCCGCAAGATGTTTGGGTTTCTTAAGACGGTGCAAGAAATTTGTCTCCCCGTCTGATCCTGCTATTATCTACAAGACTTATATCCGTCCAAAGCTTGAGTTCAATTCCCATCTTTGGGCTGGTGCTCCAGCTACATACTTAAGCCTCTTGGATGGTATACAAAAAAGAGCTGTAAGAATGATTGGTGACAGAGACATCACTAACTCATTCATTTTATTGGCACACCGTCGTTACGTTTCGTGTCTCTCTTTGTTTTATCGTTACTTCTACGGTAAGTGCTCTAGTGAAATAGCCAGTTGCATTCCACCCCTTAAACAATTCAACCGTAATACCCGCGCTTCCAGGAATGCCCATCAGTTTACCCTCGAGCCCAACTTGGGTCGTACGCTCAAGTATAGAATATCGTTCTTTAGCCGTACTACGCGACTGTAGAACTCTCTTCCACACTCTGTGTTGAAATAATATGTATTAAGTGTTTCATTCAGCTGTATCACTCAGTTCTTAATAATTTTCATAGTATGCATAGTATTTATTTCTGATATATAAATCGAAATCTCAATAATAAAATAATCATTCTGTAATCAACCTTTTAAGAATAAGGAGTTTACATTCAAATAATATCCATTAGGTAATCTGCTCAATATAAATAATAATATTTATATTTCATTACTCTATCTTTCCCGGTCATTGCAGCGTTCAGGAATTTAAGACCAATGTACACCGGCACCTTCTCTCCAATCCCTTCCCTCTCTCGCAAAGCACTCACTGTGTCTATTGCATAATAAGGGTATAAGAAATCCTTGAGTGTGTGTTTATTATAAAAAAAGGAAAAAAAATACCGAAATCGGTCCAGTCGTTTTGAAGTTCTGTTTATGGAAAAGTGGATTATTGATAAAAAAACAGTGCATTGATTTTGGACTTGAATATTACATTTTCAATAAGCTAAGAACCTTTTTGACATAAAATGATAAAATTCCAGCATTTAAGCTGCCCTTTAGCAGAAATTAATGGAATTCTCGTTTACAATGTTATCCACAACTTAAATTTATTAAAACATAATTTTTCTGTGAAAGCTCAAGTCCGAAAATGACAAATTTATTCCCCCAAACGAGAATTTATTCCAATTTGATTTCACAGTAGATAGCCATAAATTAAAAATTTCAAGCACGTTGCCAGGTATCCTGTTGCATTAATAAATCAAAGAAAAAAGAAAGGGACGAACAATTATGATAAACGAATACAAAATACAGTCTTTTCCATTTACCATCTTTTGAAACCAAAAAAAAAAAAATCAGACAACGTCAGCTCCTTTCGCGCTTTGCGAAGCAAACTATTTCATATTTCTCTCTACTTTAAAGATTTATTGTCCGTTCAATCTTGGGGGTGCGACCGACCGACGGCGATGTTACGCTTCGTTACACGATTGAAAATACCAACGAAAAATTAAACCACCTCCCATACTGGCTACTTTGCATTTACTTGTTACCGAACGACTACTCCCAAGTGCTGTACAACCAAGGAGCAGACATAAAAAAAATAATTTCCCTCTTTCACATGGCTAACTCCTATTTATTGTTAAAGACCTGCCAAAATCTTAAACCGGGATAATTTTGTGGTATTTGTTTTGCTGTATGAAACCCATCCAACCGGCCAGCATCAGCACTCCTTGCATAACAACACAAGTTATCCTGACTCCTTGTTCCAAATAAAATTTTACCCGAAAAGTAAGACACAAACAAAAAATGAAACTACACTCTCTTTTATTTTTCTTAAAAAAAAAAAAAAGGAAAAAAGGGGAAAAAGAATAAAAGAATAACGAAATCACTAGAGAACGCGTTCGCTCTCACTTTAGACTCATGTCCTTGTCTCGTCCGACACCCCAAAAAACATACCCCACATACAACTCAAACATGCCATCAGTGTTGCCCAGTCGACAACTGGCTAACTAACGCCCGCCATCCAGCATCCAGCAGCAGCGGTAGAGTGAGCAGAAGTTGTTGCAACCTGGTGTTGAATGTGCAATTTTTAAGCATCCGGGCTGGTTTCTCGTTTCCGGTATGTCCGCTTCATAGAATTTTTTCCTTCCTTTACCGCTCTGCACCTCTGGTGCTTCGTCATCCGTCGTTTGCCATCCTCCACCCGCCTGTTCGTCTCCTGAAAAAAAAATCAAAGCAGAGAAAAAAAAACTCCATGAGCTCCTGAATGCAATTTTCCACACAACTAAACTTAAAGTTTCATCGTCGTCCGTGTTAGCGTTGAACAGAACGGTCGAGATGGTGGGGTGAAAACGGCCAACAGACTAAGATGAAGGAGGGAGCTGGCTTGCTGAAGCTATTGGGCATGGGTACAACCGGCTGCTCTTGTTGTTTGCTCATTTTAAATTTTCGCACTGGGAAACATAAAAAAGTGAAGTGAGCATGTTTATGGCCCGTCGTACATATGTAAAAGAAAACATGGACAGGAATTATTATTAAAGAAGGCAAATGTGTTCCATGTTCTTGCGGGTTAAGCGCTTTCTAAATAAATAAAATAAACAGAGTGGTGCGACAGCTCTTGAAGAGCGAAGGCAATTTAACGCCAATTCCGAACGGCAAAGTTGAGAAGCACTTTTTCATGACAGATGATACTCAGGGAAGTTTTGTCAGTTCCTCGCGAGAGACAGTATCCGTGAAAGATGAAATAAAAAATATGGGAACGAGTAGGACTCGAACCCACAACGTTCTGCTTAGCAGCCAACGCACCTAACCACCGAGCTACGGACACTACAGCGGTTTTTAGTTTTGAAAAAATCGGCAGAGGTAATGATAACTCTAGGAGAGGGTTTCATTATGACATCTTAGCTTGAACAAATTTGAAAAGAGAGTATTTGTGGATAGAATTCGGAGCAGGGACAAAATATAACAAAATGTTCGCATAATTTTCACAAAATGTCTTCGTTAAAATATAAGAAGTTAACTCTAAGATTCTGGTAAACAACCCTTATCCTTAGCTTATTTTGAGGGAAATGAAACAAAGTTTATTTTTTTGGTTCAGACGCTTGTAGTCTGTAAGTATCCTTTTGTTAGTCTCGGATTATTCAGTCTTTCTCCAGCAAATTTAAGATTAGTAAATTTGACACTTCACTTAAAATAATGTGTTCATTTAAATGTACCGTAAAATCACTATGTTTCACTTTTAAATTAATCGGTTTACCATGAAACTTATCACGAATGTCGATTCCGAACGTGATTCATAAAATACTACGAATTGCAAGATAGGCTTGGGACTGGGTTAGGTTTAAAGTAGTTGTCGATACAGGGCCCGCACACTTAGGTCAGAAAAAAGCCTATTGTAATACTACATGAATCTACTACTGTTTCAACCATTTAGAGCTTTTCATAAAGCGAATAAGACATTTAATGTCTTTGTTAGCCAGTTCGCTAGGACACTCATAACAATCTTTTCCCATGTGAAGTCTACGTCTAAAGGAGAGAGCTAGGCATGTGCAGAAAAGGTGAGAGATTGTCGTTTGAGGTTACATCAAGTCGTTTTGCGTGTCTGCCTATAAGACAGTGTCCCGTGAAGATACCTATTAGGGTGCTAATATGAGATCTGTGACGGCCAGATAAGGTTGGTGGCTGCGCATGGTACTATGTTATACCACCTAGAGCTTTTCAGGTAAGTTAGGTATTACTTACTTACTGAACAAGTTCATCAGCTCTACAATTTCCTGTAGTGCCCGTGGCGTAATGGTTATGTGCGCTGGGCAAAGACCAGGCTGTGCGTTGTATTCTGTTAAGCTTATCACAGTCAATGGTATTATCCAGTACAATTTAACGAACTTCGACCCCGTGCATGAGCATAGGTCGGATGACCGATGGAAAGCCAATGGGTTATGTGAAGTTAGAAACCCCATTTGCTCTCCATGGCTTTTTTGCAGGAAATAAGAGCTACCTTAGCTTTCCTAACTCTTTCTTGAATGTAAGGTTTCCAACTTAATTTGTCTAGCATCAGACCAAGGTATTTGGCTTCATTGGTAAAAATTATTGATACACCTTTTATTGACGAAGGTACAATTTCTAGAATTTGTATTTTTGTGTTAAAAGGACCTGGTCTATTTTTTGAAGATTAAGTCCACAGTGGTCAGCCCATCTTGTGAGCATATAAAGTGCGTTTTGGAGAAGATCTCTCAGGATATTAGGATGATTTCCCGTGACAGCGATAGGAACATGATCGGCATACGCAAACACTCTGTCGCCTTCCCTCGAGGGATACTAGCAGTTCGTTAACTATACTGTGTTTCACAGGAGAGGGGACAGAACACCACCTTGGGGAGTGCCTCCACTGACAGAACTTCTCGTACAAGAATCTCTCATCTCGTTTTTAGTATAAGATTTATCAATTCACAGAGTGAGTATTCGAGGTTTAGGGTCATCATAGTAGACGTGATAAGATGTGTCAACGTTGTTGAAAGCGCCCTCAATGTCCAGGAAGGCAACCATAGTGTATTGCTTTTGCTCTGAGGATTGTTCTAAGGATAGTTCTTACCAGATTGTGCAGAGCTTTTTTCCTTCGATTTTCCTGTGCAGTAAGCATGCTGAAAATATTCTCTTATCAATGCTGTTACGTAAATGGATATCGATCAATCGTTCCAGAGTTTTAAGAATGATAGGTCTAAGACCTTTAGGGTTGTCATGCGAGCATTTGACCTACCTTTACTTCTCTCCATGTTGAGGAATATTATGGACCAGATCAAGACAACTTTTAAAAATCATCTCAATGATGGGCAAAGTTATATCGCTGGTATGTTATAGGTCAGCTTGTATGATTTGACCTGGACGACCTGGAGATTTGTAAGTTTCGAAACTATTCAGAGCCCATGGCAATTTTTCTTTTGTAACTAGACCTTCGGGGAAAGCTAAGTTAATACTAGACCTCTGAGGATTTGGAGCTATCTGGGAATTACGTATCCAGTAAAAGGTTTAGTGTTTCTTTGCAAGAAGTAGTCCATGTACCATATGAGTTTTTAAGACAACTGGGCATAGTTGGATTTGTCGAGAGGAAGAATCTTCCTTCAATGCCTCCGACGATTCTTCTATTGAGCTACGAAAGGATCTCCATGCGGTTATTTTGGCCATTCTCAATTATTTTTTATACTTTTTGAGGTATTCTTTATAGGAATCACAATCTTGGGGGTATCTAGACTTTTTTGCACGACTAAAAAGTCTACTACAACCTTTCATAAGTATTTCCAGTTCAGCAGTCCACCAGTATATGGTTTTCTCTTTCCCCGCACTATAGTGAGGGGGCAGGCAGTTTTCATGGCTTTATTGAGGGTTGCTGTAAGCTCATTGACTTTTTGATCGAGTTCAAGAGTGCACAAGGGAGGATCATAAAGTTCTGGTTTAATCAGACTTTTTAGGGTTGTCCTATATTTTGGCCAATCAGTTTTCCGACAGTTCCGTAACTGGATCAGTTTGGGGACTTTTCGACAACGGTGAATTGGATGTATCTATGATCTGAGAACGAGTGCTCCTTTGCCTCTCCAATTCAATCTTTTGTTCGAGAGATGCTACCGCAATAGATTAGTTTTTAGTTTTATGTAATCGAAAAGAGACTCGATAATCATGCTGGTTTTTCGTCTTGTGGATTCGGCGATTGTCTTCTCCAGAGTGGTACCAGGCAGTGGGCCCTGCTGGTCGTGGTATTGTTGTTGATTACCAAACTGTCTTTATCGCTGAAATTAGGGAGTAAAAATAAATTAAGACTACGTTTTACTAATATGCAGGATCTTGGGTTACCTCTTCGTGACACATATAAAGTGTAGTATCCAGGAGTTCTCAGTCCTCGAAGCAAGGATTTCACAATCCAAGGGCTCTTGGATAAGAACGACATCTTCTCCAGTTTTGGTCAGGCGGAAAAGAATGGCGGGCGAAGCCTATATGGAGTGTTGGATATTAATCTGTACTATTTCCAGCATTTTGGCTACAACTTGGCAGCTCAACCTCCACCACTGTTTTATCCAGCTCATCCAAATCCTTCCGCTGAACGAATTTGGTTGCGTATACGCTTGAACAACGCTGGCAAATATTGCGACATTACTTTGAAAATCATGGTAATGTTGCAGAATGTGTGCGAAAATTCCGTAAGGATTTTGGAAGAAGAGAAGCACCGTCAGCTCCGTATGTTTGTTATCTTGTGAAAAAGTAAAAGAAACTGGCATCCTCATCGATAAACCAAAGTGTGAAAAATAGGACGTACACCTGAGAATATTGCTGCTGTGACAGAAAGTGTGCGTGAAGCGCCATCAACATCAATTCACCGTCGCGTCGTTCTCAACAATTGAAGATTCCGGAGACACCATTGAGACGAATTTTGCATAAAGTCCGATTGGTTCAGGAGTTGAAGCCAACTGGCCATCCAATGCGTTTTCGCTTCGATAAGTAGGCCTGCCATCGACTTAGAGAAGATGCCGCTTTTGCCAAACAATCATCTTTTCAGGTGAAGCTCATTTTGATCTTGGCGGGTATGTAAACAAGCAAAATTTCTCATTTGGGGCACAGAAAACCCGCACGCATACAGTGTAAAGCCGATACACGCAAAACAAGTTACTGGTTGGTGCATAATAGGGTCATTTTTCTTTGAAATGAGCAAGGAGTGGCCGTTACAGTCAATGGCGATCGTTATCGGGCCATGTTGACTAATTTTTGATCACAAAAATTGAAGAGGAGGATATTGGCAACATTTGGTTTCAACAGGGTGGCCGGCCGGCGCTACGTGCCATACAGCCGAAGCTACACTTGATGTGTTGAGCCCTGTTTTTGAATATCGCATTATCAGCCGTAGTACTGATATCGCATGTGATGTCGCATGGCCACATTCGAGCTGCGATTTGACACTGTTTGCCTATTATTTTTGGTATGCCGTAAAAGATAAGTTACGCCGATAAGCCAGAGACAATCGACGCTTTAACGGACAATATTCGTGAAGCCATTGGTGATCCAGCTGCACAAAATCGATAATGAGCTTGAAAATTGGACCGATCGTGTTGGCTACTGCATGGACAGTCGAGGTAGCCATTTGAATGAAATTATTTTCCATTAGTATCCGGATGGATTGTACTTTCAAATACAAGAAGAAATTTGACAAAATATTCAGTAGTTTTTTCTTATAGCATTTAAAAAAAAAAAAATTTTATTTGGCGAACCCTTTCTATTTTTGAACATCTTCAAAGATGAGAACCAACACATAGCGGGGCATCGTTAATAGCTAATATAAAAAGAAGGGGTTCTAATTGACTACCTTGAGGGACACCGTTTTTAGCAATAGAAGAATGAGAGACGTAATGTCTGAATTGCTCCTAATCTGTATCTAATATATAAAATTCTTCTGTCACAGTTTTAGTGGTCATACTCCTACGAAACGGCTTGACCGATTTTGATGAAATTTTATGTGTGTATTCAGTAGGTATGAAAATAGGTTCATATCTATTTTTTATACCGCTAATTGTTAAGGAAGGCTCATCCTCATATTTTGTTTTGTTTTGTTTTTGGGCGTTTTTTTTTATTATAATTTTTGTATTGTGCGGCATTAAGAAATACATTCAATCCTTGACTTCCTACCACTTACCCCTACTTTTTAAGAGCCACTTCTTAATGATCGCAGTAGTGATAGTGATTATTGTGAAAGGTAGGTTAAATATAAAAAGATAAATAAACATAAGCAAACAATGCCATGCAAATGCGGGGTAGAGGTCGGTAATGGTAGTGGTGGTGGCATATTGGTTAGCGGGTAACGGTAAGCGGGATGACGGGTTGTGGGTAATTTGTAGTGGGAAGCGGGGTGACGGGTTGTGGGTAATGGGTAGTGTAGTAGACATAGTGGGTATCGGTTACTGGAGTAGCGCAAAGCGGGTAGCGGGTAGAGGGTAGTGGGTTAACGGGTAGCGTATAGAGTAGTAGCGAGATAACAAAGCCAAGAACTGTTATTTATCGATTGAGGCAGTACGAAGTCTGTAGGGTCAGCTAGTATTTCAAAAAAATACTTTCACAAAAAACAATTTGTTTTTGTATTTTGCATTCTCTTAAGACACTTTATTCCCCATTTAGACCAATTGCCGACACACAGAGACTTTTTTCGTCTTCAAAAAAAAATTCATTTTGAATTTAATTTGGGGCATTTTTTTAAGCTGTGCAACCAAACATTCCAGTTTGTTAATTTTAATATTTAGTGACTCCTAATCTTCTATATATATAAAAGAACAGCCTAATTTTTGTGTTCGTTCGCTAACCGGGCACACTGGTTGACCGATTTTCCTAATTTTTTCTCTAAATGTAAGAGGTTTTAGGGTAGAAGGTTTAGCAACAATAAAATGTATACTTTTTAAATCACAAATGGTTCAAATGTTAAAAATGCTAAAAAATTTTATATTTCGCACTCAAAAAAAAAAAAATCAATTTCGTCTGAGAATTGTGACAAATATTTTTATTCGATCGAAAAAAAATGTCAGCGAAGATATTAAATTATATTTGAACTAGCTGACCCAGCAAACGTTGTTTTGATGTATGAAATTTCTAAAGTATGAAAATACATATGTATATCTTATTGTGAGAGGTAGAGGCTTATTTATAATGTTGTGAACGTTGATGAAATTAACGAACGAACGATGATTGAAATTAATGACATTAATATAGTTTGATAACATGGTGTGCTCAATTCTAATCCACAAACAAACATATTTTGCCTTGAGTCAATAGTCATTGTCATTGCAAATGCACATCTGATAGAGAACTGAATGCTTTCAAATTGAACTGGTACATCTGTGTACACCAACGTTTTGCGAATACAGCATTGCCACAATTGAATTGGTTGCTCGAAGTCGTGAAGCGTAAGATGTTCTTCATCAAGCACTACTTCATTAAAGACGCTAATCAAATTGCATTGGATTACGAA
>CAKKXW010000004.1:31401526-31414381 GCA_920937365.1 Sphaerophoria rueppellii | reverse complement strand
GGACGGTGAGCCATGGGGCAATGGGTGATGGGCGATGAAGATGTGCGATGGGCAGTGGGGTGATGGACGATTGGTGATGGGCAGTGGGGTGATGGACGATGGGAGATGGAGCGATAAGTATTTTGTATAAAATCGACCTAGCCGTTTATGAGATATATCCAGAAAAGCTGGTAGTGGAGTAGCGAGGTAGAGGGTAGCGAGGTAGAGGGTAGCAGGTAGTGGGGTGACGGGTAGTGGTTAGCAGGTAGTGGGGTGACGGGTAGCGTGTAGAAGTAGCGGGTAGTGGGTAACGGGGTACCGAGTGGCAGGAAGTAGGTAGCGGGTAGCGGATAATAGGTAGAGGGTAGTAGGGCCATGGATAGAGTTTAGCGGGTAGTGTGGTAGCGGGGTGCAAAAGTTAAGGTCTTATTTTTATCAAACGAGGAAGTACAAAGTCTTCTAGGTCTGATTTTTAAGATTTGTTGCTTTCGATTTGTTGAACTGCTTGCAGCAAGGAATAGACTGGTTAATTTGTGAAATTCCCTGAAAATGTTAGATTATTTTTGTTTGGAAAATACTGAAAATGTGAAATTTCATTGTACAACGTTTATGTGGTTTGATTCATGTCATTCCATATCGTGTGTCATGAAAATTTCAATTGTTCGTACTGTAGAGTTTATTTCAAATTTTTACCGGATTATGTGATGTACATGTATTTTTGATTGTTTCTGTGGTATTGAGTTCGACTCACTTATTTTGTACCAGTGGAGTGTTCTGCATCGTATTTTGACAGAATTTTTGGGTAGTGGCGTGAATGGGTTTTAAAGTATGTTGTGAAAAATCGACCAAGTCGTGAATGGCATATGAACAGGGTAGTAGAGAAGCGGGGTAGCGGAGTGACAGGAAACAGGAGTATGTAGAGGGCATAGGGGTAGCAGTTAGCGTGAAGGGTAGGATAGCGAGTAACGGGTTACCGGGGTGGCGGAAAACAGATAGCAGCTTAGGTCTTCAATTTGTAGCATTTGCAATCACTATTAATAAAGCCCAAGGTCAATCTTTAGACTTGTGTGGCCTAGATTTAAATGCGACTAATAGTCTTTATGTCTACGCAGACAAGAAAACAAAACATATTGCAAAATTAAATTTATATGAAATGTAGTCTTTGTTTTGTTTCTCATTTCTCAACCATCCAATCACAGGTGCCACTGCGAAGCGTGGCAGGGTACAGCTAGTATGAAATAAAAATTTATTGAAAACAAAAATATTATCCTTATAACTGTCAGTCTTCCAACTGCTACGTATCACTCCTACATGCTTCTTTTTAAGTTACTGATATTCAAAATGTTCTGAGTTCTGGCAAAACCATAAGTTTAGGTTTCAGATTTCAGGGATTTTTTGTTGTTTTTTTATTCATATTTTTGCTCTTGTACCCTATTCTCATTTTCTTTTAACCCTTCAAGAAAAAAATGTAACAAGAACCCTTACAACGAAACTCAATAAAAACAAACTCAAGCAAAAACGAGCTTAAACCGAAACAATGGGTTAAAAAGTTTCTTGAATGCACTTGATCCCTACATAAACCTACCCCTCCCCAACCTGTCCTGAATTAAGTACTCTTTAACATTTTTTAAAACAATTTTTTTTTTCACGCCACCGACATATTTGCGATTATGTGTTTTTATCAGTTTTTCTTTTTGTTAAGAATTCCGTAAATAAATATAAATCCCTGTACCCTAAACCTGACTATATTCCCCTGTTAATAACGAAACGCAAAAGTTTATAGAATTAAAACCATTGAAAGGATTGAACCGTAAAAGGGTAGAACCCCGCGCTCCAGGATAAACTTTTCAATTCAAAAGTTAAATAATTTCTACAATTTTTTTTATCATTCTCTTCTTTTTCTTATCGTTGCAGGTACGACTATGAAACACTACTCCAGAACTCGACATTCTGCTTAGTTCCACGTGGCAGGCGATTGGGATCGTTTAGGTATGCAATGAATGCGCTTAGGAATTTAATTCTGTTATCCTCGTGAATTTGAGAAATTAAGTTCCTTCCTGACGTCGTTCTATCTCTCTTGTTTTGTTTTTTTTTTGTCTTTTACAAAAGGTTTTTGGAAGCTCTTCAAGCGGGTTGTATTCCGGTGCTATTGTCGAATGCATGGGTGCTGCCATTTGAGTCGAAAATCGATTGGAAGCAGGCTGCTATCTGGGCGGACGAGCGGCTCTTGTTGCAGGTAAGTCCCACATTCGAGTGCTTGTGTTTTTCTTCCCAAATTAAAACTTGTGAGCTGGATTTTTGAGACTTTCACTACTTCCTTCATTGTGTGTTTGTGTTTTTTTGGTGACCTAGAAAAAACTCAAGCCAACGAAAATGAATGTTTTTTTGTGCCTTTGCGTGTGCGTTGGCAGTGTTCAAATGACAAATTAATTTGGTCTTCGATGTTCGTTATCCTTTTGACTAGTGAACACCCGGACAAGCCCATTTAGAAAATAGACACACAAAAGCCATTGCCACACAAAGGATGAAGGCAAAAACAAGTACGACACAAAAAGGACGAACCACCTACCATCGAGCGTCGTCGAGTTGCAGAAAAGAAACGAACAAATTGAAATTTCTTAAGGCTCCTCGGACCTCATTCTCTTTTAAACTCTTGAGGATTCTTTTTGTATTCCTGGGAATTCAAGTTAAATGAACAATGGTGTGGCTATCAGCAGCAGCTCGAGCACGACCGACGACGGCGACGCAACGGGAGAGGCATTCGTATTCGTTCCAATTTATTCTCCTTATTCTTGACGTTGCCCTGCGCATTTCTAATTTTAATTACACAATTTTTTTGTTTTTTTGTTCGCTCTTCATTTTGCTTTTGCTACTTTTGTTAAACTCACGTAAAGCAGTTAGCAAAGGAAAATAAGGACTTTTACAATGTTTTCCTTACAACGAATTGGTTTGAGTTTGACTGCACTTCATTTTCTTGCTTCCTTCTTCGAATAGCCTAGTCTTAGAATTTCTTTTTTCTCTGTGCAAAAGCAGATCCTTGTGAAAAGGCTTCTTCATTTTGAATTGAAACTCCCCTCTCTCTCGCGCACAATTCGTCTCCAGCAGGATACTAAATTTACACATTTTCACGAATTTAATTCTTAGGTAAATAAGCAGATGGAAGCAGATTACTTTGCGCACAACAACAAACATTAAAGTGCATACAAAAAATAATAAGCATCAGGACTTTTTTGTCAGCTCATAAGGTGCATTACTTCAGGTGTTTCCATATTGAGTTCAGGACTCGGTCTGGAGATGTTGTAAGAAAAGCAAGTAATTAACTTGCTTCCTGTGAATTAAACTTGCCACCTTTTTGCCGTTGTCGTCGATGTTGTCGAGTGGAATATTGACATAGGTGTGCGATAGAGAGAGTTAGGCACTCATTAGAGAGATGGTTTCAAGTGTGGAATGTCTGCAGTTTGCTTGCATATTAATGTTAAATTCAAAGGACTTGTTTTTGGTGTTTGTCACATATAGACAACGACGCGATGACGACAACGATTGGAATGCTAAAGCATATGGCATGCAGGAACATAAGCAAAGGAACATTTTAGAGTGTTTGCATAGCTTACTGCTGCTAAGTAAAGTGTTGCACTTTGGAATAGTGTGAGAGATTGTTTTTGTGCCAGCCCTTTCAGCGCATAGTGAAGCAATTAAAGTGATACAGTCGTAGTAAAGATTAATTTTAATTCTATACGCGTTCTGTGTATTCAACTAAATAGAATCGTCTTAAGAGGGATTTGGAGTCGATGTTTTTTTTTCTTTTAAGGACTTGAGGGGATAATTTTCAGATGTCTTTTTCATAGGCGGACAATTTAATTAGTGAATTTTGTAGTTTTAATCCAATTTAAATGAGTGGTGGGAATTTGTTATTGCATGTCACAAATTAATTGTAAAAAGATTGTAAGTGGTATCCCAATGAGGACTTAACAGTACAATCAGAACACTTTTGAAAGGAACTTGACTTCTTCGAACACGTTTGCAGCAATGATTCGTTGGAGTCAATTTACGATGACTTAACGTAGTTCCAAAGTAAATAGTCTAAAGTCAACCGTAATACCCGCGCTTTCAGGAATGCCAATCAGTTTATCCTCGAGCCCAATTTCGGTCGTACCCTCAAGTATAGAGAATCGTTCTTTAGCCGTACTACGCGAGTGTGGAACTCTCTTCCATACTCTGTCTTTCCCGACCATTGCAGTGTTCAGGAATTTAAGACCAATGTACACCAGCACCTCCTCTCAAACCCCTTCCCTCTTTCCTCAAGCACTCACTGTGTCTACATGGCATAATAAGGGTATAAACACCCCTTGAGTGTGTAAAAATAAATAGAGTAGCGCCAAGGCCTAAGTGGCTTACTCTCATCAACAATTCTCTAGGTGCGTGTGAAGAATTGAGGGGACCTACAATTTAACGCCGATTCCGAACGGCAAAGTTGAGAAGCACTTTTTCATGACAGATGATACTCTTGGAAGTTTTGTCAGTTCTTCGCAAGAGGCAGTGTCCGTGAAAGATGAAATGAAAACTTTGGGCACGAGTAGGACTCGAACCAACGACGTTCTGCTTAGCAGCCAACGCACCTAACCACTAAGCTACGTACACTACCTTTGAGTGTGTGCTTATATTATAAACAATAATAAAAAAATAAGGCGTTAAATCGCACGAGATATCCAATCAACTTGTCCATTTCTTGAGCTTACCCGCTGACAAAACTTATTCTTCAAAAACTCGATTGTAAGATGTGCTGTATGCAGACGCCTGAATGGCAGCAATATTTTCGACACTCAATTTTTTTCACTTAACTTCTTACGAAAATAAGGAAAATTTGAGTTAACACAATTAAAGTTGCGGTTTTAATGGAAAGAATAACGTATCAAGACCACAACTTGGTCATTTAAAAATGATAAACTTTCTTTTGGGGCAGAAAAAATCGAAAAAGGTTTGAACACGCCAGGAAGGCCTACAAGATAGATATTCGACATACAAAGTTCTTGCATGACCAAAACAACAAATACCGAAATTTTCCAAAGGCAGAAAATATTTTCGGCCATTGAAAAAAAAAAATGAAAAATTCTACTTCCTCCTCGGTTCCATTACGCTCGCTGACAATGACACTCCAGTTGTAAGCTCTCTTGCGAAAGCTTACCAACTGCTTCATGACTGCTCCAGTTCTTGAGCGAGTCAATGATTCCATGAGACAAATCTTCCGCACTTATAGTGTGGCGAGAGTCCCAAAAGATCTCAACATACATAAATCTGCTGGTCCGGATGTTATCCCCGTTATTGTTCTGAAAAGGTGTTATTCCACGCTGGCAAAACGCTTGCGTAAGCTTTTCCATACATTCTATTCTTCTGGGCTCTTTGCGAGCAGTTGGAAAACAGCATTTGTCAAGCCAATCCCAAAAAAAGACGAATCTTCCTCTCTCTCCAATTATCGCCCGATTGCACTTACGTCCCTTCTTACTAAGGTTATGGAAACACTGATAAACTGTCAGTTCAATAAGAAATATCTCAAAGACCGAAAGCTTCTCATTGACCGACAGTACGGCTTTCGCAACAACAGATCCACTGGTGATTTGATGGTTTATCTCACCGAACAGTGGAACAAATCTTTTCATCGTTTTGGAGAAAGTATGATTGTTGCACTTGATATTTCAAAGGCATTTGATAAAGTCTGGCATCTTGCACTTTTATCGAAAGTGCGTGCTTTCGGTATCGAAGAATTCCTCCTTTATTAGATCAGAAACTTTCTTTCAAACTGTTCTATGCAAGTTGCATTGGACGGATTCAAGTCTGAAACTCACAATATAAATGCTGGTGTGCCCCAGGGCTCTGTTTTGTCTCCGACCCCCTTTCTCGTTTTGATAAATGATCTTTTGTCTGTAACATAAAACCCCAAATTTGGTTACGCTGGCTATTGTACCCTTAACTTTTGATAAGCTCATTAAAACCTGACTTAAAGACCATTGGTCTTTGCCTTCTAAGTCCAAAAAAGCAGCGATTGGCGGTGTTGTTGTCTGAGTTGATAGCGGATCCTAGGTAGACGAAGTCCTTTACTACCTCGAAGATAATATGCTGCAAGACGTTGATGTTGGTTTTCCTTTCTTGTTAACAGCATTTACTTGGTCTTACCCTCGTTAGCCGCTAGACCCATCTTCCAGGCTTCCGTCTCAAGATTCACGAACGCTCCACGGACATAACGCTGTTATCTTCCAATTATTTAAATGTCGTGTGTGTATCCTAGTGGCTGTCATACGCGCCCTTAATATCGATAAAAAGGCGGTAGGTATCGTTTTGAAGTTCGTGGGTCTTCTCCACGAATTGCCACAGGGTGAATATTTGATCGTCGGAAGCCATACTAATAATGAGTTACTAGGTTGTTGACGAAAGACTTCAAACTTCACACAACACAGCAGACAAGATTTTGTAGGCGATGTTAAGGAGACTTATACCTCTGTAATTGGTGCAGTTCAGGGAATCTCCTTTCTTGGGGATCAGGCATACGACACTGAGGTTCCATTCATCGGGTATGATTTCCTCCGACCAAATTTTGCAGATGAGTGCATGCTCCTTACCAAATCATCTCCAGCTGCTTTGTACAGGTCGGCAGCAAGCCCGTCTGCTCCAGCGGCTTAATTCGACTTAAGTAAAGATTAGGCTATCTTCACTTCCTAAATGTCGGGTGGGTAGGCACTGACTGTAGCACTACGATGTTCCCATGATGGTCTCTATAGGTTTCGGTTCGGGGAGTATAAGCCCCGGTGGTTTGTTTTACCTTTTCGTTAAATTTTTGAACCTAATTCCTGTTGTGACATCCCTCTAGCTCCTCGATCACGCGCTTTTCATGCTCCCTTTATTTTCTTTGTGAAAAGGTTGTGCTCCTCTCTCCTTTTCTGCTCGTAGAGCTCACGAGCGGCTCGTGTTCTTCTTTGCAGCACCGCTTTGTGTGTCTCCTGTTTAGCTGCATGTACACGCCAGCACTCATCTTCAAACCAGGGGTTTCGTTGTGGTAGCCGTGTAAACCTTCAGAGACGGCATCTCTAATGGCTGCTTGGCAGTGTTGCCATTGGTTCTCTACATTTTGTGCTCGCAGCAAAGGACTTTTGAGAAGATTTTCGGAGACACGATCGGAAAAGGATCTAGCAATCTTTTGCGATTGTAGCCTTTTAACGTCGAATTCCCTCCTAGCATTTTCGCGTGTTGGCCTGGATCGGGATATCCGCACTCGTACCTTGGCTACAACAAGGTAGTGGTCCGAGTCGATGTTGGTACCTCGGAATGTGCGGATATCTTGCATGCTAGAGAAGTGTCGTGCGTCGATCGCAAAGTGATCAATCTGGTTGACGGTTGATTGATCAGGAAATGTCCATGTCTCCTTGTGGATATCAAGATGTGGGAATCGCGTACTTGCTACCATTACGTCTTCCCCCGCAACGAAGACGATTAGCCTAAATCTGTTATCGGAGGTGGTATCGTGTAGGCTATGCCGTCCGATTATTCCACCAAAGATTACTTCTCTTCCCTCCGTTACCGAGGCTTGTTGGTTTTTCGGAACTATATTTTCCTTATGTGGCTTAGAAGTCATCCCGACGCACGAACCCCAACCTGGAAGTCAAGTCATTATAATCGCGTTTACTTATTTACATTTTGCTTTGTAACAATACCGCAAAACTCAAAAAATAATAAATTAAGGACAAACAATATCCTGTCAAAACAACTTGACCAAGCGATTAATTTGCATTGAAAAGAGGAAAATGAAACGAAAAAAGGGTTCCACAGGATTCATTTTAATTATTTTCTTTTATTGTGACATCATGAAAACTTCCGACCGACCGAACCAACCCTTTATGAAGTTAATTACTTTGAAAGAATGAAGACTTAAGTTGAGGAAGTGATGGTAAACAGTACACTTAATTTGTTAACAAGGTTTCAGGCTTGACTGAATTCGGTTCATAGTTTAAAATTTTAAACTTTTTTCTGTCACTCTTAATGCTTCTTTCCCTTCATATGGAAAATGCTGGTATAACTCGACCTTCCGATACAAAATTCTTAGGTAAAACTAAGTTTTGTGTGCCAACATGAAACCACTGCCATCCTACGTCTTTGAAACAGTTCCCTCGTAGGCACTTCGCCAACGCACGACCTACAAAACTTCAATATTATTAAATCATCAACCTCCCGAGATCAAACTCTGACTTGTTGAGCCAAAAATTCTTTCCCAAAACTTTCACTTAAAATTCCAAACATGAGTCCTTCTTTGAACTTTTTTTCCTCTGCCTCCAGATCTATCAGCGATGACAAAATACTTAAACCTAAACCTACATCAAGCTTAACAATTCCCCGAAGAATAGTAACGATACATTAATAATTATTTTGCTGCAGAACCCACTTAGGACTTCAGCAACAACCAAAACAACAACATCGACATTGACGAAGGTGACTGCAAAAGCTATGGATGGCAAGGATCATAAATTTCAGGTTCCATTGGGAGGACAGACAAGGGAATTTTGTCAATTGCGAAATTAAATACGATTAGCTGAAGGAATTCCCAATCAGGGAACAGCTAGTCTCTATCTAATTCAATTCCATGGAAGACTTCATTAAGCTCTGAAACGTTTAAGTGCGAGTTAAAATTGAACACAAAAGATTAGATACCGGGGTTAAGAAGCAGAGCAGAGTTGGCTGTAGGGTCAGGGTGATTGGAAGTCGCTGCTTATAATATTGGTTATTGATGATAATGATTGGGGGAATTGCTTGGATTGAATGTTGCACTTGGTCCTTGAGCATGAAAATGTGAGGTGGTATGGTAGTGTGAGCATTATACTGGCAGAAAATGAAGTATGACAGAGACATCCTCTGGGAAACGCCATGATTTTGAATTGACTATTTTGCTAGAGTTGATAGATATTTCAATAGAGTTGATAGTGTGACCGCCAATCAAAATTGAATGGTTTTGACACTGTGTCATTAGTAAATGTTCCCATGGGATGAGACATTCTCATTACAGATAATTTGGATGTTGTGGTCATAATTGAGTTTGGTTGTGCCATTTGTTGTTTTCTTATGTGAGCATACGTTGCTATCGCAATCTTAAGCTTCGAATACGTTTAGAAATTCCGTTGAAAAATATTTTACGCCTTCATTTCTCCATTGGAGCAAACAGAGAAACACTCCATTATCGAACAAAACAAAAAGGTTTATTGGATAAAATAACAAGCACCTGTTTTAACAAGTTATCGGAGAGGAAAAAAACACAATTTCCAAGTAATTGAAAAACAATATTCGAGATCAACATCTTTCGGCGACAAAAGGAGGACAATTTTACACCAAAAAATACAGCCCATCGGGATATTGGCTTGGAATGTCATGTTACGACAAAATGAGAAATTTGATGTTATTTTTTGATTTGGAAAGTTGCTAGGGGTTATTTTTCAAATTGATGTTTTCTTTTTCAGCTTTTTTTGTTGTCATATTGTAAGGAAATAAATTGGAGTAATGTGTCCTTCTTCAAGCACAAAACTCTGGTCAATGTTAATTTTGGGAAAAAACAACAACAACCAATCGATGGTTGGTATTTGGAAAAGGTTATCATCAAGAACAGAAATCTGGCTAATCCACCTCGAGAAATATTGATTCCAAGGATCTTCTTACTAACTTACTTAAGGTGGCGCTATAGTCCGTTGTGGACTTGGGCCTCAATCAACAGTCTCGACCAGCCAGCTCGGCCCATAGCTAGCTGTCTCCAATTTTGTACTCCAAGTTGATTGAGGTCCTCTTCTACATGAGTGCGCCACCAGAGTTGCAGTCTTCCTCTCCTCCTACGTCCCTCGGGAATAATGTCGAAGGTTTTCCAGGCCGGAGCATTGGTGTCCATCCGCTTTAAATGACCGACGCATCTGAGTGTTTGGACCTTGACCCTTCTAGCTAGGTCCATGTCGTTGTACCAGCCGTAAAAATCGCTGTTATATCTTCTTCGCCAGTCCCCTTCAATGCACACGGGTCCAAAGATGACTCGAACTTTCCTCTCGAAACAGCCTAAGGCACTTTCATCCGATTTTGTCAAAGTCCATGCTTCTGCACCGTACAGAAGGACTGGGATGATGAGTGTGTTGTACAATTTTACCTTAGTTGCTCG
The DNA here is from genome assembly GCA_920937365.1 of Sphaerophoria rueppellii. Lineage (NCBI taxonomy): Eukaryota > Metazoa > Arthropoda > Insecta > Diptera > Syrphidae > Sphaerophoria > Sphaerophoria rueppellii. Next base: position 31,404,231 of record CAKKXW010000004.1, on the reverse strand, counting down.
AGAGAGGGCTTTTCCACTCAATTGCTTTCTTAGCCCGAAGAAACAGCGATTAGCAAGAGTTATTCTTCGTGTGATCTTGGCGCTGGTGTTGTTGCCCGTGTTAATAGCGGAGCCTAGGTATACAAACTCCTTAACTACCTCGAAGTTGTATGCGTCTATTGTGACGTTCTGTCCGAGCCGTCGGTGTTGGGTGTCCTTCCTCGAAGACAGCATATACTTCGTTTTTCCCTCATTTACCGCTAAACCCATTTTTTCCGCTCCTGTCTTAATTCTCACAAAGGCGCCATTGACATCACGCTGTGTTCTTCCAAGAACGATGTTAAAGAAATCGCACGACAGTGCATCGCCTTGTCGGACTACTTTTTTGGTCGATGGTTGCCTTTCCTGGTCTGAAGCAACACTGATAAGGACAAATCAGATTTTTGACGAAAGGCCTCAGAAGTTCACACATGACGGCAGAGAAGATCGTGTAGGCGGTGTTAAGTAGGCTGATTCCTCTTTAATTGGCGCAGTTTAGAGGATCTCCCTTTTTCAGGATTAGGCAAACAATACTGAGGTTCCATTCATCGGGCATGCACTCTTCCGATCATATCTTCAAGATGATTTGGTGCATGCTCCTGTCTAAATCGTCACCTGCTGCTTTGAACAGCTCGGCTGCTACATCATCTGCTCCAGCGGCTTTGTTGGATTTCAGCCGTGATATTGCGGTTTTCACTTCTTCTAAGTCGGGTTCACGGAATTGTTGGCTATCATCGTGTCCGATGAAAGGCTCCTGTCTGACAGCGGTATTTTGTTCGTCGTCGCCGTTATACTGTCTACAGAAGTGGTCTTTCCAAATCCCCGGCATTGACTGCGATTCTACTATGATATTCCCTTGTTTATCTCTGCAGGCATCGGTTCTTGCTCGATGACCGTGAGCCAGCTGTTTAACCTTTCGGTAAAATCTCCGAACTTCACTCCTGCTGTTGGCTCTCTCATGCTCTCTCTCTTTTCTTCTGAGAAGCCGGCGTTCCTCTCTCCTCTTTCGCTCGTAGAGCTCACAAGCAGCTCTTGTCCTTCTATGCAGCGCCCATTTGTATGCCTCCTGCTTGGCTGCATGGGCCTGCCTGAATTCTTCGTCAAACCAGGGGTTTCGTTTTGGTGGTTGTGTGAAACCCAGCACATAAGAGGCGGCATATTTAACTGCTTTCTGGGAATGTTGCCAGTGGTGTTCGATACTTGATGTTGGCGGAATAGGACTCCTTAAGAGGTTACTTGACACTCGATCAGAGAAGGATCTGGCGATCTCTTGCGATTGTAGCCGTCCCACGTCTTGCTGCATTTTCTTGTTTTGGCCGTTGTCGGGATATTCCTAGAACTACCTTAGCTATGACGAGGTAGTTGTCCAAGTCGGTGTTAGCTCCTCGGAAATTTCGAACATCTAAAATGCTAGACAAGTGCCTTCCGTCGATTGCAATGTGATCAATCTGGTTGACGGTTGATTGATCAGGAGATCTCCATGTACCTTAATGGATGTTAAGATGTGGAAACCAGGTGCTTGCTACCACAACATTTCGCCCCGCAGCAAAATCGATCAGCCTGAATCCGTTATCGGAAGTGGTGTCGTGCAGGCTGTGCTTTCCGACTGTTCCACCAAAGATGTCCTCTTTTCCCAGCTTTGCGTTTAAATCGCCGACGACAATTTTAATGTCATAACTAGGTTATTGCTCGTATGTTTTGTCAAGGAGCTCGTAGAACTCTTTTTTGGTGTCGTCCTTTTTCTCTTCTGTGGAGGCAAGCGCACATATTAGGCTAATGTTGCCGAATTTAGCCTTGATCCGGACCGTCGTGATGCATTCGCTTACTCATTTGAAGCTCAAGACTTTTTGCCTGAGTCTGCTTCCCATGACGAACCCGCATCTAAAGAGTCGCTGTTGTTGCTCTCGGTAACAATCGCCATAGTAAATGTCGCAGTTTCTCATCCTCCTTTTGCCCGGTCCATCCGCATACATTTTAATTTTACAGATTTCCATTACCTTCTTTGAATATACAGAAAAAAACACGTAGTTATATTGCTTTAGTTTGATATGTAACTTCCATACACACTTTCATGGGAATATGAGTAGAGGAATCCTTTTTGGCGTAAACAATTTTCCAGCTCATTCAGGAAGTTTAACTCTTTATAGCCTTCGCTTTTCAAATCCACTTTAAGCCAATATATCTAAAAAAAAAAAATATGTATTTATATCTTGTATCGTTCGACAGGTTCCTGAAGTAGTGCGGTCGATACCCGTCAACCGTATTCTGGCCCTCAGACAGCAAACACAAATACTATGGGAACGCTACTTTGGATCGATCGAGAAAATTGTTTTCACAACTTTTGAGGTGAGTTTTTCTTATGTGAGTGAGTGAGTGTGTGTGTGTTATTGATAAACGTCCTTTTTCATATTGAAAACATGTTTTTTAACCTTCTTTCGTGGTTATAATAACAACAACAAAAATTGTTACTGTAAAAGTTTAAGGTCCTTGCAAGAGTGGATTCTTTTTGGCATCTCCGATAAGCAACCACAGAAAAGCACTAACAGCAAGGATGATGACGAGAACGACGACGATGCATGTTGTTATCCTTTTGTAAAGCGCCATATGTAAAACCGTATAACAAGGGCTGGGACACGAGTTAAGAAAAACGAATAATTCAAGTTTGTCCTTTTCTTTTTTTTTTTGTT
>CAKKXW010000004.1:31373699-31396827 GCA_920937365.1 Sphaerophoria rueppellii | reverse complement strand
GTTGTGGTAGTGTCGTCGATCAGCTTGATAGAAGACATGGATCAGATTACTATGTGTTGAGTATTGTTGTTTGGTTCGTCGTAGCTTCGTTCGGTAGCACCGAACGTTTTTCGTTTTACCATTATTTAGTATTAGGAGCTTCCCCGCATAATTGAAGCTGAGACGGGTCAGAAAAGTTTCGCAATTACTATTTCCGGTTAGCTGTCTGATTGGGATTGGTTGCCAGCTATACCATCAGTGCGGTCGATGTCAATCAAGCAAAAGGATAATCGACTTTGTGCTTTGACCATAATAGTGTTGCTGGGGAGTTATGATGGCGCAGCGGCACCATATCGACCGTTGGTTAGGGTTAGTCTGTCGATTGGCCTTTATCATTAACGCTTTGAAAAGACTGGGCAGAGTCGAAGTTAATACGCCCCTTCGAGGATTATGATTTATTACCATTTTGCTTTTTGCAAGCCACGATGGCTTGCTTCGATGCTGCTTGGTTTGTTGTTATGAGTTGTGTATCATTAGACTAGGTACAGAAGATAGTTCGACTAGCTGCTGTGATGGTGTTGGCGCTAACTGAAAAAGAAAATTAAAATAAATCAGCTGGCTTTTGGTGGTCATTGATAGACAGTGGCGGATTTGGTTGATCCGTTGTTGGCGAGGCAATAGTTGTTGTGTTTTGGGTTTTTGGTCAATTTGGGCTGGCTGACAGTACCGTCTCCTCTAAAAAAAAGATTTGTTTGAGAGTAGTTTTAAACTAATTTTTTGTTGTTGTCTTCAGTGATTTGCTTTTTACTTAACAGCCGAGGTTTTGTTCAACGCTCTCCCCAAAGTGTTATTGAAGAAAACACGAAACTTCAACTATAAGTCTTCTGAACATTCTGACAGTAGATCTAGGTACTAAGGCCCTGGTAAAACGGATAGGTAGGTGTACAATGTCCCCGATGTTGATAAACGGTCAGCCGTAGCCTCTCCGTGGATCCAGAGTTGCCAAAGCACCTGTTGGCAATTAAAACGGACGGACGTCACACTAACCGTGTATCAGCAGGTACTATTGGTAGCCATCGGGAAGGAATTTCTTCAAAATCGAAACCCCTTACCACGCGCTGGCTGGTAGGGAGAAGTTCGGATCGAGCAGTTTCAGACTGAATTCGACCAATAGTACTAAACTGATACTACTGTAAAATTCGGTAGTAGTAGAAAAGGAGATTTTAAGACGAAAGTACCTATAGTGTTTTCTGAAGATGGTGAGTGTGAATCGTATGAATAAAATGAGATTTCGTATAGAAACCATTCTTCCAATACTTTCTTGTGAAGTACTTCGCCGGATATCAACTTAGGTGGCTTTTGTAGACAACGTTTCATCTCGCCTAAACCATCTGACCAGGTGACAACTTTAACGTCATAGCTAGGGCATTGCTCGTAGGTCTTGTCGAGAAGCTCGTAGAACCTGTCTTTGGTGTCTTCATCTCCTTTCGCAGTGGAGGAGTGAGTGTGGATGAAGCTTATGTTAGTGAATTAAGCCTTGATTCGGATTGTGGTGATGCGCTCATTCACTGAGTCGAAACTGAAGACCTTCCTCCTAACTCGAGTCCCAACTGCAATAATGTTCGCTTTAGCAGACAACGCCGTTCTTCATTTTTCATAGAACCGGATCATCAGCAGTCTAGGACACATGCTTCGGGTGGTTTTATGAGCACGCACTCAAGGGGTTTATATTCCCCTCTTTGCGAACACGCAGTGTGACCATTAGGGAAAGCGGGATAGACGGAGAGAGTTTAAGATGAGGCGTCTGTTTACATTGGTCTTGAATTCCTGAACATTGAAATGACTATGAAAGAAAGTTCCACATTCGCGTAGTACGGCTAAAGAACGAGTCTCTGTACATTACGGTACGTCCGGAGTTGAGCGCGAATATGAACTGCTGGGTGTTTCCGGAGGGGCAGCTAAAAGGTGATTTTTTAAGAGGTTTAGATTTTTTTTTTTTTTTTAACACAAACAATTCGAAAAAATGAATGAAATATTTATTTGAATCGATAGTTTGAACCTTGCAATTTAATGTTTAAAAATAATTTCATGCAAATGTTGACCGCGGTTGCGTCTCAGGTAGCCCATCCGCTGAGTCCAATTTTGGCATACTCTTTCACACATATGGATGTTGGCTTCCAGTGCGTCAATCGAAGCGGGCTTGTCCGTATAGACATTAGCCTTGACATACCCCCACAAAAAATAGTCTAATGGTGTCAAATCCAACGATCTAGACGGCCAATTGACCGGCCCAAAACGTGAAATTAACTGTTCACCAAACTCGCCTCGCAATTGCGCCATTGTTTCGCGTGCTGTGTGGCATGTGGCACCGTCTTGTTGAAACCACATATCATGCAAGTCAAGAACTTCCATTTCGGGCAAAAAAAAGTTTGTTATCATCGCTCGGTAGCGTTCACAATTGATAGTAACGCTGCGATTCGCATCATCTTTGAAGAAATATGGCCCAACAATGCCGCCGGCCCATAAACCGCACCAAACAGTGGCTTTTTCGGGATGCATTGGTAGCTGTTGCAATGCTTCTGGCTGATCTTTACTCCAAATCCTTCAATTTTGCTTATTTACGTACCCATTCAACCAAAAATGAGCCTCATCGCTGAACACAATTTTTCGATAAAAAAGCGGATCTTCGGCCAGTTTTCCAAGAGCCCATTCACCAAAAATTCGGCGTTGTGGTTGGTCGGCTGGCTTTAGTTCTTGCACCAGCTGTATCTTAAAAGGCTTTACGACCCAAATCCTTCCGCAAAATTTTCCACGTAGTGCTCTAACAAAGGCCTAACTGCTGGGAACGGCGCCGAATCGACATTTCGCGGTCTTCTGTCACACTAGCTGATACGGCCGCAATATTTTCTGCACTACGCACAGTACGTTAACGTGTTGGTGGTTTAATGTCCAGCAAAATAAATTTGGTGCGAAATTTGGTCACAATCTTCCGAATAGACTGCTCAGAAGGTCAAGAATAAAATGGAAGCAGCGCGCGATGAACATTTCGAACCGAGCACGAATTTTGATAGTAAAATTCAATAATTTACAAGCGTTGTTCATTTGTAAGACGATCCATGGTTAAATTGCAAACCAAACTGAAGCTGTTTGACAGTGACACAAGGTACTAAACACACATCAGCTTTCAAAACCAGTGTTGCCAAAACCAAACCAGCTAAAAAATTACCCGTTTTTTAGGGACCTATCTAACGTTCCAAGTGCAAAACCGAAATTCCTTTGGGTCGTCACCCTTTTATTCCGTCCGTATCCGAGGATTGCTGGTGGTTCGGAACTTTATTTTCTGTACGTGGCCCGGCAGTCAACCCGACGCACCACGCATAAACTAGAGGGCTAGATCCTTAATTTAACTCCCAAGGAGCCGGTAGAACCGCTCCTTATCGTCTGCCAATAAGTCATAGTAGTTCATCCTGACTGGAACTGTAGAGGCCACGGTTGATTTCATCTGGTGAATTCTTCCGCTAGCGTCTGTTGAACAAAAGAGGTATGCGTTAGTGGAAGCATAGCCCCTCCTTCTCTCTCTCTCTCCCTTTGTAGGCACCATCAATTTCCACCTGGCGTGGGAACCCAGGTGGACCAGTAAAGTCCCAGTCTTAACGAGTTCCATCAAAACACTATCAAAATATTAAACGATGCTCCCAGAGTGAGGATTAAGATAAGTGGTCTGCATTTGGTGCGTTTTGTTACAGGGAAGCTGACTCCCACTGATCACTTACTCCTGATTCATGATGACCAACTTTAGGACGAGCTCTTCCTGGAATTACATATTGTTCGCAATAGTAAAGAAGCCTTGCTATTGAAGTTCTCGCTTATATTGAAAGAAAGGACGCCTTAAGTCTTGCCACAGGTTACAAGGTCAGAAGAAAGGAGATACCTTAATGCCGAAAAGTTGTTTCCTTCCTTAAAATAAACTTCTTCTCCTTGAACAACAATGCCTCGAAATTCCCTTAAATTCCATCCGCATTCCAAGTCCGTCACTGGCCTAACAACTCCTTTCTCTGCCATCAATTTAACCACCCACAACCCTTTGCTCGTTATTCGCCCTTCCGATTGATATCGTTCCGTAATTATATGGGAGGTGATTTATGCAAATTGAGTTCGAAAGAGTCAGTTCATCATCCGTTTCTCCATCTTGTGTGCACTTCCTGGCACAACTATGCGCTGCATTTAAATTCGCGCTTCAAATTCGTAATTTCCAACCCCCCATCACCGTCCATCGTCCTCTTACACAACAACAAACAACAAAACTTTCATCCTTATTCGTTCGTTCGCTCAGCACATTACCATCACCATGCACCGCCCTTCGCTCTTGCCTGTCCTGTCCTCAATCTCATAGACAACTTTGAACATTAAAAAGTTGTGAACCCTTGTGTACCTTCTTACTTAATATTCCAGCCGCATGTACCAAAGTTGGTCTGTCGTTCTGTTGGTCCGTCGGTCGGTCGTTTTGGTTGGAAATACTCTACTGGCCGATCTCTAAGCACTCTCACTCCTCCAGTGGATGCCATCGTCCTTTCTAGATGGAGTGATAAACCCCGTTCGTATATGATACCATCTAACGACGAAGTAAGGACTCGACCGACTTCAACCGATACCGGAAAAGTTTGAAAATATTCATCCAATGTGGTGGATCGGTGACACAAAATGGAAATTTGCCAAAAAGTAATAATGCAAACACAAAAACACGAGTTTTCTGAACAAGGAAAAACTGAAGGTGCATCAATATGAGAAAGGAATGTCGCTCGGCTCCTCGTATCGCTATCTGAGCTCAACAGAGAGAGAGATACAAGTTCAAAGAAATTCACCCCCGAAGCTTTGAAAATTGTTAACAAACATTTTGACCTTTTTGGGACACGTCCGCTGGCATTAGGTATTACGTACGTGTGCTTTTTGTCGATTTTACTTCTTTTTTTTTTGTGTCAAATTCACTTAGAGCTTGATTTTTTGCTTGCGAACTTTAAGTCGTTCCCTTTGGAAATTGGAAACATAGTTTTTTGGCAGTTTCTCGTTTTTTTTTTTTTTTTGTCGTCCGAAAGGACCTTCAAGCTCAAATGAAACGAATCTAATTCCGGATTTGGATGAAAACATTTTTTTTTAGTTCCCTTTTCCGCCGCCGGCGTGCGAGCTTACATCACAAACAAATGCTAAGGTCATTTCCATTTTAACAGCTCGAGCTCGAGCGTTTTGCTGTCAAAGGGAAAAACTTGAATAAAATTTTCATTTCCTTAAATTTTCTCGGAAATCACCCAAAGGTAAACTTTGTTCCTTGTTCCATTTCGATTCCTGTGCTGTATGTTTCATGCATGTACTTCGCTCTTATGTGCCCTGCAGGATGTCATCAAATCTTATATACGTCAGCCGGATAGAGCGCGTTTTGAACACCCTCAAGACTTTTTGACAATATGCGCGACTGGAGCTTGTCGCCCGCAGACAAAACAATTTAAAATTTGTTGTTATATTTTATAAGGAGCAAAAGGATGACAATAAACGTTTTCGACCCTCAAGATTCAGAAGCAACAAATCAGATGTTACGTCAATATGCATGAGTTATGACATTTCGTGTAGCGAGTTTTGTCGTTTTCAAGACGAGCGAGGGGAGATATAGAATGGTTCGGGTGATGGTTCGGGCAAACTTTAATAATTGTGGCATTTGCATCTGAGTGGTGTGTCTGTCTGTGTGCATCATCAGATCCCATAAATCGTGTACTAGTCACGTATCCAGAGAAAAAGGAACATTTAATTATTATATTTTCAAGAGGACCTCTTTTGTGTATGCATGCTTCCTTGTTTCTTATTTCTGATGGGGGTACCAGAGATGTGTGTGTAGTCAACGACGACGATGACGACGTTGGAAGTGAAGGTTGCGACAAAAAAGTTTCCCTACATCCTGAGTAAACCTTTCGTTTTCGTATGATGTTTTGCTTTTTTTTTGGCACTCGCCCGATGAAATTTTTGTTCGAGGACCTGCTTCTGTGCCAGTTCATCCTGTTGGTGGTGGCAATGATGATGACGAGAAAGAGAGGACGACAACGACAACGGAAACTGCGGATGATTGTTGCTGGCAAGGAATCGAGTAGCAAAGCAAATTAATTTGCGTTTGTTTGAAAATTGGAATTGAAAATTCCTCGAAATAAAGAGCAAAAAAATAGAAGAAGCTGGATGCCACTTGAGTTTGGAGCAACGTATACCATCGCTCTGGCTGGTCTAGCTGCAGCATGGAGATGCACGCTCCATTTTTTATTTCGTTAGCAGAAAAAGAAAACCGAAAACAAAACAAAAACAGAAAAAAAAAACTGGTGCATAAGCTAACTAATAGAAAAAGAGCTGCTCTGCCACCGCTACCGACTCCGCTGCGCTTTGGTGTCGAATTTAAAGCGGAAAATTAACTTATCGACAGATTTTCTAATAACTTGCAATCATCGTCGTCGTTGTCGTTGTCGTCGTCATCGTCATCTTCATCGTTGTCGTTCCATATTTGAGGTTTTGAGAAGTCGTATGCAGGATAAGCTCCTCCCGCTTGCCACCCCGACCATGCATCGCAATGAATCGTGCGGCTTTGGTTAAAAAGCAAAAGTTTTGTATAAGCTTTTTGCGAAAATTAAATATTAACTTGCCAACTTAAAGGCGTGCAAGTGTAAAGCGAAATGCAGAGAAAAAAAAAGGAAAACACAAATTTCCAGTGACATTGCAGGGGGGCAACTTTTTTGGTGTGAATTTTCGAAAGCGAAGTTTGTGTGTATATTTTTTTCGGTGCCATCGTAATGATCGTTAGCGTTAACATTAGAAGAAAATTCAATTTCATTTTTCGAAGAGGTCCCTTCGGCGATAACTCGACTGCAACGGCGACGATGGCGAGGAAACTTTGACTCTTTGTGAATGATTTTTGAGAGAATTTTTGATTTTTAATTGGCGATGGAGTTTGGGGATTTTGTAGTTATTGAAATGCATTAAGGTTTTCTGTTAGTGTTAACAAACGTTTGAGGGAATGAAGATCAAATCATTTTGGTTTTAGTTTTTGGAACAAAAAGTTTGAAAGTTGGTGTTGCTTGGCAAATAAGACAGAAAGAGGAGAATTGTTTTTGGAACGATTTGGAAAGCACCAGGTTGGTGCTTTGAAACTTACCCACGTGCTTACTTAAGGTGACGCTATAGTCTAGGTCTGGCCAGGGCCTCATCCAGTATCCAGTTTCGTACACCAATTTCTTTCACTGTGTGCTCTTCCTGACACGTGGTCTTCCACTTGTACAACCGACGTCTTCTTCGTTTGGAGCATTTTTTTTTTCATTCGCTCTACATAACCTTATCTAAGTCATTGGGCCTTAATTTTTCTTTCAAGGTCTGTGTAATGCAGTAACTTGTGCAATTCCTGATAGGATCTTCGGCTTCATTCTCAATCTATACATAAGGGATCAACGCGAAGAATTTTCCGCTCAAAGCAACTCAACGCGTTTTCATACAATGTTGTCAAAGTCCATGCCTCTGAACAATACGTAAGGATCGGAATGATGAAATCTGTCTATACTGACATTGGCTCTAAGACGTCAATGTAGGGTGTCCTTTTTTTTGACAGCACTGACTTGGTCTTACCCCCGTTTACCGGGCCCATCTTCCTCCGTCTCCGTCTCAAGGCTCACGAACGCTATTCTTCACATTTTCGTCGGCGTATAATATAGAACTTGGACATACTTTTGAAAACTGTGCACTCTGGTGTTGACGGTGGAGTTTTGCACTATCTTCTCAAGAACAATGTTAAAGAAATCGCATAACGGTACATTACCTTGTCTGAATCCTTTTCTGAGTTCTTCATCGTCATTTTGCGTAAGCGAACGAGCTTGGCAGGGATGCCAGTTCGTCTCTGCAGATGCTGTCATACCCGATAAGTCATATCATAAGTTGGTGGGTGCCGATTTGGAGTTCATAGGTTTTTTTTTCTATGATCTTCCGCAAAATGAAAATTTCGTCGATGGTTTATTTGATTTATAGCTGGCCCAGTTTAAAGGATCTCCATTCTTCTGTATTCAGCGAACATTGCTGATAATCCATTCATCGGGCATGCATTCTTCCTACCATATCTGACAGATGTCCAACATGCTCCTATCTAGATCGTCGTCTGCTGCTTTTAACAGCTCGACAGCTAGGCCATCTGTTAAGTTTAAGTAAAGACAGTCTAGAGATGTGGTCTTTCCAAATACCCAGTAGCAACTACGATTCTACAATGATGTTTCCTCATCATCTCTGCATTATCGGTTCTCGCTCGATGACCTTAAGCCAGCTGTTTTACCTTTCGGTAAAACATTCCTGCTATTGACTTGAGAGAGTCCATACTCGATTCGAGAGGCTTCTCGTGCTCCCTCCTTGTTCTCCTGAAAAGCCGGTGTACCTCTCTGCTCGTAGAACTCACGAGCCCCTCTTATCCATCCATGCAGCGCCGCTTTGCATGTCCCTGTCTACTTTCTTCGTCAAACCAGGGGTTTCGGTTCGGTGGCTGTGTGACACTTAGCACATTAGATGCGGCATCTCTAACTGCTTTCTGGCAATGTTACCATTGGTCCTCGATACTTGATTTTGGTGGCATAGGACTCTAAAAAGTTACTTGACAACCGAAATCAGAAGGATCTCGCGATCTCTTCCGATTGTTGCCGTCGAAGTTTCTTGCAGCATTTTCTGTTTTGGTCGTTGTCGGGATACTCTACTTTGGCAATAACGAGGAAGTGATTCGACTCGATGCTGGCTCCTTGGAAAGTTCGAACATCTAGAATGTGGAATAGTTGACGGTTGATTGATCGGGTGATCTTCATGTTCCTTTATGGATGTTGAGATGTAAGAATTACGTGCTTGCTAACACAACATTTCAGCCCGCAGCGAAGTCAATCAGCCTGAATCCGTTGTCGATAGAGGTTTTGTGCAGGCTGAGCTTTCCGACTGTTTCACCAAAGATGTCCCCTTTTCCCAGCCTTGGGTTACTCCTCTTTGGAGTCATCTTCTTTTTTCTCTTCTGTGGGGGCATACGGTGATACGCGCATTTAAGGCTAATGTTGGTGAACTTAGCCTTCATTCGAATCGTCGTGATGCGGTTGCTTACACATTTGAAGCTCAAAATTTTCTGTGTAAGTCTGCCTCCAACGTCGAATCCGCATCCAAATAGAAGCTTTTATTGCTATCGATATTTACCATCCTATATGTCGCAGTTTTTCATCCTCCTTTTACTCGGTCCATCGCATCATCAGCTTTTTACCAGCTGAGGCGTCCGTTGATTTCATCTAGAGAAGTGCCCCAGTGAAAGACACTCCACACTCCCCCTACCACCGCCAACTTCCACATAGGTTATCAGTTATCAACCTGTCTCCAACTCAGGCACTAGGCATCCTTGTCCACCGCATAGCGGTGGGAGTAGGAGTTGATTGACAGAGCTTCACGCAGATACTTATGTCCACGTGAATGCACATATCTATCTTACTTACTTACTTAAGGAGGCGCTACAGTCCGTTGTGGACTTGGGCCTCAATCAACAGTCTCCGCCAGCTAGTTCGGTCCTTAGCTCGATGTCTCCAGTTTTGCACTCCAAATTGATTGAGGTCATCTTCCAGTTGAGTGCTCCACCTGAGTCGCGGTCTTCCTCTCTTCCTACGTCCCTCGGGAATAGTGTCCGCTCTAAATGACCGAGCCATCGGAGTCTCTGGATCTTGCCCCTTCTGGCTATTTCCATATCGTTGTAAAACCTGGAAAGATCGCTGTTATATCTTCTTCGCCATTCTCCTTCAATGCACACGATGCATAAGATGACCCGAAGAACTTTCCTCTCGAAACAGCCGAAGGCACTTTCATCCGTTTGACGTCCTTCGACAAAAAGGATATCATTTAATGGAAATTTGCATTAGAAGCCTATATAAATAGTTGGCACACCAGGCTTCTTAGCGATATCAAAATTTCGTTTCAAATTTCAAGCCGTCAACTGCAAAATCAATTCAAAGTTTAAACATGGAAAAAAGAAGAACTTACGTTAGTAGAATAATTTAATTTAATTTTTCGCTTTGTGCCCATCTGTAACATACCCGCTTCTTTGTAACGACGCTTGTAACGGGTAAAAACAATTTTGTATGTGTCTCCTTAGAGGGAAGTAAACAGAAGTGACGTAATAAGGAAAATTGAACTGTTTAAAAGTGACTTCTCATTTTAAGTAACGAAAAAATGACAAGTAACAACTATTTTGTAACAAGTTCTAAGTTCTCTCCCAACCGCCTTGTTCTTAGTGTAACTATCTTACCTATGACAAGTGATCCTTTCATTATCATGGTCAAAATTATAACTGCTTGTTATTTTAAGACAGTCAGATTGGTCAGTGCACTCGTTACTCACTGTTACGCTGGACTGCACTTTCTTTGTAACAGACACATGGAGTTATGTTACCGGGACACAAAGACCATCCTAGAAGGAAAAATAAACTTATCTCCCAGCAATTTAAGTTCGTTGCATTAATACCTTAATCTAAACAAATACAAACATCCAATAAACACGTGTTGTGTCAATTAAGGGTTAAACTAATCTACCTGCCAAGACAAATATCTCTAATTGCTTCAAACACAATTGCTTTTAAATACAAACATTCCAATTAGGGATTCAATTTACAAAAGATAATGAGACCTTAAAACACCATTCATCGATATTCCGCCAACTCTAAATTATTGCCCTGCAATACCTCAAGGAATGTCCAACTAAATCCCCTCATCGTGTCCCAATTAAAATTATCATCAACCCACAAAATTTCCGCCATGCGTTCAAACCACCAAACTGTCCAATAAACTCGCATTATCAATCAAAATTTCCAATCAATTCAAAGTACGTCAACCAGAAAAGCTCAACTATTATAGATTTTAGCTCTCAACCTCAATAACGCTTATCTGACAAAAATAATAGAAAAAGTCAAATGCTCTCCTCGAAATCACAACAAAATGCAATTTAATCAGTCAACATTTATACAAAAGCGAACAAAATTTAAATGGTTTCAACAACATTCCCCCGATCGCCTATCCCTTCGCCGAACAATTGCCAAGCAATTTAAAATATTCTATTTACCTACCCATCATGTTCGCCAAGCTATCAGCAACCTCGCGCCATCGGCCCACACATTATTCTCTCAGTGAACTGAATAATTTTCCATTGTCAAAGTATTTTCCTTTCTGTATTTGTTGCACAACAATGACTTCTAGTAGAATAGCAGGAGTGCAACACGCAAAACCAACTCTGACACCAAACTGTATAGCGCGCCTTGCCTGATGACCAACTGACCAACTAACGACGACCGAACGGCGAACGACAAGGACCCAAAGGACAATTATTAAATGTTCAGGTCCCTTGAAAACAGCTAACGCGGTCATTTGCTCAATAATAGAACCTAGCAAGGTTGCACAAAAGGCCAACCACCCTCCTGGCTATCGCCGCTACACCACCGCCGCCGCCGCCACGAAGAACTATAACAATGATTTGTACTTCCCTAACACACAATGTTGCCCCCATTCAGAACTGGGGCTTGCTTACTGAGGAACAATTATTATATAGAGCTCATTGCAACATCGAAAAGTCGTGCATCACTTAACTCTTTGTGGTCCCAACATGTCCCGAACTCCTACTGGCGGGCGGCACTCACCGCCACCGACCGCATAGTCTTGATGTGCACATCGTTGGGCAAGCCGTAAATATATGTCGTGTGTTGGCGAGCCCGCCTTTTATCCACATTATTGCATGCTAATTTGGCATTTACGAGCAGGCACACGACCAAAATTATTAAACAGGACCTCCTTTATTTTCATACTTGGCCCACCATAATTGTATAATCCCAGACAGCCACCAAGCACCAAGCACCCAACACCAACCCACCCAACCGTCCAACCGACCAACTCGAACAAATTACATTTGCGACATTATGCGAATTGCAAACCGAGAGCACATTTCAAGTCCGCCCCTGCAATGTACTACGTACGAAGCCTTTTGTAGGTCATTTGTTTAAAGTTCAACAGTCCAATTGGGGGGTCTCGGTTGATGCCTGATGGCACATCCAGGCCTGCGAATAATTTCATTGAATTTTTAGTTTCACAAAAATGAACGAAACAAAATATTTATTTTAAGAGGGCAAAGCGGAAATGCTGTCGAATAAAATAAAATTTCCATTTTTACGATACCGCAGCGGTTTTTTGAGCAACAAATTGATGTTGCTTCGTTTGGTAAAAAGCGATTGGTAAAGCGAAGTGAATGCGATTGGGGAGGATTTTCGGACAAGTGGGATTGTGTTTGGCCTTTTTGACTTTGAACTCAATCAGTTGGCATGATGGTGTCTAATTCAGTGTGTGTTCAGTTTTATTCGATTGCCGATTGGTGCTATTGCAGATGATAGAAATTTTGACGCAGGGTTTAATGGTCTAAAACATACACAGTCGTGGTTGAATGCTTTTAAGCTTACAGTCTTCAATAGAGAAATATTAATATAATTTTTGTTGCAAAGCAATTTTTTTGATAGACACGTTTTTCGAAAGACAAAAAACTTTATCGACTGACATGGCTAGGAAATGATACATGCATATCCGAATTGCGTTGCATGAAGCCATACTGTGCCGGCATTTTCGGCAGGCAATTAGCTGACCCCGCAAACTTCATACAGTCGCCAAAACCAAGCGCTCTGGCATCCGAAGACACTTGGTCGTTGTACCGTAGGTTCGGTCATCCTATCGTCTCGAACCTGGGGGCTGAGATGAGAAGACTTTTTTTGGCTGGAGCGTTGTCTTCCATTCTCCCGATGTGGCCGAGCCAATGTAGTCGTCTTTTCTTAGCCTTCTGGACTACATCGACATCTTGGTAAAGCTCGTACAGTTCGGGGTTGAACCTTCTTCTCCATTCGCCATCGTCGCATGCGGGACCGAAAATCCGTCAAAGAATTTTTCTTTCTAAAGTGCCCTGCCCATATTCAGTATCATTTCCTGTTTTTCACTTATTGTCCAACACTCGGCGCCCACCGCCGGCCATCCGCGTCGGTCAAGTAGGACTCAAAGTTTTGTATAGTTAACACTTTGTTTTTCGAGTGAGAAGTTTTGAACGCAGTTGTCCTGCCAAACCGAAGAAGCAGCCGTTCATTAGGGTATTTCTTCTTCGGATCTCCACTAAGTTATCGTTTGTGGGATTGATGTTTGTTCCAAGCTAGGTGAATTCCTTAACTACCTCGAAATTGCTCCTACCAACAGTGACGTTTTGTCCCAGGCGGCGGCGTGGACAGATGTTGCTTTGTTTGTTGATGGCATGTACTCTGTTTTGTCCTCATTCACTTCAAGACCAGCCAGTTTTGCCTGTTCTTCAATCGCTGTGAAAGCCACAAGCACAGCTCTCTTGGATTGACCGATGATGTCCCTGTCCGCATAGCCTAGGAGCTGGGTGGATTTATTGAAGATAGTGTTTTCTGTGTTCACACCTGCCTTGCGCACTATCTGCTCCAGGACTACCTGCTCCAGGACACATGACAGCAACAACTCAGATGAGCTGTTACCTATGTGCACAATGCACAGCGTATTGTTTAGAGTCATGCGGCACAGCTGGATCAGTTTGTTATGGATCCCCAATTCAGATATCGCCATCATAAGCTCTTGGCGGTTGATGCTATCAAAAGCAACTTTGAAGTCGATGAAAAGATGGTAAGTTTCGACTTGAATACAGCAAACTCTACGGGTTGTAGAACGACATGGACCTAGCCAGGAGGGTTAAGGTCCAGAGACTCCGATGGCTCGGTCATTTCCAGCGAATAGACACCACTGCTCCGGCCCGGATAACCTTCGACACTATTACCAAGAGACGTAGAAGGACAGGAAGACCGCGACTCAAATAGCTTTTGGATAACTTTTTCTACCTCTTCTGTGCTGGGGCCTGGCTGCTAGTAGTGGGTCTTCATTGAATGGTCTTGCTTCTTTTTCGTCATTGGCTCGCTCGACATTATGCGAATTCAGCAGCTGTTCGAAGTCCTGCTTGAAAATATCTACAATTATCCGGGCTTCAATGTCCGTAGCTTAGTGGTTAGGTGCGTTGGCTGCTAAGCAGAACGTCGTGGGTTCGAATCCTACTCGCGTCCAAAGTTTTTATTTCATCTTTCACGGACACTGCCTCTTGCGAAGAACTGACAAAACTTCCTAGAGTATCATTTGTCATGAAAAAGTGCTTCTCAACTTTGCCGTTCGGAATCGGCGTTAAATTGTAGGTCGCCTCAATTCTTCACACGCACCTACAGTATTGTTGATGAGAGTAAGCCACTTAGGCCTTGGCTCTTCAAGAGCTGTCGCGCCACTCTATTTTTTTATCCGTGCTTCAGTGACTAGGTTTCACTGTTTCGAAGAGCGTGTGTCCCGGTTCTGATACCAGAAGCTAGTTGCTTTGACCTTTCAAAGAAATGCTAGGTGTTATTCTTGGCCCGAGACTCTTCTATATCTTTGAGCTGAGAAACTGCGGATGCTCTTTTCTTCCTTCGCAGGTTTTTTTTCCCATTTCTCCTCTTTGTTCGGTACTCTTCTCTTGTTGCTCTTGTTTTCCGTTGCAGCATCTGCAAGCGTGTATTTTTGCATTTTCCGTCTCTGTTTTCAATAACGCGCATTCATCATCATACCACGGGTTCTTTTTTGAGGATGTATGGTAATCTATGGTGGTCTCGGCTAAATTTTTTTTATTTCGCGATATTGTTTCGAAAAGGTGTTGACATCTATGGTATTTGGGTGGAGGGGGGAGAGTCGCTCACCCAGGCGCTCACTGTAGTCTCTGGCATTATCCGGAATGCTAAGGCAACCGATGTTGAACTTCAGTCTTTTGGCCGCACATGTTTTTTGTCATTTGATAGTCGAGCTCTAAACTTAGCTACTATCAGAAAGTGGTCATAGTCTACATTTGCTCCTCGGAAAGGGCGCCCGATCAAGATGTTGGATACGTGCACCATACAGAACGCCAGGTTTCTGTGTAGATCTTTCGTCGTGGAAACCTAGTGCTACTTATCACCGTATTGCAAGCTGCAGCAAAGTCGAATAGTCGGAAGCCGTTATCTCTTGTAACTTCGTTGAGGCTGTGCTTTCCAACTTATCCGCCAAATATGTCTTGCTTCCAGATTTTTGCATTTTGCAAGTCACCGAGTGCGAGTTTGACTTCGTACTCTGAAGAGGCTCCGTAGGCTCTACCCAGGAGATCGTTAAAATCCTACTTGCTAGACTCCTCAGCATCAATGGCAGAGGCGTATGCACGTCATATTATACTGATGTTTTGTATAGTGTGGCATTGATGCGGATTGCAGCCAGGCGATCACTAATTGGCTTGAAATCCATGACTTTCGATCTAAGCCGATTTCTCACGACGAATCCGCATCCAAATATGTTCATTCTTTGATGACAGCTGTTATAAACGTCGCAATTTTTTTCTTTTCATTGTTCCTGATCCTATCCATCGTATTTCCTGGATCGCAGAAATGTCTGCCTTGTACTGCAGATTCAATTTTTTCAGTTGCACCAGGAGTGATAAGTGTTCTTACATTCCAGGTAAAAACTCTCAATAGGCGGGTCTTTCTCCGACGCTGCTATCTCCCTCATAACTTTCAAAGTTTTTACTGTGAAGGGGTTGTTAGCCCTTCGCACTAACCTCCAAATTTGTAGGGCCGTCGTTTAAGTGCTTCTGTTTTTCCGTTTTGCACTCGCGCTTACAAGTTTCGCAAGTTATATCTAGTGATATAACCAGTACCCGGTGGTTACCAGTTGGAGGTAAATATGCACTTGGTGTGTAGGAAAAGATACCACCCCTCTCCATTTTATTCACATCAATTGGATATCAAGGTCTTAAAGCCTTGTAAAGGGTTTTCTATTAAGCTGGGGTCGGTGTTTAAAGACTTTCTCTATTGTAATGGACGTTTAAATCTAACGAACAACTTCTTTAACACCAGAACTCTCAAGTCTATTATCCAAGCTTTAGTTTCTACTCAGACAAAGTTTACACATCCCAAAATCTGCTTAAATAAATTCTGTCTTCTTAGTCCTTTCAACATAAACTTAATATTTGTGCTTCCGGAAATAATTACCAAACGACTGAGAACTCCTTTCAACAAAGCTCTCAACGCACTTTCGGAGATCCCTGCCACCCCCACTCTCTTCCACACAAAACAAATGGATGTCTCAAGTCTTAAACCTGCCAGATAATTCCCAACTGAAACAATTTTTCTTTATTTTCTTTATTTTTTTTCGTGTGGCTTACTTCCTATGCCAAAGTTTGATTTCCATTAAAACTTTCAAAGCTTATATAAATCCACCTTAAAGAAATTTTATGTTCCAACTTAGAAGGTACCCCGTCCCGCCCCGATTTCTTCATATAGAAATGTTGAAATTTGCTTTTTCTTCTTCCTAATAAATCTTCTTACTTGCCACTTAACTTCCTAACAAACAAAATATTTCCGTTTCCTGTTGAGGCGGTCACAAAATCTTGTCATGTAAACAAACATTTTTCCTGACTTGTAACAATTTGCTTTTCATCATCGCATCCCCATCTGCTGCTGTTGCTGCTGTTTTGACAGGACGGACGGTCGGTCCTTTGTGATAAATACCGACAGGGGAAAAAAAATAATAATAATAACCTAAACCCTCTGTGATGATCCTAACTAGAGATTGCAATAACAATTTCAATAATTTAATTTCCCGTAAATTACGTCAACACAATAACAATCCAATAAAATAAAAATCACAAGAACCAGTTGAGGAGCCGAACATAGAGAGAACAAAAAAAACAAGGAACCATCAAGAATCAGGAAATAGCCTGGCACCCTTCATAGATTTTTATCGGGGCCCATCAAAAAATATGAAAAGGATCAAAATTCTCCAAAATTCCTTTGGTAAGCCAATAAATTCCTTTCTAGAAATGACCCGGCACTCACTCCCCTTCAATCTACACCATGAGGTGAGGGATGTGATGATACTCGATCCAAAGCCAAGGATGGGTGTCTGAAAACCAACTCTTCCATTTAAATGCGTTTGCTAAACCCAAAGACTGGAAAAAAAGGTTAACCAGCAAATAAGCTCCATAAACGAGCCAAAGCACACAGCAGCAAACGAAACGAAAAACTACCAGCAAAGAAAGTCGAAAAAAAAAACATAAACTCCTCTAAGCTCGTCCAAGCCGAAAATTGACTTAGGAAAAACAAACATCCCTCAAACTCCAGACCAAGAGAATGAAGCCCTTTGTGGAGACCTTCTCTATTCTTCAGAATTTTTTTTTCTGCGACCGACCAAACGACCGTCACACGATAGCAACAACAACGACATAATCCTCCGACAACGTTTATCGTCCAACAACCAAACGAACCAGTCAAGTCATCGTCAAGGCGCAGGGACTCCCCCAGTTAGCACTACCAGTGTACACACTAAGCCTTTGGGCATTGTTTGCTGGAGAATATTCGACGGTAATAGGATTGAGTCAAAGCGGGGGTGTTTTTTTTTTTTTTTTGTTCGATAATGGAATGTGCTGCGGTAGGGTGACGGGAAGGAGGGTTCGGTAAAAGCATAACGCAACTGTTTAGCCTGACCCACTAGAATAAATCAAAATCGAAAATAGCCGCTAGCAATGACCTTTGAAACGATTGTGTGCAGGAACTCGGGACGGTTCTATAGAATTACGTCGACGAGACGAGGCGGACTGACACTATCTTTATTTGCGACCCTCCTTGCTTTGTCCTTGTGACTGCAGGTGATTCATAAAAAATAATTGGAACAATATGAATTTTAATCCGCATCCTGCGTGCTCAAGTGTTCAGGTGACGAAGCCTTCTAACGTCGTCGTTGTTGTCGTCTTCGTTGTTGTTTCAAAGTCGGTCGGAAGAGAATAGTTTAGGAAGAAAAAAGGAGGTCGTCACAGGAGGCAGTGTGAAGGTGGCCTACCTTGAGTGTTTAGTGCACTGGCTGAGTATAAACGTCAATAGTTTCTAGTTACGTAGTCCCGCCATAAGGCCTTGTTTTTTTGTTTCTACTCTGTTGTGTCCTTAAACTGTAGAGGTTGGTATTGTTGTGTGGGAATTGCTAGGGCAATATTGAATTATCTAACGTCATAAATGTATTTAGTTTAACGTTACGGAAAGAGACTTCAGTTGGTCTATCTGCTGGCAGGTGACAGGATATACAATTTTAAAAAGGAATCAAGTGTCGCATGAAAGCAGCGTAAATAGATTATTATTGAAACCATACAAATTGGAATTAAAGAGTTAATAGGGGAAAATATAGCAACCTTTGTTAAACAATATACATTTTACCTTTGGCTTTTTAAGGTTTATATATCGAAGGCTTACCACTAAGAAAAAAGGGAAAAATGTGTGCTTTTTATAAGGTGTCAAATTCAACACAATTGACACTTACTTACTTAAGGCCCCACAACAGTCCGTTGTGGACTTGGGTCTCAATCAACAGCCTCAACAAGCCAGATCGGTCCCTAGCTAGCTGTCTCCAGTTTTGCACTCCAAGTTGATTGAGGACCTCTTCCAATTGAGGGCGCCACCTGAGTTGCGGTCTTCTTCTACGTCCCACAGAAATAGTATCGAAGCCTTCCCTGGCCGGAGCATTGGTGTCCATCCTCTCTAAATGACCGAGCCATCTGAGTCTCTAGACCTTGGCTCTTCTGGCTAGGTCCATGTCGTTGTACAACCCGTAAAGCTCACTGCTGTATGTTCTTATCCATATACCCCATCAATGTACACGGGACCAAAGATGACCCGAAGAACTTTCCTCTTGAAACAGCTTAAGGAATATGCCTTAGATTTTTTCAAGTTCCTTGCTTCTGCACCATATATCAGGACTGGGATGATGAGGGTATTGTACAGTTTTACTGTACTTGCTGGAGAGTAGGGTTTTCGACCCAATAGCTTTCTTAGCCCAAGGAAACAGCCATATGCAAGACTTATTCTTTGTCTGATCCCGGCGCGGTCGGCGTTGCGCTGGTGTTATTGCCCGTTTAAATAGCGGAACCGAGGTAGAAACACTTCTCTCCTACCTCGAAGTTGTATGCGTCTATTGTGACGTTCTGTCCGAGCCGTCGGTGTTGGGTTTCCTTCCTCGAAGACAGCATATAATTCGTTTCTCCCTCATTTACCGCGAAACCCATTTTTCTCGCTTCTGTCTGAACTCCCACAAATTAGCTATTGACATCACGCTTTGTTCTTCGCATTATGTCATTATCATCAGCGTACGCGAGAAGTTGAACAGATTCTTGGAAGATAGTGCCTCTGGTGTTGACGTTGGAGTTCTGCACTATCTTCTCAAGAATGATGTTAAAGAAATCGCACGACAGTGCATCGCCTTGTCTGAATCCTTTTTTGATAACGAAAGATTTCGTAACTCGTTGTTCTTGTTGCCAACCTTGATGGCGCAGCGTGAGTTCTCCATCGTAATTTTGCACAGGCGAACGAGCTTGGCAGATATGCCAAAACTAGACAAAGCTTTTAACTATTCGTCTCTACAGATGCTGTCATACGCGGCCTTAAAATCGATGAAAAGGTGGTGGGTATCGATTTGAAGTTCATAGGTTTTTTTCACAATCTGCCGCAAAGTGAAAATTTGGTCGATGTTTGACTTTCTTCGTCCGAAAGACCAATCTGATTGTTGACGAAAGACCTCAGAAGTGCACACATGTTGGCAGAGAGGATAGTGTAGATGTTAAGTAGACTCATTCCTCTGTAGTTGGCACAGTTTAGAGGATCTCCCTTTTTCAGGATAGGGCAAACAATACTGAGGTTCCATTCATCGGGCATGCACTCTTCCGACTATGATTTGATGCGTGCACCTATTTAGATCGCCACCTGCTCCTTTGAACAGCATGGGAGCTAGACCATCTGCTCCAGCGGCTTTGTTTGATTTCAGCCGTGATATTGCGGTTTTCACTTCTTTTAAGTCGGGTTAAAGTAATTGTTGGCTATCATCGTATCCGATGAAAGGCTCCTGCCTGACGCCGTTCGTCGTCGCCCTTAAACAGTCTACAGAAGTGGTCTTTCTAAATCCCCAGCATTGACTGCAATTCTAATATGATGTTCCCTCTTTTATCTCTGCAGGCATCGGTTCTTGCTCAATGACTTTTAGGCAGCTGTCTTAGCTTTTGCTAGAACATCCGGACTTCATTCCTACTGTTCGCTCTCTCAACATCCTCGATCGATCTGACGCTTGTCATGGTCCCTCTTTTTTCTCCTGAGAAGCCGGCCGGCGGCGTTCCTTTCTTCTCTTTTGCTCGTAGAGTTCACAAGCAGCTCTTGTCCTTCTATGCAGCCTTTCCTATGCCTATGCCTATTGCTTGGCTTCATGGGTGTGCCTGCATTCTTCGTCAAACCAGGGGTTTCGTTTTTATGACTGTGGCTGAGCACATTAGAGGCGGCATCTTAAACTGCTTTCTGACAATGCTGCCACTGGTTATCGATTCTTGATGTTGACGGCATAGGACTTCTTAAGAGGTTCGATCAGAGAAGAATTTGGCGATCTCTTGCGACTGGTAGCCATCTGATTTCGAATTTTCTTGCAGCATTTCCTTGTTTTTGCCGTTGTCAGGATATTCGTAGCACAACCTCGGCTACGACGATATAGCAGTCCGAATCGATGTTGGCTCCTCGGAAAGTTCGAACATCTAGAATGCTGGACAAGTGATCAATCTGGTTGACGGTTGAATAGTCATTAGATCTGCATGTACCTTTAGGGATGTTTAGATGTGGAAAACAGGTGCTTGCTACCACAACACTTCGCCCCGCAGCAAAACTGTTCAGCCTGAATCCGTTATCGGAAGTGGTGTCCTACAGGTTGTGCTTTCCGACAATTCCACCAAAGATGTATCCTCTTCCCAGCCTTTCGGTAAAATCGCCGAAGACAATTTTAATGTCATAGCTAGGACATTGCTCATACGTTTTGTCGAGGGGACATGCGCCCATATTGAGCTAATGTTGGCGAACTAAGTCTTGATTCGGATCGTTGCGATGCGTTCGCTTACACATTTGAAGCTCAAGACTTTTTACTTGAGTCTGCTTTCCACGATAAATCCATATCCAAAGAGCCGCTTCCATAGTAGATGTTGCAGTTTTTTATACTCATTTGCCCCGGTCCATCCCATCGCATTTTGTGGTTAGCGGCAATGTCTGCCTTGTAGCAGTAGAGGGTCTCCGCTAAATTATTCTGCAGCACACGATATATTAAGGAACCTAACATTCCACGGGCATATCTGAAATATGCCCATAAAACCTTTGCTTGGGTCGTCATCAGTGTATCCGTCCATTTCTGAGGCCTGTTGTTGCTTCGCAACTAAATGTTTTTCTACATGAGCGTACGTAACCTGGAGTACCAGACACTTGATGTGACTCCGCAAGAGCCGGAAAACCCGCTCCTTTTACCGCCTCTGCTTCAAGGTGTTCACCAAGTAGTTCGGCCTAACTAGAACTGAAGACGCCACCATTGATTCTTAAAAAAAAAGAAATTCATTCGCTGCCGTCACTCGTTGGGATTGCCTCTGTGGGGGCAGTCCTTTTTTGGGGGGAAATTAGAAGCAACAGCCTACTCCGCTTCGACCTGTCAACCATGGGAGGGCCCTTCTGCGAATACAAATTTTGCGATCGCATAGCTCCAAGCTTCATAGTAGTAGTCACCGTTAGCCACTCCGCCACGTCAAGGCTTACCCCATGGAAACTAGTTAGCAGAAATACTGACAAAAAACTTAAGCTTGATAGAAACCGGTAGACTGGACACGTGGCTCGAATAAGCGCGGAGGAATTAGCTCAGACAATTTATTCCAGTAGAAAACATGGTAGAATACATCGTGGCAGATCAAATTTGCGCTCGAAGGATGGCGAACCCGAAGCTGAAGTAGGCCTGGACCGGATCTTGATTGTGGCGGATATGAAGGTAGAAATCATGAAATTTGAACAATTCACGATGTGGAAAAAGCTATATTCTGATGTTATATAGCGGATTCTGTGTAACCGTAACTGCTTAACAGACTAGAAACAGTTTTTGTTGTATTTTCATAGTTATTGTCTTCCCAATTAACCTGTCTCTGTTAAACTTTATGACAGAAGTGATACTAACATTGTGGAAGTCACCCTCGACATTCAGGAGATCCAAAGGACTGTAGTACCCTGGATGATGGGGGTAAAATGAAAAATGGTGTGTAGTTAAATTTTAACTGATTTTTTTTAAAGCAGTTATGGGAAATGACGCCAAGATGTTCATAAGAGATTTTATCTTTCGGTATTAAAAAAAAAAAACATTAAAATCTCTCTTGAGTGAGGCTAATAGCTTTTTTTTAAGTACCAATAAGGTAAATTATGTTGTTTCAGCAAGGATCTTGAGATGGGGTCAGACTTAAAACCTGTATTGAGTTTTTTATTGATGAGCGATAAAATTAAGAGCTATTGCACTCCAAGTACAGTAATGCTGTGGCTTCTCCTCACAGATAATGAAGAAGTTGACGACTGAGAAGCAGACTCGATAATCGAATAGTCCGATATAGAAACCATGGAAGAGTATTGAAGGAGTTGAAAAAGCTATTTGTGTTGGGTGTTTTTGAATCGTATGGGGAAGATGTCCTTATGTCATATTCAGTACGGTATAGTGAGAAGTCTTTTTCACCAATTTAAACAACAGAGAAGACTGACTTGTAGTGAAACCAATGTTTTTTTGTAAGGGTTTTTCCATTAGGGACGAATGGGTTGATTTTGACAGCTCGTGGCGGTTATATTGTTTCTTTTACTTGCTGTAAAAATATAGCCTTTTTAATCAGTCGCCAAGAATATATCATCATGGCAAGTTACAGTCGAGCAACACGTTTAAATGATATAACTTTATTATCAAAATCACGTTAAACTACAAAATGTTGAATTTTGCGTTGTGGTTTGGGGCTACGCACGTAAATCATCCAACTAACCTAGGAGCTGAAACCAAACGACCATACACGGTAGGTAGGTAGAAATGGCTGTCCTACTTCGCGCAGGACACAATTAGCGCTGAGTGCGCCGTTTTGGTACCATACCTCGTGAGATTCTAAATGGATTTGCAAGTGGGTTCTGGATTATGTATAGATCGGAAGAGCA
>CAKKXW010000004.1:31341756-31356183 GCA_920937365.1 Sphaerophoria rueppellii | reverse complement strand
TCTCCTCAAAGAAAAAGAAAAATAATTCAAAAACAACTTCCAACGACAGAATAAGCGATAAGCTCTCAAATAAAACCCCTCGCGAAATTCCTTGGAATCCCATCAATCGATTTTCATGAATAATTTTGTTTCGATGAATTTTCTCTAACCTTTAACTTTTGTTTCCTTCTTTTTTTGGATCGCTTTAAGGCATATAATTTTATTGGAATTGTTTGTAATTTTGTTTGTCGGTATTTTTTGTTTTTTTTTGTTGACTTTTGAAACACTATCTGCGATGATGATTGTGTTTTTTGTTTTTTTTTTATTGAAAATAATAGAAACTTCAATTTGGCGGAATTGCTATTGTGTCACTCACTTAATAGAAAGTGTTGCGTTTTTTTTAAGGCCAAAGTAAAAAACAAATTGAACTGGGAATTAAGTATCGCGTGCGGGCAGAAATGGGTTTGAAAAATCTGTTCAGGGATAGTGGATTTGGTGGCAAACTAATTTGTTTGGTTTTTTGTTCTAAAATTATTTAGAAATGAAAAAAAGTGTTTTTTTTGTTTTATCGCGTGATCGGTTAACAGAACAAATTGGAAAAATTATTACACTGACAGGTTTTTTTTGGAAGCAATTTTTATAATTGCATTTAATATGTCAATATGACTTTTGAGGTGTTGAGTTAAAATTAAGGGAGAGGGAGAGTTCAAGGAAAGGTTATCACACTTGGGTTAGATTTAACCGAATAGCTCTAGCACATGTATAGAACAGAAGAGGCTTGAGAGCTAGACATCCACTAGGGTCACTAAGGAGTATGGTCTTTCATAAAACATGAGAGTGAGTGAGATGAGAGTGTGGTATACAATTGCAGTCAGTATAAAAAGTTGTTGGCTGTGGGATTGTTAGCCCCATGTAAAATCGATTTTGGAGAATCAAAAAATTCTAAAATACAAATTTAAGATTTTTCGGGTGATCTGTTGACATTTTGAACGAAATATTGCTCTGGCAGCATAGTTTAGTTTCTTATCTGTTCGGCAAGATACACATGTCAAAATTCTGTCCATGGATGGCTGAGATTTAAATGGATTAATAGCACTCTACTGACATCAATTTTATGTTTTTTTTTAAGGAGTGAAAAACGATTAACCAACGTAAATGGAAAGTCGTATTCTTTTTTGGGTTGGTCAGTGTAGTGTACAATCCTCGTTTGCGTGTTGGTTTCTCGCTAGTAATTTTAAATAAAGATACCTTTGTTCATTTGGTAGTTTTTCTTAGATTTTCGTCTGTTTTTATCAATTTTAAATTGCAATGACTGAAGAAGTCGATTAATGTAATGTTCGTGGACTTCAAACGAATTTTCTGGCTGCGTATATCCACACTGTGTCTAACAGGCCAGTTGTTTTGGCGCTAAGTGCAACCCAAGTAGGTGAGAATTTCGATCCTCCTGAATTTCTCATTCTCTCTTAGCGCCATTATTCTTTCCCCACCATAGTCTAGCGCTTTAAATTAAGAATGATGTTGCTTATCAGTTCTTGGCTCAATATGGACGTTACTCCAACTTTTTTTTTTTAATAATTTTATGTGGTTTAATTTCTCCGTCAATAAGCAAATCATTCACTATTTTTTTCTCTATCAAAGCGCAAACCTGGACAGAGCTTCAACTTCTCGCGAATATGATGGTCTGTCTGACTCCATAAAAGAATTGTAGCCTTATATCCTTGTATCCTCACACTGAAATCGTTATTACGGGCGATTTTTATGTACACAATTCTTTGTGGCTTCTGCATTCGGGCCCGACAACACCCGAAGAAATGTGTGTCGAGATCTTTGCTGAGTTAAACCACCTAACTCAGCTTGTCACCTATCCCACTCGTATATCGGACGTTAATGGCCAAGCGAAAAATACTCTTGACTTGTTTCTTACGTCTGACCCTGATAAATACACTATCAGTGTATTGACGCCTCTAGGCAGATCAGACCATAGTATTATTTCGTGTCAAACTTATCCAGTTCGAGAAAGAGCTCCGAAGAGAACCGCATGACAATACGAGAAAGCCAACTGGGACGGTCTCAACAATTTCTTCCGGATCTTAAACTGGTCACTATGCTTCCTCGATAGTGACGTAGACTCCAGCGCAGATTTGATTACTAATATGATTTTTTTGGGTATAAAAGTGTCAGTCAAACCCAAAGAAAAGTCATGGTTTGATTCAAGCTTACAGCTAGAAGTTCCAGTGTTTTAGATCCATCCCAACTGAGGAAAATCGGAACAAGTTTTAACAAGCCAGGACGGCCTGCAATGTCCATATTCTTGTCCGTCGAATACATGAATGCATGACCGAAAACTAAGGCTAAAAATACTGCAATATCCCAAAGGCAGTAAGAATTTCATTTCATTTGTGAAAAACATGAACAATTCTTATTCTTTCTCTGTCCCTACGCCCGTTGACAATGACACTCCAGTTGTTAGCTCTCTCGCGAAAGCTAACTTTTTTTGCAAGGCAGTTCGCTTCCTACCGTTCGCTTCCGTGAACCCGACCTAGAAGAAGTGAAAACCGCAATTTCATTGCTGAAATCCAACAAAGCCGCTGGAGAAGATGGACTAGCTGCTGAGTTTTCCTCTGTAAGGTCAGAGGAATGCATGCCCGATGAATGGAACCTCAGCATTGTTTGCCCGATCCTGAAAAAGGGAGATCCTCTAAACTGCGCCAACTCTTGGGGAATAAGTCTACTAAACATCGCCTACAAGATCCTCTCTGCCGTAATATGTGAACGTCTGAAGCCTTTCGTCAACAATCTGATTGGTCCTTATCAATGTGGCTTCAGGCCAGGAAAGTCAACCATCGACCAAATTTTCACGTTGTAGCAGATCCTGCAAAACACCTATGAACTCCAAATCGATACCCACCACCTTTTCATCGATTTTAAGGCCGCGTATGACAGCATCTACAAAGACGAACTGTACAAGGCTAAGTCTAGTTTTGGCGTCCCTGGCAAGCTCGTTCGCTTGTGCAAAATGACGACGTCAAAAAAGGATCCACTGTCATGCGATTTCTTTAACATCGTTCTTGAGAAGATAGTGCAGAGCTCCAACGTCAACACCAGAGGCACTATCTTCTAAGAATCTGTTCAACTTCTCGCGAACGCCGATGATATTGATATAATGGGAAGAACTCAGCGTGATGTTAATGGCACCTTTGTGAGAATCGAGACAGAAGCGGCAAAAATGGGTTGAGCGGTAAATGAGGGAAAAACAAAGTATATGCTGTCTTCGAGAAAGGACACCCAACACCGACGGCTCGGGCAGAACGTCACAAAAGAAAGTAGAGGAGTTTGTCTACCTAGGCTCCGCTATAAACACGGGCAATAACACCAGCGCCGAGATCAGACGAAGAATAACTCTTTCTAATCGCTGTTTCTTTGGGCTAAGAAAGCAATTAAGTGCAAAAGCCCTCTCTCGAGCAACTGGTTAAAGTACAGTCCCAGTCCTGCTGTATGGTGCGGAAGCATGGACCCTGACAAAATCGGATGAAAGTGTCTTAGGCTGTTTCGAGAGGAAAGTTCTTCGGGCCATCTTTGGCCCCGTGTGCATTGAAGAGGAATGGCGAAGAAGATACAACATCGAACTTTACGGGTTGTACAACAACATGGACCTAGCCAGAAGGGTCAAAGTCCAGAGACTCAGATAGCTCGGTCATTTAGAGTGAATGGACACCAATGCTTCGGCCCGGAAAGCCTTCGAAACTATTCCCGAGGGACGTAGGAGGAGAGAAAGACCGCGGCTCAGGTGGCGCACTCAAGTGGAAGATGACCTCAATCAACTTGGAGTGCAAAACTCGTCTAGCTAAGGACCGAGCTAGCTGGCGGAGACTGTTGATTGAGGCCCAAGTCCACAACGGACTGTAGCGCCACCTTAATTAAGTAAGTAAGTTCGCTTCCAACTCTTCGCTACCAGAGAGTGTCATGACTCCCCCAGTTCTTGAGCTCGTCAATGATTCAATGCGACAAATCTTCTTCCGCACTCGTGCTGTGGCGAGAGTCCTAAAGGATCGCAACATACATAGATCCGCTAGTCCAGATGGTATTTCCGCTAATATTCTTAATATTCTGAAGGGGTTTTCTCCCACCCTGGCAAAACCCTATTCTTCTGAACTCGTTCCGAGCAGTTGGAAAACAGCATTTGTCCAACCTATACCTAAAAGAAGACGAATCCTCAACTCCCTCTTATTATCGACCGATCGCACTAACGTCTCTTCGCTCTTAGGTCATGGAAACGCTGATAAACTATCAGCTAAAGAAATATGACCGAAAGCTTTTTAATGACCGGCAGAACAGCTTTCGCAGCAACAGGTCCACTGTTGATTTGATGGTTTATCTCACCGAACTGTGGAACATTTCTTTACATCTTTTTGGAGAAAGTAAGATTGTTGCAAGTGATAGTTTGAAATCTTGCTGTATCATCGAAAATGCGTGCTTTCAGTATCGATGAATTCCTCCTTCCTTGGGTTAGACATTTTTTTTTCAACCGTTCAACACAAGTTGTATTGGACAGCTTAAAGTCTGAAAGCCACAATATAAATGCTGGTGTGCCCCAGGGCTCCGTTTTGTCTCCGATTCTCTTTCTCATTTTCATAAATGATCTCTCGTCTGCAACTTGTAATCCAATAAACTGTTTCGCTGACGATAGCACCCTTAACTTTACTTATTCGTTTCCAGACTCACATCCCTCCTCCTCGGAACTACAACGGCAAATGTGATCGCCAAAAAAAGCCGCAAGATGTTTAGGTTTCTTAAAACGATGCAAGACTTTTTCCCCCTTCTGATCTGGCTATCATTTACAAAACTTACATATTTAGCCGTACCACGCGAATGTGGAACTCTCATCCACACTCTGTTTTCCCCAGTCATTGTAATGTTAAAGAATTCAAAGCCAATTCTCAACGACACCTCCTTTTATATCGTAATAGAACGTCGCACAACAACCTCTCCATAATCGGGTTTAGACTGAGCGATTTTATTAAAGAGCGAGACGTTCCATCAGTAAGTTCAAGTCCACATCTCCGAAAACACAACAACAATCCAAGATCTCTTGGTTTATCATCCGTAAAATAAGATTGACAATTGCGACTGACGCATTGTTACCAAGAAACGACTAAGAATATCTCAATAGAAGCCAATTTAAGCCCGTCGCTTTTTGGTCTGTTGAACTAGGATTAAAAGCAATACTTTCAGATATTCGTCCTTCGGTTCGAGTAAAAACTCTTGAGGCTCTAAGAAAGCCATCGAGTGCAGTTTAAAAAATTCAATTTCATAACCTTTTTTTAAAAAATATTTGGACCAGGGTTTGTTCACTTGTATTCCTCGAATTTCCAAATAACCCAAGAGTAAAATTGCAAAAGTCCTATATCATGAAAGCCTAGAACCAACCTTCTGTCTGACTTAAAACATCAAACTCCAAACACAAAGATAACATTTCCCTAAATTCCCATCAAAGTGATTTCAATATCTCATCCCGTTTAACTTTGCTATTCATCCATCCACCAAAGGATCCATACAACTCGCTACAGAGAGCTTATGACAATTTTTCGCCTCGAGTGTATATTTTAAGTACAAAAGTTGATGTATTTGTGAATGTTGGTCGCAGTCGGTCCTGCGGCATTTAATCTGGTTTCTGGTTTTCATGCTCATATGCAAGAATTTTCCAAAAAAACGGAAATTCCCATCGAGCTTAAAGGAGCTCCTTCTTCTGTCATGCACTGTTGTTGTACTTCTAGCAGCCTTGTCATTGCATTGTAGGTATGCTAAGCGCGCGCCGCCGCCCAATGTTTGTCTTTCGACAAGATGAACTTTTTGCTAAAAAAAAAGAAGAAAGTTAGAAAAATAATTCCAAGGATGGAGAATGTATAATGTGTCCTCTGACACGACGCAAGTAGAGATCAAGTAGTTGAAGCAGATACGAGAGTTGAATCCTCCTCATCGCCGGCTGGATGTGTGGAGAACTTGTCACGGCTTTGGTGGTTCTCTCTCGTTTTTTGTTTGCAAAAGTTTTTAACATACATGTCTTTCGACATGGCAGAGCGCATTTTATATACATAGCAGCTCCCCTGGTCTCCATAAAACTTAAAACACACATTTCCCCGCATGCCTAGTTAGTCACGAAACCAGAGAGGCAGGCATATGTAGGCTTCCGGGTGCATCAACCGATTGGGTTATCTTTCTTCTTCGTTTCTGCTTTCTCTCTCGTTTGTACCACCGACCTTTCTGTTATGTCAGACAGCTCCGGGTACCACATGTTCTCTGTGCTTCTGCTGCTTAGTATCCTTAAATATACACACTCCGCCATTTCTATATAATTTTAAAACTTTTCTAAAAAAAAAAGAACCTAAAACAGACAAGTGCTCCAAAACCAGGAAAAAGGATGCAAGCAAGACCTACTCAAACATACCAATGCACGGGGCAGAGAGAGGCCAAATAAAACATAAAACACATAAAACAGGAAATGACTCATTTCGGTTACCACAAGAGTTCCATCATACGACTACTCTACGCTTAAACAGACCATAGAGAACGAGCTGTGATGTTAGGAATGGATGGCCGCCAAATCATCTATGAAAGACTTTGCAATGTCCATTTAACGCCTCTAGCCTGCAATCGGCATGTTGCAGCCCGCTTGCCCTCAATGTTCAACATGATGGACGCAATAACTTTGGCGCAGCTGAAAGCAGTTGTTGCTCATTAATGCAGGAAGTGAAGTCCGGTAGAGTTAAAGCTCATATCAGTGACGGTCATCATTATAGAGATTGCTAGGAATCGTGCATGGGAACGCCGTATTCCAACAGAACCGACAGAGAAATGAAAAACTGACGGAATGCGTATGTTGTTGCGTGGTTGTTAGTCAAATGAATACATTAATGCGGCGTTTGTGTTGGATTCCGGCTTGTTCAGGTTGTTTTAACATAACACAGGTCTGTTGTGGTAGCCAGGGGCTGAATTATTTTAAGAAGAGTAAAGCCTAAAAATCACATAGAAGCTTTCTAATCAGAAGAACAAATTTAACATTGTTTGTTCTGAGGCTAAGCTTAACTATTCAATTTAATTGAAATGTTGGGAAAACATTATCGGTTGATTTTGTGGAAAATCGAATTTTTCACACACTCGGCTATAGTTGCCAAATTTTCGTCCGAGGTCACTGTTCAACAGCCAAAATCATGAGTTGCGCCAGCTACTTTAAGCAGGCCCGTTTAGTGTTTGAAGACCTGCCTTCAAAATTCTTACTCCTGATCTAAGTTCTTAATTCTACCAAACCTTGCTCAAGCGTCAAGTGCCAATTTCTTCAAATGGTTGTATGATATTGACTTTCTGACACAATTTCGAGCGAATTTCTCACTTAACTTGGCCCTCAATTAGCCAGGCGCACCTTTCCGTACTCATTTCTTGCCACAACAATAATTCAATTTAAATCCACCTCAGTGCATATCATTATGGAAATTCATAAACCTCCAATGGTCATAAACAACCCAGGCCCCACGGTAATCTATGCCCAAAGTTTAGAGAGGCTTTAAGAAAAATTATCTCAACTCGAATCCCGTCCGAGAAAAGTAGAAACACCTTTCCGCCAGTTGCCGTGTGAAGGTAACTGCAAAAAACAAGGAAAACGAAAAAGGACACAATAATTAATGCCTTGTCCTTATTTATGTAGTAATGCTCTTAAGCTTTGCAATAATTTTTCTTCCTCAGGATAACACAAAATAAAAAAGAAAATTTCGCTTTATTTCAGCCTAAATACATAAATACTGCTCTAGCTCGTATATAATCGTTTAGTGTCGTAAGTTTTACATAAAATATTAGCTTTGCTGGTAATGGTGCGAAAAGGCAAATAAATGCGAACACACTTTTTCGGCCACATGTCAGGGGGTGCGTTGCGCGATGTCTTTTCGCTCTCACTCTGACAAGTCTTTCTGTTTAGTTTGAGTTTTGAGGCGACCGACACCCTATACGACAGAAGAAGAAAAAGACCCAAGCACTAGAACTAATTGAAAGTGGATTACCACTCCGCCACATACGCTCATCATCAATCAAGTTGATGTGTGAAGTTGAAGGCAATTATTCAAGAAAAGAGGCTTAATGTAATAAGTGAGTGTGGCGCCTTTATTCAATGGTTTGCATGTAATTGTGGCAAGAATTGGTTTGGAGTTGTTGTTTATGGCGAAAAGGCTTAAACGTTATTGGAATATTTATGGGAGATGGTAAGCCGTTTCTGGGATGCTGGCGTTTAGACTCTAATCGGTCTATAAATGGTAAGGATTTATTTCCATCAGACAAAAAAAAAATAGAGATGATGATTCTAAGGAACAGACCAATTAGATCAAATAAACTAGGAAAACCGAAGAGTTTAAGAAGAGCTTACTTACTTACTTATGGTGGTGCTGCAGTCCAGGTCGAACCAGGGACTCATCCAACAAGCTTCTTCAGCAAGCTCGTCCACAAGCTAGCTGTCTCCAGTTTCGAACGCCAAGTTGTTTCAGGTCTTTTACCACCTGTGTGCTCCACCGGAGTCGTGGTCTTCCTCTTCTGCGACGTCCTTCCGGATTATTATTTTCCATTCGCTCAACATGATCCAGCCATCTAAGTCGTTGGACCTTAACTTTTCTGGCTAGGTCAGTGTCGCAGTTCTTGATTGAATCTTCGTCTCCATTCTCCATTTATGCAGACAAGACCAAACATCACTAGAAGAATTTTTATCTCAAAGCAGCCCAAAGCGTTTACATCCGATGTTGTCATGGTCCATGTCTCTGCACCATACATGAGGACCGGGATGATGAGGGTTTTGTAGAGTGTCACTTTAGTTGCTCGGGAGAGGACTTTACTACTCAATTGCCTTCTAAGTCTAAAGAAACAGCGATTGGCAAGAGTGATTCCTCGTTTGATTTCAGCGCTGGTGTTGTTGTCTGAGTTGATAGCGGATCCCAGGTAGACAAAGTCCTTAACTACCTCGAAGTTAAATGTATCTATGTTGACGTTTGCTCCAAGACGTCGATGTTGGTAGTCCTTTCTTGTCGACAGCATTAACTTGGTCTTGCCCTCGTTAAACGATAGATCCACCTTCCTGGCCTCCATCTCAAGGCTCACAACCGCTCCACTGACATCACGCTGAGTTCTTCCAATTATGTCAATGTCATCTGCGTATCCTAGTAGCTGGACGGACTTTTGAAAGATTGTGCCTCTGGTAATGACATTAGAGCTTTGCACAATCTTTTCAAGAATGATGTTGACGTCAAAAGCGTCCGTTAGGTTTTTTCCGACCACGATGGAACAGCGTGAATTTTCCACTGTCATTTTACACAGATGGACGTGTTTTTCTAGAATGCCAAAACTAGACATTACTCTATATAGTTGGTCTCTATAGACACTGTCATACGCGGCCTTGAAATCGATGAAAATGTGGTAGGTATCGATTTGAAGTTCCTGGTTCTCCAAGATCTGTCGTAGAATGAATATTTGATCGATGGTTAACATTCCTGGTCTGAAGGCACACTGATAAGAACCTAGTAGATTGTTGACGAAAGGCTTCGTCACACAGCACGTCAGACAAGATTTTGTAGGCGATGTTAAGGTGACTTATTACTTCTGTAGTTGGTCCAGTTCTGAGGATCTCCTTCCTTGAAGATTGGGCATACCATGCTGAGGTTTCATTCGTCGGGCATGCTTTCTTCCGACCAAATTTTGCAGACGAGCTGCTGCTCCAGCTGATTTCTATAGTTTGGCAGCTAGGCTGTCTGCTCCAGCGGCTTTGTTCGACTTAAATTTAGGTATCGCTATCTTCACATTGTCAATGTCGGGTGGGCGGATTTGTTGGCCTGCTTCACCAAAATTGAATGGTTCTGTATTGCTGGCGGAAAAGTGGTATTTCCATATCCCCAACACTGACTCTGGTTCCACTACAATGTTCCAATGATGGTCTCTACAGGCTTCGGTTCGGGGTGTATAAGCCCTGGAGGTTTATTTAAACTTTTGTAAAATTTTAAAACCTCGTTCCTGTTGTGACATCCCTCTATCTACTCGATCGCGCACTTTTTTCTTTTTTCTTTCTGAAAAGTTTATGTTCCTATCTCCTTTTCTGCTCGTAGAGCTCACGAACTGCTCGTGTCCTTCTTTGCGCCGCTTTGTATGCCTCTTGTTTAGCTGCATGTGCTCGCCGGCACTCATCGTCGAACCAGGCGTTTCGTTGTGATGACCGTGTTAACCCTAGCACTTAAGAGGCGGCATCTCTGATGGCTGTTTGGCAGTGCTGCCACTGTTTCTCTTAATTTTGTGCTGGCAACAAAGGACTTCTGAGGAAATTTTCGGAGACACGATCGGATCTCTTGCGATTATAGCCGTTTGACGCCGAATTTTCTTCTAATATTTTCGCGTGTTAGCCTTGGTCGGGATATCCGCATCCTTACCTTGGCTGCAACCTTCCTTGGCATCTCGGGATGTACGGACATCTTGCATTCTAAGCGTCGTGCATCGATCGCAATGCGATCAATCTGGTTGACGGTTGATGGATCAGGAGATCTATGTCCCCTTGTGGATATCGTGATGTGGGAATCGAGTACTTCCTACCATTAAGTCACGCCCCGCAGCGAAGTCGATTAGCCTAAATCTGTTATCGGATGTGGTGTCGTGTTGGCTATGTTCTCCGATTATTCCACCAAAGATTTCTTCTCTACCCCGATTAGTATTAGAGTCTCCAAGGACAATTTTGATGTTATAGCTAAGGCACTACGTAAAAGTCTTGTTGAGGAGCTCGTTGAATCTGTCTTTGGTGTCTTCATCCTCTTCCTCAATGGGGGCGTGAGCGCAGATGAGGCTGATGTTGGTGAATTAAGCTTTGATGCGGATTGTTGTGATGCACTCATTCACTGAGTTGAACGTCAAGACCTTCCTCTTGAGTCGAGTCCCAACTACAAATCCACATCCAAATAGACACTGA
This sequence comes from Sphaerophoria rueppellii, assembly GCA_920937365.1. Taxonomy (NCBI): domain Eukaryota; kingdom Metazoa; phylum Arthropoda; class Insecta; order Diptera; family Syrphidae; genus Sphaerophoria; species Sphaerophoria rueppellii. The sequence goes on along the minus strand of CAKKXW010000004.1, from coordinate 31,345,229 downwards.
TTTTGTTCCCGGTAGTAGTCGTTTATTTTACGTTAGCCAAGACTTTGCCATCTCGTTTCTTATATGACAGTGCTTTATAGCGCTTAAGAGCTTCCGCTAGCTGTTCGGCTGCACGTAGTTTGTTAAAGAACCTAACATTCCATGTGCAAAACTAAAATTCATTGTCCTTAAATCGTTTGTGTGGGTCATCATCATTAATACCGTCCGTGCCCGAGGCTTGTTAGTGTTTCGGAACTATACTTTCCTTATGTTGCCGGGCAGTCACCCCGACGCAAGACCCCAAACCTGGAGGGCCAGGTCTTTAGTTTAACTCTAAGACGAAGAGCCGACCAAACTGCTCCTTATAGGCCTGGGCTGCGAATATGTCGTAGTAGCCCTATAAGGTGTTCACTAAGTAGTTCATCCTGACTATAACTGTAGACGCCACCGTTTATTCCATCTTGAGAGTTCTTCCGCTGTCGCCTGTTGAAAAGAAGGCATTCCTTAGTGGGCGCATACCTCCTCCCTCTCTCTCTCTCTCTTTGCTGCCGCCAACAACTTCTCACTGGGATTGGAACCCAATCTTCAGTCGAAGGTACTGGCCACCCAATGTTCACCACCGGGAGGTGTTAAGTAGGAGTTGATAGACAGAGGTTGCTGTGGACGCTTGTTTCATCTTGAGTGCACTGCGTCTACCCTTCGAACATTAAGAAGAGCACGAACACATTAAACAACCACATTTTAACAAGTCCTAACTCCTAATAATTTTCATAAGCTTTGGGCGCCAACCCTACAAGCTCATCGTAGTCAACTAAAGCAGCCATAAGGACAGTCTTTAGAAGGTTCTATTCGAGTTCCTCCAGTCTGTTTCTTCAACAATATTCCTGTCGGCTTCTTTCTTTTGAGCCAAGCAAATCATTCTCCATGTTTTGCCAGGTCTGCTGATGTGTTATCTAAACTAGCAGCTTTTACTGTCCGTAAGCCTTGTGTTTTTTGGACTCTAAAGCATTATAAGCACGACTTCCTTTGGAAATTTTGATTTTTTCCTATTGTTTATGAAAATTTCGATTTTTTGAAAAATCTGTACTTTCCTCGAGAATTCTATTTCTGTGACTGAAACCTGAAGCCTTAAAATACGACTTTCTCGGGAAAACGAAAATAATATGTCTTGAACTTTGTTCTCGCTTGGGGTTTAACGGACTTAGAAACTCCCGGCTTTATCTCTGTCAGAATTCTGATCAATCGTCTGCAGCTCCTTAGATTTTTTACAGAGGAACCTGTGTACCTACTGGTGTCCGGATCGAACATCAGTTATGCTGTTACGAAAGGTGCGGGCGCATAACTTCACAGGTCATAACTTCACATGGGCCATAATTTCACCTCTAGTGGGTTATAATTTCACTTTTTTCTGGTGAAGTTATGTCCCACCTTAGGTGAGCAACAATTTCACCTGAAATTTGTGTGAAATTATTTCCCACCTACAATGTAAAAAATCTTTAGAAATTCAATCAGTCAAAATCCAACAAAAATTATAAATTGTAATCAATTTATTGAAACATTTTTATTAACAAAAAATATCAAAAACTGTTATTTATTAAAAAAAAAATTATTCTTATGAAAGGTACTTTATATCATATTATTATTTTCAAAACGCCGTTTTGAAACAAAGATATTGAAATCTATTCACAAAAAAACATGAACGGAATTTTGAACTATAGTTCTACAATAAGGACATAAAATTGACGATCGACAGGTTTCAACCATTTTCCCATAACAATCTCTGCAGATTTTTAAGTGATTGCATGGTTGGAGTAGTATATCCCTTTTGTTGTTGTAACAAACTATACATAAGCTTTGATCTTCTGGTAAATTACTATCGTTTAGAGACTCGTCATCTTCTGCTTCTGATGATAATAACTCAGAAGTCAGGCGCAAATCAGCCTTATTAAAAATTTGTATTATTTGTGGTAAGAATTCGGATAAAGTTATTTTTTTTCTGGTTAGTTTCGAAGTCAGTTTTTCTATCATTTCATCCCGTATTTTGAAATTTTGTTTAGGACCTTCAAAAACCGAAGAAGTCTGTACATCCAAAGCCGCAATAAAGTTTCGTGTGGTGTTATACTCTTCATCAATTAAAAAGTCCATAAACTTTAGAAAATTCCCATGTCTGTTAATTTTTCTGCCAAGTTTGCTGTTATAGCCCTCCAAGGCGCTAGTTGTTCGTATATTTTCTTTGAACACTGAAAATTTTGTTGGAGTCTCCTTAAAGGATACACATATAACAAAATTAATTCCTATTTAAAAATTCATTAAGTAAGAAGTATTTACCCTTAAAATCCATTGCTTTTGGAAATAAACAGCCAACATAGACAAAGGCTTCAAATTCATAGTTTGAAGCTCATCTCTTAGTAGGTCGAACGCTCGTCTAATATTGTCTGGGCTTAGCAATGGTAAAACAAATAGCTTTTTAAACCATTTAGACACACACACATTTTTGCTCATCAGTGGTATGAGATCCTGAATCTTGGAAGCTCTTCTTCGAATTGCTCGCGTGTAGTGGAACCAACACCCGCGGAGTTCAGCTTCCGGGAAAACTTTTTTAAGATCATTTCTCATTGCAGCTTCAAAGTCCGTCATAAATGAAAATGGACGGAACTCAAACAAATTTCTGTCCACAAATTGGAACAAATGAACATATAGCTCTTCAGTTTTATGGCTTGCCAAGACGTACAAAAATGGATAAACCTATGGTAGAAATATTGATATTTGAAGTTGTTTTTTCGTAATATACACAGTTTGAATTTGAAAATGTGTTCAAATATAGTGTAGCTTTCATAAATCAATTATTAAAATTACGAACTTCGACATCATATATTTTCAAAAACAGATCTCTCGTCGCTTTACTACTTAGCGCCAACAACGCTTGTTTATTCACACTATTTCTTTATAATATAATTTACTAAAACGAGAGATCTGTTTTTGAAAATATATGATGTCGAAGTTCGTAATTTTAAAAATTGATTTATGAAAGCTATACTATATTTGAACATATTTCTAAGTTTAAATTTATATTGTGCAGTATAACGGAATAAGTATAAGATTTTGTTTTAAAAACTTATGCATTGCCAGATTTTATAATTAACTAATAATTTTTGAAATGATTTCAAAAACTTACAATCACTTTGAAAAGTAAACAGCCTTGAATACTCACATGTTCTGCATATGCAAAGTGCACAATTAATAATTGTTTGTAGCCAGTAGATGTTGGAACAATGTTGAATGTTCCATCAACCAAGAACCTTCTCTGCTCACCAGAAGGAATATTTGAGTTTATTAAGTCCAAAATCTTTGATGACATGAAAACCGTATAACTAAATGTGTTCTCTAAGATTGTATGCTTATAAAATGTCTGCTTGTCATATTTGGACTTTCCATAATTTTCTAGGAAAATTTCATTTTCGTAACACTTTTGAACCTCTAATGGTGTTTTTGGG
>CAKKXW010000004.1:31323780-31341256 GCA_920937365.1 Sphaerophoria rueppellii | reverse complement strand
ACGCAGTCTTCTTTGATGTTTTTTAGAAACTTCATCTTTTTCATGGTATTTTCTTGATGCCCATGTAGATGAAGAGCTGCGTTCCCGCGGAGCACCTTTTTTTCCTTATCATCAAAGAGAACAAATGCCTTGCATGTACTTACATAGCACGAATAACGCGAAACACTTTTTCGTGTATATTTTTTAAAATATATTTGTTTTTCTTGAATTAAATATAACAACTGAGTCGTTTTACGAAAATCACTGATAAATTCAAACGATAAATCTGACATTTTAACTTTAACTTTTTGATAAACTGTACTTGCTGAGACTCGCGCTTTAAAGGTTCAAATCAATTTAGCTTGCTTAACAATCAGTCTCTGACTAAGTAAGACTCAAGAGTATCAGCATCAACACAATTTACTCGTGTTTAGAAATTACAGTAATATCGGATTTAGAATTTTACCATGAACGTAGACTTTCAAAATTTGCATACAATAAAATATTTACATAATAAAAAATGTTATTTAGTCAGAATTTATTAATAATAATAATATGATAAAATAAAATATTCGGAGAATTCTTCTTTTTTCTTAGGGAAAAAGATCTTATTTATAAAACCCTTAAGTAAAGGGGTCCCATTGACCTCAAATAAATTTACTTACCCCACCACTGAAATGTAGTTTTTCGTGAACAAATTATGCATAATCAAATAGCTCAAAAAGGTAATTTTTTGTAACTGTAATAAAAAGTGAAATTATGTCCCACCTTGTGTGGGAAATAACTTCACACAGAAGTGAAATTCTGCCCCACAAAAAAGTGAAGCTAATTCCCACCTAAGGTGGGACATAACTTCACCTGAAAAAAGTGAAATTATAACCCACTAGAGGTGAAATTATGGCCCATGTGAAGCTATGACCTGTGAAGTTATGCACCCGCACCGTTACGAAACCACCTCTTCAGTAAATTAAAAAATAAAAAGACGTTGTTAGAGACCAGCGGCTAACTCAAGAAGGCTTTGGTGACGCTTTTTTTCCATTCCTTCGGGTTGGTTGATTGTAGACATCAAATACCAGGATTCCCTTTTATTGATGGAAAATTCCGCTTTTCACTCATAAATGTACCCAAAACCAACAGTTAGTAAAATATCCAACTTGCTTGCTAAACTATTTCGCCTCCCAATCGCGCGTCCTTAAGGTCCCAACACTGATTCAAAGCGATTTCAAGAATTTCATTCCTCACCTCATCCTGAAACAAATATCCTTAATTTATGTCTGTTTAATATCTTCCCGAGTTTGTTCATCCATCAGCTATAGCGAAGCCAGCCAAGCCAACCACCTCTAAGGTCAAAAATCTCAGCAGTACCTCATTATGTGAAGTATTTAGCCTTTTCTTCTATGATTAATTCACCTCCATAACTTAAAACAATTTCAACTCTAAAGAGGAAACCCTCAATTTATCCTGCATGCCGTAGCCGTCTCTAACAACTGCTCTCAAAGCAGCACAGTTAACGAACAAAACAAAAAGAACACAAACAAAAGCAAAGCAAAAAAAATGTAAATTTTAAATTACTAACGTTGAAGAATGTTGTAAATTTTAATATTAACCCGTTGCTTGCAAGCACCAGCGCGCACCACCGACCGCCCCCTCTCAAACAATGTTGACGATTAATAAAGACCACACCGCAAAATGACAAATTGCTTCCATAATCAACCTGCATAATCTTGAACCCCCAAACCTACAATCCCCCCCCCCCCCTCCCTCACTCTCTTCCTCTCTTCCTCTGTGGATCAGCTTCAGCCACCCTTAACTGCTAAAAATTATCTAAAACACTGCACATCTGTTTCCCTATCATCTCGCAAGTGAGCCTGAGCGTGTGTGTCTGTGAATAGTGCATTTGGATAAATGAAGGCAAAAAGAGAAAATTAAAGTAAGCAAACGAGAGTTAAGACGGCTTCGAGCATCTAGGTGGAAACAGAACAAAAAAAAAAAAAAAAACAGAAATGAAGGAAGAAAAACAAGCGAGAAAATTGCACGGAAGTTCGCAATCAGACTAATTAGGGGTGTGGTGCTTTTGCTAAAGCTGCTGCTGCAACTAGGTACCTTTAGACGACGACGACTGGAAGGCAACGAAAACTTGGATATAGGAATATAATTCTTGTGCCTGAGATCTGGGATAAAATATACGACAACGACTTTCGAACCACTAGGTATACCGCGCTGCCTACAAACCTACTTAACCGCACAATCTCTCTCTGCCTCACCGTGCGGTCGATATGGATCCTCGTTTAGCACAAGAAGAAAGACATAATAGCTATAATACTCGGAGCTGAACGTGAACATGAAGCTTGCCTCTGGTTTAGAGGAATTACAATAACTCACTTGCATAAGGGTGAAATATGTGGTGGAGTGCTGGTGGGGAGGCCGCCGCCGCCAGGGTATTAGGTTAAGAGGATTGGGTGAGATATCGGTGTTGTACAGTCGAAGCTGATTATCGGCTTATTCAATTTTCAATGGAAAGGCTCAAGAAAAACTGTTAGTAGATATTTTTTGAAAATTATAATGCAGAGTGAAATTTCAAAATTTCTGTGAGGTTCATGACATGATTTGTATTAGAATCGACTTTCTAGGCTGGAGCGTTGTTGTCCATTCGCTCGATGTGGCCGACTCAATGTTAGAAGTATTTTCTTGGCTTTCTGGACTACATCCATATCTTGATAAAAGCTCGTACAATTCGCCGTTGAACCTTCTTCTGAATTAAGGCGGCGCTACAGTCCGTTGTGGACTTGGGCCTCAATCAACAGTCTCCGCCAGCCAGCTCGGTCCTTAGCTAGCTGTCTCCAGTTTTGCACTCAAAGTTGATTGACCGCTCTAAATGACAGAGCCATCTGAGTCTCTGGACCTTGACCCTTCTGGCTAGGTCCATGTTGTTGTACAGTACAACCCATAAAGTTCGCTATTAAAGGGTTTTTCAATAGGGACGCTACAAAAGTTTTCTTAAATAAAACAAAAACGGTTTTGGATATCAACGAAATTCTTTATTCCTGTGGAAGTACATGCCATTATGTACTCGATTTCTTTTGCGTGACCACCATGGGCAGGCTTGCAAAAGTCCAGACGCTGAACCCAATTTTCGACGGTTTTCAAGCATATATCGGCCGATACTGCTGCATTTTCACGTTCGATATTCGTACGAAGTTCATCAATCGTCGCTGGCTTGTTGGCATAAACCATAGATTTGACGTAGCTCCACAGGAAATCGCATGAACGAGGCGGCCAATTCGCATGTCCATTTCTGGAGATAATGCGCTCATCGAACTTCGTTCTCAATAATTCGATTGTTTAGCCCGCTGTGTTACATGTGGCACCGTCCTGTTGAAACCACATATCATTTAATTAATTCCAAAAATAATCGGTTAGCATTGAGCGGTAGCGATTCCCATTCACAGTAACGTGCCGGTCTTGATCATCACGGAAGAAGTACGGCCCAATGACACCACCAGCATGTAAACCGCACCAAGCAGTGATTTTTTCGGGATGTAATGGTGCCTCGTGAAGCACATGTGGATTGCCGCCTGACCAATAACGCATATTTTGCTTATTGACGAAGCCATCCAGCCAGAAATGAGCCTCATCGATGAAGATGATTTTTCGATGAAAATCCGGATCATTTTCAAGTTGTTGCTGGTTGTTGCTTTTCTGGTGATCAAGCGGCTTCAGTTCTTGCGTCAATTTAATCTTGTAAGGATGTAGGCCAAGATCTTTTCGCGAAATTCGCCACAACGACGTCACAGAGATGCCCAACGCTTGAGAACGACGTGTGAGAGACTGATTTGGGTGTTCCGCAATTGATGCGCTAGCGGCAGCAATATTCTCGACACTCGACACTACTGACACGGGAACATTTTGTACTGAGCCTGTGGATTCAAATTTTTCCACTAGACGCTCAATTGTTGATCTGGCAGGACGATTATGACGACCATAAATTGTACGTAGCACTCTTAAAGTGTTGACCACTGATTCCGAATTTCGGTAGTAAATTTTTATAATTTCCACTCGTTGTTGGATCGTATACCTTTCTATGATTAAATGGCAAACCTGACTGAAGAGAAATGTCAAGAGAGCTGGAAAAAATAAGGCGTCGTTTGCTGTCCCTATCGGTCTACTTTTGTAGCGTCCCTATTGAAAAACCCTTCTTTTTCGCCATTCCCCTTCGCTATCTACGCATACGGGACCAAAAATCCGTCCAAAAATGTTTCTTTCTAAAGTACCCTGCCCATATACAGTCTCATTTCCCCTTTTTCACTTATCGTCCAACACTTGGCTCCCGCCGTCGAGTAGGACTAGTAAAATCAATGTTTTGTATAGCAGAGACTTTTTCGAGTGTGAAGGTTTGAAGCAAGTTGTTTTGCCAAACCGAAGCAGCAGCCGTTCGCTAGGGTAATCCTTTGTCAGATCTCCACTAAGGTGTCGTTTGTGCGATTAATGTTTGTTCCAAGGTAGATGAACTCCTAAACTAACTCAAAATTGCTATTACCAAAAGTGACGTTTTGTCCTAGGTGGTGGACAGATGTTCCTCTTTTTGTTGACATCATGTACTTTGTTTTGTCCTCATTCACTTCAAGAACAACATGTTTCACTGTGAAGGCCTCAAGCTGAGCTCCTTTGGATCGATCGATGATGTCTATGTCCTCCGCATAGTCTAGGAGCTGGGTGGATTTTTTGAAGATATTGTTCTCCGTGCTCACAACTCCCTTAAGCACTATCTGCTCCAGTGCTATATTGGAGAAATCTCAGGACAACGTATCTCCTTGTCTAAACCCTGCGCATGTTTGAAACAACTCGAAATAGATGTTTCCCGTTTGCACACTGCGTATTGCTTAGCGTCATGCGGCACAGCTGGATCAGTTTGTTTGGGATTCCGAATTCAGACATCGCCATCATAAACAGCTTTGAAGTTGATGAAATGATGATGGAAATGGGTCATATGGGGCTTATCACCCAATCAGTGAACATGAATTCTTCCTCCCACACTTTGTTGATGATCTGGGCATGTGGTTTATCAAAACACCTCGCCCATATTTAAAGAATTCCGCGGCGGGCTTGTTATTTTTTAGCTTTTGGATGGCTCTCTCCACCTCTACTGTGCTTAAAGCTGGGACTGGGTTTTCATTGACTGGTTTCGCTTTTCTAACGTCATTGGCTCGCTCGACATTTTGCGCATTCAGCAGCTGTTGGAAGTGCTGTTTGAAAACATCTAAAATTCCCTGTCCTTCGGTTTTCTTCACTGTGTCCCAGTTTTGAAACCAAAAGCTGATTGCTTCGACCTTTTCAAGAAACTTCTGGTGTTTTTCTTGGCCCGTGACTCTTCTTGATCTTTGAGCTGAGAAACTGCTGATGCTCCTTTCTTTTCATTATTTTTTCATATTCTTCTCTTGCTGTTCTTGTTTTCCGTTGCTGCATCTGCAAACGCGCATTTTCCATCTCTCTATAAATAATCGCGGGCTCTTTTTCGAGGTTGGCTGGTAACCTATGGTGGTCTCGGCTACATTTTTTATTATTTCGAGATATTGGTTCCACAAGGTGTTGACATCTGTGGTATTTGGGAGGAAGGTGGAGAGTCGCTCACCCAGGCGTAGTCTCTGGCATTATCCGGAGTGCTAAGGCAACCAATGTTGAACTTCTTTCTTTGGGCCGCACGTGTTTTTTTGTCGTTTAATAGTCGAGCTCTAAACTGAGCCACTACTAGAAAGTGGTCAGAGTCGATATTTGCTCCTCGGAAAGTGCGCCCGATCAAGATGTTGGATGCGTACCTTGCGCCGATTAGCACATGGTCGATTTGGTTGGTGGTTCGACCATCCGAAGATCGCTAGGCTGATGTGTAGATCTTTCGTCGTGGAAACCTAGTGCTACTTATCACCGTATTACGAGCTGCAGCAAAGCCGATTAGTTGGAACTTGGAAGCCGTTATCTGTTGTAACTTCTAAGGCTGCGGTTTCCAACTAATCCGCCAAAGATGTCTTTCTTCCCGGTATTTGCATTCAAATCTCCGAGTTAGATTTTGACGTGTTTCTCTGAACAGGCTCCGTAGGTTCTATTCAGGAGGTCGTAAAAATCCTACTTGATAGACTCCTCAGCATCATCGGTAGGGTCGTGTGCACAGCACACTAATTAGCTTGAAATCCATGACTTTCGATCCAAGCCAATTTCCCACGACGAGTCCGGATCCAAATATGTGCATTCTTTGATGACAGCTGTCATCGTTTGTTTTGCACTCGGTGCTGTCTTTAGTGACTAAGACAATATTTGACAGCAAGATACGATCTGTCAAAAGCAACCCGCCCCTATGGGAAAACCCTTTATTTGCTTTTTTTCTTTTTTAATAATGATTCAAAATTTAAACATTTGAAAAGCCTTTCGATGAGAAAAAATTTCGTGATATAATGTGAAAACCTGAAAAATACCTCGATTCAAAAGCGAATGTACCTAACTTAATCTCCACCCAACAACTCAAAATTCATTTTAACCGTCCAGTCAGTCTGGAATTCTAAAATTTTATTCTAATAAATTTTCAATGCTTCTTAACTCTCTACCGCTGATATCTCAGAAGGATGCAAAACATTTTCTAATCTAAAATGTAACGAGAACCTTCAAGTCCTTACACAAAATTTATAACCAAAAACACAAGATATTCAAATTTAAACAAGCGAACAAGCAGAATAATTCGAATATTTGTTGTTTTTTTGTTCATTCTCTTGAATGGCATTTGTTTTGTTTTTCCATTTTTATCGTAAACAATTTAAAATTCATTAGAAAACATCGTTAGGTGGTCTCGATTTTCCACCGTTTTGGCGAAAAGTCTTTTCTAATCTCCTCGCGAACAATTATAATCTCCGGCCATCGCATTTTCTTAATCCAATACTTGTGTACAAATGGAAAGAAAAACAAGAAGAGGCCTTGTACTCAAAAGAGAGTGGGGCCATTGGGCACCCTTCTTTGCAATTTCAAAAACAAGGTGGGAAGGGTGGCAGGTTAAAATTGATGTCGCGACGCCACATCATTTCCTTATTTATGCACAAGACAATGCAAATCTACAAATCCACCGTGTCCCACAAGAGCCGCACTCTCTCTCTCTCTCAGTTTACAAAAGCGTTTGTGTCCCTGTTGTACCGCAGTCGCAGTCGCCTTTTATTCATCGTCGGTAGTCCCTGTCCTCGTCCTATATGAAGGAAAGCCAGAATAATGAATTGAAATCCTTGACTTGTGATGTCGTCTATCGAATGGCACAAAGGGGGTAGCCAGTGAAAGCGGTCCCGTCAGGATGACGCCTCCTTTGCTAGCACCTTCACCGCTTAATAAGCAGCTAGCGACAATGACAACGACAACAACATGCATGCAACACCAAAAACGACTCGACAATGAGAGAACGACAACGATTTTCAGAGAAAAAGGATTCAAGTTCTTCTTCGTGAAGGAGTAAGGGCAAAGCAATCAAGCAAGAACAAGAACCTAAACCCAAGGACACAAGAACAATCTTCCAACTATTCGAATCAAATAGTGCCAAAGAAGTCACACAAGAAGGATATGCTTGCTAGGAAAACGAATAATAGATTCTGCCGGCTGCTGGTTGGGGTTTGGGGATCAGGATTCAGCACTCAGGAGAGTGTCTTGTAATGATGATGAACAAAAAGAATTAGACGAAGAACAACACAAGTAGAAGAAAGTAGGTACCATGTTCGATTGTGTTTTGCTAATTTGAAATTTGTGCCAGTAAATGTTGTGCTCGGTAATGAACCAGCAGTCCTCTGACTCAATTGTCTTCTTCTCGAAGAACGAATGCCTTCGGATGCAAACTAAATGAATACATCTTCAACTCTACAGCTGAAGCAGAAGTAAAAAAAAAATAAGAAGAAATACAAACTTTATAGTCGACAACGTAACGATAACGAAATTTGCGTGTAATTATGTTGTGTGAGCTTACAGAAGAAAGATGTTCTATGGTTTCTTTGCTTGTGCCCTACAAAATCCATTAAGATTAAGACATAAACGACTTCGATGGAAGGCAAAAGCAAGGACGACGATGGAAACAGAACAGCTTTACCTAACCAGAATTTAACCACTAACAACGAAGGGAGATTGCTTTCGAGTTGCTGGTGCTACTGCTGCTGCTGCTTCTGCTGCGACAGGAAGAAGGATCTAATGATAAACAATTCAGTGTGATATCTTATCTTTGGGGGAATTACAAGGTTTGCACTCTTGATGGAGCAATTGGTGAAGGTATATCTTAAAACGGTATTGCAGGGAAACAATGATGCTTGGGAGCTTTACATATATACATTTTTTATGGTTTTGCTGTGGGTGCTTCTATAGTTTTCATCATCATTATCGTCATCATCATTTCGAAGCTTGTTAACCGCAAAAGCAAATTCTAAGACAAACGATACCCTTCTTTATCATGTTAAACTTAAAGAACAGTCAAAACCCCGTGTATGGAAATAAATTTAAGAGATGAACAAAAAAGTCTTGCTAGAATTTAAATCAACGTCTCCTTAAAGGGTTTTATTTTCAAAATTAAATCAATATTTTAATGGAGAATCATCTGGTATGTAATTTTAACTTGCGACATATAGAATTATGGCATGTATTGTACTATTAAGAAAAAACTTGAGATTTTGACCAAATATGGCATTACGACGACAGAAAACTCGAAAGAATGGCGATTCCGTCTGTCTGTCTGTCTGTCTGTAAAGCACCTACAGCCTTAGCAGCTGGTTTATTGTTCTCAAATTTGGAATAAAGTGGTTTGAGCGAATTTGTAATTTTTTTCTACCATACAATTTTTCGGCAACCCATTTTCGCCCGCCGGCCGTCCTCATTTGGGAACAGATTTTGAAATCCCGTTATTTTCTTATACAGTTTGCTTTTCATTTGTTCAAACGTGGTTTCGCATTGTCAAGAAGTAGGCTTTCGTGAATCAAAGTCTGATTTCGTAATTTATTCAATTTATTTAGTAAAAAAGTTATTTGATCTGCCACGTTCAGTTTTCAGATTATTGTTGAAAGGTTAATAATTGTTTTGTATATGAACTTAGTTAGATTTTACTCGATATGTGTTTTTTTTATTCAGGCAAGTGTATAATTGTGTATGTTTTCGCTTTCGTAGTTCTTTTGCCAAAATTGGCCGCGATAGCAAGTATTTTGTTGTAGTGTCCCCAAATGGGTCCAGTGGGCTAATTGCTTATACAACGTATAATATTTCCAGATTTGGTAAGGAAGTTAGTACAATGTCTAAGCGAGGACATAACCATGTAGGTGAGTGTCGGCGGCTCCAAGATGCAATAAAAAATATATTCAATGAGGAAGAAAACCCTGATGCAACCTACGAAATAGTAGCCATCCCGCCTGACCCAAGTGTTCTGACCGATAATGAAAAAGGCGATAAAGACAATGTTCAGGAAATTATTCTTCAGATATCACTGGAAACGTGGAGGTATTCTAAGTCAGAAATAATGATGTTTTTGATGAAGAATGGGAAAGCAGTCATGACGAACCATTGGCGAGATATAGAAAGGAACCTTTGGAACCGCGTAGGGTCAAACGCGACGGTTCGTACGATGCTATGCCTTCTCCTTCAACTTCAAACAATGTTCAGACCCGAACAAATATTTTTAAAAATGAGCTGAAGGAACAAACACCGGCCATTATTTTGAAAAAATTTTTGATGCTGAAGTCTTCGACATGATAGTTTTGAATACGAAATTATATGCTGCTGAAAAAAATAACCACGAGTTCCAAGTAACTGTAGATGACCTAAAATCTTTCTTTGGGATTCTGCTGTTGACTGGTTATCATTCACTTCCACGAGAAAGATTATATTGGTCCTTAGATGAAGAATTACATATTCCCAGTGTATCTAAGGTGATGTCAAAGAACAGATTCATGGAGATATAAGATGAATCTATGATAAAGTATTTTGGACGTCACCCATCGAAGCAGTTCATAAGAAGTAAGCCAGTGCGATTTGGGTACAAAAACTGGATGCTTGCAAGTGCGGTAAATCAGAACAAAGTAGTTGTGAGCCGTTGGGGACACGTGTGGTGAAACGCCATTCCGCATCAACATATTGTTTTTTTTTTCGATAACTTCTTCACCAGTCACGCCTTGTTGCGGGATCTGCGGATGCTGGGTATCGTGCAACAGGCACTGTGAGGGACAACAGGACAAAAAAATGTCCACTGCTTTCCATCAAAGATATGAAGAAAAAAAAAACGAGCAGAATTCGACTTCCGGTTTGCCACAGCAAGTAAAATTTTGTTTGTACGATGGCTTGTTTGTACCATGGGTACAAATAACGACTCTGTTCATCCACTTGGCAAGGTGAAGATGGAGCTCTACAGAAGGAAAAAAGACGTTGATATCCCCTTTGTTTCCCAAAACTACAATAAAGGAATGGGTGGCGTTGATCAAGCCGATCAGTCTGTTGCAGTTTACAGAACAGCTATACGTGTAAAAAACAGGGTTTTTCAATAGGGACGCTACAAACGTTTTCTTAAATAAAACAAAAACGGTTTTGGATATCAATGAAATTCTTTATTCCTGTGGAAGTACATTTGATGCCATTATGTATGGACATTATAGTGGCATGGCCACCACGGGCACGCTTGCAGAAGTCCAGACGCTCAACCCAATTTTCGACGGTTTTCAAGCATAAATCAGCCGACACTGCTGCAATTTCACGTTCGATATTCGTTCGAAGTTCATCAATCGTCGCTGGCTTGTTGGCATAAACCATAGATTTTACGTAGCCCCACAGGAAATAGTCTAACGGCGTTAAATCGCATGAACAAGGCGGCCAATCCACAGGTCCATTTTTGGAGATAATGCGCTCATCGAACTACGTTCTCAATAATTCGATTGTTTGGCCCGCTGTGTGACATGTGGCACCGTCCTGTTGAAACCACATATCGCCCAAGTCCATATCATCCAATTCATTCCAAAAATAATCGGTTAGCATTGAGCGGTAGCGATTCCCATTCACAGTAACGTGCCGGTCTTGATCATCACGGAAGAAGTACGGCCCAATGACACCACCAGCATGTAAACCGCACTAAACAGTGATTTTTTCGGGATGTAATGGTGCCTCGTGAAGCACATGTACATTGCTGCCCGACCAATAACGCATATTTTGCTTATTGACGAAGCCATCCAGCCAGAAATGAGCCTCATCGCTGAGGGATGAGTAGCGCTCTTAAAGTTTTGACCACTGACTCTGAACATCGGTAGTAAATTTTAATAATTTTGACTCGTTGTTGGATCGTATACCTTTCCATGATGAAATGGCAAAAAAAGACTCGACACGACAAAAAGTCTTGTCTGCTTGACACGACACACCAAAAAGTCTTGTCCGCTTGTCGGTTGCTTTAAATACATGGGGTTGTATAGGAACAAAACTCACCGAAGAAGACAAAAAGTCCGGGACAAAATGTCAGCAACTAAAACTATACACCGTCTTATGAAGTAACACACACCAGATCGAACAAGACAAACAAACAGACAAGAAAACGTGTCAGTTGTAAAGGTTGTATAGGAGCAACCCACACCGAAGCGGACAAAGACAAGGCATTTTGCCTTTGTCGGCCTCAGTGTGGGGTAAAATACGACACGACTTTTTGTCGAAAGTGTGTTTAGCCTTAGGCCCTATTTCTTTTAATCATCGGGAAGGAGGCTACAATTTTCGTGGTGGTGACATTACTATTCTGTCTATCTTTGCACCCACAGTCTTAAAGCGTTCATTTATTCCAAGTAGGTTACGCAGTTAAACTGATAGGTCGAAATAAAAGTCCTTTATTTACCGACCAACCAAAACAATTTGCGGCTTCTGGTCCTCAAGTTTAAACACTCGGAAAATATGTGGAAAAATGTCTTCCCTTAACCATATACCTGAAGAAAACCCGCGCCCATAACAAAACCCTAACAAAATTCGTTCCAAATAAAATTCCTTCCCTCACCACTTACATATATCCCCTTCAATACTGAATTGAAGGTCATCAATTTACTTAAACTCACCTGAGTCCTTTCAATATTGAAAACACTCGCTCCAATTTGGTATTCCGTTTACATTCAAGTAATCAATCTTTTGTGTCGTTATGTATACTCTTTTCTGGAACAATGGAAAACAAAAATTTCGATTTCTCGAAACAACGAGTGTAATATTCTTGAATTTTGGCCGATGGGGTAAATATATCTGGCTATGGCACGATCATTAAACCCACGTGCAGGCTTAGATTTATTATCACATCATCCAGAAAAATCTCCCTGTTATGGTTTTCCTTGCTTTTCGTTTTGCAAAAGAAAAACCTCTTAATGCAATGACCTTTCCGCACTTAACAACCAAAAATCCAATAGATTTTCTCAAACCAATCCGCAAATCGAAGGGAAAGTCTCTTCTCCTCTGGCTGGCTGTTTTGGCAACGATAAATCCAAGAAATGCATACTTTAACGAGCGAATCGAATAAATGGGTGGGTTTCTTATACTTTATCTTGACTACACCTCATTCCGATTGTGTCCTGCCAGCAGCGACTTGACTCCTTCTTTCCACAGCAGCAGGAGCAGCATCATCATGGATTTATTCGCGGCGGCATCGTCTTCGTGATTTTGGCATGAATTTTATTGAAAATTCCACATGACTGGAGGTGGACATTAAAACTTTCATTGATTCCCGATTCTTGGAACAAAGATTCTGTAGCTTTTGGCTCAATCTAGGAATTCCATTTGAGTTTTATTGCTATGCGCTTAAAATCAAATATCCTTGGTCTTTCTGTCGCGAGGCGCGGTTAATGGCAAAGGAAAGAAAAAGAGGTTCTTAATTTCTGATACTGCTGAAATGCGAAACGAACAAATGGCAAGACTGGACAAGGACAACAAAAGGAGTTCATTTATTTCTCCTGTTTTTTTTTTTGTGTTGCTTCAAGTGAACTTGATGCTCTAAGGAACTCTTTGTGTTCCTTGAATTTTCTTTTTTCTTATAAAATGCAACAAAGGAAAATTATTGATTCCATTTAAAAAAATGTTTCTTTGTGTTTTTGCAGATTATTCGCGAACGACTTCCTGACTATCCAGTTCGAAATAGTCTCATTTGGAATACGTCGCCAGGTGCTCTTCTTACGCTTCCTACATTCACAGATTCCTCAAGGTAAGTCTCTCCACCCCCTCTGAAACAGATTTAAGGAAATACAACACTGAACTGATTTACAGATTTATGCCATTTTTACTGGACTCACTTGGCAGTGAGCCCCGACAAAATTTCACAGCGGTGATTTATGTGCAAATAGGAACGGTGTTAACGCCAAACACGGCCCTGTACAAACTAGTCAAGAGCATCACTAAAAGTCAATTTGTAGATAGGGTGAGTATTTTCTGTTTTTTCCAAAACAGGAATTTTTGTATAAACTTTGTATTGGCAGATAATTGTATTATGGGCAGCTGATCGACCTATCCCATCGAAGAAGCGCTGGCCCAGCCTAAATCATATATCGTTCCATGTGATACCACTGGGCAGTAGTACGGCAGCTGCAGCTCTTGCATCCGGTTCAGCTTCGCCAACAACAGACGAACGCCCAAACATATCCCAAAGATTTTATCCTTACCCAGAAGTGGAGACAGACGCAGTGTTGTCGCTTGACGAAGATGCCATATTAAATACGGACGAGTTGGATTTTGCTTACACAGTGTGGAGGAATTTTCCCGATCGAATTGTCGGCTATCCAGCTCGAGCTCACTTCTGGGATGATTCGAAGGTAGGAATCTGGTTGTTTTTTGAAAACTGTCGATATTGAAATGTTTGTTTGTTTTTTTTTATTCAAGAACGCCTGGGGCTACACGTCCAAATGGACAAATTACTATTCGATAGTATTGACTGGTGCAGCTTTCTACCATCGCTACTACAACTATTTATACACAAATTGGTTGTCGCTGCTACTTTTAAAGACTGTACAGCAATCTTCCAATTGCGAAGATATCCTAATGAATCTACTGGTATCGCATGTTACCAGAAAACCGCCGATTAAAGTAACACAACGCAAGGGCTATAAGGATCGCGAAGGCGGACGATCACCGTGGAATGATCCAGATCATTTTATTCAGCGACAGAGTTGTCTTAATACATTTGCCGCTGTTTTTGGGTGAGTTTTATATTCCATCATTAGTATTTCTTTTTTTACGGTTGATAAAGGGTTTTCCAATAAGAAGTGTTATTTTGAATAGTCCGCTATTTCGGTAGCTGTCACTTTTGAAGCTATCATTTTTTGACATTTGAAGAGTAGAAACTACGCCATTAATAAAAATGGAATGATACACGCTTCAACAACGCACTGAAATTTTTAAAATTTACTATAAAAATGGTGGCAGAGACGGTTCGTAAAACTAAATCATTTTTGGGTCGTCGTGAAGCACCTTGTCGGACCGCAATACAGAAATTAGTGGACAAATTCGAGCTGTTGGGACAAGTAAGTGCTGTTAAGAATAAAATCCGTGCACCTCGTTCAAAAACAACTGAGAATATTGCCGTTGTAGCCCAAAGTGTTGAAGAAAACCCAGGTTTGTCCATTCGTCGTCGTTCTTTGGAATTAGGCATTCCACAAACGTCATTACACCGTATTTTGCATAAAGACTTGGGTCTTAAGGCTTATAAAGTTCAGTAAACTCAAGAACTCAAGCCGGCTGATCATCAACAACGTCGTGTCTGCTGATTGGGTCCTTGAAATGCATGAAAGTGATCCGGAATTTCATCGCAAAAAGATTTTGACTGATGAGGCCCATTTCCACCTCGGAGGCTACGTCAACAAGCAAAACTGTCGCATCTGGGGCTCAGAAAATCTAAGAGTTATTGTTAAAAAGCCTCTCCATCCTCAATGCGTGACTGTTTGGTGCGGCTTATGGTGCCGCGGGGTCATTGGACCTTACTTTTTCGAAAATGAGACTGGGCAAAAGTTAAGGTCAATGGATTGCGCTATCGAGAGATGATTAATGATTTTGTATATCCGGAATTGGATGGTATTGATCTGGACAACGTTAACTTTAAACAAAGAAGGCCTGTAATGCCCATATTGAGCGGACCAAATTTTTACATGACCAAAAATTAAGGCAAAAAATACTGCAATGTCCCAAAGGCAGTAAGAATTTTTGATCATTTGTAAAAAAATATGAAGAATTCTTCTTCTTCCTCGGTCCCTAAGCTCGTTGAAAATGACACTCCAGTTGTTAGCTCGCTCGCGAAGCGAACCTTTTTGCTAGGCAGTTCGCTGCCAACTTTTCGCTGCCAGAGAGTGTCATAGCTCCTCCAGTTCTTGAGCGCCTCAATGATTCCATGGGACAAATCTTCTTCCGCACTCGTGCTGCAGCGAGAGTCTTAAAAGATCTCAACATACATAAATCCGCTGGTCCGGATGGTATCCTTGCTATTGTTCTGAAGAGGTGTTCTTCCACGCTGGCAAACCCTTTGCATAAGCTTTTCCATCTATCCTTTTCTTCTGGGCTCGTTCCGAGCAGTTGGAAAACATCATTTGTCCAGGCTATTCCAAAATAAGGCGAATATTCTTCTCCCTCCAATTATCGTCCGATTGTACTTACGTCCCTTCTTTCTAAGGCAGTACTGCTTTCGCAGCAACAGGTCCATTGGTGATCTGATGGTGTGCCCCAGGGCTCCGTTTTGTCTCCGACCCTCTTCCTTATTTTCATTAATGATCTCTTGTCTGTAACTTCTAATCCAATTCATTGCTTCGCTGACGATAGTACCCTTAGCTTTTCATATTTGTTCTCAGACTCACATCCCTCCTCTTCGGATGTGGAACTGCAACGGCAAAATATGATAAGCTCATTAAAATCTGACTTAAACAGCATTGTACTATGAGGAATAAAAAAAACCGTGTAAAGTTTAATGCTTCGAAAACTCAATGCTGTCTTGTATCGTTAAAGCGAGACATACCCCCCATGCCAGTGTCCATGAGTGGCACTTGCATTAATGAGACCGAACATCGCGAAATTCTCGGTATGTGCATCACTGACCACCTCTTGTGGACCGAGCACATACGCGATGTCGCCAAAAATGCCGCGAGATGTTTGGGACTTTGGGTTTTTTAAGACGGTGCAAGAAATTTTTCTCCCCGTCTGATCTGGCTATTATCTATAAGACTTTTATTCGTCCAAAGCTTGGGTACAATTCTCATCTACGGGCTGGTGCTCCAGCTATATACTTAAGCCTCTTGGACGGTATACAAAAAAGAGCTGTTAGAATGATTGGGGATAGAGACAAAACCAACTCATTCACATCGTTAGACCACCGTTGTAACGTTTCGTGTCTCTCTCTGTTCACTCGTTACTTTTATGGTATGTGCTCTTGTGAATTAGCCAGGTGCATTCCTCCCCTTAAATAATTCGCCCGTAATGCTCGCGCTTCAAGGAATGCCCATCAGTTTACCCTCGAGAACGAGTATAGAGAATCGTTCTTTAGCCGTACTACGCGAATGTGGAACTCCCTTCCACACTCTGTCTGTACAAATTATTGCAAAGTTCAGGAATTTAAAACCAATGTACACCGGCACCTCCTTTCCTACCCCTTTCCTCCTTCCTAATGCACTCACTGTGTTTCTGGCATAAAAAGGGTAGAAAAAAACCCCTTGAGTGGGTGCTTATTATAAAAAAAAAAACAACCATCGATATTTTACGTTAAAAGTTTCTGGACCGTTTTATCTCTCGAAGAGGTGATCACAATTGGCCACCAGATCTTGTGTTTTAACACCTTGCGACTTCTTCCTTTGTGGTCACGTGAAAGATAAAGTCTACGCCAACAGCCCAGCGTCGATTCAAGACCTCAAAGATGGCATTCGTGAGGCTATCGAGGACATAGGGCAGCCACTTTGCGATTTGGTTATGGAAAATTTCATGAAAAGAATATGGTCCTGTAAGCGTGGTCGTTGCGGCCATTTGGCTGATGTTGTGTTCTATTATTAACGGCATACCTTCCTCTTTATAATGAAATAAACATCCGATAATTTATCTCAAAAAAAGCCATTTTTCTTTGAATATAAAAATAACACCTCCTTTTGGAAAACCAACCTTTTGCAGAATCAGTCAGAAGTGAAGGACAGACTTAAGTTAAGAAACGAGTACAAAGTCCCCTAGATTTATGTGAAGAAATTCAGCCACTTTAACTTAACCTAGCCTATGTTTAGGCTCACCAAAACATTTTTAACATTTTGTTTCTTGTATAATTCCAGTTACATGCCCCTGTTACGTTCCAATCTCCGTCTCGACCCCGTTCTCTACCGTGATCCAGTATCAAATCTAAGAAAGAAATATCGCCAAATCGAACTTGTGGGTAGCTAGCGATTCTTATACACAACCTACAGATAAGTTTACACCTAGTTTCGAAAAAACACAACAAATAATTTCGACATCATCACCAACAAGAAATTTTAACAAAAACAAAAATCTTTACTTT
>CAKKXW010000004.1:31300246-31311194 GCA_920937365.1 Sphaerophoria rueppellii | reverse complement strand
GCAAGAGGACAAGGTTGCTGATATAAATAACAATTAAATATTAAAGCAGCAAGGTACTTATTATTTATCATTTAAGAAGTTTCACAGCACAGCCGTATTTATGTTTTTTATTTCAGCTCTCAGTGTGGAAGTGTTTTATTTTGGTATAACTGTTATACATGGATGGTACCTTTACAATTATAACAGTCTTCTATGGGAGTTAAACTTTTTGTTCCTATCCATTATCCAGTTATAATAGAGATCAGTGGTGATTGAGGCCCAAGTCTACAACGGATTGTAGCGCCACCTTAAGTAAGTAAGTAAGGTGAAAGCTTTATTTAAAAAAATGGCCTACTCACAGTCGATATAGTCGTTGGAACAGGAGAACGATTTATATACTGTCTGGGTTGTCCTAGAAAGATATAATCCTTGATAAATGCAATAAAATATGTACATTATTATTTATGATACATTTGTGTCATAAATATGTTCCATAAAAAATAAAATGCATACTTATTTTTTTCAGTTATGATATTTAATATTTATTATTATTATGAATTAGTTTCAGTATTTATTTGCGTTAAACAAATGCATATGCGCCATAATCATTTCAACCTCCACTTTTTTCACTACTTAAAATTCAAAATGTCAAATCTCAAATAATTTGCTAGTTATGACCTGCTCTGAAGGAGATCACAACTTCGATTGTTTTTGTATTTTGTGACTCTCACAAGTGGTGATATGAGTTCCAGTTTATAAGCTTACCCATGCGTGTCAAAGGTTCATGCATTCCATAATTTGTTCGGTGAGTAAGAATCTTAATCAGCTCCTGACCAGAGACAGAGACAAAAGGAGATCGGAAACTGACTTACGTTTCACTCCCTAGATCCCGCAATTTTCATATTTCTTCATTTTCTTTTTCTTTTCGTCTACATGAATACATACATGTGAGTTACAAGAACAAAGAGATGAGGGGTGGAATCGTGTAAGCTGATTTTTGATAGTTGACTGTCAAATTCAAGAAAATTCGTCTGTGTAAGCTGATAGTCAAAATTGACAGTCATCTTTTTTTGACTTTTTCAGCTGACACCTGGGGTGGAATCGTGTATGGTGATAGTTGACTATCAAATTTTTGACTATCAAATGTGATAGTCAACAACTTTCCATCTGTGTAAGGTGATGATTCTGAAATCAAATTTTTTTCTAGGATTCTTGGCATCACTCTGTTTAGTTCATGTTTAAACCCGATTATTGTTGTTGTTTTACATGCTTTCAAATATTTAGAGACACAAACAAGGAAATAAAAATAGAGACGGGAATATTAATATTGTATCTATGTGTCCTTTTTTGATTCTTATCCAGTCAGCTGACTATGCGTCAAGAAGTTTTTTTTGTACAACAATTTTTTTTCTTTCACTGGAGCTATTTTGTTAGCGTTGATAATACAAAATAATAACTTTCTTTACATATGTCTTTTGGGGAAATATTGAAGAGCCCAATGAACAATGATGATTATGTGAAGTGAATATTTTTCAGAGGATTTTTTTTTTGAAAAATAATTTCTCTTGTGTCCAAAATAAAGGTGTGAGTTTAATTTCATCTTGATTTTGATTTTCGTAGTTTAGTAATTGCGAAAACACATTAATTTTTCCCAAAAAAAAGAACATCAAGAAAAAAACAAACCAAAAATGTTCAGTTGTATCAAATTGACACCTAAATAGGTGTCAGCTGAAAAAATCAAAAAAAGATGACTGTCACTTTTGACTATCAGCTTACACAGACGAATTTTCTTGAATTTGACTGTCAACTATCAAAAATCAGCTTACACGATTCCACCCCAGTTTATTCAAGACAAGTAGACCCCACAACCCTCGCCTTGGTCTCAATTTAATGCCTTTGAGATAAAAAGCTTTTTCATAAACGTAGGAAATCTGAGCTAGTCCAATCTTATTTGATATTTCTGCTTTGCTGCGTCAATGAACTCACTCATTTTGACGAACATATGTTTTGTAGGCCTGTCAATGCAATGCAAACAAAACTTAATCTGCCAGATACGGATGAGATAATGAAGCTCAACACCGTAATCCCATAAACATTTGAAATTTCCAAAGAGTTTTCATTTTTGTATTCACAGTATCAGGATTTGTGGACACTTTTTCCCTCTATACGGTGTCAACGCTTTGCTGTCAGGTGACTTGTTTTAATGTTTACTTAAAAACAGTCCAAAGTTTTATTTCACACAAAAACTCTTTAACTATTCACAATATAGCTCGAAACCTATCGACAAAAATTGCATTTATTTTCATTAATTTCCGATCATCTGTAAATACAATTTCTACCTTCATTACAACTACCTACACACACAAATGTTTTTGTTTTCAGACTTTGTCAATATTTTTCGTTCTTATTATTTTTATGTATAAATGTGTTACAAACACATACACATGTGCATTATGGAATACAAACAAAAAAAATCATCATTCAATAACAATAAACCATATGCCACGTAGGTGGACGGAACGACCGACGAACGCTTAAATGATGATGATGACCTGTTAAATACCAAGGATTGCCTATCTACTTATTAATTTATGAATTCAGTTTTTCTCTGTTGTGTTTTTGTTGCTCGAATTAATGTTATTTAATGTGAAATTAATGTTTGTGATTTATATCTGGACGTGGGATATGGACAGGATATAGTCGGCAACCCAATGGGAGTTTGTTAAATTGTCCAAGTTAACAAACATTAAAGTAATTAATTTAAGGCAAATAGATTTAACGTTGCTTAAAGCACAGGAACTTTAATTTCGAGCTATGAACAGTGTTTATTTTCGAGATATGTTAAGGCAAACAGCATGTGTAGACCTTTTGCCTTACTTCATTTATACAGGGTGATTCACGAGCGTTGCAACGCTTAAGGGCCGCGGGCACCTATCGGTGAAGGGTTCTACCTGCTAGGAGCTTAAGATGAT
Source organism: Sphaerophoria rueppellii (assembly GCA_920937365.1). Lineage (NCBI taxonomy): Eukaryota > Metazoa > Arthropoda > Insecta > Diptera > Syrphidae > Sphaerophoria > Sphaerophoria rueppellii. The sequence continues at coordinate 31,308,243 of CAKKXW010000004.1, read as the reverse complement.
TAAACCGCAATTTTTCTTGAACGGTTTTTTTTTTATATCTCAAAAACGAAAAGACATTTTTCGTTTACAAGCCGTTGATTTTTAATATTTTTTTTTTATAAAATAAGTAAATTTTTCAGAAAATTGCCCCTCCCGGCTTAACGCGGGGGAATATACCCCCCCCCCTACCATACGATTTTTTTCTTCTCTGAACTCAACCTACACGCTCTAGCTTTTTGGCACAACGCTCGTGAATCACCCTGTAGAGGTTTGATAATTTTCGACGGGAAGAAACATTTGTCAAAATTTTGTCAAGCAGGCTTCCAATAAAAATAGGATACTGAAGCCGCATTTCGATAGAAATTTTTTATAATTTGCAGACTTGTGTTCACGTGACATGATGAAACTGTCGAGTTTATTGAATCAATTGACAACGACAGTTCGCTGATTAGAGAATGGGTGCGTTCATAAATTAAGTTTAAAGTTTCTATTGGAAAACCTGATCTTACTGGGCATTTTTCTTTCGAACAGAAGAAGTCAAAGACAGAAGTAAGAAAGATTTAACATCAGCATCTAGCAATTAAGCCTTATCTGACTGTGGACCTATTCACACTGTCGGCGTGACCATTTCCAACCGAAGTCAGCAATGTCTGTCACTATGTTTTATTTAAGAGGACACTAAACCTCTCCCTGATGATCCACCAGCATGCAAAAGCATACCTCAACTTTCTAAAGAAAGAAGCGGGTACCCTGCATCTAGATTCACACCAGTACCAATTGAATTAGTGCCAGCCCTTATTCATCTTGGATTGATTCTAGACTACTATTCATGCAAAACACGGAACTGCACTCAACCATCAGTCACTGAAAGAAGAGCCGTTGTCTGGTCACGGAAACTGCACTCAACTTTCAGTCACCGAAAGAAGAGCTGTAAACCGTGATGTGGGAATAGCAGCTGAGGCCAAACTCAGACAACCACAACCCCCGCGAAGGTCCATCCCGCTAGTGAGGTGGCAAATCCTCACAACCCGCGGTTCCCAATTGCCCCTGGGTGAGGCATTGGTTTCACATATTAGTTTTGTATAACCATTCGTTGTACATCATTGTTTTTTGTGATCTTTTGTTTGTTTTGCAACTTTTATCCAACTGGCGGATGAGGGACACCGCTCACCCTCTGTCAAGTATATCCACATTGATCGAAGGGATGAACCAGCCAATCAAGGGGCACACCCAGCAGGGCGTCTAATTTCATTAACGTTTATCCACATTCGGTACTCGTTGATCGTATTTCCTCATTTAATATATAATTAGATATATTATCTTTTAAGGATCGCATTAATCTTCATCATACGTCCTGCTTCAATCCGTTAATTCCATTAGACTAAAGCTGCCTACTTCCGCAGGTTCATGCCAATAAATTGACAAGAACCTCTCAGAAGCACCGCAAGAAGGTGTAATTCAGCACGTTCACTTACATGTTTCCTTTCTTAATTTCTAGCTCCATGATTTAACCTCCGAAGTCCAAGACAAGTGTAGAAAAACTATATTGAAAAGAATATTATTTAAAAAAAAAAAAAAAACAGTTTTCAAATCGCTTTGTAGTTGAGGAATGCGCTAGAAGTGTGAAATCAAATTAAATCACAAAAATAAAAGTCCTCGCTCGGACAGTCTTCAATCATGAGTGGACCATCAAATTTGGAATTGAGTTGGCTGACAAGTGACAACAATTGTTTTGAACATGACACACAATTTCTCCACTCTGACAGATAGACGATAGTAGTCAATAAAAATGTTGAATTCATTAAGTCAAATGAAATTCCATCAATCACGAAAAACGAATCTATCATCTTAAACAAGTATAAGGAACTCTCTGTGTGTCTTTTGTCTATTTGACGAAGTGTGGAAATTCCAATCGAATCGAATCGTCAAGTCAATACTGAAGGGGGCTTTGTCCATGGTGTTTTATTTGAAGGCGAAAATAATTTACTATGACATTGACGATGAGTGAATTATTGTGAAGACGTTGAAAGTATCCTTAGAGGTCGTCTACATTATGTAATATTGTTGACAACATAAAAAAGGTATAGCCGAATAATTTTTTGAGAAGGATATAGGTATCTGTTGGAGTGGTTGACATTTTGTGACGAATTGATTTGTTTTTCTTCGTTATTATTTGAAGATGTTTGTTGAGACATATTCATTTTGTTTGGTTGCTCGAGGTTGAATTGTTTTAAAGTGAAAATAATGTTCAAGGTTGATATACGATGGCATCTTGTTTTGGAAATGAAAATGCCATGCTTCTCGGAAATCATTTTTAAGTACCGTGTTTAATATTTTATTGCTCCAAAGTTCGTAGTGAGTATGAGTGAGGACAATCCATATCCAAATCGACATCCACATAGACGCTGATTTTGTTCCTGGTAGCAGTTGCCGTAGTAAACAACATCAGCCAAATGGCCGCCACGACCACGCATACAGAACCATATTCTTTTCATGAAATTTTCCATAACCAAATCGCAAAGTGGCTGCCCTATGTCCTCGATAGCCTCACGAATTTCATCTTTGAGGTCTTGAATCAACGCTGGGCTGTTAATCTTTCACGTGGCCACAAAGGAAAAAGTCGCAAGGTGTTAAATCACAAGATCTCGGTGGCCAAATTGAGAGATAACACGGTCCGGAATCTTTTCCAGTAAAAGATCGATGGATTTATTGCTTGTGTGGCACGTAGCGCCGACGCGCCGTCTTGTTGAAAGTAAACGTTGTCCAGATCAATACCATCCAATTCCGGCCATAAAATATAATTAATCATCTGTCGATAGCGCAATCCATTGACCGTAACTGTTGCTCCAGCCTCATTTTCGAAAAAGTAAGGTCTAATGACCCCGCCGAACCATAAACCGCACCAAACACGTTGAGAATGGAGAGGCTTTTCAACAATAACTCTTGGGTTTTCTGAGCCCCAGATGGGACAGTTTTGCTTGTTGACGTAGCCTCCGAGGTGGATATGGGCCTCATCAGTCAAAATCTTTTTGCGATGAAATTCCAGATCATTTTCATGCATTTCAAGTACCCAATCAGCAAAAACACGACGTTGTTGATGATCAGCCGGCTTGAGTTCTTGTTTAAACTGAACTTTATATTCCTTAAGACCCAAGTCTTTATGCCAAATACGGTGTGATGACGTTTGTGGAATGCCTAATTCCAAAGAACGACGAGGAATGGACAAACCTGGGTTTTCTTCAACACTTTGGACTACAACAGCAATATTCTCAGTTTTTCTTGAGCGACGTGCACGGGTTTTATTCTTCGCATCACAGACTTGTCTCAACAGCTCGAATTTGTAAACCAATTTCTGTGTTGCGGTCCGACAAGGTGCTTCACGATGACCCAAACATTTTTTCATTTTTTTTAGTGCTTAGTTGAAGCGTGTATTGTTCCATTTTTATTAATGGCGTGGTTTTTACTTGTCAAATGTTAAAAAATGACAGCTTCAAAAGTGGCAGCTACAGAAATAGCGGGCTATTGAAAATAACACCTCTTATTGGAAAACCCTTTACATATAAAAGAAAATAGAAAACCTGTAACTAGTAAGTGGGTATTTTACTTGAAACATGAGGCTGATGGGGCAATTGACAAATACAAAGCTCGTTTAGTTGTTTGTGGATTTACTCAAAAAGAAGGTTTTGACTTTATTGAAACCTATGCTCCACCTCCAGTCGCCAAACGACTTCCAGAAGGTTTAGTAACAGGAATTCAAATTTACAATTAATGTTCGTGGAACATTAAACTTTAATGGTTTATAAAAGACAAAATTCATCAAAAACTCTGGTTTGTTATAGCGATGCTGGCTGGGGAGGTAACAAGAACTACCGAATATCTACGTACGTTTTCAATTTTTCGGTAACACTGTGTGTTGGATGTCAAGAAAACAGTCAACAGTAAGCTTATCGTCAACAGAATCTGAGTTAATTGCATTGACTGAAACTATTTGTCAACTGAAGTGGATTCAAAAGCTGCTTGATGAACTTGGAGTACAGTTTCCAGCTCCAACAGTTACATATTGTAATGAAACATCACATTTCGCTTCACTGTTGCATAATTCTACTGCAAACAAGCAATACCACGCTGATGCCTACAAAACCAGTTTGTACAACTGCCAAGCATCACACGAAGTCAGCAACACTGATCAACTCTCGGTGACACACAAATGTAATTTGCAATATGATTTCATTTGTATGCTAATAATTCACACTGGCTTATCTGCAAAATATTCTTAAGCCAACAATTTGGTTCAGTCCAGAGGGAGTCCGATGACCGTAGACCGAGTACCAATCTAGAGTACACCGCCAAACTCTCATATTTTTGACAAAATCTAGATCCCAGAATTGACGGAGGCTTCCAGGATCTTAAAACAAGTGTACACTGCTTCCTCAGTTGAGACTTAGTGTCCGCTGCTATCTCAGTCGAGACTTTTCCAAGTGTCCACTGCTTCCTCAGTTGAGACTTAGTGTCCGCTGCTATCTCAGTCGAGACTTTTCCAAGTGTCCACTGCTTCCTCAGTTGAGATTTAGTGTCCCCTGCTATCTCAGTCGAGACTTTTCCAAGTGTCCACTGCTTCCTCAGTTGAGACTTAGTGTCCCCTGCTATCTCAGTCGAGACTTTTCCAAGCGTCCACTGCTTCCTCAGTTGAGACTTAGTGTCCGCTGCTATCTCAGTCGAGACTTTTCGAAGTGTCCACTGCTTCCTCAGTTGAGACTTAGTGTCCGCTGCTATCTCAGTCGAGACTTTTCGAAGTGTCCACTGCTTCCTCAGTTGAGACTTAGTAGACCCATTTATCTCAGAGTCAACTTAGATTAAGATTATTTTCTTGGAATTATATAAAGCAGAAAACGAGAACTCCTGTATTATTCTTGTGGAATTATATAAAGTAGAATACCAAATCATTGAAATTGTATAAATATTAAGATCTCAAACTTGTTAAAATTGTATTAGAAATAGTTATAAGAATTTGTGAATAAAGTAAAACAACCTTCAATAAACTAAAGTGTATGCTTCTTTAGTACACCTAGGACCCGATGAGCTTACCTCAGCATAACTAAAAAACATCTCACAATATGAAGACAACAATTCTTGTATAAAAATTGTTGAAGATGCTAAAGAGAGTAAACGAATTAAGCTCAAACTGTTGTATGTCAATTGATATCGGTGTTTTCAATAGGAACTTGAAAACTTTGGATTTAATTTGAGAACGCACCCTTGTTCTCAGCTCATGTCACTTTATTCAAGATGTCGCATAGAATATCCTGGAGTCAAGTCTGGGACTTTTTCGATCATACAATTTATCCCTTGTTTCTTGTACTTCAATTCCGAAATTGCTCGTCAGTTTCCTAGTTTCTGTACAAATATGTTGTGTGACATTTATTTTAAAATTTTTAAAATATTCTGACATCCCTGTTAAACAATGCACCACTTCAGTGCTGATAGTAGAGCAACTTGTCCTCGGTGCATCTCCAAAACAGACAAAGGTACTTACAATAAACAGCTCTATCAGGAGTATTAGTTTGGCTCCTTTTGTCCCTAAATTTATCTTCCATTCTATTCTCAATCTTCCGGATGACATTTCACATTAAATAATGCAAAATGCAAATAAAGTTGCCGTTAAAAATATATGAGCTCAGTTTTTTATTCGAAGACCAAACACTAGAATATGATCCAGAACCAGAAGACGAACAAAAAAAAAGGAAAAGTTTCGAGTTAAAACGTAATAGGTACACCTCACCTACTTCATATGCAAATTGCAGTACTAAAAGAAAAGATTTTTAATTTAGAATTTCCTCTTTCTCCAGAAGTGCTTCTGTTGCTCTGAGCTTTGCTATACACAAAGCACCTACGAAAACAATATGCAAAGTTGGTTCTCTTCAACTGCAGAAGGCGCACCCAGACAGAGGACCAATATACATCACAAGCTAACTGTACAAAGTGCCAGTAGAACAGTTTGGATGCACAACCAACAAATACTGTACTGAAGGAACAAAACGAATCGTCTTTGCGTCCCTTAATATTTAAAGAACTTTAGAGAAAGGACATGCTGTGCATTTGATGTATAGTTTTTGTATTTTTCCCCAGACATGTGTAGCAGTATGTCATATTCGTCCTATTGTAGTTGTTGGTTGTTGGGTTCGTTGGTTTGGGTGGAGAAGGAGGAAGTTTTGGATGAATTCTCTGTTTTCTGTGTCTGAGAAAAAGGAGTTTAAATTGTAAGGTTTGCCACTGGTGACTGGTTGTCTGCCATTGAGCTTGGTCGGTATTGGCGTCATCATATCGGTTTATGTTGAATTTGGAATACCCTTCGATTCTCAAGTCGATTCACCGAAATTCGAACGTAAATGTTTACCGATTGGAAGCAGGAAAGCGGCCAACGGAAATTCGTGTCATGTGCACATATCAATGATTTCGAGAAAACGGACAGAAGCTATGTATTCCAAGGTATTAGTTGCCTTCCGTTATTGAAGCTTTCGATACCGAAACTTGTGTCCGATTTGGGTACTTTGTGGTCAGTGAGTAAGAGGCAAAATGTGTTCCCTTAGTGAGCAGTACAACAAATCAAGAAAAAGCTACTTAAGAGGTTGAAAAAGTTCATTTTTTTGTCTGCTCTCAAACAAACCAATTGAGGGATGCACCACACTGTCGTTCGTATAAAAACAACAAAAACGTGGAATTTTATTGCGCAGTTTTTGCAAAAAAAAAAATGATAAGTGACCCCAGGTAGGTAGGTAGAAATGGCTGTCCCATTTCCGGGTAGGACACAGCTAGCGCTGAATGCGCCGTTTTGATACCATGCCTCATGATATTCTAAAAATATTTGGATGGATTAGGAAGGATGTATATTTCGCACGTACAATCCTATACATAGTGTAGTATTTATGTCCCACACTACGCCATATTGTCTTATAGTGCCATCCCAGTTTAGGAGAGATAAGGGAGGGCTACAGTTTGTATTATTGAGGTTTGAGATCATGTCTTTGATCTTAAATTCTTAGAGTTCCTCAATACCGTTGAAGAATTCTTTACCTAAGTGGAGTACTCTTTTCCTAGCCAAGGCCGGGCACTGGCAGAGAAAGTGTGGAACCGTATCCTTTTCATCCTGGTCCTCACAACTACGGTAGAAGGAGTTATGTGGTATACTCAATTTTGATTTTGCCACATGCTCCCTTATAGGCCAATGCCCTGTGCAGGTAGCAACAATCTTGGCTGTATCATGCCTTCGGTGGAAATTTAATGCATTGATTTTGGTTTTTAATAGGTATTGTTATGTAACACAACTCGTTAAACTAGTACACAAATGATTTGCTTCTGATGTGTATTTGGTCAGGATATAGTCCTTCACAACACCAAGAGGAGCATATACTCTCACTGCTATTGAGCTGTGAAGGGCTTATTCTTGCCTAGCTAGCTCATCTGCCTTCTCATTTCCCTCATAGTCCCTATGGCCCGGTATCCAGATTAGACTGACGCTCAAATCGAGTATCTTGAAGGCCTCTTTGCATTGCTGGACCAGTTTAGATGATGATAAATCAATAGCTTTAATAGCTGCCTAACGATCTGTTAGTATAGCTAAATTTTGGTTCGGTCGGATATTTTTAAGGGGAATACAAGCTTCCCTTATCTTTAACAATTGGTTTAAATTTAAAATTTAATGCTTCAAGGACAGTTGAAGATTATAATATTTTCCTAATATTGAAAAATCTTTTTCTCGACTACCACAACCTTTTATTTGAAGACTATACCGCAAAGACAGAAAGGGAGTTAAAAATAAATCCTAAATTATTTTGGCAATTAGTAAATGCAAAACGAAATAATGGTGGCTTTCCTAGCTCTATGACTTACATGAATTCCACGCGACAAAATTCTGAAGAAATTGCTAATATGTTTGCGGACTTTTTTAAGAATGCTTTTGATGAACCTGTTGACCCTATCTGTGACTCCAATATCTCTTCTTTTGTCCAGTTTACACATCT
>CAKKXW010000004.1:31232971-31261447 GCA_920937365.1 Sphaerophoria rueppellii | reverse complement strand
TTTGTATTCTTCCTTGCTTTGTTTTGTTTTCAGTTTTCTATTAACTTTAGAAATGTCTGCTTTGGAAATTCAGAATCCTTGTCATTCGTTGAGTCCTAAGAAAATGTTCCCTTATCAGAGTTTTTCTTATGTTTTTTTTTTTCTTTAACATTCTTCTGGGAATTTAAATATAAATGTCTTGATGGTAGTGTCATCGCAAGGAAGAAAAAAAAAATGGGAACAGAAGCGCGTGACCTGCGGGCATGTGGCTCTGTTCCTGAAATTTGTTTCGATTTTTGCTTGTTCCTAACTACCAACATATTTGTTTTTTTTTTTTCTTTACATAAATGTACATTTTAATTGGATGTCATGTAACTTTTTGATGGTTAATCTTATAAAAATCGTATGTTCGGATTTTTAACATGCTGCAACAGTAACATGGTTGACATTTTATTTTCAAAATAGATAGACCAAGAAATTGACCTATATAAGAGACACTTTTCATTCCTATAATGAAATTTTATATATGTATATAGATGGAGTAATCATGTTTCAAAAAAGAAAGTAAAAGAGGTGATATGGCTAGCGGTGCAGTAGAATTTGTCAATAGCCATGATGAAATCACCTTGTATCTAGAGGTACATATTTCTAAAATAACGTTTTTTTCTTTTTGTTCGTTCGTTAACCAGCCAAACCGCTGATCGATGGTGTTAATTTTTTTTTTAAAGGAAAGAGAAATAAGGGAGGAAGGCTTAGGACAAAAACAAAAAAATGATCAATTCAATGTAAAAAGAAACATGTTATTAATTTGGCAGCTTCTCTTAGATTTCGTCTGTTTTAGTTTTAAATTTGTTTATATATTGCAATGATCGAAAATTTCAGAGTTGTTTATTGTAATGTTCGCCCGAATTTGGACAGGGCTTCAACTTCTCGTGAATTTGACGCTCTGTCTGAATCCATCCAAAGAATTGTTTCCCTGTATCCTCAAACTGAAATCGTTATTACGGGCGATTTCAACGTACACAATTCTTCGTGGTAAGATTGTTGCACTTGTTATTTTAAAAGCATTTTCTAAAGTCTAATGCAAAAACTTGATTTTAGGTCTTGAAGTGGTTCGTGCTCTCGCAGAGTTTTCCGAGTTCACAATCCAAAATTAGTCATTTACTTACATATTTAAGGTGGCGCTACATTCCGTTGTGGACTTGGACAGTCTCCGCTAGCTAGCTCGGTCCTTAGCTAGTCGTCTCCAGTTTTGCACTCCAAGTTGATTGAGGTCCTCTTCCACTTGAGTGCGCCACCTGAGTCGCGGTCTTCCTCTCCTCCTACGTCCCTCGGGAATAGTGTCGAAGACTTTCCGGGCCGGACCATTGGTGTCCATTCGCTCTAAATGACCTAGCCATCTGAGTCTCTGGACCTTGACCCTTCTGGCTAGGTCCATGTCGTTGTACAACCCGTAAAGTTCGCTGTTGTATCTTCTTCGCCATTCACCTTCAATGCACACGGGGCCAAAGATGACCCGAAGAACCTTCCTCTCGAAACAGCCTAAGACACTTTCATCCGATTTTGTCAGGGTCCATGCTTCTGCAACATACAGCAGGACTGGGATTATGAGTGTGTTGTACAGTTTTACCTCAGTTGCTAGAGAGAGTGATTTTCCACTCAATTGCTTTCTTAGCCCAAAGAAACAGCGATTAGCAGGAGTTATTCTTCGTCTGATCTCGGCGCTGGAGTTATTGCCCGTGTTTATAGCGGAGCCTAAGTAGACAAACTCCTCTAGTACCTCGAAGTTGTATGTGTCTATTGTGACGTTCTGCCCGAGCCGTCGGTGTTGGGTGTCCTTCCTCGAAGACAGCATATACTTCGTTTTTCCCTCATTTACGGCTAAATCCATTTTTGCCGCTTCTGTCTCAATTCTCACAAAGGCGCCATTGACATCACGCTGTGTTCTTCCCATTATATCAATATCATCGGCGTACGCGAGAAGTTGTACAGATTTTTAGAAGATAGTGTCTCTGGTGTTGACGGTGGAGTTTTGCACTCAATCTTCTTAAGAACGATGTTAAAGAAATCGCATGACAGTATATCGCCTTGTCTGAATCCTTTTGTTGATACTGGTTGATACTGTTGTATTCAGTGATGATTTCTGTGAAAAAAAAAAAAAATTGGAAAAACCTCATGGAATAGTGGGAAAACTCGAAAAACCAAACAAAGGTCGGAAATTAAATTTTTTTGCTTGGGATTTTTTGGTTCAAAATGGGTTTTTGAATGGAAAAATAGAAAGTCCTTGATGAAAAGTCATTGGTCTTCAAAGGGAAAATTGCATGTAATTGAAGGTGCATTGGTTTTCAAATGAAAAACTGGAAAATATCGAAGTTTTCAAAAGGAAAATAGAAAGTTCTTGATGAAAAACTCGGAAATTTCATTGGTTTTCAAAGGAATAAACGACTAATTTAATGCCGCCAACATCAAGTATCGAAGATCAGTGGCAACATTGCCAGAGAGCAGTTAGAGATGCCGCCTCTAATGTGCTGGGTTTCACACAGCCACCAAAACGAAACCCCTGGTTTGACGAAGAATGCAGGCAGGCCCATGCAACCAAGCAGGAGGCATACAAAGCGGCGCTGCATAGAAGGACAAGAGCTGCTCGTGAGCTCTACGAGCAAAAGAGGAGAGAGGAACGCCGGCTTCTCAGGAGAAAAAAAGAGAGAGCATGAGAAGCGTCTAATCGCGGATGTTGAGAGAGCCAACAGCAGGAATGAAGTTCGGAGGTTTTACCGAAAGGTTAAACAGCTGGCTCAAGGTCATCGAGCAAGAACCGATGCCTGCAGAGATAAACAAGGGAACATCATAGTGAATCGCAGTCAATGCTGGGGATTTGGAAAGACCACTTCTGTAGATTGTATAACGGCGACGACGAACAAAATTCCGCCGTCAGACAGGAGCTTTTCATCGGACACGATGATAGCCAACAATTCCGTGAACCTGACTGAAGTGAAAACCGCAATATCACGGCTGAAATCCATCGTAGCCGCTGGAGCAGATGGACTAGCTGCTGAGTTGTTCAAAGCAGCAGGCGACGAGCTAGATAGGAGCATGAACCAAATCATCTGTAAGATATGGTCAGAGAATGCATGCCTGATGAATGGAACCTCAGCATTTTTTGCCCGATCCTGAAAATGGGAGATCCTCCAAACTGCGCCAACTACAGACGAATGAGTCTACTTAACATCGCATACAAGATCCTCTCTGCAGCAATACGTGAACGCCTGAAACCTTTCGTCAACAAACTGATTGGTACTTATCAATTTAGGCCAGGAAAGTCAACCATCGACCAAATTTTCACTTTGCGGCAGATCCTGGAAAAGACCTATGAACTCCAAATCGATACCCACCACCTTTTCATCGATTTTGAGACAGAGGGTTTAGCGGTAAATGAGGGAAAACGAAGAATATGCTGTCTTCGAGGAAGGACACCCAACACCGACGCGACGGCTCGGACAGAACTTCACAATAGACGCATACAACTTCGAGGAAGTAGAGGAGTTTGTCTACCTAGGCTCCGCTATAGGCACTGGCAATAACACCAGCGCCGAGATCAGACGAAGAATAACTCTTGCTAATCGCTGTTTCTTTGGGCTAAGAAAGAAAAATTGAGTGGAAAAGCCCTCTGTCGAGCAATTAAGGTAAAACTGTACAACACACTCATCATCCCAGTCCTGATTTATGGTGCAGAAGCATGGACCTTGACAAAATCGGATGAGGGGCTGTTTCGAGAGGAAAGTTCTTCGGGTCATCTTTGGCCCCGTGTGCATTGAAGAGGAATGGCGAAGAAGATACAACAGCCAACTTTACGGGTTGTACACCGACATGAACTTAGCCAGAAGGGTCAAGGTACAGAGACGATGAAGGGAACTTACTTCACTGGGAACTACCTTCACATGGGAATTAACTTCACCTCAAGTGGGAAATATCTTCAATTTTGTGTGGTGAAGTTATATCCCAACTATGGTGGGAAACTACTTCATCAGAAATTTGTGTGAGGTCAATTCCCACCCGTTTTTCAAAGATTTTAAGAGAAATAACCAGGGGAATGAAAAAAATATATGAAAATATGAATTCAAATATTCCATGTTTTTGAAAATAAGCAGGCAGCCAGAGTAGACAAAGGGCTTAAGTTCACAGTTTGAGCTTCAATTTCTAATAAATCTAACACTCTTTGTATATTATGTGGATTAAATAACCAGTAGTTTTTTCGATCATTTAGAAAGATTGGAATTGGTCCCCAGCATTGGCTTAGTATAGTAGATTTAGGACTCCCTTCTGCGGATTGCCCGCGTATAATGGAATCAACATTCTTTGAGGTCTACTTCGGGAAATACAATATACAAAGCGAGTCGAATTTTTTTTGCCAAACAGAGGAACAATTTGGAGTGTGAAAATAAAAAATTTCGCGCGAATTTTTTTATTTTCACACCCCAAATTGTTTCTCTGTTTGGCAAAAAAATTTGTTTGCAAAATTTTAACTGCCCATTGTGATGTTCTGGCCGAGTCGACGGTGTTGTGTCTCTCTTCTCGATGACAGCATAAACTTTGTTTTCGTGTCATTCACAGCCTAACCCATCTTAGCCGCCTCCATCTCAATCCCAGCAAATGCACCACTGACAGCTCGCTTCGTTCTGCCGATAAAATCAATGTCCTTCGCGTAAGCCAGGAGTTGAACGGACTTTTGAAAAATTGTGCCACTGGTATTGACTTCACAGATGTTAAAGAGGTTGCAAGATAGTGCATCGCCCTGCCGTAGACATTTCTCGACATCAAAAGCTACGGTGATGTTCTGTGCGACTTTGACGGAGCAGCGAGAATTCTCCATAGTCATCCTCCACAAGCGAACGAGTTTGACAAGGATGCCGAGACGCGACAGGGTTCTATATAGGTCGTTTCTATTAACGCTATCATAGGCGACTTTAAAATCAATAAAAAGATGGTGTGTATCGATTTAGTATTCTTGGGTTTTCTCTAAAATCTGTCGGAGTGTAGGTCAGGTGGACGAATATTTTGGCCATCATCGTCCAGGAAAAATAGATTGGTCTTCTCTACAGTGGAATTGTGGGCATCTTCGCTCTATAGACTCGACCGCTTCTTTTTCATACTGTCTCTTCTTCCGTCTTAAAATTCTGTGTTCCTCGCTCTCCTTCTTTGGATGTAGACTCACGGGCTGCTCGCTCGGCTGTTCTTGTTCTTGTCCTTATCTGCATTTGCGCTAGCCTACATTCTTAGTCGAACTAGGGGTTTCGGGTTTGTCGCCTGATGAATCCCAGGACATCAGTTGCGGCACTTTTGATGGCCCCTTGACAGTGTTTCTACTGGTCTTCTACACTCGGGCCTGGTGGTGGGCCTTAAGAGGAGTTATGAGAGACGCGGTCAGATATAGTTCTGGCAGTATCCCGCACTTGAAGTATTTTTACGTCAATCTTTCCAACAATCCGTGGTCTTTGTTGGGGTGATATGGATATCCTTATCCGGAGCTATGCAATAACAGGATAGTGATCCGAACCGATGTAAGGTCTTCTGAACGTTCGAACATCCAGGATACTGGATGAATGTCTGGCGTCAATCGCGACGCCAAGTCCCTTTGTGTATATTGAGATGCGGCAATCGGGTGCTTGAGATAATGACGTTTCGCCCCGCAGCAAAGTCAATAAGCCTGAGTCCGTTGCTGGAGGTGTTTTCGTGCAGGGTGTGACTTCCGACCGTTGAGCCGAAAATACCTTCTTTTCCGATCTTGGTATTAAAATCAACAAAAATGATCTTGACGTCTCGTACTTGTAGCACTCATCATACGTCTTTTCAAGAAGACTGTAAAATTCTTCTTTGGCTTGCTCATCCTTCTCCGCAGTTGGGGCGTGAACACCGATCAGCGTGATGTTTCTAAATTTTGCTCGGATTCGCATCCGAGTGCGGTGCTCGCTTATATCCTTTAAAGTTTATGACTTCTTGCCTAAGTCTTCCTCTTATTGCAAAACCGCACCCAAATACGTCGGGCAGTAACTCCAGTGACAGGAGCCCTGGAGAGCACGGTCCTTTAATAACTCCAAGGGCAAGAGGTCAGAAAAAGCCGCTCCTTATAGACATGTGCTCTGAACATGTCTAAGTAGCTCATATAAGGTGTTTACCATGTAGTTCGACCTAACTGGAACTGAAGACGCCACCGTTGATTCCAAAACAAAAGAGATTTATTCGCTGCCGTCCCTCGTTGGGAGTGCCTTGGTGGCAGCACTCTTTCGATGTGGGGTAATTATTAGTAAAAGCCTATTCTGCTTTGACCTGTCGACCATGGGAAGCCCTTCTGCGAACATAAGTTTCGCGATCGCATACCTCTAAACTTCAATGTAGTAGTTACCGTAAGCCACTCCGCCACGTCAAGGCTTACCCCATGGAAGAACTCATTAACCCAAAAACCCGTAGACCCCAGCCTCGAACACGAGCAGGAAATGTGCCTTAAGAAAACTATTCCATTGCTATTTAATGCATAGACAAACATTCGACTTTCAATGAACGAAGCACTAAGCTTTCTAAATAAATTTGGAGTCTTGTTATCGTGTCGCGATCTGACATATCAACAAACGTTCTTGACAAAACGAAAACTTTAAAATTCCTTTCAATACAGGAAATTCCTAAACACCATCGCTTAATGGCTTTAAACAAACACTTGTCCACTAAATTTTTAAAAAACCCAAAGGAAAATCCGTACATTCTTTTTTAAATAATCAAAAGGACAAAAATTTACCAACACCAGCAAAACAACAATGTCCTGGCTCCGAATTTTAAAGACACCGACTTAATAAAAAGATTATGCAGAAGCATCACATTAGAGCTGAAGTTTGAACAGAATTGCCAGAATAATTTTGGTAGATTCTATCAGAGACAAAGAAAGAGAAAGTTGTTCTGTCATGAAGTGCAGCTAGATGGGTGCAGTTTAGCAGAGCTATGCCCGGCATTTTGTGCCATTAAAACTTCGACTCAAGCCAGTGAAGATAAACTTTTGCTCTCCGAACTGTTCACTTTATGAAAGTGTGTGCTGATATCCTGCCATCACCCATCAGTGTTGCCCGCCACCTGTGTAAGGTGTCTTTGTTTCTATGACATCGAAAAGATGGTACCACCAAAAATAAAACCGAAGACAACATTTCCAGAGATGCGAAAGGACACTGAGGAAAATGGTTCTGTTGAACACTTCAAACATTGTTGTCTGAAAATTGTAAAGTAATTCAAAACTTTTGTGCTTTTACATCACTGAATCGGCCGCCGTCATATAAAGTTTGATACTTTTGCCTCTGCTCCTCGCAAGACATTGCAATTTGGCTGCTCTTCGGACACATGGTGAAAGGTAAGGAATCCTTTTCTCTTATTGAAGGTTGAAGGGTCCCATCTCGGATATAAACCAAACGTTTACTTAGTTGAACATTCATCCTGTAGGGTCTGCAAGGGTACCAACTCCCACTCCCTTGAAGGAAAGATTCTTTGAGTGCATCATGGCGTGTGCCCTCTAGTTTTTTTCTTACTTTCTGTTTGTTTTTCATCCTTGAAGAGTGTTTTACTACACACACGCTTGACGGCAAAGCATTGTGTTCAACGACTGATTTCTGGGGTAGATTTCTCCTTGTTCTCATATATCCCTTTTTTCTCTTTCGGGTTTTTATTTTTCTTTCTTTTTTTTGAGGGGGTAAAAATTCGAAAGGACAAGTTTAAATGGATGTGAAATTTATAGGAACGATGCGATCGATGGTGAAGTTACGAAAAAAAGGGATTCCGCCAGGTGCTTGCTTGCGTGCTGGTCGAGCAATTCCTTGTAATTTGTGGAGTCTCCATGATATTGATGCTGGAAAAAGATTTTGATTTTCCTCTTCTTTTTATCGAATTTTATATAAAAAAAAGGACATGTGTCGATTTTATCGGTATCTCTTAAGTTTGTGGATCAATGACACACATTATTGGGGCTGACAATGTAAGTTGAAGGGGAGACTTGAAGAACGATGAAGGCAACCATTTGGAAGCAGCTGTTGGTGATACTTTTCTTCTTTTTGTTGTGTTTTGTTTGCTTATTTATTTTTCTACCTTTCAGATAAATCAGCGAAATCAGGTTTATTTCGTAATCAAGTTAGCATGAGAGTGAAAGTTGAAATAACAGAGATAAAAGATGATTGGGATTTAGTGCTTGAAGTGTTTGGTTTTAACGTTTGGTGAAAAACGGATGTGAAAGTTTTTTTTAATGTCGTTAAAGTAGCTTTTCTTAAATTCGCTTATGTTTGCTTTAATTCAAAAATATGAAATGACGGATACCTCTGTTAAAATTTTAAACGAGACCACGTGTAAATCTTATTTGAATAATAAGAAGTCCATAGCAGCTTATAATCTACCGAGCGATATGGCACCGCATCAAGCTCCATTCAGACAATTTAATATCCAACTAACCAGATTTGTTTGTCAGAAAAGTTTTGATACTTAAAAAAGGACTCAAATGGCCTTTTGACGTTGCGGCAGATCCTGAAAAAGACCTATTAACTCCAAATTGATTCCCACCACCTTTTCATCGATTTTATGGCAGCGTATGACAGCATCTACAGAGACGAACCGTATAAGGCTATGTACGCGATTAGCAAGACTTATTCTTCGTCCGATCTCGGCGCTGGTGTTATTGTCCGTGTTAATAGCCGAGCCTAGGTAGACAAACTCCTCTACTACCTCGAAGTTATATGCGTCTATTGTGACGTTCTGCCCGAAATGTCGGTGTTGGGGGTCCTTCCTCGCAACAGCATATACTTTGTTTTTCCCTCATTTACCGCTAAACCCAAAATGGGTTTCTTCCTTCTGTCTCAATTCTCACAAAGGCGCCATTGACATCACGCTGTGTTCTTCCCATTATATCAATATCATCGGCGTACGCGAGAAATTGAACAGATTTTTGGAAGATAGTGCCTCTGGTGTTGACGTTAGAGTTCTGCACTATCTTCTCAAGAACGGTGTTAAAAGATCGCACAACAGTTCATCGCCTTGCCTTAATCCTTTTTTGACGTCGAAAGATTCGGTAAGCTCGTTGCCATCCTTGATGGAGCAGCGTGAGTTGCACAAGCGAACGAGCATGGCAGGACGCCAGAACTAGACATAGATTTATACGGTTCGCCTCTGTAGATGCTGTCATACGCGGCCTTAAAATCGATCAAAAGGTGGTGGGTATCGATTTGGAGTTCAAAGGTCTTTTCCAGGATCTCCCGCAACGTGATAAATTTGGTCGATGATTCACTTTCCTGTATTGAAGCCACATTGAAAAGGACCAATTAGATTGTTGACGAAAGGCTTCAGACGTTCACATATTACGGCAGAGAGGATCTTGTAGGCGATGTTAAGTAGACTTATTCCTCTGTAGTTGGCGCGGTTTAGAAGATCTTCCTTGTTCAGGATCGGGCAAACAATGCTGAGGCTCCATTCACCGGGCATGCATTCCTCTGGCCATATCTTACAGGTGATTTTGTGCATGCTCCTATCTAGCTTGTCGCCTGTTGCTTTGAACAACTCAGCAGCTAGTCCTCTGCTCCAGTGGATTTGTTGGATTTCAGCCGTGATATTGTGGTTTTTATTTCTTCTAGGTTGGGTTCACGGAATTGTTGGCTATCATCGTGTCCATCTGACGGCGGTGTTCTGTTCGTTGTCGCTTTTATACAGTCTAGAGAAGTAGTCTTTCCAAATCCCCAGCATTGACTGCAATTCTACTATGTTTATCTCTGCAGGCATTGGGTCTTGCTCGATGACCTTGAGCCAGCTGTTTAATCTTTCGGTAAGGCCTCCGCACTTCATTCTTGCTGTTGGCTCTCTCAACATCCTCGATCTGCCGCTTCTCATGCTCTCTATTTTTTATCCTGAGAAGCCGGCGTTCCTCTTTCCTAAACATCAACATCTAAAATGCTGGACAAGTGCCTTCCGTCAATCGCAATGTGATCAATCTACTTGACGGTTGATTGATCAGCAGATCTCCATGTACCTTGATGGATGTTGAGATGAGGGGACCAGGTGGTTGCTACCACAACATTTCGTCCCGCAGCAAAATCGATTAGCCTGAATCCGTTATCGTTAGTGGTGTCGTGCAGGCTGTGCTTTCCGACTATTCCACCAAAGATGTCCTCTTTTCTCAGCTTTGCGTTAAAATCGCCGAGGACAATTTTAATGTCATAACTAGAACATTGCTCGTACGTTTTGTCAAGGAGCTCGTAAAACTCGTCTTTGGTGTCGTTAGGCTAATGTTGCCGCATTTAGCATCGATTCGGATTGTCGTGATGCGTCCGCTCACCGTTCCCGCATTTGAAGCTCAAGACTTTTTGCCTGAGTCTGCTTTCCACGATGAATCCGCATCCAAAGAGTTGCTGTTGTTGTTCTCGGTAACAATTACAATAGAAGATATCGCAGTTTCTCATCCTCCTTTTGCCCGGTCCATCCCATCGCATTTCCTGGATAGCGGTAATATCTGCTTTGTAGCAGTTGAGGATCTCCGCTAACTGTTCGGCAGCACGCGGTCTATTAAGAGACCTTACATTCCACGTGCATATCTGAAATTCTTTGTCCTTAAAACATTTGCTTTTGTCGTGTATCCGTCCGTGTTTCCGAGGCCTATTGTTGCTTCGCAACTAAGTTATTTTCTACGTAGTCTGGAAGTCACACCGACGCACAACCCCCAACCTGGAGTACCAGGCACTTGATGAGTCTCAAAGTGCAAGAGCCGGAAAAAACGCTCCTTTTACGGCCTGGGCTTCAAATAAGTCGAAGTAGCCCGTAAAGGTGTTCACCAAGTAGTTCGGCCTAACTGGAACTGGAGACACCACCGTTGATTCCAAAGAAAGAATTCATTCGCTGCCGGGAACACTCCTTCGATGTGGGGTAATTGGTAGTAACAGCCTAATCCGCTTCGACCTGTCGAACATGGGAGGCCCTTCTGCAAAAACAAGTTTCGCGATCACATAGCTCTAAGCTTCATAGTAGTAGTTACCGTAAGCCGCTCCGTCACGTCAAGGCTTACCCCATGGAGGCGGGCCCATTTACTGAAGCGAAAACGCATTGGATGAGTTGTCTTCAACTCCTGAACTAATTGGACTTTATACGGCCTCATACCAAGGTCCTTATTTAAAACTCGTCTGAATGATGTCTGCGAAATGTTCAATTGTTGATAACGACAGTGAATTGATGTTGATGGCGCTTCATGCACACTTTCTGCCACAGCAGCAATATTCTCGGGTGTAGGCACTGATTTGGCTTTTCACGCTTTGGATTACCGATGAGGATGCCACTTTCTTTCACTTTTTTTCACAAGATAACAAACATACTGAGCTGCTTCTCTTCTTCCATAATCCGTACGCAATTTTTGCACACATTCTGCAACATTGCCATGAATTTCAAAGTAATGTCGTAATATTTCCCAGCGTTGTTCAAGCGTACACACAACCATATTCGTTCAGCTGAAGGAAAAAACTAATTATCTGTCAAATCAGACATGAGCTAAGTGTTACCATTCACGAAATAAGCCCTAGTTGAAAAAAAAACATTAAATGCCGGAACGTTTTCTTATATGCGCATTCCAATGACTAACTGAACTTACGCTGTTAATATTGGACCCATTCTTGTTGTATAATCATTCTTTCAATTAGGTGTGTTATTCGACTCCCATTAAATTTGAACTCTCCTTTTGACCAAATTATAAGTAAGGCTAATTGCACTTTGGGGTCGTGAAACGTTGGTCTAAAGAATTCTGTGATCCGTATGTTACAAAATCTCTTTATATAACTTTTGTCAGCCCACTTGAATACTCTTACAAGTGGTATCAAATACACATTCAACGTATTGAAGCTGACCAATGCAGATTTATTAGGTTTGCCCTAACGTAACCTTGGTTCAGGTTAGGAAGATCCCTTTAACCTACCACCCTATGAAGAGTGGCTGTTGTTATTAATTATTATGCATCCCATATTCATCTGCCGTATGTTAATGCCAACGTTGTTTCTATACATCAACTGTTGAATGGTAACATTGGTTGCCCAACCCTACTTCAAAACATTTCCCTATGTTATAAGTTATAACCCATGCCTTTTAAGATCGGTTCCCTTTTTAAATCCCCCTTTTCTTCGAACTCTATATGGCTTACACGAACTTGTTAGCAGAATGCTACGTAAAGCGAACACTTCACATTGCTTTCACCCATTTCGTTCTTATTCCTACGACTGCCATCATAATCCCATTGTTCCTCCGATTCCTCTATCTTCCAAGAATTTGTTTATCTTTTAATATATAAAATTCTTATGTCACAGTATAAATGTAGTAGGTATGAAAAGAGGTTCATAACTAATTTTTACAATCCTAAGTGTTAGGGTTCACCTCAAAAAAAATTTTTTTATTTTTTTTACTGCGTGGAATCGAAAAATACCTCCTACCACCGACCCCTATGTACCAAATTTTAAGGGAATTTTGGGTATTGGTGTAGATGGGTTTTAAGTATTTTTACAAAATCGACGAAGCTGTTCATGAGATATGGAAAGGTGGTGGGTAGTGGGTAGCAGGCAGTAGCGAAGCGGGTAGAGTGGTAATGACGTAGCGGGTAACGAGATAGCTGCGTATGGGGTAACGGTTAGAAATCGAGGATAGCTGGGTAGCGCGGAAAGAGTAGCGGGGTAGAGGGTAGTGGTATAATGGGGTAGCGGTTAGTAGTTGGGTAGTGGGCTACAAAAGTCTAGGTTTCTTATTCGAGGCAGTACAAAGAAAAACAACATTTTGTTTATTTATTGTTTTTATTTTTTATCAAATATCTTTTTTTAATTGTTTTTAAGTCTATTATTTAGGTTTTCTAGTATTAAGTAATAAATTAAATAAACAAACATAGCCGCTGTTAGTGCAAAAAGTGCAGCAGAATTCAAAACAGACAATTTTGTGTCGATCACAAGAACTTGGCCAGTTGTAAACCACAGCAAGGCGAATTTTAAGTTCATCGGACCCAGGAGCTGAAACTACAACTGGCAGTGTTCGCTCAATAGGTATTGGAGCAGTGGTAAGTTGATTCCACTTGAGGCCCATTTTTAGATGACTGTGAATGAGCACAATTGACGGATTTGGAACGACACCTTAGTGACTGATCGAAAAATTTCTAGCCCTAATTTTGATGTACTATTATATATCAAAGCTGCCTCGGCATTCAAAGACAACTCAATCGATACCATCGGTCGAATTAAGCCTGATTTAATATGCCAAAGTCATCGAAAACCGGACACTTCGGATTCACGAACAATTTGAACGATGCTACATAATTTCATTTTATGGCTCGAATATAAACTTAAGACCTCATCTCATATCGTCATTACACCGTATTTTGCATAAAGACTTGGGTCTTAAGGCTTATAAAGTTCAGCCGGCTGATCATCAACAAATC
The DNA here is from genome assembly GCA_920937365.1 of Sphaerophoria rueppellii. Classification (NCBI taxonomy): domain Eukaryota; kingdom Metazoa; phylum Arthropoda; class Insecta; order Diptera; family Syrphidae; genus Sphaerophoria; species Sphaerophoria rueppellii. The sequence goes on along the minus strand of CAKKXW010000004.1, from coordinate 31,248,009 downwards.
AACAAACGTCGTGTCTTTGCTGATTGGGTCCTTGAAATGCATGAAAATGATCCGGAATTTCATCGAAAAATCATCTTGACTGATGAGGTCCATTTCCACCTCGGAGGCTACGTCAACAAGCAAAACCGTCGCATCTGGGGCTAGGAAACCCCAAGAGTTATTGTTGAAAAGCCTCTCCATCCTCAACGCGTGACTGTTTGGTGCGGTTTATGGTCCGGCGGGGTCATTGGACCTTACTTTTTCGAAAATGAGGCTGGAGCAGTATTTACAGTCAATGGATTGCGCTATCGAGAGATGATTAATGATTTTTTGTGGCCGGAATTGGATGGTATTGATCTGGACAACTTTTACTTTCAACAAGACGGCGCAACGTGCCACACAAGCAATGAAACCATCGATCTTTTACGGGAAAGGTTTCCGGACCGTGTTATCTCTCGAAGAGGTGATCACAATTGGCCACATAGACCTTGCGACTTCTTCCTTTGGGGCCACGTGAAAGATAAGGTCTACGCCAACAGCCCAGGGTCGATTCAAGACCTCAAGGGCAGCCACTTTGCGATTTGGTTATCGAAAATTTCATGAAAAGGATATGGTCCTGTAAGCGTGGTCGTGGTGGCCATTTGGCTGATGTTGTGTTCTATTATTAACGGCATACCTACCACTTTATAATGAAATAAACATCCGATCATTTATCTCAAAAAATGCAATTTTTATTTGAATATCAAAATAACACCTCTTATTGGAAAGCCCTTTACATCTTTATATCAGCGGTACACGTGGCGTATACGTACTTTTTTTATAAATGTAATTCTAATTTATTTAAAATAACAAGGTTTAGGTACTTCTTGTTCGTTAAAATTCGGTTTTAATTGCATTCTCGAACATCGGGGCTGGTGGAGGAATTGTCCGTGGTTGCAGCCTCATTATCTGAATGATATCTAATCCAACAGATGTACCTTCACCTCAATGATGAAAACCGGCCGATGTGTTTTTTTAAAACAATTTCGAACCATAAAATTTAAAATTTAAAATCTCTGCAGAAAAACACTTCTTCTTCTTCTTCTTATCACCCATTACTGTTTTGTTTATGGGCACTTTTGTTTCGAAGCACGTGATGGGTGCGGAAGGCCTTCAGAGCTATGACTCTGCGTAGGTGTTTATTTTAATTTCTTTTTTCACATCAAATTTTTTTGTTGTACAGAAAAGTTTAAGCAGAATTATAGCATACTTCAGAAAATAATTTCCGCTAATCCGCCCACAAAATATTTTTAATTTTTTTTCTTCTCCACTACACTTGGATGTGTGCGAAAGCAAAACACAAAATGTTATCAAAAGCATCCAACATAAAGCTGTAGACACAATTTTAGCCGCAAATGAATAGAATCTCATGAATAATTAAGTGACGGGATAACTTTCAAGAGAGGCGAGGCGAGGCAGCCTAGGAAAAGGAAATAAATGCCGAAGAGGGACAAGCGAGGCGACAAAATAGGCCCATTTGAACGCAAGAGGATATAATTTTTTGGCAGCAGCTCTCTTACGCTTTGTGTATTTTGTGTTATGTTTGTTTGCAGGGCTTAGTTATTATCCCGTTTGTAAATTTAAATTAGACATAATGAATTTATCGGCTTTTCAATTATTAACATGGCGCTGGCTCTGGGTGGTTGGCTGCATATCTGCTGCATCCATATGTAGCCACACGTTTTGTTGTTTGCAATTCTAATCGTCTATGTTTGACTATTTCAGCCAAAGCTAAATCTAGAGCCTATGGCTCTATGTTTCTGATGTTGATAATGGTGATGACGATGATTGTTCAGAATCACATACAAAATACACAAGGGAGTGGGGGGGATGGCATGGCCACAATTGTCAATTCGGCTTTGGTCATCGTTTTTCTATGAACATCAGCCTACCAATTTGCGACTGGGGGCTTTTTTTTTTTGGTTCGAGTTCAGGTTCGAGGTTGGGTCGGATGGCAGCTTTGGGAGACAATGATGACTGGCCGGCATCTGGCCAAGTACAATTTCCGCATTTGAGTATTTGTTTGTTCGTAATTGGAATTCGGATTGCCATTGCATGTATATGCAGATATAGTGGGGGTCATAAAGAATTTATGTTGTTAACTGGGCAAATCTGTGTTTAGGGCTGCTCGGCTGTAGTCTGGTTGTTTGTTTAAAGTGTTTTCGGTTTATGTCCCATCAGGACATTCATCTGGATTCAGTTGGAAAAAGGGACACACTGGTGTTTACTGTTCCACTGCTGTTGCTCTGCTCTGCTGCTGTTGCTAGATTTTAGGAAAATATTTAGTAAAGAGATCGTAGACAGAGAGCGAGTTGGAAAATGAATTGAATTTAATGAGGTTGGTGCGGTCGATGCATGGTGGTTGGGTTGACGATAGGAGGATGGGTCGAGGTTATGATGGGCTTGCAGAATGTGCTTAGAATTGTTTATTTTGGCAGGCAGAAAACATGAATTGTTGTTTGCTATTGTAAACGATTTTGTTTTAAGTTCCAGTTAGTTTTATTTGGTAAAGCATAGATATTGGTGCGGGTGTGGGGGTTGAACCACAATATGTGTCAGATAAAATCGTTATCCAGTTCAAGAGAATGACACTACTGGTTTCTGTTCTCGTTTAAATGCTTTTCATTTTTTGTTTGTTTTTTGCTTTTGTTGTTGTAGCTTATTGTGTAAACCACAGTTGTTAGAACTGTCACTAAATTCAACCACCAAAAATTAATTGTCAGTTACGTTGCAGAGCCTGCAATACATTTGTGGTTGGTTTTAAAATTATACTTGAAATGAGAAACTGTTATTTGAGAACTTAAATTGCATTTTCAGTTTGAAGGGCATTTTGTGTTTGAAAAATGGGTGTTTTAGGGAAACTTCATGTTTTCAGTTTTTGGAGTAGATGAATTCAGTTCCCGAAGTTGGACAAGTGCCTGACAATAGTGGCGAAAATTTCTGTAGAAGAGACAAAAGCACACCAACCAGCCTATGATATTCGAACTGGAAGCCTGCCACTACCATTAAGAACAGATATTTATATTGGCACCTTTATTTTTGACAGAAGTCAAGGAAAACGTAACGTGAAAATGCTGCTTATCGCAGAAAAACAAAATAATTCAGAGTTTGCAGTGAAGCAGTCTATGGAGTTGAATCAAACAAATAACGAGGTTCGCAGCTTGTTTTAAAGTTTTACGACTCTCTCCAATACATGTTGCGGTATGAACAAAGCTACTTTACTCCTACTGCTGAAAGTACAGCAAGTGGAATCTGATCTGTTTTTCCAAACGTGTTTGCTCTGTGCAGTGTTTTTAAATAAATCACTAAGCGCTCTTACTTACTTTCTTATGGTGGCGCTACAGTCCAGGTCGGACCAGGGCCTCACCCAACAAACTTCTCCAGCCAGCTCTATCCCTGGTTAGCTGTCTTCTACACCTGTGTGCTCCACCACAGTCGCGGTCTTCTTCTTCTGCGACGTCCTTCCGGATTGGATTCGAAGACTCTTCGAGCCGGAGCATTATTTTCCATTAGCTCAACATGACTCAACCATCTAAGTCGTTGGACCTTTACTTTTCTGTCTAGGTCAGTGTCGCTGTACAGCTCGTACAGTTCTTCCTTGAATCTTCGTCTCCATTCTCCATTAACGCAGACAGGACCAAAACTCACTCGAAGAATTTTTTCTCTCAAAGCAGCCCAAAGCGTTTTGATCAGATGTTTTCATAGTCCATGTCTCTACACCATACATGAGGACCGGGATGATGAGGGTTTTGTAGAGTGTCACTTTAGTTGCTCGGGAGAGGACTTCATTACTCAATTGCCTTCTAAGTCCAAAGAAGCAGCGATTGGCAAGAGTGATTCTTCGTTTGATTTCAGCGCTGGTGTAGTTTTCTGAGTTGATAGCGGATCCCAGGTATATAAAGTCCTTAACTACCTCGAAGATAAATCTGTCTATGTTGACGTTTGCTCCAAGACGTCGATGTTGGTAGTCCTTTCTTGTCGACAGCATTAACTTGGTCTTCCTGGCCTCCGTATCAAGAGTTACAAACGCTCCACTGACATCACGCTGTGTTCTTCCAATTATGTCAATGTCGTCTGCGTATCCTAGTAGCTGGACGAACTTTTTAAAGATTGTGCCTCTGGTGTTGACATTGGAACTTTGCACAATCTTTTCAATAATGATGTTGAAGAAATCGCATGACAACGCATCGCCTTGTCTAAAACCTTCTTTGACATCAAAAGCATCCGTTAGGTTTTTCCCGACCACGATGGAACAGCGTGAGTTTTCCATTGTCATCTTATACAGACGAACGAGTTTCACTGGGATACCAAAACTAGACATTGCTCTATATAATTGGTCTCTATAGACGCTGCCATACGCGGCGACGAAAAGGTGGTAGATATCGATTTGAAGTTCCTGGGTCTTATCTGCCGTAGGGTGAATATTTGATCGATGGTGGACTTTCCGGGTCTGAAGCCACACTGATAAGGACGTACCAGGTTTTTGACGAAGGGCTTCAAACGTTCACACAGCACGGCAGACAAGATCTTAGAGGCGATGTTAAGTAGACTTATACCTCTGTAGTTGGTAAGCTAAGCGCTCAGCTTACCGAATAATGACGGCTCGATCACTAGGTTAGTTGTTAGAGTGGCTGTCTAGATGTTTTTGACTCACTTAGACCTCAAGGGTTCATTGTGATACAACTAAGGAAGTTACTCAGGGGGGAGTAATGAACTTAAACAAACCATTTTGTACTTTTAATGAAGTTAGAGAGACATCTTGTGTCGTTGCCAGATCAATGGTATTATCGAAGAAGGGATTCGAGATTATCCATTCTATTGGAGAGTGCCGGACATGGAGGTGTTGGACAATTTTCTGTTCCTTGTCCAGCAGCTTCTACAGAAGTCATTTGCGTAGACCCCTAGCATGATAACATGTCTTGTGGAGCGTATAATTTGCCTGCTCAGGGAAATCAAGCCTTTTGACAGTTTTTTTGTTTGGCTACTAGGCAGGTGGTACCCTGTGTCCATCTAGCGTTTGTTGGTTCTAGAGCATATTGTTTGAGAAGTGATGTTCCTATGTTATGTCTTTGTCTAACATTAGGCAGAAGTGTTCCGTTTTTGGCGAGCTCGTCGGCTTTGCAATTTCCCGGAATGTCTCTGTGACTGTCATCTCATTTAGAGATGATAGACAGTCGTGGACTGTCTCCAAAAACTCTGGAGACAGACGCGAGAGTTTTGCGAGCTTCTTGGTTGTCCAAGGAGACACGTATAACGTATATCCTCGTTTTGAGTCAGAATAGTGCCTTTTTTATCGCCATTAATTCTGCTTGCAGCAAACTTCATTGATTGGGAAATCTTTGATAAACTGAGACAGTTGTTTCGAGTAGATACCACTTCATAACGCCACAGTCGGTCTTTGAACCGTCTGTACAGAAATATATCGTGTTTCTTCCAGAAGTCATGCTTCTTCTCAAAAGGATCTTGGAGGGATGGATACATGGAAGTTATTAACTAATACCCTTTTTGGGGTGAGTCTAAAAGGGATCTGGGTTAGATCTGAAATTGTCTAAGATAGTAATATGAAAGCTTCTGTTGCTGTGAAGCGAAGTGCTCCCGTGATGATCATACCTGCTGACCGCTGGACTTTAATTCAAATTTAGCATTTAGTCCAGTGCGGGTCAGCATACAACAACCGAAGTGTATAGCCAATGTGTTTTTTGGGGGGAAGCCCTATTTTGAGCCTATGACATTTTTACTAGCAAAGAGTGCTACAGTAGCTTTCTTTACTCTTTCATCAATATTTGCCATTAATTGGTATTCCTTTGCTCGTTGATGGGCTAACTTGAGGAATTGTGTACCTTCTCGTTAAGAGTAGTAGTTCCGTTTTATGTGGATTAACGTCCAAGCGACAATGCTTAGTTGATTTGCGTTGGGGAGTACCTCGATTCACCAATCTGGTGGTAGTAAAACTCCTCTTGCTGGAAGTTTTGATGTATTTTGGGTCTAAGGCTGAGGTTTAGCTCGCCGGTATGTCCATGATGTTACTAAAGAAAGTACGAAACTTTAGTTAAAGGTCTTTTCTTTATTTTACTTTAGAATATTATCTTAAATTAATTAGACCGACGCTAAATATATATAAATTGTGAAAATGTGGCTGCAAGCAATGCGTTCTCCATTTATCTTGGTTTGGTATCCCTCTGATGTATTGATCCGGGTTACTAGTGATCTTCCTTCAGAAATGGTGTCCGAAGATGTAGCAGTTTCAGTTGTTGTTTCCCGGCATTCAACGGGCCAACCCGGCTGTCACCGACCATTCCGGCTATCAACAGGTGAACCTGGCTATCAACGGGCGAACCCGGCTATCACGAACGAATACGGTAATCAACAGGCGAACCTGGCTATCAACGGGTGAACCCGGCTGTCAACGGATAAATACGGTAGATGGTTAGTTTTAAATAAGACCCCTTACCACTGGTGGAGGGAAGTTTTATTTGTTAGTAATTTGTTCGCTGACACTACTTATTAGTGCGAAAGTCGTACATGAAGTATTTTTGTAGGGAAGAGGTAGTAGGTAATGGAATTATGCATAACAAAATCATTGTACTGACGTTGTTGAATGCCCCTTCGATATCTCGGAAAGCTGCTACTTACATACCTATTTGGCTCACAATTTATGAGACACTGCAGCCTTCCATGCCTCGCATACACTCTCCAGTCGCCGAAGGCTAGCGCTCTTACATCCACAATCACTTGGTCCTTGCACTGTACTTTTGATCTTCCTTGTCGTCTCGAACCTGGTAATTTGGTATCTGAATTTTTGCTTTTGTGCGGTTCAGTAGTTCAAAGCAAAAGCAAAGCTTGGATAAGAAGACTTTCTTGACTGGAGCGTTATCGTCCATGTGGCCGAACCAATGTAGTCGTCTTTTCTTGGCTTTCTGGACTACATCCACACCTTGGTACAGCTAGTACAGTTCGCGGTTGAATCTCCTTCTCCATTCGTCATCGTCACAAACGAGACCGAAAATCCGTCGAAGAATTTTTCTTTCTAAAGTGCCAAGTATCAATTCCCCATTTTTACTCATTTTCCAGCGCCGTAGAAAAGAACTATTTAAATCAAAGTTTTGTATAGCAGACACTTTGCCTTTCAAGTGAGGAGAACCCAGTTGTTCTGCCAAACCGAAGTACCAAAGAAGCAGCGCAGCTGTTCATTAAGGTTATTCTTCATCGGATCTCCACCAAGGTGTAGTTTGTGGGATTGGTGTTTGTTCCAAGGTAGGTGAACTCCTAAACTATCTCAAAATTGCTGCTACTAACAGTGACGTTTTGTCCTGTGCGTCGGACAGATGTTGATAGCATGTACATTGTTTTGGCCTCATTCATTTCAAGACCAACGAATTTCGCCTGTTCTTCTATCACTGTAAAGGATTCAAGCACAGCTCTCTTGGTTTCTATGTCGTCGGCATAGACTAGGAGTAGGGTGTATGTATTTGTTGAGGAAAGTGTTGCCGTGCTCACAACTGTGCGCAAGCACAGTTTGCTCCAGGACTATGTTGAAGAAATAACATGGAAGCGCATCTCCTTGTCTTAACTCTGCACATGATTGAAACAACTCAGATGAACTGTTACCTATTTGTAAAACTGCACTGCGTGTGCTTATTGTTCAGCGTCATGCGGCACAGCTGGATCAGTCTGTTCTGCCTCAGTGTGAACATTTGCTCTATCATTGTTCTGCCTGGCCTAAAGCCACACTGGTAGGTGCCGATTATTTGGTTGCAGAATGGTTTAAGACGCTCACACAGAACGTTGGATAGGTTATTGTGTGCAACATTAAGCAGGGTTATGCCTCGGTAGTTTTTGCATGACATAGTATCGCCTTTTTTGCAGATGTGTTATATGGAGCTTTTCGACCAATGAGTTGGCATGCATTCTTCTTCCCATACTTTCTAGTCTGGTGCATACGGTTCTTCCTCCATATTTAAGGAGTTCCGCAGGTATGCCATCCGACCCGGCGGACTTGTTTTTTCTTAGCTTTTGGATGGCTCTTTCTACATCTTCTGTGCTGGGGGCTGGCACTGGATATTCAGCAGCAACGCCAGTTATTTTCCGGTACCCACGTTTTGAACCCAAAAATATCAAACATTTTTTCCCCAAAAGTAGGCCCAGCTAAGGTATGTTAATTCAGGTCTTAGATTTTTTCTTTTCTTTTACAATAAACTTCAAACAAATTGCGCTTCTGTCACAACATTGCATGCTCAAATGTCTTAATTCATAGACAAAGCAACAATACTCCAGCAAAGGCATTGACATTCCGATTCCGTCAAGGTTATCCTTAGACAACAGACAAAAGCAAACACCAAAAACCAATCAATTGACAATTTATTATCTTTCCCCCGAATCGAAAACAAAGGAAATCAAGAAGGTGTGAGTATTTCCATAAAATCTTTATAAGAATATGTTACATAAATAAATGACAACCTTCATAAATTCCAACACTTTAAGCGACATTATTAACATTTTTCTAACACTCTTCTCCAGCACTAGCACACACGTTGAGTAAGTCTTTGAAATAATGAATTCTTGCATTTTAGCTCCCACTCAACAGCAATTTATGTGTGTGGGTGCTTGTGTTTTTTGTAGGTTATTTAATTTGCATTGAAGTGCGTAGACATGTCTCCTAATTACCTTCATTAATGATAAACACACACGCAATGTCAACCATTCCTTAACTGCCACATACACACATTTTTTGTTAAGCAACTTATTCAAACCACAAGTACATGAACTAGGCTTTCATTTACTTTTGAGGGACATCATCAACGATGAGTTAACAGGAAAGCAAGTGTGCCTTTATTTGAATTTTGAAGCTCCAGTATTGTAAGGCACCCAAAAGTCGAGTTTTAAATCAACTCGAAGAATTTGAGAGACTGAAGTCGTACTCAAGCTATGAGCTGCAGAAAGATAGAACACACTCAGGCTCCTTAAGGACTCCAAACGGCACTGAAACGCATGATTTAAATGCAAGCCCTGCGTCAATGACAAACAAGCATAAAGTGAAAGATAAAAAACTCACACAAAACAAATAGCAATGGAAACATAAACAGAAAACATACTTTGCACTTTAAGTGAGAAGAGCTTTATTTCCTGGCTTATAAAATTGTCACTTGGAGCTCGAAGTACTTTGGTTGAGAGGAAGAAAGAGCACCTGGCAAAATGGGATTTTAAGCATCAAGGATTACCTTGAATTGTGTTTCGAGAGAAACTGTTTTTGTATAGTTTATGCTGAAAGACTTACGAGAGGGGTATAGTAAAATAGTAGAATAGTTGTATTGTGATGTGTGGTCTGTATTGTCAGCTCAATGAGTCTACACTGTGGAAAAATGAATTGCAGCCTTCCATCGTGAACGGTCCCTCGAATGCACTGTCCAGTCGCCGAAACCAAGCTCTCTGTCATGCGCAGTCACTTGGTCCTTGTATAGTAGGTTCCGTCTTGATTGTCGTCTCGAACCTGGGGGCTTGGATAAGAAGACTTTCTTGGGTGGAACGTTGTTGTCCATTCGCTCCATGTGGCCGAGCCAATGTAGTCGTCTTTTCTTGGCTTTCTGTACTTCATCCACATCTTGGTAAAGCTAGGTTGAAGCTTCTTCACCATTCGCCATTGTCGCATACGGGACCGAAAATCCGTCGAAGAATTTTTCTGTTGAAAGTGCCCAGTGTCATTTTTCCTTTTTTTCCTTATTGTCAAAGTGCGGCGCCGTAGAGTAGGACTGGTAAAATCAAAATGAGCAGTTTTAAATCCAGGTGTCTTGCTAAACCGAAGCAGCAGCTTGGGTAATCCTTCATCGGATCTAAACTAATGTGTCGTTTGTGGGATTGATGTTTGTTCCAAGAACTCCTTAACTGCCTCGAAATTGCTGCTGCTAACGTTGTCCTAGGCGGTGGACAGATGATTCTTAGTTTGTTGATAGCATGTACTTTGCTGTTCTTCAATCACTGTGATTGCTCTCTTGGACCGACCGATGATGTCAATGTCATCCGCATAGCCTAGGTAGCTGGGTGGATTTGTTGAAGATAGTCTTTTTTGTGCTCACACCTGCCTTGAGCACTATCTGCTCCAGAACTATGTTGAAAAAGTCACATGACAGCGGATATCCTTGTCTAAGCCCTTCTCATGTTTGAAACAACTCGGATGAGCTGAACACTGCACTGCGTATTGTTTAGCGTCATGCGGCACAGCTGGATCAGTTTGTTCAAGATGCCGGATTCAGACATTGCAATCATAAGCTTTTGGCGGTGGATGCTATCATAAGCAGCTTTGAAGTCGATGAAAAGATGGTGGGTTTCGACTTGAAATTCGTTGATCTTTTCCATGATTTGCCTCAGTGTGAAATTTTGGTCTATCGTTGTACTGCCTGGCCTAAGACCACACTGGTACATGCCGATTATCGTGTTGCAGAACGGTTTAAGTCCCTCACACGGTACGTTTCGTTGGATGGGATTTTGTATGCATTAAGCAGGTATATGCATCTGTAGTTTTTACAGATGGGGCATATGGAGCTTTTACACCAGTCAGTGGGCATGTATTCTTCCTCCCACACTATGTTGATGATCTGTTACTTTTTAGCTTTTGGATGGCTCTTTCTACCTCTTGTGTGCTGGGAGCCGGAACTGGGACTTGATTGACTGGTCTTGATTCTCTTCCGTCATTGGCTTGCTCGCTTTATGCGCATTAAAAAGCTGTTGGAAGTGCTGATGCTTGAAAATATCTACAATTCCCTGTGTTTCGGTGACTAGGTTTCCTTCACTGTTTCGAAAAGCCTGTGTGCCGGTTCTAAAACTAACCTTTTCAAGAACAACCTTTTAAAGAAAACTCGGATGTTGTTCTTGGTCCGTGACTCTTCAAGATCTTTGAGGTCAGAGACGACATTTGTTATTTGGAAAGTGCGCACGTTCAAGATGTTGGATGAGTTCCTCGCACCGATTAGCACATGGACGATATGGTTGGTGGTTCGACCATCCGGAGTTCGGAGGTTGCTGTGTAAATCTACTGCAGCAAAGTCAATTAGTCGGAAGCCGTTATCTGTTATAACTTCGTGGAGGCTGTGCTTTCCTACTAACACGCCAAAGATGTCTTCCTTCCAAATTTTTGCATTGAAATCTCCGAGTACGATTTTGACGTAGTACTCTGGACAGGCTCCGTAGGCCCTATCCAGGAGGTTGTAAAAATCCTCCTTAATAGACTCCTCAGCATCATCGTAAGGGGAATTGCAAAAATTATGCTGGTGTCCTGTAGTATGGCCTTGATGCGGATTACAGCCAAGCGATCACTAGTTGGCTTGAAATCCATGAATTTCGATCTAAGCCGATTTCCCACGTAGAATCCGCATCCAAATATGTGCATTCTTTGAAGACAGCTGTAATAAATGTCGCAATGTTTTCTTTTCATTGTCCCTGATCCTATCCAAAGTATTTCCTGGATAGCAGTAATGTCTGCCTTATACTGCATGAGGAGACATTCAAGTTTTTGTGTTGCACCGGGAGTCATTCCGGGTCTGGTTACCATTAGAGGGGGGTCATTTTCTGACTCTACTATCTAGCTCATAGCGTTCAAAGTTTTTTTTACTGTGGAGGGGTTGTTAGCCCTTCGCACAAACCTCCAAATTTGTAGGGCCGCTGTTCAAGTGCTTCTGTTTCTCTGTTCTGCACTCGCAAGTTATATCTAGTGATATAACTGCACACGGTGATTACCGTTTGGAGGTGAAGTAAGCACTTGGTGTGAAGGAAAAGATATAGCATACGCCCCCAGATCCTACAACGCACCCAACCACCACACAATAAATGCTGGTGTACCTCAAGGGTCCGTATTGTCTCCGAAACTTTTTCTCATTTTCATTACTGCGCTTTCTAATCCTTTTTCGGTAATGATCAGAATCTTCCCTCAACTTTTCGTAGTCGTGTGTGTATTCAAAACCCTGCTCTTCGGATCTGGGTCTTCAACGGATATTGAATTTGTGATAAATATTTCGCACAGTGTCTTTAATTAATTGAAAAAAAAAAACCCGGATGATGTCTGAAAAGTGTAGAAAAAACTGCGTTCATCATGTCAGTAACAAGGACACATATTTCTCATCAGCAACAGCACCTTTGTCGTTGCCAATGTTTCATGGCAACTTAGTGTGCAAAATACTATTAACGTCATATCCTTTAAGTCCTTTTCCCCATGCCTAACTACCCACTCACTTCGTGTAATAAATAAGTGCAATTAGCGAAAAATCCCTTTTTTTATTCTCTCTCACTTTATTGTTTTTGTTTGTCAGTGCTGTTAAAAAAACGTGTGAAGCTACAACTGCGAGTATTTTTATTGCTGTGGCGGTTGCCTTGGGATTTGTTCGAGAAAAACGCCATCGCCATGTGTGTTACCAAATTTACTCTAATTGCAGTTAGTTGACCTAGTTCTGGTGGTTAGGATTACCCAAAGTGTTGTGTGGTAAGAAAAATGATTTATCAGAGAAGAAGTTCAATGTTGGGAGGTTGTTGTATTTTTTGCAATGGCGTCCGATTGAAAACCAATGTAAACATTTCGCTGTTATCAAACGATTGCATCATTCAATTTCGCCAACATGACCACCACTTCCATTGGTTTTATTGATTGGTATTGTTATTTATATTCTTTATTCATTTCCGGTTCCAACAATGGAATTGGTATAAATAAGAATATAGAAAAAGGAACTTTATTTGCCAAAGGAATTCGCTATTCGTTCGATTTTTCGAGTTCGATTTTGTTGTTTGTTGTGTTGCATGACTAAAAGTACCTTCAGCGTATTCATATCTGAGTGGAGTAGTGCAAACATTTGAATTGAAGTTTGAAATGAAATAATGGTTTACTTGAAGTTGAGAAGGCGGTGGTTGTATATCCGTATTCCACGATACTAGAAGACTGTGAAAGTGATTTCTATTTCTATGAAGAATTTCATAAAAGGACCACGATTTATGCTATGTTTTATGTGTTTGCTCATACGACCAAGACCGATGACTACCTGATGTTCAGGAATAAAATTAATGATTAGATTCATTGCAAAATAATTTTCTTGTTCAGACGACATTTTAATAGTTGGGTTCCTTATCATCAAGCTTTAGAAACCTCAATTATCCAGATCAAGCAGCGAAAAATATGTGGCTACATACAAGATTCTTTCTACTGTAATATATGACCGCCTTAAGCCTTTCGTCAACAATCTAATTGGACAATACCAATGTTGCTTCGGACCATGAAAGTCAAATTTTCAAATCAAATTTTCGATCCACGGCAGATCTTCGAAAGAAAGGCGAGTATGACAGCATTTACAGAGACGAACTGTATAAAGCTATGTCTAGTTTTAGCATCCCCACTGAACTCATTCGTTCGTGCAAGGCTGTCAACGAGATTGCGGAGTCATTCGATGTCAAAAAAGGATTTAGACAGGGCGATGCGATTTCTTTTACATTTTTCTTGAGAAGAGAGTGCAAAACTCCACCATCAACACCAGAGCAGAGGCACTATCTTCCAAAAGTTTGTTCAACTTTTCGCGTAAGCCATCGAATGGGAACACTGCATGTTGTCATAACGAGTTTGTGAGAGTTGTAAGAGAATCGGTAAAAAAGGGTTTAGCGGTAAATGAGGGAACCACAAAGTGCATTCTGTTTTCGAGGCAGAACACCCAACAACAACGTCAACTCAGACAGAACTTTGCAAGAGACTCATATGACTTCACGAGGTACTTAGTAAAGAAGTTTGTATAAGACATCATCGCAGTCCTGCTGAATAGTGCAGAAGCGTGGACATGGACACTGACAAAATCGGCTGAATGTTCTTCGGACCCCGTCTAAATCGATGAAGACGTAGGCTTAGACAAAAAAAGTCAAGGTCCAGTGACTCAGATGGTGTGGTTATAGGGAGCGAATGGGCAACAATACTCCGGCCCAGAAAACCTTCGAGCACACTCCCAAGAAACGTGAAAGCAAATGAAAACCGCAGCACAGGTAGCGGAGTCAAGTGAAACAAGACCTGAATTAACTTGGATTGCAAAACTGGAGCCAGCTAACTAGGGACCGTGGTGGTTGAGGGCCAAGGCCACAAAGGAGGTATCATATGAAAGCTTAAGAAAATTGTACACATTTCAGTCATTAGTTCCCCTATCGTTCAACAGATGGCGCTGCGACCGGTGGCGAAATATCACAATGTATACGATTTATTTCAAAAACGTGCAATAGCAGCGCCATCTATGAGGTGATAGCGATACTAATGAACAAAATGTGTAGAGATTTTCGTAAGATTTTATATGATACCTCGATTTCCTTCGTAGGGCGTACCGTTATTAGTATCAGCGCCATCTATTGGGAAATATCAATCATTTGTTTCTCTATCGCCCAATAGATGGTGCTGCCATCAGTGGCAACAAATCAAAATCTTGAAATTTTTATATAAGTGCCATTTTCCAACCAATTGAATAGCCTACAAGGAAAATTGAGGTGTCGTATCAAGCTTTAGAAAATCCCAACACATTTCAGTGCTTAGTATACGCGTTAGTAAATATTCAACTGAGGGAAAAACCAAGTAGATACATTTAGGCTCCGTCTGCGCTAAGCGTCACAATCGGCCTCTTTCAGCAAGTTGGCCGACCTCATCCATTTTAACACTACAAGGCTTAGGGTGCCTGGCTCTACGCCAAAGTTCCAGCGCAAATTTGGTATTGCGCGTTGTATCCTGCCATGAATTTTACTTACTTACTTAACCGGGTTCCGATCCAATCTCAGCCTGAGATACTCTCCAGTTGCCAAAACCAAGCACTCTGGCATCAGCAGTCACTAGGTCCTTGTACAGTAGGTTCAGTTTTCCTTATCGTCTCGAACCTGGGGACAGTCACAATTTTACCTACTCCAGCCGGTTGAACGACTTTCTCCGGCTAACACTGCGAATCGCGTCTGCCTCGGATTTACATAGATGAACCAAAAAGGGAGTCAACTTATAAATGATTGCGCATATGATTCGTGACTTTACACAA